>OZ025192.1:4879030-5479030 GCA_964019065.1 Catostylus mosaicus | reverse complement strand
AAGTTTTTTTATGTGAATTTAATTGACTGTTTTTGAAAAAATCAATGTTTTTTAAGCAAACACTGTTTTATGCCAAGTTAGTGTGATTGCAAATAATATGTTTTTTCTGAAAAACTAGCAGTAATTCATTGGAAAATTTGCTTGGTTTCATTACAATTTAGTGTTTTACATTGGTTTAAAGCATTTTTTTGTGAGTTTAATCGACTGTTTTTGAGAAAATCAATGTTTTTTAAGCAAACACTGCTTTAGGCCAAGTTAGTGTGATTGCAAATAATATGTTTTTTCTGAAAAACTAGCAGTAATTCATTTATGAAAAATGGCTTTGTTTCATTGCCATTTAGTTTTTTACATTGGTTTAAAGCATTTTTATGTGAGTTTAATCGACTGTTTTTGAGATAATCAATGGTTTTTTAGTAAACACTGTTTTAGACCAAGTTAGTGTGATTGCAAATAATATGTTTTTTCTGAAAAACTAGCAGTAATTCATGGGAAAAATGGCCTTGTTTCATTGCAATTTAGTGTTTTACATTGGTTTAAGGCACTTTTATGTGAGTTTAATCTACTGCTTTTGAGAAAATCAATGTTTTTTTAGTAATTACTGTTTTAGGCCAAGTTAGTGTGTTTGCAAATAATATGTTTTTTCTGAAAAACTAGGAGTAATTCATTAAAAAAATGGCTTGGTTTCATTGCAATTCAGTGTTTTACATTGGTTTAAAGTCTTTTTATGTGAGTTTAATTGACTGTTTTTGAGAAAATCAATGTTTTTTAAGCAATCACTGTTTTAGGCCAAGTTAGTGTGATTGCAAATAATATGTTTTTTCTGAAAAACTAGCAGTAATTCATTGGAAAAATGGCTTGGTTTCATTGCAATTCAGTGTTTTACATTGGTTTAAAGCATTTTTATGTGAGTTTAATCGACTGTTTTTGAGAAAATCAATGTTTTTTTAGTAAACACTGTTTTAGGCCAAGTTAGTGTGATTGCAAATAATATGTTTTTTCTGAAAAACTAGCAGTAATTCGTTGGAAAAATGGCTTTGTTTCATTGCTATTTAGTGTTTTACATTGGTTTAAGGCATTTTTATGTGAGTTTAATCGACTGTTTTTGAGAAAATCAATGTTTTTTTAGTAAACACTGTTTTAGGCCAAGTTAGTGTGATTGCAAATAATATGTTTTTTCTGAAAAACTAGCAGTAATTCGTTGGAAAAATGGCTTGCTTTCATTGCAATTTAGTGTTTTACCTTGGTTTAAAGCATTTTTATGTGAGTTTAATCGACTGTTTTTGAGAAAATCAATGTTTTTTTAGTAAACACTGATTTAGGCCAAGTTAGTGTGATTGCAAATAATATGTTTTTTCTGAAAAACTAGCAGTAATTCATTATAAAAATGGCTTGGTTTCATTGCAATTCAGTGTTTTAAATTGGTTTAAGGCACTTTTATGTGAGTTCAATCTACTGTTTTTGAGAAAATCAATGTTTTTTTAGTAAAGACTGATTTAGGCCAAGTTAGTGTGATTGCAAATGATATGTTTTTTCTGAAAAACTAGCAGTAATTCATTGGAAAAATGGCTTGGTTTCATTACAATTCAGTGTTTTACATTGGTTTAAAGTATTTTTATGTGAGTTTAATTGACTGTTTTCGAGAAAATCAATGTTTTTTAAGCAAACACTGTTTTAGGCCAAGTTAGTGTGATTGCAAATAATATGTTTTTTCTGAAAAACTAGCAGTAATTCATTTATGAAAAATGACTTTGTTTCATTGCAATTTAGTGTTTTACATTGGTTTAAAGCATTTTTATGTGAGTTTAATCGACTATTTTTGAGAAAATCAATGTTTTTTTAGTAAACACTGTTTTAGGCCAAGTTAGTGTGATGGCAAATAATATGTTTTTTCTGAAAAACTAGCAGTAATTCATTGGAAAAATGGCTTTATTTCATTGCAATTTAGTGTTTTACATTGGTTTAAGGCACTTTTATGTGAGTTTAATCGACTGTTTTTGAGAAAATCAATGTTTTTTTAGTAAACACTGATTTAGGCCAAGTTAGTGTGATTGCAAATGATATGTTTTTTCTGAAAAACTAGCAGTAATTCATTGGAAAAATGGCTTGGTTTCATTACAATTTAGTGTTTTACATTGGTTTAAAGCATTTTTATGTGAGTTTAATCGACTGTTTTTGAGAAAATCAATGTTTTTTTAGTAAACACTGTTTTAGGCCAAGTTAAAGTGATTGAGACTGATAAGTTTTTTCTGAAAAACTAGCAGTAAGTCATTGGAAAAATTGCTTGGTTTCATTACAATTTAGTGTTTTACATTGGTTTAAAGCATTTTTATGTGAGTTTAATCGACTGTTTTTGAGAAAATCAATGTTTTTTTATTAAACACTGATTTAGGCCAAGTTAGTGTGATTGCAAATGATATGTTTTTTATGAACAACTAGCAGTAATTCTATGGAAAAATTGCTTGGTTTCATTGCAATTCAGTGTTTTACATTGGTTTAAAGTTTTTTATGTGAGTTTAATTGACTGTTTTTGAGAAAATCAATGTTTTTTAAGCAAACACTGTTTTAGGCCAAGTTAGTGTGATTGCAAATAATATGTTTTTTCTGAAAAACTAGCAGTAATTCATTTATGAAAAATGGCTTTGTTTCATTGCAATTTAGTGTTTTACATTGGTTTAAAGCATTTTTATGTGAGTTTAATCGACTGTTTTTGAGAAAATCAATGTTTTTTTAGTAAACACTGTTTTAGGCCAAGTTAAAGTGATTGAGACTGATAAGTTTTTTCTGAAAAACTAGCAGTAAGTCATTGGAAAAATTGCTTGGTTTCATTACAATTTAGTGTTTTACATTGGTTTAAAGCATTTTTATGTGAGTTTAATCGACTGTTTTTGAGAAAATCAATGTTTTTTTATTAAACACTGATTTAGGCCAAGTTAGTGTGATTGCAAATGATATGTTTTTTCTGAACAACTAGCAGTAATTCTATGGAAAAATTGCTTGGTTTCATTGCAATTCAGTGTTTTACATTGGTTTAAAGTTTTTTATGTGAGTTTAATTGACTGTTTTTGAGAAAATCAATGTTTTTTAAGCAAACACTGTTTTAGGCCAAGTTAGTGTGATTGCAAATAATATGTTTTTTCTGAAAAACTAGCAGTAATTCATTTATGAAAAATGGCTTTGTTTCATTGCAATTTAGTGTTTTACATTGGTTTAAAGCATTTTTATGTGAGTTTAATCGAATGTTTTTGAGAAAATCAATGTTTTTATAGTAAACACAGTTTAAGGCCAAGTTAGTGTGATTGCATATAATATGTTTTTTCTGAAAAACTAGCAGTAATTCATTGGAAAAATGGCTTTGTTTCATTGCTATTTAGTGTTTTACATTGGTTTAAGGCACTTTTATGTGAGTTTAATCGACTGTTATTGAGAAAATTAATGTTTTTTTAGTAAACACTGTTTTAGGCCAAGTTAGTGTGATTGCAAATAATGTGTTTTTTCTGAAAAACTAGCAGTAATTCATTTGAGAAATGGCTTGCTTCCATTGCAATTTAGTGTTTTACCTTGGTTTAACGCATTTTTATGTGAGTTTAATCGACTGTTTTTGAGAAAATCAATGTCTTTTTAGTAAACACTGTGTTAGGCCAAGTTAGTGTGATTGCAAATAATATGTTTTTTCTGAAAAACTAGCAGAAATTCATTGGCAAAATGGCTTGCTTTCATTGCAATTTAGTGTTTTACCCTTGTTTAAAGCATTTTTATGTGAGTTTAATCGACTGTTGTTGAGAAAATCAATGCTTTTTTAGTAAACACTGTTTTAGGCCAAATTAGTGTGATTGAGAATGATAAGTTTTTTCTGAAAAATTAGCAGTAATTCATTGGAAAAATTGCTTGGTTTCATTACAATTTAGTGTTTTACATTGGTTTAAAGCATTTTTATGTGAGTTTAATCGACTGTTTTTGAGAAAATCAATGTTTTTTTAGTAAACACTGATTTAGGCCAAGTTAGTGTGATTGCAAATAATATGTTTTATCTGAAAAACTAGCAGTAATTCATTATAAAAATGGCTTGGTTTCATTGCAATTCAGTGTTTTACATTGGTTTAAAGCTTTTTTATGTGAGTTTAATCGACTGTTTTTGAGAAAATCAATGTTTTTTTAGTAAACACTGATTTAGCCCAAGTTAGTGTGATTGCAAATGATATGTTTTTTCTGAAAAACTAGAAGTAATTCATTAAAATAAATGGCTTGGTTTCATTGCAATTCAGTGTTTTACATTGGTTTAAAGTTTTTTTATGTGAGTTTAATTGACTGTTTTTGAGAAAATCAATGTTTTTTAAGCAAACACTGTTTTAGGCCAAGTTAGTGTGATTGCAAATAATATGTTTTTTCTGAAAAACTAGCAGTAATTCATTGGAAAAATTGCTTGGTTTCATTACAATTTTGTGTTTTACATTGGTTTAAAGCATTTTTATGTGAGTTTAATCGACTGTTTTTGAGAAAATCAATGTTTTTTTAGTAAACACTGTTTTAGGCCAAGTTAAAGTGATTGAGACTGATAAGTTTTTTCTGAAAAACTAGCAGTAAGTCATTGGAAAAATTGCTTGGTTTCATTACAATTTAGTGTTTTACATTGGTTTAAAGCATTTTTATGTGAGTTTAATCGACTGTTTTTGAGAAAATCAATGTTTTTTTATTAAACACTGATTTAGGCCAAGTTAGTGTGATTGCAAATGATATGTTTTTTCTGAACAACTAGCAGTAATTCTATGGAAATATTGCTTGGTTTCTTTGCAATTCAGTGTTTTACATTGGTTTAAAGTTTTTTATGTGAGTTTAATTGACTGTTTTTGAGAAAATCAATGTTTTTTAAGCAAACACTGTTTTAGGCCAAGTTAGTGTGATTGCAAATAATATGTTTTTTCTGAAAAACTAGCAGTAATTCATTTATGAAAAATGGCTTTGTTTCATTGCAATTTAGTGTTTTACATTGGTTTAAAGCATTTTTATGTGAGTTTAATCGAATGTTTTTGAGAAAATCAATGTTTTTATAGTAAACACAGTTTAAGGCCAAGTTAGTGTGATTGCATATAATATGTTTTTTCTGAAAAACTAGCAGTAATTCATTGGAAAAATGGCTTTGTTTCATTGCTATTTAGTGTTTTACATTGGTTTAAGGCACTTTTATGTGAGTTTAATCGACTGTTATTGAGAAAATTAATGTTTTTTTAGTAAACACTGTTTTAGGCCAAGTTAGTGTGATTGCAAATAATGTGTTTTTTCTGAAAAACTAGCAGTAATTCATTTGAGAAATGGCTTGCTTCCATTGCAATTTAGTGTTTTACCTTGGTTTAACGCATTTTTATGTGAGTTTAATCGACTGTTTTTGAGAAAATCAATGTCTTTTTAGTAAACACTGTGTTAGGCCAAGTTAGTGTGATTGCAAATAATATGTTTTTTCTGAAAAACTAGCAGAAATTCATTGGCAAAATGGCTTGCTTTCATTGCAATTTAGTGTTTTACCCTTGTTTAAAGCATTTTTATGTGAGTTTAATCGACTGTTGTTGAGAAAATCAATGCTTTTTTAGTAAACACTGTTTTAGGCCAAATTAGTGTGATTGAGAATGATAAGTTTTTTCTGAAAAATTAGCAGTAATTCATTGGAAAAATTGCTTGGTTTCATTACAATTTAGTGTTTTACATTGGTTTAAAGCATTTTTATGTGAGTTTAATCGACTGTTTTTGAGAAAATCAATGTTTTTTTAGTAAACACTGATTTAGGCCAAGTTAGTGTGATTGCAAATAATATGTTTTTTCTGAAAAACTAGCAGTAATTCATTGGAAAAATGGCTTGGTTTCATTGCAATTTAGTGTTTTACATTGGTTTAAAGCATTTTTATGTGAGTTTAATCGACTGTTTTTGAGAAAATCAATGTTTTTTTAGTAAACACTGATTTAGGCCAAGTTAGTGTGATTGCAAATGATATGTTTTTTCTGAAAAACTAGAAGTAATTCATTAAAATAATTGGCTTGGTTTCATTGCAATTCAGTGTTTTACATTGGTTTAAAGTTTTTTGATGTGAGTTTAATTGACTGTTTTTGAGAAAATCAATGTTTTTTAAGCAAACACTGTTTTAGGCCAAGTTAGTGTGATTGCAAATAATATGTTTTTTCTGAAAAACTAGCAGTAATTCATTGGGAAATTTGCTTGGTTTCATTACAATTTAGTGTTTTACATTGGTTTAAAGCATTTTTATGTGAGTTTAATTGACTGCTATTGAAAAAAACAATGATTTTTTAGTAAACACTGTTTTAGGCCAAGTTAGTGTGATGGCAAATAATATGTTTTTTCTGAAAAACTAGCAGTAATTCATTGGAAAAATTGCTTGGTTTCATTACAATTTAGTGTTTTACATTGGTTTAAAGCATTTTTATGTGAGTTTAATCGACTGTTTTTGAGAAAATCAATGTTTTTTTAGTAAACACTGTTTTAGGCCAAGTTAAAGTGATTGAGACTGATAAGTTTTTTCTGAAAAACTAGCAGTAATTCATTGGAAAAATTGCTTGGTTTCATTACAATTTAGTGTTCTACATTGGTTTAAAGCATTTTTATGTGAGTTTAATCGACTGTTTTTGAGAAAATCAATGTTTTCTTATTAAACACTGATTTAGGCCAAGTTAGTGTGATTGCAAATGATATGTTTTTTCTGAACAACTAGCAGTAATTCTATGGAAAAATTGCTTGGTTTCATTGCAATTCAGTGTTTTACATTGGTTTAAAGTTTTTTATGTGAGTTTAATTGACTGTTTTTGAGAAAATCAATGTTTTTTAAGCAAACACTGTTTTAGGCCAAGTTAGTGTGATTGCAAATAATATGTTTTTTCTGAAAAACTAGCAGTAATTCATTTATGAAAAATGGCTTTGTTTCATTGCAATTTAGTGTTTTACATTGGTTTAAAGCATTTTTATGTGAGTTTAATCGAATGTTTTTGAGAAAATCAATGTTTTTATAGTAAACACAGTTTAAGGCCAAGTTAGTGTGATTGCATATAATATGTTTTTTCTGAAAAACTAGCAGTAATTCATTGGAAAAATGGCTTTGTTTCATTGCTATTTAGTGTTTTACATTGGTTTAAGGCACTTTTATGTGAGTTTAATCGACTGTTATTGAGAAAAATAATGTTTTTTTAGTAAGCACTGTATTAGGCCAAGTTAGTGTGATTGCAAATAATGTGTTTTTTCTGAAAAACTAGCAGTAATTCATTGGAGAAATGGCTTGGTTCCATTGCAATTTAGTGTTTTACCTTGGTTTAACGCATTTTTATGTGAGTTTAATCGACTGTTTTTGAGAAAATCAATGTCTTTTTAGTAAACACTGTGTTAGGCCAAGTTAGTGTGATTGCAAATAATATGTTTTTTCTGAAAAACTAGCAGAAATTCATTGGAAAAATGGCTTTGTTTCATTGCTATTTAGTGTTTTACATTGGTTTAAGGCACTTTTATGTGAGTTTAATCGACTGTTTTTGAGAAAATCAATGTCTTTTTAGTAAACACTGTTTTAGGCCAAGTTAGTGTGATTGCAAATAATATGTTTTTTCTGAAAAACTAGCAGTAATTCATTGGAAAAATGGCTTGCTTTCATTGCAATTTAGTGTTTTACCTTGGTTTAAAGCATTTTTATGTGAGTTTAATCGACTGTTTTTGAGAAAATCAATGTTTTTTAAGCAAACACTGTTTTAGGCCAAGTTAGGGTGATTGCAAATAATATGTTTTTTCTGAAAAACTAGCAGTAATTCATTCATGAAAAATGGCTTTGTTTCATTGCAATTTAGTGTTTTACATTGGTTTAAAGCATTTTTATGTGAGTTTAATCGACTGTTTTTGAAAAAATCAATGTTTTTTTAGTAAACACTGTTTTAGGCCAAGTTAGTGTGATGGCAAATAATATGTTTTTTCTGAAAAACTAGCAGTAATTCATTGGAAAAATGGCTTTGTTTCATTGCAATTTAGTGTTTTACATTGGTTTAAGGCACATTTATGTGAGTTTAATGGACTGTTTTTGAGAAAATCAATGTTTTTTTAGTAAACACTGATTTAGGCCAAGTTAGTGTGATTGCAAATGATATGCTTTTTCTGAAAAACTAGCAGTAATTCATTGGAAAAATGGCTTGCTTGCATTGCAATTTAGTGTTTTACCTTGGTTTAACGCATTTTTATGTGAGTTTAATCGACTGTTTTTGAGAAAATCAATGTCTTTTTAGTAAACACTGTTTTAGGCCAAGTTAGTGTGATTGCAAATAATATGTTTTTTCTGAAAAACTAGCAGTAATTCATTGGAAAAATGTCTTTTTTTCATTTCTATTTAGTGTTTTACATTGGTTTAAGGCACTTTTATGTGAGTTTAATCGACTGTTTTTGAGAAAATCAATGTCTTTTTAGTAAACACTGTTTTAGGCCAAGTTAGTGTGATTGCAAATAATATTTTTTTTCTGAAAAACTAGCAGTAATTCATTGGAAAAATGGCTTGCTTTCATTGCAATTTAGTGTTTTACCTTGGTTTAAAGCATTTTTATGTGAGTTTAATCGACCGTTTTTGAGAAAATCAATGTTTTTTAAGCAAACACTGTTTTAGGCCAAGTTAGTGTGATTGCAAATAATATGTTTTTTCTGAAAAACTAGCAGTAATTCATTGGAAAAATTGCTTGCTTTCATTGCAATTTAGTGTTTTACCTTGGTTTAAAGCATTTTTATGTGAGTTTAATCGACCGTTTTTGAGAAAATCAATGTTTTTTAAGCAAACACTGTTTTAGGCCAAGTTAGTGTGATTGCAAATAATATGTTTTTTCTGAAAAAATAGCAGTAATTCATTTATGAAAAATGGCTTTGTTTCATTGCAATTTAGTGTTTTACATTGGTTTAAAGCATTTTTATGTGAGTTTAATCGACTGTTTTTGAGAAAATCAATGTTTTTTTAGTAAACACTGTTTTAGGCCAAGTTAGTGTGATTGCAAATAACATGTTTTTTCTGAAAAACTAGCAGTAATTCATTTATGAAAAATGGCTTTGTTTCATTGCAATTTAGTGTTTTACATTGGTTTAAGGCACTTTTATGTGAGTTTAATCGACTATTTTTGAGAAAATCAATGTTTTTTTAGTAAACACTGTTTTAGGCCAAGTTAGTGTGATTGCAAATAACATGTTTTTTCTGAAAAACTAGCAGTAATTCATTGGAAAAATGGCTTGCTTTCATTGCAATTTAGTGTTTTACCCTGGTTTAAAGCATTTATATGTGAGTTTAATCGACTGTTTTTGAGAAAATCAATGTTTTTTTAGTAAACACTGTTTTAGGCCAAGTTAGTGTGATTGCAAATAATATGTTTTTTCTGAAAAACTAGCAGTAATTCATTGGAAAAATGGCTTTTTTTCATTGCTATTTAGTGTTTTACATTGGTTTAAGGCACTTTTATGTGAGTTTAATCGACTGTTTTTGAGAAAATCAATGTCTTTTTAGTAAACACTGTTTTAGGCCAAGTTAGTGTGATTGCAAATAATATGTTTTTTCTGAAAAACTAGCAGTAATTCATTGGAAAAATTGCTTGCTTTCATTACAATTTAGTGTTTTACCTTGGTTTAAAGCATTTTTATGTGAGTTTAATCGACCGTTTTTGAGAAAATCAATGTTTTTTAAGCAAACACTGTTTTAGGCCAAGTTAGTGTGATTGCAAATAATATGTTTTTTCTGAAAAAATAGCAGTAATTCATTTATGAAAAATGGCTCTGTTTCATTGCAATTTAGTGTTTTACATTGGTTTAAAGCATTTTTATGTGAGTTTAATCGACTGTTTTTGAGAAAATCAATGTTTTTTTAGTAAACACTGTTTTAGGCCAAGTTAGTGTGATTGCAAATAACATGTTTTTTCTGAAAAACTAGCAGTAATTCATTTATGAAAAATGGCTTTGTTTCATTGCAATTTAGTGTTTTACATTGGTTTAAGGCACTTTTATGTGAGTTTAATCGACTATTTTTGAGAAAATCAATGTTTTTTTAGTAAACACTGTTTCAGGCCAAGTTAGTGTGATTGCAAATAACATGTTTTTTCTGAAAAACTAGCAGTAATTCATTGGAAAAATGGCTTGCTTTCATTGCAATTTAGTGTTTTACCCTGGTTTAAAGCATTTATATGTGAGTTTAATCGACTGTTTTTGAGAAAATCAATGTTTTTTTAGTAAACACTGTTTTAGGCCAAGTTAGTGTGATTGCAAATAATATGTTTTTTCTGAAAAACTAGCAGTAATTCATTGGAAAAATGGCTTGCTTTCATTGCAATTTAGTGTTTTACCTTGGTTTAAAGCATTTTTATGTGAGTTTAATTGACTGTTTTTGAGAAAATCAATGTTTTTTAAGCAAACGCTGTTTTAGGCCAAGTTAGTGTGATTGCAAATAATATGTTTTTTCTGAAAAACTAGCAGTAATTCATTGGAAAAATGGCTTGCTTTCATTGCAATTTAGTGTTTTGCCTTGGTTTAAAGCTTTTTTATGTGAGTTTAATCGACTGTTTTTGAGAAAATCAATGTTTTTTAAGCAAACACTGTTTTAGGCCAAGTTAGGGTGATTGCAAATAATATGTTTTTTCTGAAAAACTAGCAGTAATTCATTGGAAAAATGGCTTTGTTTCATTGCAATTTAGTGTTTTACATTGGTTTAAGGCACATTTTTGTGAGTTTAATGGACTGTTTTTGAGAAAATCAATGTTTTTTTAGTAAACACTGATTTAGGCCAACTTAGTGTGATTGCAAATGATATGCTTTTTCTGAAAAACTAGCAGTAATTCATTGGAAAAATGGCTTGCTTGCATTGCAATTTAGTGTTTTACCTTGGTTTAACGCATTTTTATGTGAGTTTAATCGACTGTTTTTGAGAAAATCAATGTCTTTTTAGTAAACACTGTTTTAGGCCAAGTTAGTGTGATTGCAAATAATATGTTTTTTCTGAAAAACTAGCAGTAATTCATTGGAAAAATTGCTTTTTTTCATTGCTATTTAGTGTTTTACATTGGTTTAAGGCACTTTTATGTGAGTTTAATCGACTGTTTTTGAGAAAATCAATGTCTTTTTAGTAAACACTGTTTTAGGCCAAGTTAGTGTGATTGCAAATAATATGTTTTTTCTGAAAAACTAGCAGTAATTCATTGGAAAAATTGCTTGCTTTCATTGCAATTTAGTGTTTTACCTTGGTTTAAAGCATTTTTATGTGAGTTTAATCGACCGTTTTTGAGAAAATCAATGTTTTTTAAGCAAACACTGTTTTAGGCCAAGTTAGTGTGATTGCAAATAATATGTTTTTTCTGAAAAACTAGCAGTAATTCATTGGAAAAATGGCTTGCTTTCATTGCAATTTAGTGTCTTACCTTGGTTTAAAGCACTTTTATGTGAGTTTAATCGACTGTTTTTGAGAAAATCAATGTCTTTTTAGTAAACACTGTTTTAGGCCAAGTTAGTGTGATTGCAAATAATATGTTTTTTCTGAAAAACTAGCAGTAATTCATTGGAAAAATGGCTTGCTTTCATTGCAATTTAGTGTTTTACCTTGGTTTAAAGCATTTTTATGTGAGTTTAATCGACTGTTTTTGAGAAAATCAATGTTTTTTAAGCAAACACTGTTTTAGGCCAAGTTAGTGTGATTGCAAATAATATGTTTTTTCTGAAAAACTAGCAGTAATTCATTGGAAAAATGGCTTGCTTTCATTGCAATTTAGTGTTTTACCTTGGTTTAAAGCACTTTTATGTGAGTTTAATCGACTGTTTTTGAGAAAATCAATGTCTTTTTAGTAAACACTGTTTTAGGCCAAGTTAGTGTGATTGCAAATAATATGTTTTTTCTGAAAAACTAGCAGTAATTCATTGGAAAAATGGCTTGCTTTCATTGCAATTTAGTGTTTTACCTTGGTTTAAAGCATTTTTATGTGAGTTTAATCGACTGTTTTTGAGAAAATCAATGTTTTTTAAGCAAACACTGTTTTAGGCCAAGTTAGTGTGATTGCAAATAATATGTTTTTTCTGAAAAACTAGCAGTAATTCATTGGAAAAATGGCTTGCTTTCATTGCAATTTAGTGTTTTACCTCGGTTTAAAGCATTTTTATGTGAGTTTAATCGACTGTTTTTGAGAAAATCAATGTTTTTTAAGCAAACACTGTTTTAGGCCAAGTTAGGGTGATTGCAAATAATATGTTTTTTCTGAAAAACTAGCAGTAATTCATTTATGAAAAATGGCTTTGTTTCATTGCAATTTAATGTTTTACATTGGTTTAAAGCATTTTTATGTGAGTTTAATCGACTGTTTTTGAAAAAATCAATGTTATTTTAGTGAACACTGTTTTAGGCCAAGTTAGTGTGATGGCAAATAATATGTTTTTTCTGAAAAACTAGCAGTAATTCATTGGAAAAATGGCTTTGATTCATTGCAATTTAGTGTTCTACATTGGTTTAAGGCACATTTATGTGAGTTTAATCGACTGTTTTTGAGAAAATCAATGTTTTTTTAGTAAACACTGATTTAGGCCAAGTTAGTGTGATTGCAAATGATATGCTTTTTCTCAAAAACTAGCAGTTATTCATTTATGAAAAATGGCTTTGTTTCATTGCAATTTAGTGTTTTACATTGGTTTAAGGCACTTTTATGTGAGTTTAATCGACTATTTTTGAGAAAATCAATGTTTTTTTAGTAAACACTGTTTTAGGCCAAGTTAGTGTGATTGCAAATGATATGTTTTTTCTGAAAAACTAGCAGTAATTCATGAAAAAAATGGCTTGGTTTCATTGCTATTTAGTGCTTTACATTGGTTTAAGGCACTTTTATGTGAGTTTAATCGACTATTTTTGAGAAAATCAATGTTTTTTTAGTAAACACTGTTTTAGGCCAAGTTAGTGTGATTGCAAATAACATGTTTTTTCTGAAAAACTAGCAGTAATTCATTGGAAAAATGGCTTTGTTTCATTGGAATTTAGTGTTTTACATTGGTTTAAGGCACATTTATGTGAGTTTAATCGACTGTTTTTGAGAAAATCAATGTTTTTTTAGTAAACACTGATTTAGGCCAAGTTAGTGTAATTGCAAATGATATGCTTTTTCTGAAAAACTAGCACTAATTCATTGGAAAAATGGCTTGGTTTCAATGCAATACAGTGTTTTACATTGGTTTAAAGTATTTTTATGTGAGTTTAATTGACTGTTTTTGAGAAAATCAATGTTTTTTAAGCAAACACTGTTTTAGGCCAAGTTAGGGAGATTGCAAATAATATGTTTTTTCTGAAAAACTAGCAGTAATTCATTTATGAAAAATGGCTTTGTTTCATTGCAATTTAGTGTTCTACATTGGTTTAAAGCATTTTTATGTGAGTTTAATCGACTGTTTTTGAGAAAATCAATGGTTTTTTAGTAAACACTGTTTTAGGCCAAGTGAGTGTGATTGGAAATAATATGTTTTTTCTGAAAAACTAGTAGTAATTCATTGGAAAAATGGCTTTGTTTAATTGCAATTTAGTGTTTTACATTGGTTTAAGGCACTTTTATGTGAGTTTAATCGACTGTTTTTGAGAAAATCAATGTTTTTTTAGTAAACACTGTTTTAGGCCCAGTTAGTGTGATTGCAAATAACATGTTTTTTCTGAAAAACTAGCAGTAATTCATTGGAAAAATGGCTTGCTTTCATTGCAATTTAGTGTTTTACCCTGGTTTAAAGCATTTATATGTGAGTTTAATCGACTGTTTTTGAGAAAATCAATGTTTTTTTAGTAAACACTGTTTTAGGCCAAGTTAGTGTGATTGAGAATGATAAGTTTTTTCTGAAAAACTAGCAGTAATTCATTGGAAAAATTGCTTGGTTTCATTACAATTTAGTGTTTTACACTGGTTTAAGGCATTTTTATGTGAGTTTAATCGACTGTTTTTGAGAAAATCAATGTTTTTTTAATAAACACTGATTTAGGCCAAGTTAGTGTGATTGCAAATGATATGTTTTTTCTGAAAAACTAGCAGTAATTCATGAAAAAAATGGCTTGGTTTCATTGCAATTCAGTGTTTTACATTGGTTTAAAGTTTTTTTATGTGAGTTTAATCGACTGTTTTTGAGAAAATCAATGTTTTTTAAGCAAACACTGTTTTAGGCCAAGTTAGTGTGAATGCAAATAATATGTTTTTTCTGAAAAACTAGCAGTAATTCATTGGAAAAATGGCTTTGTTTCATTGCAATTTAGTGTTTTACATTGGTTTAAGGCACTTTTATGTGAGTTTAATCGACTGTTTTTGAGAAAATCAATGTTTTTTTAGTAAAGACTGATTTAGGCCAAGTTAGTGTGATTGCAAATGATATGTTTTTTCTGAAAAACTAGCAGTAATTCATTGGAAAAATGGCTTGGTTTCATTACAATTCAGTGTTTTATATTGGTTTAAAGTATTTTTATGTGAGTTTAATTGACTGTTTTCGAGAAAATCAATGTTTTTTAAGCAAACACTGTTTTAGGCCAAGTTAGTGTGATTGCAAATAATATGTTTTTTCTGAAAAACTAGCAGTAATTCATTTATGAAAAATGACTTTGTTTCATTGCAATTTAGTGTTTTACATTGGTTTAAAGCTTTTTTATGTGAGTTTAATCGACTGTTTTTGAGAAAATCAATGTTTTTTTAGTAAACACTGTTTTAGGCCAAGTTAGTGTGATGGCAAATAATATGTTTTTTCTGAAAAACTAGCAGTAATTCATTGGAAAAATGGCTTTGTTTCATTGCAATTTAGTGTTTTACATTGGTTTAAGGCACTTTTATGTGAGTTTACACGACTGTTTTTGAGAAAATCAATGTTTTTTTAGTAAACACTGATTTAGGCCAAGTTAGTGTGATTGCAAATGATATGTTTTTTCTGAAAAACTAGCAGTATTTCATTGGACAAAATGGCTTGGTTTCATTGCAATTCAGTGTTTTACATTGGTTTAAAGTATTTTTATGTGAGTTTAATTCACTGTTTTTGAGAAAATCAATGTTTTTTTAGCAAACACTGTTTTAGGCCAAGTTAGTGTGATTGCAAATAATATGTTTTTTCTGAAAAACTAGCAGTAATTCATTGGAAAAATGGCTTTGTTTCATTGCAATTTAGTGTTTTACATTGGTTTAAGGCACTTTTATGTGAGTTTAATCGACTGTTTTTGAGAAAATCAATGTTATTTTAGTAAAGACTGATTTAGGCCAAGTTAGTGTGATTGCAAATGATCTGTTTTTTCTGAAAAACTAGCAGTAATTCATTGGAAAAATGGCTTGGTTTCATTACAATTCAGTGTTTTACATTGGTTTAAAGTATTTTTATGTGAGTTTAATTGACTGTTTTCGAGAAAATCAATGTTTTTTAAGCAAACACTGTTTTAGGCCAAGTTAGTGTGATTGCAAATAATATGTTTTTTCTGAAAAACTAGCAGTAATTCATTTATGAAAAATGACTTTGTTTCATTGCAATTTAGTGTTTTACATTGGTTTAAAGCATTTTTATGTGAGTTTAATCGACTGTTTTTGAGAAAATCAATGTTTTTTTAGTAAACACTGTTTTAGGCCAAGTTAGTGTGATGGCAAATAATATGTTTTTCCGGAAAAACTAGCAGTAATTCATTGGAAAAATGGCTTTGTTTCATTGCAATTTAGTGTTTTACATTGGTTTAAGGCACTTTTATGTGAGTTTACACGACTGTTTTTGAGAAAATCAATGTTTTTTTAGTAAACACTGATTTAGGCCAAGTTAGTGTGATTGCAAATGATATGTTTTTTCTGAAAAACTAGCAGTATTTCATTGGAAAAATGGCTTGGTTTCATTGCAATTCAGTGTTTTACATTGGTTTAAAGTATTTTTATGTGAGTTTAATTCACTGTTTTTGAGAAAATCAATGTTTTTTAAGCAAACACTGTTTTAGGCCAAGTTAGTGTGATTGCAAATGATATGTTTTTTCTGAAAAACTAGAAGTAATTCATTAAAATAAATGGCTTGGTTTCATTGCAATTCAGTGTTCTACATTGGTTTAAAGTTTTTTTATGTGAGTTTAATTGACTGTTTTTGAGAAAATCAATGTTTTTTAAGCAAACACTGTTTTAGGCCAAGTTAGTGTGATTGCAAATAATATGTTTTTTCTGAAAAACTAGCAGTAATTCATTGGGAAATTTGCTTGGTTTCATTACAATTTAGTGTTTTACATTGGTTTAAAGCATTTTTATGTGAGTTTAATCGACTGTTTTTGAAAAAAACAATGATTTTTTAGTAAACACTGTTTTAGGCCGAGTTAGTGTGATGGCAAATAATATGTTTTTTCTGAAAAACTAGCAGTAATTCATTGGAAAAATTGCTTGGTTTCATTACAATTTAGTGTTTTACATTGGTTTAAAGCATTTTTATGTGAGTTTAATCGACTGTTTTTGAGAAAATCAATGTTTTTTTAGTAAACACTGTTTTAGGCCAAGTTAAAGTGATTGAGACTGATAAGTTTTTTCTGAAAAACTAGCAGTAAGTCATTGGAAAAATTGCTTGGTTTCATTACAATTTAGTGTTTTACATTGGTTTAAAGCATTTTTATGTGAGTTTAATCGACTGTTTTTGAGAAAATCAATGTTTTTTTATTAAACACTGATTTAGGCCAAGTTAGTGTGATTGCAAATGATATGTTTTTTCTGAACAACTAGCAGTAATTCTTTGGAAAAATTGCTTGGTTTCATTGCAATTCAGTGTTTTACATTGGTTTAAAGTTTTTTATGTGAGTTTAATTCACTGTTTTTGAGAAAATCAATGTTTTTTAAGCAAACACTGTTTTAGGCCAAGTTAGTGTGATTGCAAATAATATGTTTTTTCTGAAAAACTAGCAGTAATTCATTTATGAAAAATGACTTTGTTTCATTGCAATTTAGTGTTTTACATTGGTTTAAAGCATTTTTATGTGAGTTTAATCGAATGTTTTTGAGAAAATCAATGTTTTTATAGTAAACACAGTTTAAGGCCAAGTTAGTGTGATTGCATATAATATGTTTTTTCTGAAAAACTAGCAGTAATTCATTGGAAAAATGGCTTTGTTTCATTGCTATTTAGTGTTTTACATTGGTTTAAGGCACTTTTATGTGAGTTTAATCGACTGTTATTGAGAAAATTAATGTTTTTTTAGTAAACACTGTTTTAGGCCAAGTTAGTGTGATTGCAAATAATGTGTTTTTTCTGAAAAACTAGCAGTAATTCATTTGAGAAATGGCTTGCTTCCATTGCAATTTAGTGTTTTACCTTGGTTTAACGCATTTTTATGTGAGTTTAATCGACTGTTTTTGAGAAAATCAATGTCTTTTTAGTAAACACTGTGTTAGGCCAAGTTAGTGTGATTGCAAATAATATGTTTTTTCTGAAAAACTAGCAGAAATTCATTGGCAAAATGGCTTGCTTTCATTGCAATTTAGTGTTTTACCCTTGTTTAAAGCATTTTTATGTGAGTTTAATCGACTGTTGTTGAGAAAATCAATGCTTTTTTAGTAAACACTGTTTTAGGCCAAATTAGTGTGATTGAGAATGATAAGTTTTTTCTGAAAAATTAGCAGTAATTCATTGGAAAAATTGCTTGGTTTCATTAGAATTTAGTGTTTTACATTGGTTTAAAGCATTTTTATGTGAGTTTAATCGACTGTTTTTGAGAAAATCAATGTTTTTTTAGTAAACACTGATTTAGGCCAAGTTAGTGTGATTGCAAATAATATGTTTTTTCTGAAAAACTAGCAGTAATTCATTATAAAAATGGCTTGGTTTCATTGCAATTCAGTGTTTTACATTGGTTTAAAGCATTTTTATGTGAGTTTAATCGACTGTTTTTGAGAAAATCAATGTTTTTTTAGTAAACACTGATTTAGGCCAAGTTAGTGTGATTGCAAATGATATGTTTTTTCTGAAAAACTAGAAGTAATTCATTAAAGTAAATGGCTTGGTTTCATTGCAATTCAGTGTTTTACATTGGTTTAAAGTTTTTTTATTTGAGTTTAATTGACTGTTTTTGAGAAAATCAATGTTTTTTAAGCAAACACTGTTTTAGGCCAAGTTAGTGTGATTGCAAATAATATGTTTTTTCTGAAAAACTAGCAGTAATTCATTGGGAAATTTGCTTGGTTTCATTACAATTTAGTGTTTTACATTGGTTTAAAGCATTTTTATGTGAGTTTAATTGACTGTTATTGAAAAAAACAATGATTTTTTAGTAAACACTGTTTTAGGCCAAGTTAGTGTGATGGCAAATAATATGTTTTTTCTGAAAAACTAGCAGTAATTCATTGGAAAAATTGCTTGGTTTCATTACAATTTTGTGTTTTACATTGGTTTAAAGCATTTTTATGTGAGTTTAATCGACTGTTTTTGAGAAAATCAATGTTTTTTTAGTAAACACTGTTTTAGGCCAAGTTAAATTGATTGAGACTGATAAGTTTTTTCTGAAAAACTAGCAGTAATTCATTGGAAAAATTGCATGGTTTTCATTACAATTTAGTGTTCTACATTGGTTTAAAGCATTTTTATGTGAGTTTAATCGACTGTTTTTGAGAAAATCAATGTTTTTTTATTAAACACTGATTTAGGCCAAGTTAGTGTGATTGCAAATGATATGTTTTTTCTGAACAACTAGCAGTAATTCATTTATGAAAAATGGCTTTGTTTCATTGCAATTTAGTGTTTTACATTGGTTTAAAGCATTTTTATGTGAGTTTAATCAAATGTTTTTGAGAAAATCAATGTTTTTATAGTAAACACAGTTTAAGGCCAAGTTAGTGTGATTGCATATAATATGTTTTTTCTGAAAAACTAGCAGTAATTCATTGGAAAAATGGCTTTGTTTCATTGCTATTTAGTGTTTTACATTGGTTTAAGGCACTTTTATGTGAGTTTAATCGACTGTTTTTGAGAAAATCAATGTCTTTTTAGTAAACACTGTTTTAGGCCAAGTTAGTGTGATTGCAAATAATATGTTTTTTCTGAAAAACTAGCAGAAATTCATTGGAAAAATGGCTTGCTTTCATTGCAATTTAGTGTTTTACCTTGGTTTAAAGCATTTTTATGTGAGTTTAATCGACTGTTTTTGAGAAAATCAATGTTTTTTAAGCAAACACTGTTTTAGGCCAAGTTAGGCTGATTGCAAATAATATGTTTTTTCTGAAAAACTAGCAGTAATTCATTCATGAAAAATGGCTTTGTTTCATTGCAATTTAGTGTTTTACATTGGTTTAAAGCATTTTTATGTGAGTTTAATCGACTGTTTTTGAAAAAATCAATGTTTTTTTAGTAAACACTGTTTTAGGCCAAGTTAGTGTGATGGCAAATAATATGTTTTTTCTCAAAAACTAGCAGTAATTCATTGGAAAAATGGCTTTGTTTCATTGCAATTTAGTGTTTTACATTGGTTTAAGGCACATTTATGTGAGTTTAATGGACTGTTTTTGAGAAAATCAATGTTTTTTTAGTAAACACTGATTTAGGCCAAGTTAGTGTGATTGCAAATGATATGCTTTTTCTGAAAAACTAGCAGTATTTCATTGGAAAAATGGCTTGCTTGCATTGCAATTTAGTGTTTTACCTTGGTTTAACGCATTTTTATGTGAGTTTAATCGACTGTTTTTGAGAAAATCAATGTCTTTTTAGTAAACACTGTTTTAGGCCAAGTTAGTGTGATTGCAAAAAATATGTTTTTTCTGAAAAACTAGCAGTAATTCATTGGAAAAATGGCTTTTTTTCATTGCTATTTAGTGTTTTACATTGGTTTAAGGCACTTTTATGTGAGTTTAATCGACTGTTTTTGAGAAAATCAATGTCTTTTTAGTAAACACTGTTTTAGGCCAAGTTAGTGTGATGGCAAATAATATGTTTTTTCTCAAAAACTAGCAGTAATTCATTGGAAAAATGGCTTTGTTTCATTGCAATTTAGTGTTTTACATTGGTTTAAGGCACATTTATGTGAGTTTAATGGACTGTTTTTGAGAAAATCAATGTTTTTTTAGTAAACACTGATTTAGGCCAAGTTAGTGTGATTGCAAATGATATGCTTTTTCTGAAAAACTAGCAGTATTTCATTGGAAAAATGGCTTGCTTGCATTGCAATTTAGTGTTTTACCTTGGTTTAACGCATTTTTATGTGAGTTTAATCGACTGTTTTTGAGAAAATCAATGTCTTTTTAGTAAACACTGTTTTAGGCCAAGTTAGTGTGATTGCAAATAATATGTTTTTTCTGAAAAACTAGCAGTAATTCATTGGAAAAATGGCTTTTTTTCATTGCTATTTAGTGTTTTACATTGGTTTAAGGCACTTTTATGTGAGTTTAATCGACTGTTTTTGAGAAAATCAATGTCTTTTTAGTAAACACTGTTTTAGGCCAAGTTAGTGTGATTGCAAATAATTTGTTTTTTCTGAAAAACTAGGAGTAATTCATTGGAAAAATGGCTTGCTTTCATTGCAATTTAGTGTTTTACCTTGGTTTAAAGCATTTTTATGTGAGTTTAATCGACCGTTTTTGAGAAAATCAATGTTTTTTAAGCAAACACTGTTTTAGGCCAAGTTAGTGTGATTGCAAATGATATGTTTTTTCTGAAAAACTAGCAGTAATTCATTGGAAAAATGGCTTGCTTTCATTGCAATTTAGTGTTTTACCTTGGTTTAAAGCACTTTTATGTGAGTTTAATCGACTGTTTTTGAGAAAATCAATGTCTTTTTAGTAAACACTGTTTTAGGCCAAGTTAGTGTGATTGCAAATAATATGTTTTTTCTGAAAAACTAGCAGTAATTCATTGGAAAAATGGCTTGCTTTCATTGCAATTTAGTGTTTTACCTTTGTTTAAAGCATTTTTATGTGAGTTTAATCGACTGTTTTTGAGAAAATCAATGTTTTTTAAGCAAACACTGTTTTAGGCCAAGTTAGTGTGATTGCAAATAATATGTTTTTTCTGAAAAACTAGCAGTAATTCATTGGAAAAATGGCTTGCTTTCATTGCAATTTAGTGTTTTACCTCGGTTTAAAGCATTTTTATGTGAGTTTAATCGACTGTTTTTGTGAAAATCAATGTTTTTTAAGCAAACACTGTTTTAGGCCAAGTTAGGGTGATTGCAAATAATATGTTTTTTCTGAAAAACTAGCAGTAATTCATTTATGAAAAATGGCTTTGTTTCATTGCAATTTAGTGTCTTACATTGGTTTAAAGCATTTTTATGTGAGTTTAATCGACTGTTTTTGAAAAAATCAATGTTATTTTAGTAAACACTGTTTTAGGCCAAGTTAGTGTGATGGCAAATAATATGTTTTTTCTGAAAAACTAGCAGTAATTCATTGGAAAAATGGCTTTGATTCATTGCAATTTAGTGTTCTACATTGGTTTAAGGCACATTTATGTGAGTTTAATCGACTGTTTTTGAGAAAATCAATGTTTTTTTAGTAAACACTGATTTAGGCCAAGTTAGTGTGATTGCAAATGATATGCTTTTTCTCAAAAACTAGCAGTTATTCATTGGAAAAATGGCTTGGTTTCATTGCAATTCAGTGTTTTACATTGGTTTAAAGTATTTTTATGTGAGTTTAATTGACTGTTTTTGAGAAAATCAATGTTTTTTAAGCAAACACTGTTTTAGGCCAAGTTAGTGTGATTGCAAATAATATGTTTTTTCTGAAAAAATAGCAGTAATTCATTTATGAAAAATGGCTTTGTTTCATTGCAATTTAGTGTTTTACATTGGTTTAAAGCATTTTTATGTGAGTTTAATCGACTGTTTTTGAGAAAATCAATGTTTTTTTAGTAAACACTGTTTTAGGCCAAGTTAGTGTGATTGCAAATAACATGTTTTTTCTGAAAAACTAGCAGTAATTCATTTATGAAAAATGGCTTTGTTTCATTGCAATTTAGTGTTTTACATTGGTTTAAGGCACTTTTATGTGAGTTTAATCGACTATTTTTGAGAAAATCAATGTTTTTTTAGTAAACACTGTTTTAGGCCAAGTTAGTGTGATTGCAAATAACATGTTTTTTCTGAAAAACTAGCAGTAATTCATTGGAAAAATGGCTTGCTTTCATTGCAATTTAGTGTTTTACCCTGGTTTAAAGCATTTATATGTGAGTTTAATCGACTGTTTTTGAGAAAATCAATGTTTTTTTAGTAAACACTGTTTTAGGCCAAGTTAGTGTGATTGAGAATGATATGTTTTTTCTGAAAAACTAGCAGTAATTCATTGGAAAAATTGCTTGGTTTCATTACAATTTAGTGTTTTACATTGGTTTAAAGCATTTTTATCTGAGTTTAATCGACTGTTTTTGAGAAAATCAATGTCTTTTTAGTAAACACTGATTTAGGCCAAGTTAGTGTGATTGCAAATGATATGTTTTTTCTGAAAAACTAGCAGTAATTCATGAAAAAAATGGCTTGGTTTCATTGCTATTTAGTGCTTTACATTGGTTTAAGGCACTTTTATGTGAGTTTAATCGACTGTTTTTGAGAAAATCAATGTCTTTTTAGTAAACACTGTTTTAGGCCAAGTTAGTGTGATTGCAAATAATATGTTTTTTCTGAACAACTAGCAGTAATTCATTTATGAAAAATGGCTTTGTTTCATTGCAATTTAGTGTTTTACATTGGTTTAAAGCATTTTTATGTGAGTTTAATCGACTGTTTTTGAAAAAATCAATGTTTTTTTAGTAAACACTGTTTTAGGCCAAGTTAGTGTGATGGCAAATAATATGTTTTTTCTGAAAAACTAGCAGTAATTCATTGGAAAAATGGCTTTGTTTCATTGCAATTTAGTGTTTTACATTGGTTTAAGGCACATTTATGTGAGTTTAATCGACTGTTTTTGAGAAAATCAATGTTTTTTTAGTAAACACTGATTTAGGCCAAGTTAGTGTAATTGCAAATGATATGCTTTTTCTGAAAAACTAGCAGTAATTCATTGGAAAAATGGCTTGGTTTCATTGCAATTCAGTGTTTTACATTGGTTTAAAGTATTTTTATGTGAGTTTAATTGACTGTTTTTGAGAAAATCAATGTTTTTTAAGCAAACACTGTTTTAGGCCAAGTTAGGGAGATTGCAAATAATATGTTTTTTCTGAAAAACTAGCAGTAATTCATTGGAAAAATGGCTTGCTTTCATTGCAATTTAGTGTTTTACCCTGGTTTAAAGTATTTATATGTGAGTTTAATCGACTGTTTTTGAGAAAATCAATGTTTTTTTAGTAAACACTGTTTTAGGCCAAGTTAGTGTGATTGAGAATGATATGTTTTTTCTGAAAAACTAGCAGTAATGCATTGGAAAAATTGCTTGGTTTCATTACAATTTAGTGTTTTACATTGGTTTAAAGCATTTTTATGTGAGTTTAATCGACTGTTTTTGAGAAAATCAATGTTTTTTTAGTAAACACTGATTTAGGCCAAGTTAGTGTGATTGCAAATAATATGTTTTTTCTGAAAAACTAGTAGTAATTCATTGGAAAAATGGCTTTGTTTCATTGCAATTTAGTGTTTTACATTGGTTTAAGGCACTTTTATGTGAGTTTAATCGACTGTTTTTGAGAAAATCAATGTTTTTTTAGTAAACACTGTTTTAGGCCCAGTTAGTGTGATTGCAAATAACATGTTTTTTCTGAAAAACTAGCAGTAATTCATTGGAAAAATGGCTTGCTTTCATTGCAATTTAGTGTTTTACCCTGGTTTAAAGCATTTATATGTGAGTTTAATCGACTGTTTTTGAGAAAATCAATGTTTTTTTAGTAAACACTGTTTTAGGCCAAGTTAGTGTGATTGAGAATGATAAGTTTTTTCTGAAAAACTAGCAGTAATTCATTGGAAAAATTGCTTGGTTTCTTTACAATTTAGTGTTTTACATTGGTTTAAGGCATTTTTATGTGAGTTTAATCGACTGTTTTTGAGAAAATCAATGTTTTTTTAGTAAACACTGATTTAGGCCAAGTTAGTGTGATTGCAAATGATATGTTTTTTCTGAAAAACTAGCAGTAATTCATGAAAAAAATGGCTTGGTTTCATTGCAATTCAGTGTTTTACATTGGTTTAAAGCATTTTTATGTGAGTTTAATCGACTGTTTTTGAGAAAATCAATGTTTTTTAAGCAAACACTGTTTTAGGCCAAGTTAGCGTGATTGCAAATAATATGTTTTTTCTGAAAAACTAGCAGTAATTCATTTATGAAAAATGGCTTTGTTTCATTGCAATTTAGTGTTTTACATTGGTTTAAAGCATTTTTATGTGAGTTTAATCGACTGTTTTTGAAAAAATCAATGTTTTTTTAGTAAACACTGTTTTAGGCCAAGTTAGTGTGATGGCAAATAATATGTTTTTTCTGAAAAACTAGCAGTAATTCATTGGAAAAATGGCTTTGTTTCATTGCAATTTAGTGTTTTACATTGGTTTAAGGCATTTTTATGTGAGTTTAATCGACTGTTTTTGAGAAAATCAATGTTTTTTAAGCAAACACTGTTTTAGGCCAAGTTAGGGAGATTGCAAATAATATGTTTTTTCTGAAAAACTAGCAGTAATTCATTGGAAAAATGGCTTGCTTTCATTGCAATTTAGTGTTTTACCCTGGTTTAAAGCATTTATATGTGAGTTTAATCGACTGTTTTTGAGAAAATCAATGTTTTTTTAGTAAACACTGTTTTAGGCCAAGTTAGTGTGATTGAGAATGATATGTTTTTTCTGAAAAACTAGCAGTAATGCATTGGAAAAATTGCTTGGTTTCATTACAATTTAGTGTTTTACATTGGTTTAAAGCATTTTTATGTGAGTTTAATCGACTGTTTTTGAGAAAATCAATGTTTTTTTAGTAAACACTGATTTAGGCCAAGTTAGTGTGATTGCAAATAATATGTTTTTTCTGAAAAACTAGTAGTAATTCATTGGAAAAATGGCTTTGTTTCATTGCAATTTAGTGTTTTACATTGGTTTAAGGCACTTTTATGTGAGTTTAATCGACTGTTTTTGAGAAAATCAATGTTTTTTTAGTAAACAC
Source organism: Catostylus mosaicus (assembly GCA_964019065.1). Taxonomy (NCBI): domain Eukaryota; kingdom Metazoa; phylum Cnidaria; class Scyphozoa; order Rhizostomeae; family Catostylidae; genus Catostylus; species Catostylus mosaicus. The sequence goes on along the minus strand of OZ025192.1, from coordinate 5,453,998 downwards.
TGTTTTAGGCCCAGTTAGTGTGATTGCAAATAACATGTTTTTTCTGAAAAACTAGCAGTAATTCATTGGAAAAATGGCTTGCTTTCATTGCAATTTAGTGTTTTACCCTGGTTTAAAGCATTTATATGTGAGTTTAATCGACTGCTTTTGAGAAAATCAATGTTTTTTTAGTAAACACTGTTTTAGGCCAAGTTAGTGTGATTGAGAATGATAAGTTTTTTCTGAAAAACTAGCAGTAATTCATTGGAAAAATTGCTTGGTTTCTTTACAATTTAGTGTTTTACATTGGTTTAAGGCATTTTTATGTGAGTTTAATCGACTGTTTTTGAGAAAATCAATGTTTTTTTAGTAAACACTGATTTAGGCCAAGTTAGTGTGATTGCAAATGATATGTTTTTTCTGAAAAACTAGCAGTAATTCATGAAAAAAATGGCTTGGTTTCATTGCAATTCAGTGTTTTACATTGGTTTAAAGCATTTTTATGTGAGTTTAATCGACTGTTTTTGAGAAAATCAATGTTTTTTAAGCAAACACTGTTTTAGGCCAAGTTAGCGTGATTGCAAATAATATGTTTTTTCTGAAAAACTAGCAGTAATTCATTTATGAAAAATGGCTTTGTTTCATTGCAATTTAGTGTTTTACATTGGTTTAAAGCATTTTTATGTGAGTTTAATCGACTGTTTTTGAGAAAATCAATGGTTTTTTAGTAAACACTGATTTAGGCCAAGTTAGTGTGATTGCAAATGATATGTTTTTTCTGAAAAACTAGCAGTAATTCATGAAAAAAATGGCTTGGTTTCATTGCAATTCAGTGTTTTACATTGGTTTAAAGTTTTTTTATGTGAGTTTAATCGACTGTTTTTGAGAAAATCAATGTTTTTTAAGCAAACACTGTTTTAGGCCAAGTTAGTGTGAATGCAAATAATATGTTTTTTCTGAAAAACTAGCAGTAATCCATTTATGAAAAATGGCTTTGTTTCATTGCAATTTAGTGTTTTACATTGGTTTAAAGCATTTTTATGTGAGTTTAATCGACTGTTTTTGAGAAAATCAATGTTTTTTTAGAAAACACTGTTTTAGGCCAAGTTAGTGTGATTGAGAATGATAAGATTTTTCTGAAAAACTAGCAGTAATTCATTGGGAAATTTGCTTGGTTTCATTACAATTTAGTTTTTTACATTGGTTTAAAGCATTTTTATGTGAGTTTAATTGACTGTTTTTGAGAAAATCAATGTTTTTTTAGTAAACACTGATTTAGGCCAAGTTAGTGTGATTGCAAATGATATGTTTTTTCTGAACAACTAGCAGTAATTCATTAAAAAAAATGGCTTGGTTTCATTGCAATTCAGTGTTTTACATTGGTTTAAAGTTTTTTTATGTGAGTTTAATTGACTGTTTTTGAGAATATCAATGTTTTTTAAGCAAACACTGTTTTAGGCCAAGTTAGTGTGATTGCAAATAATTTGTTTTTTCTGAAAAACTAGCAGTAATTCATTTATGAACAATGGCTTTGTTTCATTGCAATTTAGTGTTTTACATTGGTTTAAGGCACTTTTATGTGAGTTTAATGGACTGTTTTTGAGAAAATCAATGTTTTTTTAGTAAACACTGTTTTAGGCGAAGTTAGTGTGATTGAGAATGATAAGTTTTTTCTGAAAAACTAGCAGTAATTCATTGGGAAATTTGCTTGGTTTCATTGCAATTCAGTGTTTTACATTGGTTTAAAGTTTTTTTATGTGAGTTTATTTGACTGTTTTTGAGAAAATCAATGTTTTTTAAGCAAACACTGTTTTAGGCCAAGTTAGCATGATTGCAAATAATATGTTTTTTCTGAAAAAGTAGCAGTAATTCATTTATGAAAAATGGCTTTGTTTCATTGCAATTTAGTGTTTTACATTGGTTTAAAGCATTTTTATGTGAGTTTAATCGACTGTTTTTGAGAAAATCAATGGTTTTTTAGTAAACACTGATTTAGGCCAAGTTAGTGTGATTGCAAAGGATATGTTTTTTCTGAAAAACTAGCAGTAATTCTATGAAAAAATTGCTTGGTTTCATTGCAATTCAGTGTTTTACATTGGTTTAAAGTTTTTTTATGTGAGTTTAATTGACTGTTTTTGAGAAAATCAATGTTTTTTAAGCAAACACTGTTTTAGGCCAAGTTAGTGTGATTGCAAATAATATGTTTTTTCTGAAAAACTAGCAGTAATTCATTTATGAAAAATGGCTTTGTTTCATTGCAATTTAGTGTTTTACATTGGTTTAAAGCATTTTTATGTGAGTTTAATCGACTGTTTTTGAAAAAAAAAATGATTTTTTAGTAAACACTGTTTTAGGCCAAGTTAGTGTGATGGCAAATAATATGTTTTTTCTGAAAAACTAGCAGTAATTCATTGGAAAAATGGCTTGCTTTCATTGCAATTTAGTGTTTTACCCTGGTTTAAAGCATTTTTATGTGAGTTAAATCGACTGTTTTTGAGAAAATCAATGTTTTTTTAGTAAACACTGTTTTAGGCCCAGTTAGTGTGATTGCAAATAACATGTTTTTTCTGAAAAACTAGCAGTAATTCATTGGGAAATTTGCTTGGTTTCATTACAATTTAGTTTTTTACATTGGTTTAAAGCATTTTTATGTGAGTTTAATTGACTGTTTTTGAGAAAATCAATGTTTTTTTAGTAAACACTGATTTAGGCCAAGTTAGTGTGATGGCAAATAATATGTTTTTTCTGAAAAACTAGCAGTAATTCATTGGAAAAATGGCTTGCTTTCATTGCAATTTAGTGTTTTACCCTGGTTTAAAGCATTTTTATGTGAGTTAAATCGACTGTTTTTGAGAAAATCAATGTTTTTTTAGTAAACACTGTTTTAGGCCCAGTTAGTGTGATTGCAAATAACATGTTTTTTCTGAAAAACTAGCAGTAATTCATTGGAAAAATGGCTTGCTTTCATTGCAATTTAGTGTTTTACCCTGGTTTAAAGCATTTATATGTGAGTTTAATCGACTGTTTTTGAGAAAATCAATGTTTTTTTAGTAAACACTGTTTTAGGCCAAGTTAGTGTGATTGAGAATGATAAGTTTTTTCTGAAAAACTAGCAGTAATTCATTGGAAAAATTGCTTGGTTTCATTACAATTTAGTGTTTTACATTGGTTTAAGGCATTTTTATGTGAGTTTAATCGACTGTTTTTGAGAAAATCAATGTTTTTTTAGTAAACACTGATTTAGGCCAAGTTAGTGTGATTGCAAATGATATGTTTTTTCTGAAAAACTAGCAGTAATTCATGAAAAAAATGGCTTGGTTTCATTGCAATTCAGTGTTTTACATTGGTTTAAAGTTTTTTTATGTGAGTTTAATCGACTGTTTTTGAGAAAATCAATGTTTTTTAAGCAAACAATGTTTTAGGCCAAGTTACTGTGAATGCAAATAATATGTTTTTTCTGAAAAACTAGCAGTAATCCATTTATGAAAAATGGCTTTGTTTCATTGCAATTTAGTGTTTTACATTGGTTTAAAGCATTTTTATGTGAGTTTAATCGACTGTTTTTGAGAAAATCAATGTTTTTTTAGAAAACACTGTTTTAGGCCAAGTTAGTGTGATTGAGAATGATAAGATTTTTCTGAAAAACTAGCAGTAATTCATTGGGAAATTTGCTTGGTTTCATTACAATTTAGTTTTTTACATTGGTTTAAAGCATTTTTATGTGAGTTTAATTGACTGTTTTTGAGAAAATCAATGTTTTTTTAGTAAACACTGATTTAGGCCAAGTTAGTGTGATTGCAAATGATATGTTTTTTCTGAACAGCTAGCAGTAATTCATTAAAAAAAATTGCTTGGTTTCATTGCAATTCAGTGTTTTACATTGGTTTAAAGTTTTTTTATGTGAGTTTAATTGACTGTTTTTGAGAAAATCAATGTTTTTTAAGCAAACACTGTTTTAGGCCAAGTTAGTGTGATTGCAAATAATATGTTTTTTCTGAAAAACTAGCAGTAATTCATTTATGAAAAATGGCTTTGTTTCATTGCAATTTAGTGTTTTACATTGGTTTAAAGCATTTTTATGTGAGTTTAATCGACTGTTTTTGAAAAAAAAAATGATCTTTTAGTAAACACTGTTTTAGGCCAAGTTAGTGTGATGGCAAATAATATGTTTTTTCTGAAAAACTAGCAGTAATTCATTGGAAAAATGGCTTGCTTTCATTGCAATTTAGTGTTTTACCCTGGTTTAAAGCATTTTTATGTGAGTTAAATAGACTGTTTTTGAGAAAATCAATGTTTTTTTAGTAAACACTGTTTTAGGCATAGTTAGTGTGATTGCAAATAACATCTTTTTTCTGAAAAACTAGCAGTAATTCTTTGGAGAAATTGCTTGGTTTCATTGCAATTCAGTGTTTTACATTGGTTTAAAGCATTTTTATGTGAGTTTAATCGACTGTTTTTGAGAAAATCAATGTTTTTTTAGGAAACACTGTTTTAGGCCAAGTTAAAGTGATTGAGACTGATAAGTTTTTCCTGAAAAACTAGCAGTAATTCATTGGAAAAACTGCTTGGTTTCATTACAATTTAGTGTTTTACATTGGTTTAAAGCATTTTTATGTGAGTTTAATCGACTGTTTTTGAGAAAATCAATGTTTTTTTATTAAACACTGATTTAGGCCAAGTTAGTGTGATTGCAAATGATATGTTTTTTCTGAACAACTAGCAGTAATTCTATGGAAAAATTGCTTGGTTTCATTGCAATTCAGTGTTTTACATTGGTTTAAAGTTTTTTATGTGAGTTTAATTGACTGTTTTTGAGAAAATCAATGTTTTTTAAGCAAACACTGTTTTAGGCCAAGTTAGTGTGATTGCAAATGATATGTTTTTTCTGAAAAACTAGCAGTAGTTCATTTATGAAAAATGGCTTTGTTTCATTGCAATTTAGTGTTTTACATTGGTTTAAAGCATTTTTATGTGAGTTTATTTGACTGTTTTTGAGAAAATCAATGTTTTTTAAGCAAACACTGTTTTAGGCCAAGTTAGCGTGATTGCAAATAATATGTTTTTTCTGAAAAACTAGCAGTAATTCATTTATGAAAAATGGCTTTGTTTCATTGCAATTTAGTGTTTTACATTGGTTTAAAGCATTTTTATGTGAGTTTAATCGACTGTTTTGAGAAAATCAATGTTTTTTTAGTAAACACTGATTTAGGCCAAGTTAGTGTGATTGCAAAGGATATGTTTTTTCTGAAAAACTAGCAGTAATTCTATGAAAAAATGGCTTTGTTTCATTGCAATTTAGTGTTTTACATTGGTTTAAAGCATTTTTATGTGAGTTTAATCGACTGTTTTTGAGAAAATCAATGGTTTTTTAGTAAACACTGATTTAGGCCAAGTTAGTGTGATTGCAAATGATATGTTTTTTCTGAAAAACTAGCAGTAATTCATGAAAAAAATGGCTTGGTTTCATTGCAATTCAGTGTTTTACATTGGTTTAAAGTTTTTTTATGTGAGTTTAATCGACTGTTTTTGAGAAAATCAATGTTTTTTAAGCAAACACTGTTTTAGGCCAAGTTAGTGTGAATGCAAATAATATGTTTTTTCTGAAAAACTAGCAGTAATCCATTTATGAAAAATGGCTTTGTTTCATTGCAATTTAGTGTTTTACATTGGTTTAAAGCATTTTTATGTGAGTTTAATCGACTGTTTTTGAGAAAATCAATGTTTTTTTAGAAAACACTGTTTTAGGCCAAGTTAGTGTGATTGAGAATGATAAGATTTTTCTGAAAGACTAGCAGTAATTCATTGGGAAATTTGCTTGGTTTCATTACAATTTAGTTTTTTACATTGGTTTAAAGCATTTTTATGTGAGTTTAATTGACTGTTTTTGAGAAAATCAATGTTTTTTTAGTAAACACTGATTTAGGCCAAGTTAGTGTGATTGCAAATGATATGTTTTTTCTGAACAACTAGCAGTAATTCATTAAAAAAAATGGCTTGGTTTCATTGCAATTCAGTGTTTTACATTGGTTTAAAGTTTTTTTATGTGAGTTTAATTGACTGTTTTTGAGAATATCAATGTTTTTTAAGCAAACACTGTTTTAGGCCAAGTTAGTGTGATTGCAAATAATTTGTTTTTTCTGAAAAACTAGCAGTAATTCATTTATGAACAATGGCTTTGTTTCATTGCAATTTAGTGTTTTACATTGGTTTAAGGCACTTTTATGTGAGTTTAATGGACTGTTTTTGAGAAAATCAATGTTTTTTTAGTAAACACTGTTTTAGGCGAAGTTAGTGTGATTGAGAATGATAAGTTTTTTCTGAAAAACTAGCAGTAATTCATTGGGAAATTTGCTTGGTTTCATTGCAATTCAGTGTTTTACATTGGTTTAAAGTTTTTTTATGTGAGTTTATTTGACTGTTTTTGAGAAAATCAATGTTTTTTAAGCAAACACTGTTTTAGGCCAAGTTAGCATGATTGCAAATAATATGTTTTTTCTGAAAAAGTAGCAGTAATTCATTTATGAAAAATGGCTTTGTTTCATTGCAATTTAGTGTTTTACATTGGTTTAAAGCATTTTTATGTGAGTTTAATCGACTGTTTTTGAGAAAATCAATGGTTTTTTAGTAAACACTGATTTAGGCCAAGTTAGTGTGATTGCAAAGGATATGTTTTTTCTGAAAAACTAGCAGTAATTCTATGAAAAAATTGCTTGGTTTCATTGCAATTCAGTGTTTTACATTGGTTTAAAGTTTTTTTATGTGAGTTTAATTGACTGTTTTTGAGAAAATCAATGTTTTTTAAGCAAACACTGTTTTAGGCCAAGTTAGTGTGATTGCAAATAATATGTTTTTTCTGAAAAACTAGCAGTAATTCATTTATGAAAAATGGCTTTGTTTCATTGCAATTTAGTGTTTTACATTGGTTTAAAGCATTTTTATGTGAGTTTAATCGACTGTTTTTGAAAAAAAAAATGATTTTTTAGTAAACACTGTTTTAGGCCAAGTTAGTGTGATGGCAAATAATATGTTTTTTCTGAAAAACTAGCAGTAATTCATTGGAAAAATGGCTTGCTTTCATTGCAATTTAGTGTTTTACCCTGGTTTAAAGCATTTTTATGTGAGTTAAATCGACTGTTTTTGAGAAAATCAATGTTTTTTTAGTAAACACTGTTTTAGGCATAGTTAGTGTGATTGCAAATAACATCTTTTTTCTGAAAAACTAGCAGTAATTCTTTGGAAAAATTGCTTGGTTTCATTGCAATTCAGTGTTTTACATTGGTTTAAAGCATTTTTATGTGAGTTTAATCGACTGTTTTTGAGAAAATCAATGTTTTTTTAGGAAACACTGTTTTAGGCCAAGTTAAAGTGATTGAGACTGATAAGTTTTTCCTGAAAAACTAGCAGTAATTCATTGGAAAAACTGCTTGGTTTCATTACAATTTAGTGTTTTACATTGGTTTAAAGCATTTTTATGTGAGTTTAATCGACTGTTTTTGAGAAAATCAATGTTTTTTTATTAAACACTGATTTAGGCCAAGTTAGTGTGATTGCAAATGATATGTTTTTTCTGAAAAACTAGCAGTAATTCATTTATGAAAAATGGCTTTGTTTCATTGCAATTAAGTGTTTTACATTGGTTTAAAGCATTTTTATGTGAGTTTAATCGACTGTTTTTGAGAAAATCAATGTTTTTTTAGTAAACACAGTTTTAGGCCAAGTTAGTGTGATTGCAAATAATATGTTTTTTCTGAAAAACTAGCAGTAATTCATTGGAAAAATGGCTTTGTTTCATTGCTATTTAGTGTTTTACATTGGTTTAAGGCACTTTTATGTGAGTTTAATCGACTGTTTTTGAGAAAATCAATGTCTTTTTAGTAAACACTGGTTAGGCCAAGTAAGTGTGATTGCAAATAATATGTTTTTTCGGAACAACTAGCAGTAATTCTATGGAAAAATTGCTTGGTTTCATTGCAATTCAGTGTTTTATATTGGTTTAAAGTTTTTTATGTGAGTTTAATTGACTGTTTTTGAGAAAATCAATGTTTTTTAAGCAAACACTGTTTTAGGCCAAGTTAGTGTGATTGCAAATAATATGTTTTTTCTGAAAAACTAGCAGTAATTCATTTATGAAAAATGGCTTTGTTTCATTGCAATTTAGTGTTTTACATTGGTTTAAAGCATTTTTATGTGAGTTTAATCGACTGTTTTTGAGAAAATCAATGTTTTTTAAGTAAACACAGTTTTAGGCCAAGTTAGTGTGATTGCAAATAATATGTTTTTTCTGAAAAACTAGCAGTAATTCATTGGAAAAATGGCTTTATTTCATTGCTATTTAGTGTTTTACATTGGCTTAAGGCACTTTTATGTGAGTTTAATCGACTGTTATTTAGAAAATCAATGTTTTTTTAGTAAACACTGTTTTAGGCCAAGTTAGTGTGATTGCAAATAATGTGTTTTTTCTGAAAAACTAGCAGTAATTCATTGGAAAAATGGCTTGCTTTCATTGCAATTTAGTGTTTTACCTTGGTTTAACGCATTTTTATGTGAGTTTAATCGACTGTTTTTGAGAAAATCAATGTCTTTTTAGTAAACACTGTGTTAGGCCAAGTTAGTGTGATTGCAAATAATATGTTTTTTCTGAAAAACTAGCAGTAATTCATTGGAAAAATGGCTTTGTTTCATTGCTATTTAGTGTTTTACATTGGTTTAAGGCACTTTTATGTGAGTTTAATCGACTGTTTTTGAGAAAATCAATGTCTTTTTAGTAAACACTGTTTTAGGCCAAGTTAGTGTGATTGCAGATGATATGCTTTTTCTGAAAAACTAGCAGTAATTCATTGGAAAAATGGCTTGCTTCCATTGCAATTTAGTGTTTTACCTTGGTTTAAAGCATTTTTATGTGAGTTTAATCGACTGTTTTTGAGAAAATCAATGTCTTTTTAGTAAACACTGTTTTAGGCCAAGTTAGTGTGATTGCAAATAAAATGTTTTTTCTGAAAAACTAGCAGTAATTCATTGGAAAAATGGCTTGCTTTCATTGCAATTTAGTGTTTTACCTTGGTTTAAAGCATTTTTATGTGAGTTTAATCGACTGTTTTTGAAAAAATCGATGTTTTTTTAGTAAACACTGTTTTAGGCCAAGTTAGTGTGATTGCAAATGATATGCTTTTTCTGAAAAACTAGCAGTAATTCATTGGAAAAATGGCTTGCTTCCATTGCAATTTAGTGTTTTACCTTGGTTTAACGCATTTTTATGTGAGTTTAATCGACTGTTTTTGAGAAAATCAATGTCTTTTTAGTAAACACTGTTTTAGGCCAAGTTAGTGTGATTGCAAATAATATGTTTTTTCTGAAAAACTAGCAGTAATTCATTGGAAAAATGGCTTTGTTTAATTGCTATTTAGTGTTTTACATTGGTTTAAGGCACTTTTATGTGAGTTTAATCGACTGTTTTTGAGAAAATCAATGTCTTTTTAGTAAACACTGTTTTAGGCCCAGTTAGTGTGATTGCAAATAAAATGTTTTTTCTGAAAAACTAGCAGTAATTCATTGATGAAAAATGGCTTTGTTTCATTGCAATTTAGTGTTTTACATTGGTTTAAAGCATTTTTATGTGAGTTTAATCGACTGTTTTTGAAAAAATCGATGTTTTTTTAGTAAACACTGTTTTAGGCCAAGTTATTGTGATTGCAAATGATATGCTTTTTCTGAAAAACTAGTAGTAATTCATTGGAAAAAATGGCTTGCTTCCATTGCAATTTAGTGTTTTACCTTGGTTTAAGGCACTTTTATGTGAGTTTAATCGACTGTTTTTGAGAAAATCAATGTCTTTTTAGTAAACACTGTTTTAGGCCAAGTTAGTGTGATTGCAAATAAAATGTTTTTTCTGAAAAACTAGCAGTAATTCATTGGAAAAATGGCTTGCTTTCATTGCAATTTAGTGTTTTACCTTGGTTTAAAGCATTTTTATGTGAGTTTAATCGACTGTTTTTGAAAAAATCGATGTTTTTTTAGTAAACACTGTTTTAGGCCAAGTTAGTGTGATTGCAAATGATATGCTTTTTCTGAAAAACTAGCAGTAATTCATTGGAAAAATGGCTTGCTTCCATTGCAATTTAGTGTTTTACCTTGGTTTAACGCATTTTTATGTGAGTTTAATCGACTGTTTTTGAGAAAATCAATGTCTTTTTAGTAAACACTGTTTTAGGCCAAGTTAGTGTGATTGCAAATAATATGTTTTTTCTGAAAAACTAGCAGTAATTCATTGGAAAAATGGCTTTGTTTAATTGCTATTTAGTGTTTTACATTGGTTTAAGGCACTTTTATGTGAGTTTAATCGACTGTTTTTGAGAAAATCAATGTCTTTTTAGTAAACACTGTTTTAGGCCCAGTTAGTGTGATTGCAAATAAAATGTTTTTTCTGAAAAACTAGCAGTAATTCATTGGAAAAATGGCTTGCTTTCATTGCAATTTAGTGTTTTACCTTGGTTTAAAGCATTTTTATGTGAGTTCAAGCGACTGTTTTTGAGAAAATCAATGTTTTTTAAGCAAACACTGTTTTAGGCCAAGTTAGGGTGATTGCAAATAATATGTTTTTTCTGAAAAACTAGCAGTAATTCATTTATGAAAAATAGCTTTGTTTCATTGCAATTTAGTGTTTTACATTGGTTTAAAGCATTTTTATGTGAGTTTAATCGACTGTTTTTGAAAAAATCAATGTTTTTTTTAGTAAACACTGTTTTAGGCCAAGTTAGTGTGATGGCAAATAATATGTTTTTTCTGAAAAACTAGCAGTAATTCATTGGAAAAATGGCTTTGTTTCATTGCAATTTAGTGTTTTACATTGGTTTAAGGCACATTTATGTGAGTTTAATCGACTGTTTTTGAGAAAATCAATGTTTTTTTAGTAAACACTGATTTAGGCCAAGTTAGTGTGATTGCAAATGATATGCTTTTTCTGAAAAACTAGCAGTAATTCATTGGAAAAATGGCTTGGTTTCATTGCAATTCAGTGTTTTACATTGGTTTAAAGTTTTTTTATGTGAGTTTAATTGACTGTTTTTGAGAAAATCAATGTTTTTTAAGCAAACACTGTTTAGGCCAAGTTAGTGTGATTGCAAATAATATGTTTTTTCTGAAAAACTAGCAGTAATTCATTTATGAAAAATGGCTTTGTATCATTGCAATTTAGTGTTTTACATTGGTTTAAAGCATTTTTATGTGAGTTTAATCGACTGTTTTTGAAAAAATCGATGTTTTTTTAGTAAACACTGTTTTAGGCCAAGTTAGTGTGATTGCAGATGATATGCTTTTTCTGAAAAACTAGCAGTAATTCACTGGAAAAATGGCTTGCTTCCATTGCAATTTAGTGTTTTACCTTGGTTTAACGCATTTTTATATGAGTTTAATCGACTGTTTTTGAGAAAATCAATGTCTTTTTAGTAAACACTGTTTTAGGCCAAGTTAGTGTGATTGCAAATAATATTTTTTTTCTGAAACACTAGCAGTAATTCATTGGAAAAATGGCTTTGTTTCATTGCTATTTAGTGTTTTACATTGGTTTAAGGCACTTTTATGTGAGTTTAATCGACTGTTTTTGAGAAAATCAATGTCTTTTTAGTAAACACTGTTTTAGGCCAAGTTAGTGTGATTGCAAATAAAATGTGTTTTCTGAAAAACTAGCAGTAATTCATTGGAAAAATGGCTTGCTTTCATTGCAATTTAGTGTTTTACCTTGGTTTAAAGCATTTTTATGTGAGTTTAATCGACTGTTTTTGAGAAAATCAATGTTTTTTAAGCAAACACTGTTTTAGGCCAAGTTAGGGTGATTGCAAATAATATGTTTTTTCTGAAAAACTAGCAGTAATTCATTTATGAAAAATAGCTTTGTTTCATTGCAATTTAGTGTTTTACATTGGTTTAAAGCATTTTTATGTGAGTTTAATCGACTGTTTTTGAAAAAATCAATGTTTTTTTAGTAAACACTGTTTTAGGCCAAGTTAGTGTGATGGCAAATAATATGTTTTTTCTGAGAAACTAGCAGTAATTCATTGGGAAAATGGCTTTGTTTCATTGCAATTTAGTGTTTTACATTGGTTTAAGGCACATTTATGTGAGTATAATGGACTGTTTTTGAGAAAATCAATGTTTTTTTAGTAAACACTGATTTAGGCCAAGTTAGTGTGATTGCAAATGATATGCTTTTTCTGAAAAACTAGCAGTAATTCATTGGAAAAATGGCTTGGTTTCATTGCAATTCAGTGTTCTACATTGGTTTAAAGTATTTTTATGTGAGTTTAATTGACTGTTTTTGAGAAAATCAATGTTTTTTAAGCAAACACTGTTTAGGCCAAGTTAGTGTGATTGCAAATAATATGTTTTTTCTGAAAAACTAGCAGTAATTCATTTATGAAAAATGGCTTTGTTTCATTGCAATTTAGTGTTTTACATTGGTTTAAAGCATTTTTATGTGAGTTTAATCGACTGTTTTTGAGAAAATCAATGGTTTTTTAGTAAACACTGTATTAGGCCAGGTTAGTGTGATTGCAAATAATATGTTTTTTCTGAAAAACTAGCAGTAATTCATTGGAAAAACGGCTTTGTTTCATTGCAATTTAGTGTTTTACATTGGTTTAAGGCACTTTTATGTGAGTTTAATCGACTGTTTTTGAGAAAATCGATGTTTTTTTAGTAAACACTGTTTTAGGCCAAGTTAGTGTGATTGCAAATAACATGTTTTTTCTGAAAAACTAGCAGTAATTCATTGGAAAAATGGCTTGCTTTCATTGCAATTTAGTGCTTTACCCTGGTTTAAAGCATTTATATGTGAGTTTAATCGACTGTTTTTGAGAAAAACAATGTTTTTTTAGTAAACACTGTTTTAGGCCAAGTTAGTGTGATTGAGAATGATAAGTTTTTTCTGAAAAACTAGCAGTAATTCATTGGAAAAATTGCTTGGTTTCATTACAATTTAGTGTTTTACATTGGTTTAAAGCATTTTTATGTGAGTTTAATCGACTGTTTTTGAGAAAATCAATGTTTTTTAAGCAAACACTGTTTAGGCCAAGTTAGTGTGATTGCAAATAATATGTTTTTTCTGAAAAACTAGCAGTAATTCATTTATGAAAAATGGCTTTGTTTCATTGCAATTTAGTGTTTTACATTGGTTTAAAGCATTTTTATGTGAGTTTAATCCACTGTTTTTGAGAAAATCAATGGTTTTTTAGTAAACACTGTTTTAGGCCAGGTTAGTGTGATTGCAAATAATATGTTTTTTCTGAAAAACTAGCAGTAATTTATTGGAAAAATGGCTTTGTTTCATTGCTATTTAGTGTTTTACATTGGTTTAAGGCACTTTTATGTGAGTTTAATCGACTGTTTTTGAGAAAATCAATGTCTTTTTAGTAAACACTGTTTTAGGCCAAGTTAGTGTGATTGCAAATAAAATGTTTTTTCTGAAAAACTAGCAGTAATTCATTGGAAAAATGGCTTGCTTTCATTGCAATTTAGTGTTTTACCTTGGTTTAAAGCATTTTTATGTGAGTTTAATCGACTGTTTTTGAGAAAATCAATGTTTTTTAAGCAAACACTGTTTTAGGCCAAGTTAGGGTGATTGCAAATAATATGTTTTTTCTGAAAAACTAGCAGTAATTCATTTATGAAAAATAGCATTGTTTCATTGCAATTTAGTGTTTTACAATGGTTTAAAGCATTTTTATGTGAGTTTAATCGACTGTTTTTGAAAAAATCAATGTTCTTTTAGTAAACACTGTTTTAGGCCAAGTTAGTGTGATGGCAAATAATATGTTTTTTCTGAAAAACTAGCAGTAATTCATTTATGAAAAATGGCTTTGTTTCATTGCAATTTAGTGTTTTACATTGGTTTAACGCATTTTTATGTGAGTTTAATCGACTGTTTTTGAGAAAATCAATGTTTTTTTAGTAAACACTGTTTTAGGCCAAGTTAGTGTGATGGCAAATGATATGTTTTTTCTGAAAAACTAGCAGTAATTCATTGGAAAAATGGCTTTGTTTCATTGTTATTTATTGTTTTACATTGGTTTAAGGCACTTTTATGTGAGTTTCATCGACTGTTTTTGAGAAAATCAATAACTTTTTAGTAAACACAGTTTTAGGCTTAGTTAGTGTGATTGCAAGTAATATGTTTTTTCTGAAAAACTAGCAGTAATTCATTGGGAAAATGGCTTGATTTCATTGCAATTTAGTGTTTTACCTTGGTTTAAAGCATTTTTATGTGAGTTTAATCGACTGTTTTTGAGAAAATCAATGTTTTTTTATTAAACACTGATTTAGGCCAAGTTAGTGTGATTGCAAATGATATGTTTTTTCTGAACAACTAGCAGTAATTCTATGGAAAAATTGCTTGGTTTCATTGCAATTCAGTGTTTTACATTGGTTTAAAGTTTTTTATGTGAGTTTAATTGACTGTTTTTGAGAAAATCAATGTTTTTTAAGCAAACACTGTTTTAGGCCAAGTTAGTGTGATTGCAAATGATATGTTTTTTCTGAAAAACTAGCAGTAATTCATTTATGAAAAATGGCTTTGTTTCATTGCAATTAAGTGTTTTACATTGGTTTAAAGCATTTTTATGTGAGTTTAATCGACTGTTTTTGAGAAAATCAATGTTTTTTTAGTAAACACAGTTTTAGGCCAAGTTAGTGTGATTGCAAATAATATGTTTTTTCTGAAAAACTAGCAGTAATTCATTGGAAAAATGGCTTTGTTTCATTGCTATTTAGTGTTTTACATTGGTTTAAGGCACATTTATGTGAGTTTAATCGACTGTTATTGAGAAAATCAATGTTTTTTTAGTAAACACTGTTTTAGGCCAAGTTAGTGTGATTGCAAATAATGTGTTTTTTCTGAAAAACTAGCAGTAATTCATTGGAAAAATGGCTTGCTTCCATTGCAATTTAGTGTTTTACCTTGGTTTAAGGCACTTTTATGTGAGTTTAATCGACTGTTTTTGAGAAAATCAATGTCTTTTTAGTAAACACTGTTTTAGGCCAAGTTAGTGTGATTGCAAATAAAATGTTTTTTCTGAAAAACTAGCAGTAATTCATTGGAAAAATGGCTTGCTTTCATTGCAATTTAGTGTTTTACCTTGGTTTAAAGCATTTTTATGTGAGTTTAATCGACTGTTTTTGAAAAAATCGATGTTTTTTTAGTAAACACTGTTTTAGGCCAAGTTAGTGTGATTGCAAATGATATGCTTTTTCTGAAAAACTAGCAGTAATTCATTGGAAAAATGGCTTGCTTCCATTGCAATTTAGTGTTTTACCTTGGTTTAACGCATTTTTATGTGAGTTTAATCGACTGTTTTTGAGAAAATCAATGTCTTTTTAGTAAACACTGTTTTAGGCCAAGTTAGTGTGATTGCAAATAATATGTTTTTTCTGAAAAACTAGCAGTAATTCATTGGAAAAATGGCTTTGTTTAATTGCTATTTAGTGTTTTACATTGGTTTAAGGCACTTTTATGTGAGTTTAATTGACTGTTTTTGAGAAAATCAATGTCTTTTTAGTAAACACTGTTTTAGGCCCAGTTAGTGTGATTGCAAATAAAATGTTTTTTCTGAAAAACTAGCAGTAATTCATTGGAAAAATGGCTTGCTTTCATTGCAATTTAGTGTTTTACCTTGGTTTAAAGCATTTTTATGTGAGTTTAATCGACTGTTTTTGAGAAAATCAATGTTTTTTAAGCAAACACTGTTTTAGGCCAAGTTAGGGTGATTGCAAATAATATGTTTTTTCTGAAAAACTAGCAGTAATTCATTTATGAAAAATAGCTTTGTTTCATTGCAATTTAGTGTTTTACATTGGTTTAAGGCACATTTATGTGAGTTTAATCGACTGTTTTTGAGAAAATCAATGTTTTTTTAGTAAACACTGATTTAGGCCAAGTTAGTGTGATTGCAAATGATATGCTTTTTCTGAAAAACTAGCAGTAATTCATTGGAAAAATGGCTTGGTTTCATTGCAATTCAGTGTTTTACATTGGTTTAAAGTTTTTTTATGTGAGTTTAATTGACTGTTTTTGAGAAAATCAATGTTTTTTAAGCAAACACTGTTTAGGCCAAGTTAGTGTGATTGCAAATAATATGTTTTTTCTGAAAAACTAGCAGTAATTCATTTATGAAAAATGGCTTTGTATCATTGCAATTTAGTGTTTTACATTGGTTTAAAGCATTTTTATGTGAGTTTAATCGACTGTTTTTGAAAAAATCAATGTTTTTTTAGTAAACACTGTTTTAGGCCAAGTTAGTGTGATGGCAAATAATATGTTTTTTCTGAGAAACTAGCAGTAATTCATTGGAAAAATGGCTTTGTTTCATTGCAATTTATTGTTTTACATTGGTTTAAGGCACATTTATGTGAGTATAATGGACTGTTTTTGAGAAAATCAATGTTTTTTTAGTAAACACTGATTTAGGCCAAGTTAGTGTGATTGCAAATGATATGCTTTTTCTGAAAAACTAGCAGTAATTCATTGGAAAAATGGCTTGGTTTCATTGCAATTCAGTGTTTTACATTGGTTTAAAGTATTTTTATGTGAGTTTAATTGACTGTTTTTGAGAAAATCAATGTTTTTTAAGCAAACACTGTTTAGGCCAAGTTAGTGTGATTGCAAATAATATGTTTTTTCTGAAAAACTAGCAGTAATTCATTTATGAAAAATGGCTTTGTTTCATTGCAATTTAGTGTTTTACATTGGTTTAAAGCATTTTTATGTGAGTTTAATCGACTGTTTTTGAGAAAATCAATGGTTTTTTAGTAAACACTGTATTAGGCCAGGTTAGTGTGATTGCAAATAATATGTTTTTTCTGAAAAACTAGCAGTAATTCATTGGAAAAACGGCTTTGTTTCATTGCAATTTAGTGTTTTACATTGGTTTAAGGCACTTTTATGTGAGTTTAATCGACTTTTTTTGAGAAAATCGATGTTTTTTTTAGTAAACACTGTTTTAGGCCAAGTTAGTGTGATTGCAAATAACATGTTTTTTCTGAAAAACTAGCAGTAATTCATTGGAAAAATGGCTTGCTTTCATTGCAATTTAGTGCTTTACCCTGGTTTAAAGCATTTATATGTGAGTTTAATCGACTGTTTTTGAGAAAATCAATGTTTTTTTAGTAAACACTGTTTTAGGCCAAGTTAGTGTGATTGAGAATGATAAGTTTTTTCTGAAAAACTAGCAGTAATTCATTGGAAAAATTGTTTGGTTTCATTACAATTTAGTGTTTTACATTGGTTTAAAGCATTTTTATGTGAGTTTAATCGACTGTTTTTGAGAAAATCAATGTTTTTTAAGCAAACACTGTTTAGGCCAAGTTAGTGTGATTGCAAATAATATGTTTTTTCTGAAAAACTAGCAGTAATTCATTTATGAAAAATGGCTTTGTTTCATTGCAATTTAGTGTTTTACATTGGTTTAAAGCATTTTTATGTGAGTTTAATCGACTGTTTTTGAGAAAATCAATGGTTTTTTAGTAAACACTGTTTTAGGCCAGGTTAGTGTGATTGCAAATAATATGTTTTTTCTGAAAAACTAGCAGTAATTTATTGGAAAAATGGCTTTGTTTCATTGCTATTTAGTGTTTTACATTGGTTTAAGGCACTTTTATGTGAGTTTAATCGACTGTTTTTGAGAAAATCAATGTCTTTTTAGTAAACACTGTTTTAGGCCAAGTTAGTGTGATTGCAAATAAAATGTTTTTTCTGAAAAACTAGCAGTAATTCATTGGAAAAATGGCTTGCTTTCATTGCAATTTAGTGTTTTACCTTGGTTTAAAGCATTTTTATGTGAGTTTAATCGACTGTTTTTGAGAAAATCAATGTTTTTTAAGCAAACAATGTTTTAGGCCAAGTTAGGGTGATTGCAAATAATATGTTTTTTCTGAAAAACTAGCAGTAATTCATTTATGAAAAATAGCATTGTTTCATTGCAATTTAGTGTTTTACAATGGTTTAAAGCATTTTTATGTGAGTTTAATCGACTGTTTTTGAAAAAATCAATGTTCTTTTAGTAAACACTGTTTTAGGCCAAGTTAGTGTGATGGCAAATAATATGTTTTTTCTGAAAAACTAGCAGTAATTCATTGGAAAAATGGCTTTGTTTCATTGCAATTTAGTGTTTTACATTGGTTTAAGGCACATTTATGTGAGTTTAATGGACTGTTTTTGAGAAAATCAATGTTTTTTTAGTAAACACTGTTTTAGGCCAAGTTAGTGTGATGGCAAATAATATGCTTTTTCTGAAAAACTAGCAGTAATTCATTGGAAAAATGGCTTTGTTTCATTGCAATTTAGTGTTTTACATTGGTTTAAGGCACATTTATGTGAGTTTAATTGACTGTTTTTGAGAAAATCAATGTTTTTTTAGTAAACACTGATTTAGGCCAAGTTAGTGTGATTGCAAATGATATGCTTTTTCTGAAAAACTAGCAGTAATTCATTGGAAAAATGGCTTGGTTTCATTGCAATTTTGTGTTTTACATTGGTTTAAAGTATTTTTATGTGAGTTTAATTGACTGTTTTTGAGAAAATCAATGTTTTTTAAGCAAACACTGTTTAGCCCAAGTTAGTGTGATTGCAAATAATATGTTTTTTCTGAAAAACTAGCAGTAATTCATTTATGAAAAATGGCTTTGTTTCATTGCAATTTAGTGTTTTACATTGGTTTAAAGCATTTTTATGTGAGTTTAATCGACTGTTTTTGAGAAAATCAATGGTTTTTTAGTAAACACTGTTCTAGGCCAGGTTAGTGTGATTGCAAATAATATGTTTTTTCTGAAAAACTAGCAGTAATTCATTGGAAAAATGGCTTTGTTTCCTTGCAATTTAGTGTTTTACATTGGTTTAAGCACTTTTATGTGAGTTTAATCGACTGTTTTTGAGAAAATCGATGTTTTTTTAGTAAACACTGTTTTAGGCCAAGTTAGTGTGATTGCAAATAACATGTTTTTTCTGAAAAACTAGCAGTAATTCATTGGAAAAATGGCTTGCTTTCATTGCAATTTAGTGTTTTACCCTGGTTTAAAGCATTTATATGTGAATTTAATCGACCGTTTTTGAGAAAATCAATGTTTTTTTAGTAAACACTGTTTTAGGCCAAGTTTGTGTGATTGAGAATGATAAGTTTTTTCTGAAAAACTAGCAGTAATTCATTGGAAAAATTGCTTGGTTTCATTACAATTTAGTGTTTTACATTGGTTTAAAGCATTTTTATGTGAGTTTAATCGACTGTTCTTGAGAAAATCAATGTTTTTTTAGTAAACACTGATTTAGGCCAAGTTAGTGTGATTGCAAATGATATGTTTTTTCTGAAAAACTAGCAGTAATTCATTTATGAAAAATAGCATTGTTTCATTGCAATTTAGTGTTTTACAATGGTTTAAAGCATTTTTATGTGAGTTTAATCGACTGTTTTTGAAAAAATCAATGTTCTTTTAGTAAACACTGTTTTAGGCCAAGTTAGTGTGATGGCAAATAATATGTTTTTTCTGAAAAACTAGCAGTAATTCATTGGAAAAATGGCTTTGTTTCATTGCAATTTAGTGTTTTACATTGGTTTAAGGCACATTTATGTGAGTTTAATGGACTGTTTTTGAGAAAATCAATGTTTTTTTAGTAAACACTGTTTTAGGCCAAGTTAGTGTGATGGCAAATAATATGCTTTTTCTGAAAAACTAGCAGTAATTCATTGGAAAAATGGCTTTGTTTCATTGCAATTTAGTGTTTTACATTGGTTTAAGGCACATTTATGTGAGTTTAATTGACTGTTTTTGAGAAAATCAATGTTTTTTTAGTAAACACTGATTTAGGCCAAGTTAGTGTGATTGCAAATGATATGCTTTTTCTGAAAAACTAGCAGTAATTCATTGGAAAAATGGCTTGGTTTCATTGCAATTTTGTGTTTTACATTGGTTTAAAGTATTTTTATGTGAGTTTAATTGACTGTTTTTGAGAAAATCAATGTTTTTTAAGCAAACACTGTTTAGGCCAAGTTAGTGTGATTGCAAATAATATGTTTTTTCTGAAAAACTAGCAGTAATTCATTTATGAAAAATGGCTTTGTTTCATTGCAATTTAGTGTTTTACATTGGTTTAAAGCATTTTTATGTGAGTTTAATCGACTGTTTTTGAGAAAATCAATGGTTTTTTAGTAAACACTGTTCTAGGCCAGGTTAGTGTGATTGCAAATAATATGTTTTTTCTGAAAAACTAGCAGTAATTCATTGGAAAAATGGCTTTGTTTCCTTGCAATTTAGTGTTTTACATTGGTTTAAGCACTTTTATGTGAGTTTAATCGACTGTTTTTGAGAAAATCGATGTTTTTTTAGTAAACACTGTTTTAGGCCAAGTTAGTGTGATTGCAAATAACATGTTTTTTCTGAAAAACTAGCAGTAATTCATTGGAAAAATGGCTTGCTTTCATTGCAATTTAGTGTTTTACCCTGGTTTAAAGCATTTATATGTGAATTTAATCGACCGTTTTTGAGAAAATCAATGTCTTTTTAGTAAACACTGTTTTAGGCCTAGTTAGTGTGATGGCAAATAATATGTTTTTTCTGAGAAACTAGCAGTAATTCATTGGAAAAATGGCTTTGTTTCATTGCAATTTATTGTTTTACATTGGTTTAAGGCACATTTATGTGAGTATAATGGACTGTTTTTGAGAAAATCAACGTTTTTTTAGTAAACACTGATTTAGGCCAAGTTAGTGTGATTGCAAATGATATGCTTTTTCTGAAAAACTAGCAGTAATTCATTGGAAAAATGGCTTGGTTTCATTGCAATTCAGTGTTTTACATTGGTTTAAAGTATTTTTATGTGAGTTTAATTGACTGTTATTGAGAAAATCAATGTTTTTTAAGCAAACACTGTTTAGGCCAAGTTAGTGTGATTGCAAATAATATGTTTTTTCTGAAAAACTAGCAGTAATTCATTTATGAAAAATGGCTTTGTTTCATTGCAATTTAGTGTTTTACATTGGTTTAAAGCATTTTTATGTGAGTTTAATCGACTGTTTTTGAGAAAATCAATGGTTTTTTAGTAAACACTGTATTAGGCCAGGTTAGTGTGATTGCAAATAATATGTTTTTTCTGAAAAACTAGCAGTAATTCATTGGAAAAACGGCTTTGTTTCATTGCAATTTAGTGTTTTACATTGGTTTAAGGCACTTTTATGTGAGTTTAATCGACTGTTTTTGAGAAAATCGATGTTTTTTTTAGTAAACACTGTTTTAGGCCAAGTTAGTGTGATTGCAAATAACATGTTTTTTCTGAAAAACTAGCAGTAATTCATTGGAAAAATGGCTTGCTTTCATTGCAATTTAGTGCTTTACCCTGGTTTAAAGCATTTATATGTGAGTTTAATCGACTGTTTTTGAGAAAATCAATGTTTTTTTAGTAAACACTGTTTTAGGCCAAGTTAGTGTGATTGAGAATGATAAGTTTTTTCTGAAAAACTAGCAGTAATTCATTGGAAAAATTGCTTGGTTTCATTACAATTTAGTGTTTTACATTGGTTTAAAGCATTTTTATGTGAGTTTAATCGACTGTTTTTGAGAAAATCAATGTTTTTTAAGCAAACACTGTTTAGGCCAAGTTAGTGTGATTGCAAATAATATGTTTTTTCTGAAAAACTAGCAGTAATTCATTTATGAAAAATGGCTTTGTTTCATTGCAATTTAGTGTTTTACATTGGTTTAAAGCATTTTTATGTGAGTTTAATCGACTGTTTTTGAGAAAATCAATGGTTTTTTAGTAAACACTGTTTTAGGCCAGGTTAGTGTGATTGCAAATAATATGTTTTTTCTGAAAAACTAGCAGTAATTTATTGGAAAGATGGCTTTGTTTCATTGCTATTTAGTGTTTTACATTGGTTTAAGGCACTTTTATGTGAGTTTAATCGACTGTTTTTGAGAAAATCAATGTCTTTTTAGTAAACACTGTTTTAGGCCAAGTTAGTGTGATTGCAAATAAAATGTTTTTTCTGAAAAACTAGCAGTAATTCATTGGAAAAATGGCTTGCTTTCATTGCAATTTAGTGTTTTACCTTGGTTTAAAGCATTTTTATGTGAGTTTAATCGACTGTTTTTGAGAAAATCAATGTTTTTTAAGCAAACACTGTTTTAGGCCAAGTTAGGGTGATTGCAAATAATATGTTTTTTCTGAAAAACTAGCAGTAATTCATTTATGAAAAATAGCATTGTTTCATTGCAATTTAGTGTTTTACAATGGTTTAAAGCATTTTTATGTGAGTTTAATCGACTGTTTTTGAAAAAATCAATGTTCTTTTAGTAAACACTGTTTTAGGCCAAGTTAGTGTGATGGCAAATAATATGTTTTTTCTGAAAAACTAGCAGTAATTCATTGGAAAAATGGCTTTGTTTCATTGCAATTTAGTGTTTTACATTGGTTTAAGGCACATTTATGTGAGTTTAATGGACTGTTTTTGAGAAAATCAATGTTTTTTTAGTAAACACTGTTTTAGGCCAAGTTAGTGTGATGGCAAATAATATGCTTTTTCTGAAAAACTAGCAGTAATTCATTGGAAAAATGGCTTTGTTTCATTGCAATTTAGTGTTTTACATTGGTTTAAGGCACATTTATGTGAGTTTAATTGACTGTTTTTGAGAAAATCAATGTTTTTTTAGTAAACACTGATTTAGGCCAAGTTAGTGTGATTGCAAATGATATGCTTTTTCTGAAAAACTAGCAGTAATTCATTGGAAAAATGGCTTGGTTTCATTGCAATTTTGTGTTTTACATTGGTTTAAAGTATTTTTATGTGAGTTTAATTGACTGTTTTTGAGAAAATCAATGTTTTTTAAGCAAACACTGTTTAGGCCAAGTTAGTGTGATTGCAAATAATATGTTTTTTCTGAAAAACTAGCAGTAATTCATTTATGAAAAATGGCTTTGTTTCATTGCAATTTAGTGTTTTACATTGGTTTAAAGCATTTTTATGTGAGTTTAATCGACTGTTTTTGAGAAAATCAATGGTTTTTTAGTAAACACTGTTCTAGGCCAGGTTAGTGTGATTGCAAATAATATGTTTTTTCTGAAAAACTAGCAGTAATTCATTGGAAAAATGGCTTTGTTTCATTGCAATTTAGTGTTTTACATTGGTTTAAGCACTTTTATGTGAGTTTAATCGACTGTTTTTGAGAAAATCGATGTTTTTTTAGTAAACACTGTTTTAGGCCAAGTTAGTGTGATTGCAAATAACATGTTTTTTCTGAAAAACTAGCAGTAATTCATTGGAAAAATGGCTTGCTTTCATTGCAATTTAGTGTTTTACCCTGGTTTAAAGCATTTATATGTGAATTTAATCGACCGTTTTTGAGAAAATCAATGTTTTTTTAGTAAACACTGTTTTAGGCCAAGTTTGTGTGATTGAGAATGATAAGTTTTTTCTGAAAAACTAGCAGTAATTCATCGGAAAAATTGCTTGGTTTCATTACAATTTAGTGTTTTACATTGGTTTAAAGCATTTTTATGTGAGTTTAATCGACTGTTTTTGAGAAAATCAATGTTTTTTTAGTAAACACTGATTTAGGCCAAGTTAGTGTGATTGCAAATGATATGTTTTTTCTGAAAAACTAGCAGTAATTCATGCAAAAAATGGCTTTGTTTCATTGCTATTTAGTGTTTTACATTGCTTTAAGGCACTTTTATGTGAGTTTAATCGACTGTTTTTGAGAAAATCAATGTCTTTTTAGTAAACACTGTTTTAGGCCAAGTTAGTGTGATTGCATATAATATGTTTTTTCTGAAAAACTAGCAGTAATTCATTGGAAAAATGGCTTGCTTTCATTGCAATTTAGTGTTTTACCTTGGTTTAAAGCATTTTTATGTGAGTTTAATCGACTGTTTTTGAGAAAATCAATAACTTTTTAGTAAACACAGTTTTAGGCTTAGTTAGTGTGATTGCAAATAATATGTTTTTTCTGAAAAACTTGCAGTAATTCATTTATGAAAAATGGCTTTGTTTCATTGCAATTTAGTGTTTTACATTGGTTTAACGCATTTTTATGTGAGTTTAATCGACTGTTTTTGAGAAAATCAATGTCTTTTTAGTAAACACTTTTTTAGGCCAAGTTAGTGTGATTGCAAATGATATGTTTTTTCTGAAAAACTAGCAGTAATTCATTGGAAAAATGGCTTTGTTTCATTGTTATTTATTGTTTTACATTGGTTTAAGGCACTTTTATGTGAGTTTCATCGACTGTTTTTGAGAAAATCAATAACTTTTTAGTAAACACAGTTTTAGGCTTAGTTAGTGTGATTGCAAATAATATGTTTTTTCTGAAAAACTAGCAGTAATTCATTGGGAAAATGGCTTGATTTCATTGCAATTTAGTGTTTTACCTTGGTTTAAAGCATTTTTATGTGAGTTTAATCGACTGTTTTTGAGAAAATCAATGTTTTTTAAGCAAACACTGTTTTAGGCCAAGTTAGGGTGATTGCAAATAATATGTTTTTTCTGAAAAACTAGCAGTAATTCACTTATGAAAAATGGCTTTGTTTCATTGCAATTTAGTGTTTTACACTGGTTTAAGGCACTTTTATGTGAGTTTAATCGACTGTTTTTGAGAAAATCAATGTCTTTTTAGTAAACACTGTTTTAGGCCTAGTTAGTGTGATTGCATATAATATGTTTTTTCTGAAAAACTAGCAGTAATTCATTGGAAAAATGGCTTGCTTTCATTGCAATTTAGTGTTTTACCTTGGTTTAAAGCATTTTTATGTGAGTTTAATCGACTGTTTTTGAGAAAATCAATGTTTTTTAAGCAAACACTGTTTTAGGCCAAGTTAGGGTGATTGCAAATGATATGTTTTTTCTGAAAAACTTGCAGTAATTCATTTATGAAAAATGGCTTTGTTTCATTGCAATTTAGTGTTTTACATTGGTTTAACGCATTTTTATGTGAGTTTAATCGACTGTTTTTGAGAAAATCAATGTCTTTTTAGTAAACACTTTTTTAGGCCAAGTTAGTGTGATTGCAAATGATATGTTTTTTCTGAAAAACTAGCAGTAATTCATTGGAAAAATGGCTTTGTTTCATTGTTATTTAGTGTTTTACATTGGTTTAAGGCACTTTTATGTGAGTTTCATCGACTGTTTTTGAGAAAATCAATAACTTTTTAGTAAACACAGTTTTAGGCTTAGTTAGTGTGATTGCAAATAATATGTTTTTTCTGAAAAACTAGCAGTAATTCATTGGGAAAATGGCTTGCTTTCATTGCAGTTTAGTGTTTTACCTTGGTTTAAAGCATTTTTTTTGAGTTTAATCGACTGTTTTTGAGAAAATCAATGTTTTTTAAGCAAACACTGTTTTAGGCCAAGTTAGGGTGATTGCAAATAATATGTTTTTTCTGAAAAACTAGCAGTAATTTATTGGAAAAATGGCTTTGTTTCATTGCAATTTAGTGTTTTACATTGGTTTAAAGCATTTTTATGTGAGTTTAATCGACTGTTTTTGAAAAAATCAATTTTTTTTCAGTAAACACTGTTTTAGGCCAAGTTAGTGTGATGGCAAATAATATGTTTTTTCTGAAAAACTAGCAGTAATTCATTGGAAAAATGGCTTTGTTTCATTGCAATTTAGTGTTTTACATTGGTTTAAGGCACTTTTATGTGAGTTTGATCGACTGTTTTTGAGAAAATCAATGTTTTTTTAGTAAACACTGTTTTAGGCCAAGTTAGTGTGAATGCAAATAACATGTTTTTTCTAAAAAACTAGCAGTAATTCATTTGAAAAATGGCTTGCTTTCATTGCAATTTAGTGTTTTACATTGGTTTAAGGCACTTTTATGTGAGTTTAATAGACAGTTTTTGAAAAAATCAATGTCTTTTAAGTAAACACTGTTTTAGGCCAAGTCAGTGTGATTGCAAATAATATGTTTTTTCTGAAAAACTAGCAGTAATTCATTGGCAAAATGGCTTGCTTTCATTGCAATTTAGTGTTTTACCTTGGTTTAAAGCATTTTTATGTGAGTTTAATCGACTGTTTTAGAGAAAATCAATGTTTTTTAAGCAAACACTGTTTTAGGCCAAGTTAGGGTGATTGCAAATAATATGTTTTTTCTGAAAAACTAGCAGTAATTCATTAATGAAAAATGGCTTTGTTTCATTGCAATTTAGTGTTTAACATTGGTTTAAAGCATTTTTATGCGAGTTTAATCGACTGTTTTTGAAAAAATCAATGTTTTTTTAGTAAACACTGTTTTAGGCCAAGTTAGTGTGATTGCAAATGATATGCTTTTTCTGAAAAACTAGCAGTAATTCATTGGAAAAATGGCTTGCTTCCATTGCAATTTAGTGTTTTATCTTGGTTTAGCGCATTTTTATGTGAGTTTAATCGACTGTTTTTGAGAAAATCAATGTCTTTTTAGTAAACACTGTTTTAGGCCAAGTTAGTGTGATTGCAAATAATATGTTTTTTCTAAAAAACTAGCAGTAATTCATTGGAAAAATGGATTTGTTTCATTGCTATTTAGTGTTTTACATTGGTTTAAGGCACTTTTATGTGAGTTTAATCGACTGTTTTTGAGAAAATCAATGTCTTTTTAGTAAACACTGTTTTAGGCCAAGTTAGTGTGATTGCAAATAATATGTTTTTTCGGAAAAACTAGCAGTAATTCATTGGAAAAATGGCTTGCTTTCATTGCAATTTAGTGTTTTACCTTGGTTTAAAGCATTTTTATGTGAGTTTAATCGACTGTTTTTGAGAAAATCAATGTTTTTTAAGCAAACACTGTTTTAGGCCAAGTTAGGGTGATTGCAAATAATATGTTTTTTCTGAAAAACTAGCAGTAATTCATTTATGAAAAATGGCTTTTTTCATTGCAATTTAGTGTTTTACATTGGTTTAAAGCATTTTTATGTGAGTTTAATCGACTGTTTTTGAAAAAATCAATGTTTTTTTAGTAAACACTGTTTTAGGCCAAGTTAGTGTGATGGCAAATAATATGTTTTTTCTGAAAAACTAGCAGTAATTCATTGGAAAAATGGCTTTGTTTCATTGCAATTTAGTGTTTTACATTGGTTTAAATCATTTTTATGTGAGTTTAATCGACTGTTTTTGAGAAAATCAATGTTTTTTAAGCAAACACTGTTTTAGGCCAAGTTAGGGTGATTGCAAATAATATGTTTTTTCTGAAAAACTAGCAGTAATTCATTGATGAAAAATGGCTTTGTTTCATTGCAATTTAGTGTTTTACATTGGTTTAAAGCATTTTTATGTGAGTTTAATCGACTGTTTTTGAAAAAATCAATGTTTTTTTAGTAAACACTGTTTTAGGCCAAGTTAGTGTGATTGCAAATAATATGTTTTTTCTGAAAAACTAGCAGTAATTCATTTATGAAAAATGGCTTTGTTTCATTGCAATTTAGTGTTTTACATTGGTTTAAAGCATTTTTATGTGTGTTTAATCGACTGTTTTTGAAAAAATCAATGTTTTTTTAGTAAACACTGTTTTAGGCCAAGTTAGTGTGATGGCAAATAATATATTTTTTCTGAAAAACTAGCAGTAATTCATTGGAAAAATGGCTTTGTTTCATTGCAATTTAGTGTTTTACATTGGTTTAAGGCACATTTATGTGAGTTTAATGGACTGTTTTTGAGAAAATCAACGTTTTTTTAGTAAACACTGATTTAGGCCAAGTTAGTGTGATTGCAAATGATATGCTTTTTCTGAAAAACTAGCAGTAATTCATTGGAAAAATGGCTTGGTTTCATTGCAATTCAGTGTTTTACATTGGTTTAAAGTATTTTTATGTGAGTTTAATTGACTGTTTTTGAGAAAATCAATGTTTTTTAAGCAAACACTGTTTTAGGCCAAGTTAGTGTGATTGCAAATAATATGTTTTTTCTGAAAAACTAGCAGTAATTCATTTATGAAAAATGGCTTTGTTTCATTGCAATTTAGAGTTTTACATTGGTTTAAAGCATTTTTATGTGAGTTTAATCGACTGTTTTCGAGAAAATCAATGGTTTTTTAGTAAACACTGTTTTAGGCCAAGTTAGTGTGATTGCAAATAATATGTTTTTTCTGAAAAACTAGCAGTAATTCATTGGAAAAATGGCTTTGTTTCATTGCAATTTTGTGTTTTACATTGGTTTAAGGCACTTTTATGTGAGTTTAATCGACTGTTTTTGAGAAAATCAATGTTTTTTTAGTAAACACTGTTTTAGGCCAAGTTAGTGTGATTACAAATAACATGTTTTTTCTGAAAAACTAGCAGTAATTCATTGGAGAAATGGCTTGCTTTCATTGCAATTTAGTGTTTTACCCTGGTTTAAAGCATTTATATGTGAGTTTAATCGACTGTTTTTGAGAAAATCAATGTTTTTTTAGTAAACACTGTTTTAGGCCAAGTTAGTGTGATTGAGAATGATAAGTTTTTTCTGAAAAACTAGCAGTAATTCATTGGAAAAATTGCTTGGTTTCATTACAATTTAGTGTTTTACATTGGTTTAAAGCATTTTTATGTGAGTTTAATCGACTGTTTTTGAGAAAATCAATGTTTTTTTAGTAAACACTGATTTAGGCCAAGTTAGTGTGATTGCAAATGATATGTTTTTTCTGAAAAACTAGCAGTAATTCATGAAAAAAATGGCTTGGTTTCATTGCTATTTAGTGTTTTACATTGGTTTAAGGCACATTTATTTGAGTTTAATCGACTGTTTTGGAGAAAATCAATGCTTTTTTAGTAAACACTGATTTAGGCCAAGTTAGTGTGATTGCAAATGATATGCTTTTTCTGAAAAACTAGCAGTAAATCATTGGAAGAATGGCTTGCTTCCATTGCAATTTAGTGTTTTACCTTGGTTTAACGCATTTTTATGTGAGTTTAATGGACTGTTTTTGAGAAAATCAATGTCTTTTTAGTAAACACTGTTTTAGGCCAAGTTAGTGTGATTGAAAATAATATGTTTTTTCTGAAAAACTAGCAGTAATTCATTGGAAAAATGGCTTTGTTTCATTGTTATTTAGTGTTTTACATTGGTTTAAGGCACTTTTATGTGAGTTTAATCGACTGTTTTTGAGAAAATCAATGTCTTTTTAGTAAACACTGTTTTAGGCCTAGTTAGTGTGATTGATAAATAATATGTTTTTTCTGAAAAACTAGCAGTAATTCATTGAAAAAATGGCTTGCTTTCATTGCAATTCAGTGTTTTACCTTGGTTTAAAGCATTTTTATGTGAGTTTAATCGACTGTTTTTGAGAAAATCAATGTTTTTTAAGCAAACACTGTTTTAGGCCAAGTTAGGGTGATTGCAAATAATATGTTTTTTCTGAAAAACTAGCAGTAATTCATTTATGAAAAATGGCTTTGTTTCATTGCAATTTAGTGTTTTACATTGGTTTAAAGCATTTTTATGTGAGTTTAATCGACTCTTTTTGAAAAAATCAATGTTTTTTTAGTAAACACTGTTTTAGGCCAAGTTAGTGTGATGGCAAATAATATGTTTTTTCTGAAAAACTAGCAGTAATTCATTGGAAAAATGGCTTCGTTTCATTGCAATTTAGTGTTTTACATTGGTTTAAGGCACATTTATGTGAGTTTAATGGACTGTTTTTGAGAAAATCAACGTTTTTTTAGTAAACACTGATTTAGGCCAACTTAGTGTGATTGCAAATGATATGCTTTTTCTGAAAAACTAGCAGTAATTCATTGGAAAAATGGCTTTGTTTCATTGCAATTTTGTGTTTTACATTGGTTTAAGGCACTTTTATGTGAGTTTAATCGACTGTTTTTGAGAAAATCAATGTTTTTTTAGTAAACACTGTTTTAGGCCAAGTTAGTGTGATTGCAAATAACATGTTTTTTCTGAAAAACTAGCAGCAATTCATTGGAGAAATGGCTTGCTTTCATTGCAATTTAGTGTTTTACCCTGGTTTAAAGCATTTATATGTGAGTTTAATCGACTGTTTTTGAGAAAATCAATGTTTTTTTAGTAAACACTGTTTTAGGCCAAGTTAGTGTGATTGAGAATGATAAGTTTTTTCTGAAAAACTAGCAGTAATTCATTGGAAAAATTGCTTGGTTTCATTACAATTTAGTGTTTTACATTGGTTTAAAGCATTTTTATGTGAGTTTAATCGACTCTTTTTGAAAAAATCAATGTTTTTTTAGTAAACACTGTTTTAGGCCAAGTTAGTGTGATGGCAAATAATATGTTTTTTCTGAAAAACTAGCAGTAATTCATTGGAAAAATGGCTTCGTTTCATTGCAATTTAGTGTTTTACATTGGTTTAAGGCACATTTATGTGAGTTTAATGGACTGTTTTTGAGAAAATCAACGTTTTTTTAGTAAACACTGATTTAGGCCAACTTAGTGTGATTGCAAATGATATGCTTTTTCTAAAAAACTAGCAGTAATTCATTGGAAAAATGGCTTTGTTTCATTGCAATTTTGTGTTTTACATTGGTTTAAGGCACTTTTATGTGAGTTTAATCGACTGTTTTTGAGAAAATCAATGTTTTTTTAGTAGACACTGTTTTAGGCCAAGTTAGTGTGATTGCAAATAACATGTTTTTTCTGAAAAACTAGCAGTAATTCATTGGAGAAATGGCTTGCTTTCATTGCAATTTAGTGTTTTACCCTGGTTTAAAGCATTTATATGTGAGTTTAATCGACTGTTTTTGAGAAAATCAATGTTTTTTTAGTAAACACTGTTTTAGGCCAAGTTAGTGTGATTGAGAATGATAAGTTTTTTCTGAAAAACTAGCAGTAATTCATTGGAAAAATTGCTTGGTTTCATTACAATTTAGTGTTTTACATTGGTTTAAAGCATTTTTATGTGAGTTTAATCGACTGTTTTTGAGAAAATCAATGTTTTTTTAGTAAACACTGATTTAGGCCAAGTTAGTGTGATTGCAAATGATATGTTTTTTCTGAAAAACTAGCAGTAATTCATGAAAAAAATGGCTTGGTTTCATTGCTATTTAGTGTTTTACATTGGTTTAAGGCACTTTTATGTGAGTTTAATCGACTGTTTTTGAGAAAATCAATGTCTTTTTAGTAAACACTGTTTTAGGCCAAGTTAGTGTGATTGCAAATAATATGTTTTTTTCTGAAGAACTAGCACTAATTCATTGGAAAAATGGCTTGCTTTCATTGCAATTTAGTGTTTTACCTTGGTTTAAAGCATTTTTATGTGAGTTTAATCGACTGTTTTTGAGAAAATCAATGTTTTTTAAGCAAACACTGTTTTAGGCCAAGTTAGGGTGATTGCAAATAATATGTTTTTTCTGAAAAACTAGCAGTAATTCATTGGAAAAATGGCTTTGTTTCATTGCAATTTAGTGTTTTACATTGGTTTAAAGCATTTTTATGTGAGTTTAATCGACTGTTTTTGAAAAAATCAATGTTTTTTTAGTAAACACTGTTTTAGGCCAAGTTAGTGTGATTGCAAATAATATGTTTTTTCTGAAAAACTAGCAGTAATTCATTTATGAAAAATGGCTTTGTTTCATTGCAATTTAGTGTTTTACATTGGTTTAAAGCATTTTTATGTGAGTTAAATCGACTGTTTTTGAAAAAATCAATGTTTTTTTAGTAAACACTGTTTTAGGCCAAGTTAGTGTGATTGCAAATAATATGTATTTTCTTAAAAACTAGCAGTAATTCATTGGAAAAATTGCTTGTTTTCATTGCAATTTAGGGTTTTACATTGGTTGAAAGCATTTTTGTGTCAGTTTAATCGACTGTTTTTGAGAAAATCAATGTTTTTTTAGCAAACACTGTTTTAGGCCAAGTTAGTGTGATTGCAAATAACATGCTTTTTCTGAAAAACTAGCAGTAATTCATTGGAAAAATGGCTTTGTTTCATTGCAATTTAGTGTTTTACATTGGTTTAAGGCACTTTTATGTGAGTTTAATCGACTGTTTTTGAGAAAATCAATGTTTTTTTAGTAAACACTGTTTTAGGCCAAGTTAGTGTGATTGCAAATAACATGTTTTTTCTGAAAAACTAGCAGTAATTCATTGGAAAAATGGCTTGCTTTCATTGCAATTTAGTGTTTTACTCTCGTTTAAAGCATTTTTATGTGAGTTTAATCGACTGTTTTTGAGAAAATCAATGTTTTTTTAGTAAACACTGTTTCAGGCCAAGTTAGTGTGATTGCAAATAACATGTTTTTTCTGAAAAACTAGCAGTAATTCTTTGGAAAAATTGCTTGGTTTCATTGCAATTCAGTGTTTTACATTGGTTTAAAGCATTTTTATGTGAGTTTAATCGACTGTTTTTGAGAAAATCGATGTTTTTTTAGTAAACACTGTTTCAGGCGAAGTTAGTGTGATTGCAAATAACATGTTTTTTCTGAAAAACTAGCAGTAATTCTTTGGAAAAATTGCTTGGTTTCATTGCAATTCAGTGTTTTACATTGGTTTAAAGCATTTTTATGTGAGTTTAATCGACTGTTTTTGAGAAAATCAATGTTTTTTTAGTAAACACTGTATTAGGCATAGTTAGTGTGATTGCAAATAACATGTTTTTACTGAAAAACTAGCAGTAATTCTTTGAAAAAATTGTTTGGTTTCATTGCAATTCAGTGTTTTACATTGGTTTAAAGCATTTTTATGTGAGTTTAATCGACTGTTTTTGAGAAAATCAATGTTTTTTTAGTAAACACTGTTTCAGGCGAAGTTAGTGTGATTGCAAATAACATGTTTTTTCTGAAAAACTAGCAGTAATTCTTTGGAAAAATTGCTTGGTTTCATTGCAATTCAGTGTTTTACATTGGTTTAAAGCATTTTTATGTGAGTTTAATCGACTGTTTTTGAGAAAATCAATGATTTTTAATTAACACTGTATTAGGCATAGTTAGTGTGATTGCAAATAACATCTTTTTTCTGAAAAACTAGCAGTAATTTTTTTGAAAAATTGCTTGGTTTCATTGCACATCAGTGTTTTACATTGGTTTAAAGCATTTTTATGTGAGTTTAATCGACTGTTTTTGAGAAAATCAATGTTTTTTTAGTAAACACTGTTTTAGGCCAAGTTAGTGTGATTGCAAATAACATGTTTTTTCTGAAAAACTAGCAGTAATTCATTGGAAAAATTTCTTGGTTTCATTGCAATTCAGTGTTTTACATTGGTTTAAAGCATTTTTATGTGAGTTTAATCGACTGTTTTTGAGAAAATCAATGTTTTTTTAGTAAACACTGTTTTAGGCATAGTTAGTGTGATTGCAAATAACATGTTTTTACTGAAAAACTAGCAGTAATTCTTTGAAAAAATTGTTTGGTTTCATTGCAATTCAGTGTTCTACATTGGTTTAAAGCATTTTTATGTGAATTCAAGCGACTGTTTTTGAGAAAATCAATGTTTTTTTAGTAAACACTTTTTAAGGCCAAGTTAGTGTGAATGCAAATAACATGTTTTCTGAAAAACTAGCAGTAATTCTTTGGAAAAATTGTTTGGTTTCATTGCAATTCAGTGTATTACATTGGTTTAAAGCATTTTTATGTGAGTTTATTCGACTGTTTTTGAGAAAATCAATGTTTTTTTAGTAAACACTGTTTCAGGCCAAGTTAGTGTGATTGCAAATAACATGTTTTTTCTGAAAAACTGGCAGTAATTCATTGAAAAAATTGCTTGGTTTCATTGCAATTCAGTGTTTTACATTGGTTTAAAGCATTTTTATATGAGTTTAATCGACTGTTTTTGAGAAAATCAATGTTTTTTTAGTAAACACTGTTTTAGGCCAAGTTAGTGTGATTGCAAATAACATGCTTTTTCTGAAAAACTAGAAGTAATTCATTGGAAAAATGGCTTGGTTTCATTGCAATTCAGTGTTTTACATTTGTTTAAAGCATTTTTGAGTGAGTTTATTCGACTGTTTTTGAGAAAATCAATGTTTTTTTAGTAAACACTGTTTTAGGCCAAGTTAGTGTGATTGCAAATAACATGTTTTTTCTGAAAAACTAGCAGTAATTCTTTGGAAAAATTGCTTGGTTTCATTGCAATTCAGTGTTTTACATTGGTTTAAAGCATTTTTATGTGAGTTTAATCGACTGTTTTTGAGAAAATCAATGTTTTTTTAGTAAACACTGTTTTAGGCCTAGTTAGTGTGATTGCAAATAACATGTTTTTTCTGAAAAACTAGCAGTTATTCATTGGAAAAATGGCTTGGTTTCATTGCAATTCAGTGTTTTACATTGGTTTAAAGCATTTTTATGTGAGTTTAATCGACTGTTTTTGAGAAAATCAATGTTTTTTTAGTAAACACTGTTTTAGGCCAAGTTAGTGTGATTGCAAATAACATGTTTTTTCTGAAAAACTAGCAGTAATTCTTTGGAAAAATTGTTTGGTTTCATTGCAATTCAGTGTTTTACATTGGTTTAAAGCATTTTTATGTGAGTTTAATCGACTGTCTTGGAGAAAATCAATGTTTTTTTAGTAAACACTGTTTTAGGCCAAGTTAGTGTGATTGCAAATAACATGTTTTTTCTGAAAAACTAGCAGTAATTCTTTGGAAAAATTGCTTGGTTTCATTGCAATTCAGTGTTTTACATTGCTTTAAAGCATTTTTATGTGAGTTTAATCGACTGTTTTTGAGAAAATCAATGTTTTTTTAGTAAACACTGTTTTAGGCCAAGTTAGTGTGAATGCAAATAACATGTTTTTTCTGAAAAACTAGCAGTAATTCTTTGGAAAAATGGCTTGGTTTCATTGCAATTCAGTGTCTTACATTGGTTTAAAGCATTTTTATGTGAGTTT
This sequence comes from Catostylus mosaicus, assembly GCA_964019065.1. Taxonomy (NCBI): domain Eukaryota; kingdom Metazoa; phylum Cnidaria; class Scyphozoa; order Rhizostomeae; family Catostylidae; genus Catostylus; species Catostylus mosaicus. The sequence continues at coordinate 5,419,254 of OZ025192.1, read as the reverse complement.
AATCGACTGTTTTTGAGAAAATCAATGTTTTTTTAGTAAACACTGTTTTAGGCCAAGTTAGTGTGATTGCAAATAACATGTTTTTACTGAAAAACTAGCAGTAATTCTTTGGAAAAATTGTTTGGTTTCATTGCAATTCAGTGTTTTACATTGGTTTAAAGCATTTTTATGTGAGTTTAATAGACTGTTTTTGAGAAAATCAATGTTTTTTTAGTAAACACTGTTTTAGGCCTAGTTAGTGTGATTGCAAATAACATGTTTTTTCTGAAAAACTAGCAGTAATTCATTGGAAAAATGGCTTGGTTTCATTGCAATTCAGTGTTTTACATTGGTTTAAAGCATTTTTATGTGAGTTTAATCGACTGTTTTTGAGAAAATCAATGTTTTTTTAGTAAACACTGTTTTAGGCCAAGTTAGTGTGATTGCAAATAACATGTTTTTTCTGAAAAACTAGCAGTAATTCTTTGGAAAAATTGCTTGGTTTCATTGCAATTCAGTGTTTTACATTGGTTTAAAGCATTTTTATGTGAGTTTAATCGACTGTCTTTGAGAAAATCAATGTTTTTTTAGTAAACACTGTTTTAGGCCAAGTTAGTGTGATTGCAAATAACATGTTTTTTCTGAAAAACTAGCAGTAATTCTTTGGAAAAATTGCTTGGTTTCATTGCAATTCAGTGTTTTACATTGCTTTAGAGCATATTTATGTGAGTTTAATCGACTCTTTGTGAGAAAATCAATGTTTTTTTAGTAAACACTGTTTTAGGCCAAGTTAGTGTGAATGCAAATAACATGTTTTTTCTGAAAAACTAGCAGTAATTCTTTGGAAAAATGGCTTGGTTTCATTGCAATTCAGTGTTTTACATTGGTTTAAAGCATTTTTAGGTGAGTTTAATCGACTGTTTTTGAGAAAATCAATGTTTTTTTAGTAAACACTGTTTCAGGCCAAGTTAGTGTGATTGCAAATAACATGTTTTTACTGAAAAACTAGCAGTAATTCTTTGGAAAAATTGTTTGGTTTCATTGCAATTCAGTGTTTTACATTGGTTTAAAGCATTTTTATGTGAGTTCAAGCGACTGTTTTTGAGAAAATCAATATTTTTTTAGTAAACACTTTTTAAGGCCAAGTTAGTGTGAATGCAAATAACATGTTTTTTCTGAAAAACTAGCAGTAATTCTTTAGGAAAAATTGCTTGGTTTCATTGCAATTCAGTGTTTTACATTGGTTTAAAGCATTTTTATGTGAGTTTAATCGACTGTTTTTGAGAAAATCAATGTTTTTTTAGTAAACACTGTTTCAGGCCAAGTTAGTGTGATTGCAAAAAACATGTTTTTTCTGAAAAACTAGCAGTAATTCTTTGGAAAAATTGCTTGGTTTCATTGCAATTCAGTGTTTTACATTGGTTTAAAGCATTTTTATGTGAGTTTAATCGACTGTTTTTGAGAAAATCAATGTTTTTTTAGTAAACACTGTATTAAGCATAGTTAGTGTGATTGCAAATAACATGTTTTTTCTGAAAAACTAGCAGTTATTCATTGGAAAAATGGCTTGGTTTCATTGCAATTCAGTGTTTTACATTGGTTTAAAGCATTTTTATGTGAGTTTAATCGACTGTTTTTGAGAAAATCAATGTTTTTTTAGTAAACACTGTTTTAGGCCAAGTTAGTGTGATTGCAAATAACATGTTTTTTCTGAAAAACTAGCAGTAATTCTTTGGAAAAATTGTTTGGTTTCATTGCAATTCAGTGTTTTACATTGGTTTAAAGCATTTTTATGTGAGTTTAATCGACTGTCTTTGAGAAAATCAATGTTTTTTTAGTAAACACTGTTTTAGGCCAAGTTAGTGTGATTGTAAATAACATGTTTTTTCTGAAAAACTAGCAGTAATTCTTTGGAAAAATTGCTTGGTTTCATTGCAATTCAGTGTTTTACATTGCTTTAAAGCATTTTTATGTGAGTTTAATCGACTCTTTGTGAGAAAATCAATGTTTTTTTAGTAAACACTGTCTTAGGCCAAGTTAGTGTGAATGCAAATAACATGTTTTTTCTGAAAAACTAGCAGTAATTCTTTGGAAAAATGGCTTGGTTTCATTGCAATTCAATGTTTTACATTGGTTTAAAGCATTTTTATGTGAGTTTAATCGACTGTTTTTGAGAAAATCAATGTTTTTTTAGTAAACACTGTTTTAGGCCAAGTTAGTGTGATTGCAAATAACATGTTTTTTCTGAAAAACTAGCAGTAATTCTTTGGAAAAATTGCTTGGTTTCATTGCAATTCAGTGTTTTACATTGGTTTAAAGCATTTTTATGTGAGTTTAATCGACTGTCTTTGAGAAAATCAATGTTTTTTTAGTAAACACTGTTTTAGGCCAAGTTAGTGTGATTGCAAATAACATGTTTTTTCTGAAAAACTAGCAGTAATTCTTTGGAAAAATTGCTTGGTTTCATTGCAATTCAGTGTTTTACATTGCTTTAGAGCATATTTATGTGAGTTTAATCGACTCTTTGTGAGAAAATCAATGTTTTTTTAGTAAACACTGTTTTAGGCCAAGTTAGTGTGAATGCAAATAACATGTTTTTTCTGAAAAACTAGCAGTAATTCTTTGGAAAAATGGCTTGGTTTCATTGCAATTCAGTGTTTTACATTGGTTTAAAGCATTTTTAGGTGAGTTTAATCGACTGTTTTTGAGAAAATCAATGTTTTTTTAGTAAACACTGTTTTAGGCCAAGTTAGTGTGATTGCAAATAACATGTTTTTACTGAAAAACTAGCAGTAATTCTTTGGAAAAATTGTTTGGTTTCATTGCAATTCAGTGTTTTACATTGGTTTAAAGCATTTTTATGTGAGTTCAAGCGACTGTTTTTGAGAAAATCAATATTTTTTTAGTAAACACTTTTTAAGGCCAAGTTAGTGTGAATGCAAATAACATGTTTTTTCTGAAAAACTAGCAGTAATTCTTTGGAAAAATTGCTTGGTTTCATTGCAATTCAGTGTTTTACATTGCTTTAGAGCATATTTATGTGAGTTTAATCGACTCTTTGTGAGAAAATCAATGTTTTTTTAGTAAACACTGTTTTAGGCCAAGTTAGTGTGAATGCAAATAACATGTTTTTTCTGAAAAACTAGCAGTAATTCTTTGGAAAAATGGCTTGGTTTCATTGCAATTCAGTGTTTTACATTGGTTTAAAGCATTTTTAGGTGAGTTTAATCGACTGTTTTTGAGAAAATCAATGTTTTTTTAGTAAACACTGTTTTAGGCCAAGTTAGTGTGATTGCAAATAACATGTTTTTACTGAAAAACTAGCAGTAATTCTTTGGAAAAATTGTTTGGTTTCATTGCAATTCAGTGTTTTACATTGGTTTAAAGCATTTTTATGTGAGTTCAAGCGACTGTTTTTGAGAAAATCAATATTTTTTTAGTAAACACTTTTTAAGGCCAAGTTAGTGTGAATGCAAATAACATGTTTTTTCTGAAAAACTAGCAGTAATTCTTTAGGAAAAATTGCTTGGTTTCATTGCAATTCAGTGTTTTACATTGGTTTAAAGCATTTTTATGTGAGTTTAATCGACTGTTTTTGAGAAAATCAATGTTTTTTTAGTAAACACTGTTTCAGGCCAAGTTAGTGTGATTGCAAATAACATGTTTTTTCTGAAAAACTAGCAGTAATTCTTTGGAAAAATTGCTTGGTTTCATTGCAATTCAGTGTTTTACATTGGTTTAAAGCATTTTTATGTGAGTTTAATCGACTGTTTTTGAGAAAATCAATGTTTTTTTAGTAAACACTGTATTAAGCATAGTTAGTGTGATTGCAAATAACATGTTTTTTCTGAAAAACTAGCAGTTATTCATTGGAAAAATGGCTTGGTTTCATTGCAATTCAGTGTTTTACATTGGTTTAAAGCATTTTTATGTGAGTTTAATCGACTGTTTTTGAGAAAATCAATGTTTTTTTAGTAAACACTGTTTTAGGCCAAGTTAGTGTGATTGCAAATAACATGTTTTTTCTGAAAAACTAGCAGTAATTCTTTGGAAAAATTGTTTGGTTTCATTGCAATTCAGTGTTTTACATTGGTTTAAAGCATTTTTATGTGAGTTTAATCGACTGTCTTTGAGAAAATCAATGTTTTTTTAGTAAACACTGTTTTAGGCCAAGTTAGTGTGATTGCAAATAACATGTTTTTTCTGAAAAACTAGCAGTAATTCTTTGGAAAAATTGCTTGGTTTCATTGCAATTCAGTGTTTTACATTGCTTTAAAGCATTTTTATGTGAGTTTAATCGACTCTTTGTGAGAAAATCAATGTTTTTTTCGTAAACACTGTCTTAGGCCAAGTTAGTGTGAATGCAAATAACATGTTTTTTCTGAAAAACTAGCAGTAATTCTTTGGAAAAATGGCTTGGTTTCATTGCAATTCAATGTTTTACATTGGTTTAAAGCATTTTTATGTGAGTTTAATCGACTGTTTTTGAGAAAATCAATGTTTTTTTAGTAAACACTGTTTTAGGCCAAGTTAGTATGATTGCAAATAACATGTTTTTACTGAAAAACTAGCAGTAATTCTTTGGAAAAATTGTTTGGTTTCATTGCAATTCAGTGTTTTACATTGGTTTAAAGCATTTTTATGTGAGTTTAATCGACTGTTTTTGAGAAAATCAATGTTTTTTTAGTAAACACTGTTTTAGGCCTAGTTAGTGTGATTGCAAATAACATGTTTTTTCTGAAAAACTAGCAGTAATTCATTGGAAAAATGGCTTGGTTTCATTGCAATTCAGTGTTTTACATTGGTTTAAAGCATTTTTATGTGAGTTTAATCGACTCTTTGTGAGAAAATCAATGTTTTTTTAGTAAACACTGTTTTAGGCCAAGTTAGTGTGAATGCAAATAACATGTTTTTTCTGAAAAACTAGCAGTAATTCTTTGGAAAAATGGCTTGGTTTCATTGCAATTCAGTGTTTTACATTGCTTTAAAGCATTTTTATGTGAGTTTAATCGACTGTTTTTGAGAAAATCAATGTTTTTTTAGTAAACACTGTTTTAGGCCAAGTTAGTGTGATTGCAAATAACATGTTTTTACTGAAAAACTAGCAGTAATTCTTTGGAAAAATTGTTTGGTTTCATTGCAATTCAGTGTTTTACATTGGTTTAAAGCATTTTTATGTGAGTTTAATCGACTGTTTTTGAGAAAATCAATGTTTTTTTAGTAAACACTGTTTTAGGCCTAGTTAGTGTGATTGCAAATAACATGTTTTTTCTGAAACACTAGCAGTAATTCATTGGAAAAATGGCTTGGTTTCATTGCAATTCAGTGTTTTACATTGGTTTAAAGCATTTTTATGTGAGTTTAATCGACTGTTTTTGAGAAAATCAATGTTTTTTTAGTAAACACTGTTTTAGGCCAAGTTAGTGTGATTGCAAATAACATGTTTTTTCTGAAAAACTAGCAGTAATTCTTTGGAAAAATTGTTTGGTTTCATTGCAATTCAGTGTTTTACATTGGTTTAAAGCATTTTTATGTGAGTTTAATCGACTGTCTTTGAGAAAATCAATGTTTTTTTAGTAAACACTGTTTTAGGCCAAGTTAGTGTGATTGCAAATAACATGTTTTTTCTGAAAAGCTAGCAGTAATTCTTTGGAAAAATTGCTTGGTTTCATTGCAATTCAGTGTTTTACATTGCTTTAAAGCATTTTTATGTGAGTTTAATCGACTCTTTGTGAGAAAATCAATGTTTTTTTAGTAAACACTGTTTTAGGCCAAGTTAGTGTGAATGCAAATAACATGTTTTTTCTGAAAAACTAGCAGTATTTCTTTGGAAAAATGGCTTGGTTTCATTGCAATTCAGTGTTTTACATTGGTTTAAAGCATTTTTAGGTGAGTTTAATCGACTGTTTTTGAGAAAATCAATGTTTTTTTAGTAAACACTGTTTTAGGCCAAGTTAGTGTGATTGCAAATCACATGTTTTTACTGAAAAACTAGCAGTAATTCTTTGGAAAAATTGTTTGGTTTCATTGCAATTCAGTGTTTTACATTGGTTTAAAGCATTTTTATGTGAGTTCAAGCGACTGTTTTTGAGAAAATCAATATTTTTTTAGTAAACACTTTTTAAGGCCAAGTTAGTGTGATTGCAAACAACATGTTTTTTCTGAAAAACTACCAGTAATTCATTGGAAAAATTGCTTGGTTTTATTGCAATTTAGTGTTTTACATTGTTTTAAAGCATTTTTATGTGAGGTTAATCGACTGTTTTTGAGAAAATCAATGTTTTTTTTAGTAAACACTGTTTTAGGCCAAGTTAGTGTGATTGCAAATAACATGTCTTTCCTGAAAAACTAGCAGTAATTCTTTGGAAAAATTGTTTGGTTTCATTGCAATTCAGTGTATTACATTGGTTTAAAGCATTTTTATGTGAGTTTATTCGACTGTTTTTGAGAAAATCAATGTTTTTTTAGTAAACACTGTTTCAGGCCAAGTTAGTGTGATTGCAAATAACATGTTTTTTCTGAAAAACTGGCAGTAATTCATTGAAAAAATTGCTTGGTTTCATTGCAATTCAGTGTTTTACATTGGTTTAAAGCATTTTTATATGAGTTTAATCGACTGTTTTTGAAAAAATCAATGTTTTTTTAGTAAACACTGTTTTAGGCCAAGTTAGTGTGATTGCAAATAACATGCTTTTTCTGAAAAACTAGAAGTAATTCATTGGAAAAATGGCTTGGTTTCATTGCAATTCAGTGTTTTACATTTGTTTAAAGCATTTTTGAGTGAGTTTATTCGACTGTTTTTGAGAAAATCAATGTTTTTTTAGTAAACACTGTTTTAGGCCAAGTTAGTGTGATTGCAAATAACATGTTTTTTCTGAAAAACTAGCAGTAATTCTTTGGAAAAATTGCTTGGTTTCATTGCAATTCAGTGTTTTACATTGGTTTAAAGCATTTTTATGTGAGTTTAATCGACTGTTTTTGAGAAAATCAATGTTTTTTTAGTAAACACTGTTTTAGGCCTAGTTAGTGTGATTGCAAATAACATGTTATTTCTGAAAAACTAGCAGTAATTCATTGGAAAAATGGCTTGGTTTCATTGCAATTCAGTGTATTACATTGGTTTAAAGCATTTTTATGTGAGTTTATTCGACTGTTTTTGAGAAAATCAATGTTTTTTTAGTAAACACTGTTTCAGGCCAAGTTAGTGTGATTGCAAATAACATGTTTTTTCTGAAAAACTGGCAGTAATTCATTGAAAAAATTGCTTGGTTTCATTGCAATTCAGTGTTTTACATTGGTTTAAAGCATTTTTATATGAGTTTAATCGACTGTTTTTGAGAAAATCAATGTTTTTTTAGTAAACACTGTTTTAGGCCAAGTTAGTGTGATTGCAAATAACATGCTTTTTCTGAAAAACTAGAAGTAATTCATTGGAAAAATGGCTTGGTTTCATTGCAATTCAGTGTTTTACATTTGTTTAAAGCATTTTTGAGTGAGTTTATTCGACTGTTTTTGAGAAAATCAATGCTTTTTTAGTAAACACTGTTTTAGGCCAAGTTAGTGTGATTGCAAATAACATGTTTTTTCTGAAAAACTAGCAGTAATTCTTTGGAAAAATTCCTTGGTTTTATTGCAATTCAGTGTTTTACATTGGTTTAAAGCATTTTTATGTGAGTTTAATCGACTGTTTTTGAGAAAATCAATGTTTTTTTAGTAAACACTGTTTTAGGCCTAGTTAGTGTGATTGCAAATAACATGTTTTTTCTGAAAAACTAGCAGTTATTCATTGGAAAAATGGCTTGGTTTCATTGCAATTCAGTGTTTTACATTGGTTTAAAGCATTTTTATGTGAGTTTAATCGACTGTTTTTGAGAAAATCAATGTTTTTTTAGTAAACACTGTTTTAGGCCAAGTTAGTGTGATTGCAAATAACATGTTTTTTCTGAAAAACTAGCAGTAATTCTTTGGAAAAATTGTTTGGTTACATTGCAATTCAGTGTTTTACATTGGTTTAAAGCATTTTTATGTGAGTTTAATCGACTGTCTTTGAGAAAATCAATGTTTTTTTAGTAAACACTGTTTTAGGCCAAGTTAGTGTGATTGCAAATAACATGTTTTTTCTGAAAAACTAGCAGTAATTCTTTGGAAAAATTGCTTGGTTTCATTGCAATTCAGTGTTTTACATTGCTTTAAAGCATTTTTATGTGAGTTTAATCGACTCTTTGTGAGAAAATCAATGTTTTTTTAGTAAACACTGTTTTAGGCCAAGTTAGTGTGATTGCAAATAACATGTTTTTTCTGAAAAACTAGCAGTAATTCTTTGGAAAAATGGCTTGGTTTCATTGCAATTCAGTGTTTTACATTGGTTTAAAGCATTTTTATGTGAGTTTAATCGACTGTTTTTGAGAAAATCAATGTTTTTTTAGTAAACACTGTTTTAGGCCAAGTTAGTGTGATTGCAAATAACATGTTTTTACTGAAAAACTAGCAGTAATTCTTTGGAAAAATTGTTTGGTTTCATTGCAATTCAGTGTTTTACATTGGTTTAAAGCATTTTTATGTGAGTTTAATCGACTGTTTTTGAGAAAATCAATGTTTTTTTAGTAAACACAGTTTTAGGCCTAGTTAGTGTGATTGCAAATAACATGTTTTTTCTGAAAAACTAGCAGTAATTCATTGGAAAAATGGCTTGGTTTCATTGCAATTCAGTGTTTTACATTGGTTTAAAGCATTTTTATGTGAGTTTAATCGACTTTTTTTGAGAAAATCAATGTTTTTTTAGTAAACACTGTTTTAGGCCAAGTTAGTGTGATTGCAAATAACATGTTTTTTCTGAAAAACTAGCAGTAATTCTTTGGAAAAATTGTTTGGTTTCATTGCAATTCAGTGTTTTACATTGGTTTAAAGCATTTTTATGTGAGTTTAATCGACTGTCTTTGAGAAAATCAATGTTTTTTTAGTAAACACTGTTTTAGGCCAAGTTAGTGTGATTGCAAATAACATGTTTTTTCTGAAAAACTAGCAGTAATTCTTTGGAAAAATTGCTTGGTTTCATTGCAATTCAGTGTTTTACATTGCTTTAAAGCATTTTTATGTGAGTTTAATCGACTCTTTGTGGGAAAATCAATGTTTTTTTAGTAAACACTGTTTTAGGCCAAGTTAGTGTGAATGCAAATAACATGTTTTTTCTGAAAAACTAGCAGTAATTCTTTGGAAAAATGGCTTGGTTTCATTGCAATTCAGTGTTTTACATTGGTTTAAAGCATTTTTAGGTGAGTTTAATCGACTGTTTTTGAGAAAATCAATGTTTTTTTAGTAAACACTGTTTTAGGCCAAGTTAGTGTGATTGCAAATAACATGTTTTTACTGAAAAACTAGCAGTAATTCTTTGGAAAAATTGTTTGGTTTCATTGCAATTCAGTGTATTACATTGGTTTAAAGCATTTTTATGTGAGTTTATTCGACTGTTTTTGAGAAAATCAATGTTTTTTTAGTAAACACTGTTTCAGGCCAAGTTAGTGTGATTGCAAATAACATGTTTTTTCTGAAAAACTGGCAGTAATTCATTGAAAAAATTGCTTGGTTTCATTGCAATTCAGTGTTTTACATTGGTTTAAAGCATTTTTATATGAGTTTAATCGACTGTTTTTGAGAAAATCAATGTTTTTTTAGTAAACACTGTTTTAGGCCAAGTTAGTGTGATTGCAAATAACATGCTTTTTCTGAAAAACTAGAAGTAATTCATTGGAGAAATGGCTTGGTTTCATTGCAATTCAGTGTTTTACATTTGTTTAAAGCATTTTTGAGTGAGTTTATTCGACTGTTTTTGAGAAAATCAATGTTTTTTTAGTAAACACTGTTTTAGGACAAGTTAGTGTGATTGCAAATAACATGTTTTTTCTGAAAAACTAGCAGTAATTCTTTGGAAAAATTGCTTGGTTTCATTGCAATTCAGTGTTTTACATTGGTTTAAAGCATTTTTATGTGAGTTTAATCGACTGTTTTTGAGAAAATCAATGTTTTTTTAGTAAACACTGTTTTAGGCCTAGTTAGTGTGATTGCAAATAACATGTTTTTTCTGAAAAACTAGCAGTAATTCATTGGAAAAATGGCTTGGTTTCATTGCAATTCAGTGTTTTACATTGGTTTAAAGCATTTTTATGTGAGTTTAGTCGACTGTTTTTGAGAAAATCAATGTTTTTTTAGTAAACACTGTTTTAGGCCAAGTTAGTGTGATTGCAAATAACATGTTTTTTCTGAAAAACTAGCAGTAATTCATTGGAAAAATTGTTTGGTTTCATTGCAATTCAGTGTTTTACATTGGTTTAAAGCATTTTTATGTGAGTTTACTCGACTGTTTTTGAGAAAATCAATGTTTTTTTAGTAAACACTGTTTTAGGCCAAGTTAGTGTGATTGCAAATAACATGTTTTTTCTGAAAAACTAGCAGTAATTCATTAAAAAGATTGCTTGGTTTCATTGCAAATCAGTGTTTTACATTTGTTTAAAGCATTTTTGAGTTAGTTTATTCGACAGTTTTTGAGAAAATCAATGTTTTTTTAGTAAACACTGTTTTAGGCCAAGTTAGTGTGATTGCAAATAACATGTTTTTTCTGAAAAACTAGCAGTAATTCTTTGGAAAAACTGCTTGGTTTCATTGCAATTCAGTGTTTTACATTGGTTTAAAGCATTTTTATGTGAGTTTAATCGACTGTTTTTGAGAAAATCAATGTTTTTTTAGTAAACACTGTTTTAGGCCAAGTTAGTGTGATTGCAAATAACATGTTTTTTCTGAAAAACTAGCAGTAATTCTTTGGAAAAACTGCTTGGTTTCATTGCAATTCAGTGTTTTACATTGGTTTAAAGCATTTTTATGTGAGTTTAATCGACTATTTTTGAGAAAATCAATGTTTTTTTAGTAAACACTGTTTTAGGCCAAGTTAGTGTGATTGCAAATAACATGTTTTTTCTGAAAAACTAGCATTAATTCTTTGGAAAAATTGCTTGGTTTCATTGCAATTCAGTGTTTTACATTGGTTTAAAGCATTTTTATGTTACTTTAAGCGACTGTTTTTGAGAAAATCAATGTTTTTTTAGTAAACACTTTTTAAGGCCAAGTTAGTGTGATTGCAAACAACATGTATTTTCTGAAATACTAGCAGTAATTCATTGGAAAAATTTCTTGGTTTCATTGCAATTCAGTGTTTTACATTGGTTTAAATCATTTTTATGTGAGGTTAATCGACTGTTTTTGAGAAAATCAATGTTTTTTTTAGTAAACACTGTTTTAGGCCAAGTTAGTGTGATTGCAAATAACATGTTTTTACTGAAAAACTAGAAGTAATTCTTTGGAAAAATTGTTTGGTTTCATTGCAATTCAGTGTTTTACATTGGTTTAAAGCATTTTTATGTGAGTTTATTCGACTGTTTTTGAGAAAATCAATGTTTTTTTAGTAAACACTGTTTTAGGCCAAGTTAGTGTGATTGCAAATAACATGTTTTTTCGGAAAAACTAGCAGTAATTCATTGAAAAAATTGCTTGGTTTCATTGCAATTCAGTGTTTTACATTGGTTTAAAGCATTTTTATATGAGTTTAATCGACTGTTTTTGAGAAAATCAATGTTTTTTTAGTAAACACTGTCTTAGGCCCAGTCAGTGTGATTGCAAATAACATGTTTTTTCTGAAAAACTAGCAGTAATTCATTGGAAAAATGGCTTGGTTTCATTGAGATTCAGTGTTTTACATTTGTTTAAAGCTTTTATGAGTGAGTTTATTCGACTGTTTTTGAGAAAATCAATGTTTTTTTAATAAACACTGTTTTAGGCCAAGTTAGTGTGATTGCAAATAACATATTTTTTCTGAAAAACTAGCAGTAATTCCTTGAATAAATTGCTTGGTTTCATTGCAATTCAGTGTATTACATTGGTTTAAAGCATTTTTATGTGAGTTTAATTGACTGATTTTGAGAAAATCAATATTTTTTTAGTAAACACTGTTTTAGGCCAAGTTAGTGTGATTGCAAATAACATGTTTTTTCTGAGAAACTAGCAGTAATTCATTGGAAAAATTGCTTGGTTTCATTGCAATTCAGTGTTTTACATTGCTTTAAAGCATTTTTATGTGAGTTTAATCGACTGTTTTTGAGAAAATCAATGTTTTTTTAGTAAACACTGTTTTATGCCAAGTTAGTGTGATTGCAAATAACATGTTTTTTCTGAAAAACTAGCAGTAATTCATTGGAAAAATTGCTTGGTTTCATTGCAATTCAGTGTTTTACATTGGTTCAAAGCATTTTTATGTGAGTTTAATCGACTGTTTTTGAGAAAATCAATGTTTTTTTAGTAATGCAACATTTACCGAGTAAATGTACGTTAACGGCCAGGCGACCTGCAGCCTAATTACCCCCTGTATTCTACAGCCACGGTCATGCGGTGATTTCACAGTGGCCTATCACGTGATAATTGCACTCTCGCGATCTTAAAACCATGCGCCCTATCCTATCAGGTAGTTCACAGGAGTTAAGACCAGGTTCCTGATCCACGTCCAAGACGAAAAAATTAGAGAATGTCTGCCCGTGCAAAGATTGTGGAGAAAGATCGCCTGCTTACTAGGTTCGAATGGTTTCGAAAGACCAAAGAAACCCTTAAACTTCGTTTTGCCGATTACGGTTTGCCCACCACTGGAAAAAAAGCCGATCTTATTGATCGTGTTTTTGCCTATTTGCACCCTTCGACCGAAGAGGACGTTCGGCATAGCCAGGATTCGTCATCAGCCAGCTCATCTGAGAGCGAAGATGAACACGTCCGATCGCAGCCAGCTCCTAAAAGGTCTCGACGCCAGCATCAACCGCCGTCCGCTCCATCACTTGCAGCGCATCAAACACTACCACACGCCCAAGAGATACGCAATCTTATTCGCGAAGAATTAGCGTCCGCACAACTCATGGCCCCTACGGCAATAACAACGGCTCCAACGCCATCTCCGCATTTACAAGAAGTTATGCCTTCAAATCAGCAGTATTCAGGTATGCAATCTATTTACTCAAACATACCTCATCAGTCAACCTTAGGCAGCTTGTCACTTCTCCCACCTATCTCCGAAAAATTATTAAGTGATATAAAAAATCAACTGTACGTGGATTTGAATTCTCTCCTCCCGAACGCCCTCTTCGACCCGACAGAAGGGATGTACCTACAAGTACATCAGAATTCAGAGGGAGCTAACACCTTTTCCCTAACTCCCAGGCAGGCCCAAAAGCGAAAAATAAATAACCCTTCGTCTTGGATGGAAGCTTGGAACATTTATATCAGGGTCATGGCTCACTTCCACCCGGAACTGGCTTCAGAGCTCTTGGCATACCAAGACTTCATATGCACACTGCAGAGAACGTATCCAACACAATGTTGGTTACGTTACGACACAGCGTTCAGAATGAACATCACTCTGGACAAATCCCTTTCCTGGAACAAGCTCAACGAGTATGCTTTCAATAAATATGTTAGATGCCAAAGCACTTCCACGGGGAAATGTTACCTTTGCTCATCAGACAACCATTTTGCCAACGCCTGCCCTAACCGGCCTTTTCGTCCAAAAAGGGATACCAGACCGCCCACCTCTAACGCCAACCCGTGCCGATTCTACAATAATGCCACGTGCAGCAACCGCACCTGTAAATTTCTGCATACCTGCTCCTCATGCAACGGGAATCACCCAGCCTACAAATGCACAAACTTTAATAAACCATTTTAGGCCCCTACCGGGAAATGTTCCCACCCCAATAAAGGTGGATATCTTACAACAAGAACTTTTTTATTATGACAGTAATCGTAGAGATCTATTAATTTCGTCGTTGCAAAATGGGTTCAACATTGGTTATGCCGGCCCGCACTTTACACTTATCTCGAACAATTTAAAATCCGCTTATGACTACCCGGACGCCCTAAGTCAAAACATTCTAATCGAACTACAAGAGGATCGCATCGCCGGCCCTTTCCGGGAACCACCGTTACTGAACTTTCGTACTTCGCCGATTGGCATTATTCCTAAGAAAGAACCTAACAAATTTAGAACAATAACTGATCTGTCTTCACCAGCCGGTAAATCAATAAATGACTTCATTCCATCCTCGGAATCCGCCGTACAATTTAACCATTTTGACAAGGCCGTCGAAATTGTAGCAAAACTAGGCCAGGGTAGTCTAATGGCGAAGCTAGACATTAAAAGTGCCTTTAGATTATGCCCCGTCCGTAAAAGTGACTGGCACTTGCTAGGTTTTTCCTTTCAGAACCTATATTTCGTTGACCTTTGTTTACCGTTTGGCCTACGTTCGTCAGTTAACAGATTCACGCAGTTGGCAGATGCCGTATTATGGATCTTACAAAATAATTACAACATAGTAAACAGTACCAATTATTTAGATGATTACTTCCTTGCGGGCCCGGCCAGAAGGAAGACTTGTAGTGAGCATCTTGATTGTGCTATGAATGTTTTTTCAAAACTCGGGATTCCTTTAGCTCCAGAAAAAGTTATAGGCCCGACCGAAACAATAACATACCTGGGGATAGTGATCGATACTAACCAAATGGAATTGCGTTTACCGGAAGATAAAATTAAGGACTTAAATGTTCTTCTTGAAACTTATAAGGCCAACAAGAAAATTACAAAACGAAAGCTTTTATCCCTAATTGGCAAATTATCATTCGCTTCAAAGATCATCCCCTCGGGTAGAACATTTTTGCGTCGCCTCATTAATTTATCAACAACAGTGGATAAGCTATCGCATCATATCTCCTTAAACTCTGAAGCAAGAGAAGATATCAATTGGTGGTTATCATTCCTACCCTTGTGGAACGGAAGACAAAAAATCCTCGATCCTAATGTGACTCTTAGCCCGCATATAAACCTTTTTACAGATGCCTCCGGCCAAGCAGGTTTTGGCATTTATTTCAATGGTAAATGGGTAGCCCACCCTTGGCCAGCCCAGTTTACATCAACCTCTATCCAGTGGAAAGAGCTATTTCCAATTTATTTAGCCTGTTTCCTATGGTCAAAAGAATTTAGCCAGAAACGCTTGCTATTCCACTGCGACAACATTACCGTAACTAATATTTGGAGAACTGGTACTTCAAAATGCCCCAAAATTATGGCACTTATACGCAAATTGTTCTTTCTAGCCGCGCGAAATAACTTCACTGTTAATGTCTCACATATTAAAGGTACAAATAACGCTATTGCTGATGCATTATCTCGTTTACAGCTGCACAAATTCCGTCAACTCGCCCCTATGGCCTCCCTCCACCCAACACCGATCCCTGCAGAAGCCTGGAAGGTCTAAAAAGGGAGCTCAAGCACCTACAATCACAGGCGATATCTAAGGGGTCACGTAAAACCTACAGCCAGGGTCAACGTGTTTACATGTCCTTCTGTGCCCGCTTCAGTTTTTCGCCATACCCCCTTTGCGAGGATACGCTGCAACTATTCACCACATACTTAGCTAAAAGCCTCAGCTACGCATCGATTCGCACCTATCTCTCATCGTTACGCTTAGCGCAAGTCGAACTAGGCCTTTCACCAGCACCAGAAATGCATCGCCTAAAATTGTTGTTAAGAGGTGTGAAAAGGGTCAAAGGAGCGAGATCAAAGGCGAAACGTAAACCTATTACCTTAGCTCTTCTCGAAACATTAAAGCGCGCATTACGTTCCTCATCGTTTAGCATTCGAGACCAGACAATGTTATGGGCGGCTTTCACAACAGCGTTTTTCGGCTTCCTACGAGCTTCCGACTTTTGTGCGGCGAGTCAGTCTACATTTGATCAAAATTCAACCCTTCTTGTAAAGGATGCAGCAGTATCACCCGATTTAGTAGTGTTACGACTTAAGTCATCAAAAACTGACCAATTTCGCAAAGGTTTCGAAGTACGGCTTGCCGCTTCAGGGAAATCGGTATGTCCTTATCGCGCGTTGCTCGAGCACTTGCAATACTGCCACAATCCAAACGTTCCATTATTCTCGTTCTCTTACGGTTCTTATTTAACAAGGCAAACCCTCTCAGACATTTTAAAATCATTATTACCCCCTTCGTATGACCAACGTGCTTATTCGTCACATAGTTTTCGCATTGGTGCCGCCACGTCGGCCGCAAGTAAACAAACTCCCGTCTGGCTGATTAAAGCCCTTGGTCGCTGGTCCAGCAATTGTTTTGAAGACTATATTCGCGTGCCATCCACAACAATAGACGCAATTCCGCCGTTACTAGCACAACCATTGTGAGAACACCACACTTATCGTCTGGTAAACACATTGCCTCTCGTCATTTCACGGGGTTCCGCCGCCTTGGCCAGTTACAGTTACGGTAACTAAACAAAAAAAAAAAAAAAAAAAAAAAAACCAAATTGCCTTACCAAGAAGTCCCGTTATTATTATGCGGAAAAATGTTAATGTCGTCGTTTCGCGGGTTCAATCGCCTTTGCCAGTTGCGGTCTTACGGTTACAACGTCAATAACAAAAAAAAAAAAAAAAAAAAAAAAAAAAAAATTAATTCTATGACTTATTATTCTTCTGTTTAATTATATGACCGAGAAGTCTCGGTGTCGTTATGAAATTAGAAAAAAAAAAAAATTATATGACCGGGAAGTCTCGGTGTGGTTATGAAATTATGAAAAAGATAAATCGGCCAAATTATGTGACCGAGAAGTCTCGGTGTGATTATGAAACTATGAAAAATGAAGAATCTGTTAAATTATGTGACCGAGAAGTCTCGGTGTGATTATGAAATTATGAAAAAAAAAAAAAAAAAAAAAAAATTTGCTAAATTTTGTGACCGAGAAGTCTCGGTGTGATTATGAAATTCTGAAAAATGAAAAATCTGTTAAATTATATGTAGTTGTGATTATGAAATTATGTAAATGGAAAAATCTGTTAAATTAGGTGACCGAGAAGTCTCATAAGTGGGAGCATGAAATTGGTAACGTAAAGGGCATTAAATTCGAAATTGAAACTCAATCCCCCCCCCCTGACTACCTGAGTATTTGGGTGGCAGTTTGGGCGTATCTTGGCGGAAGGCTGCCACTTGTTGCAATGGCAGCAGTATTAATTTAGTTAAGCGGCTTGTGATACAGTCCAGTCATGATGAATGATGAAGATTCCTGCAGTCAATATCAATTTGTGAACACTGAGTCACATGGGCACATATCGTGCATCATGACAAACTGAATAGAAGTGTGAAAAAATGAATTAAGCCGCAAATGTAAATTTAATTATAACTCGATACGACCCAAATTACTGCCAAAACCCATGAGTTTTTTGTCGAATGTACTCTCTAACTTAGCACGTTAATTTACTTAAGGTGGTAGCTTCACTTAAGGAGCCGTTAGACGTTAATGCAACATTTACCGAGTAAATGTACGTTAACGGCCAGGCGACCTGCAGCCTAATTACCCCCTGTATTCTACAGCCACGGTCATGCGGTGATTTCACAGTGCCCTATCACGTGATAATTGCACTCTCGCGATCTTAAAACCATGCGCCCTATCCTATCAGGTAGTTCACAGGAGTTAAGACCAGGTTCCTGATCCACGTCCAAGACGAAAAAATTAGACCCACCCTCCCTTCCCCTATAAACGTTCAAGTTAACACTAACCCCCCCCCCTCCCGTCCATCCCGACTGTCCGTCCTCTCCCCCTCCCACTGGTCGTATCGATACACCCCCATCCTAGTCCGCTTTAAAGGATAACGCCAACAGTACCATCTAAAGTAAAGTTGTATAAAGTATGTAATGTTATTAAGCAATCCAAATGCAGAGAAAGAATGCTCAGCTGTAAGTCATAAATGGCAAAGCTTGCGAAGGCGCATCACAAACAGGATCAAGGAAGAATCAATTAGAGACCACCCATTCAGTGCACCACAAGAGTCAAAGAGCGGAAGGCTGCCACTTGTTGCAATGGCAGCAGTATTAATTTAGTTAAGCGGCTTGTGATACAGTCCAGTCATGATGAATGATGAAGATTCCTGCAGTCAATATCAATTTGTGAACACTGAGTCACATGGGCACATATCGTGCATCATGACAAACTGAATAGAAGTGTGAAAAAATGAATTAAGCCGCAAATGTAAATTTAATTATAACTCGATACGACCCAAATTACTGCCAAAACCCATGAGTTTTTTGTCGAATGTACTCTCTAACTTAGCACGTTAATTTACTTAAGGTGGTAGCTTCACTTAAGGAGCCGTTAGACGTTAAACACTGTTTTAGGCCAAGTTAGTGTGAATGCAAATAACATGTTTTTTTCTGAAAAACTAGCAGTAATTCTTTGGAAAAATTGCTTGGTTTCATTGCAATTCAGTGTTTTACATTGGGTTAAAGCATTTTTATGTGAGTTTAATCGACTGTTTTTGAGAAAATCAATGTTTTTTTAGTAAACACTGTTTTAGGCCAAGTTAGTGTGATTGCAAATAACATGTTTTTTCTGAAAAACTAGCAGTAATTCATTGGAAAAATTGCTTGGTTTCATTGCAATTCAGTGTTTTACATTGGTTCAAAGCATTTTTATGTGAGTTTAATCGACTGTTTTTGAGAAAATCAATGTTTTTTTAGTAAACACTGTTTTAGGCCAAGTTAGTGTGAATGCAAATAACATGTTTTTTCTGAAAAACTAGCAGTAATTCTTTGGAAAAATTGCTTGGTTTCATTGCAATTCAGTGTTTTACATTGGTTCAAAGCATTTTTATGTGAGTTTAATCGACTGTTTTTGAGAAAATCAATGTTTTTTTAGTAAACACAGTTTTAGGCCAAATTAGTGTGAATGCAAATAACATGTTTTTTCTGAAAAACTAGCAGTAATTCTTTGGAAAAATTGCTTGGTTTCATTGCAATTCAGTGTTTTACATTGGGTTAAAGCATTTTTATGTGAGTTTAATCGACTGTTTTTGAGAAAATCAATGTTTTTTTAGTAAACACTGTTTTAGGCCAAGTTAGTGTGAATGCAAATAACATGTTTTTTCTGAAAAACTAGCAGTAATTCATTGGAAAAATTGCTTGGTTTCATTGCAATTCAGTGTTTTACATTGGTTCAAAGCATTTTTATGTGAGTTTAATCGACTGTTTTTGAGAAAATCAATGTTTTTTTAGTAAACACTGTTTTAGGCCAAGTTAGTGTGAATGCAAATAACATGTTTTTTCTGAAAAACTAGCAGTAATTCATTGGAAAAATTGCTTGGTTTCATTGCAATTCAGTGTTTTACATTGGTTCAAAGCATTTTTATGTGAGTTTAATCGACTGTTTTTGAGAAAATCAATGTTTTTTTAGTAAACACTGTTTTAGGCCAAGTTAGTGTGAATGCAAATAACGTTTTTTCTGAAAAACTAGCTGTAATTCATTCGAAAAATGGCTTGGTTTCATTGCAATTCAGTGTTTTACATTGGTTTAAAGCATTTTTATGTGAGTTTAATCGACTGTTTTTGAGAAAATAAATGTTTTTTTAGTAAACACTGTTTTAGGCCAAGTTAGTGTGAATGCAAATAACATGTTTTTTCTGAAAAACTAGCAGTAATTCTTTGGAAAAATTGCTTGGTTTCATTGCAATTCAGTGTTTTACATTGGTTCAAAGCATTTTTATGTGAGTTTAATCGACTGTTTTTGAGAAAATCAATGTTTTTTTAGTAAACACTGTTTTAGGCCAAATTAGTGTGAATGCAAATAACATGTTTTTTCTGAAAAACTAGCAGTAATTCTTTGGAAAAATTGCTTGGTTTCATTGCAATTCAGTGTTTTACATTGGGTTAAAGCATTTTTATGTGAGTTTAATCGACTGTTTTTGAGAAAATCAATGTTTTTTTAGTAAACACTGTTTTAGGCCAAGTTAGTGTGAATGCAAATAACATGTTTTTTCTGAAAAACTAGCAGTAATTCATTGGAAAAATTGCTTGGTTTCATTGCAATTCAGTGTTTTACATTGGTTCAAAGCATTTTTATGTGAGTTTAATCGACTGTTTTTGAGAAAATCAATGTTTTTTTAGTAAACACTGTTTTAGGCCAAGTTAGTGTGAATGCAAATAACATGTTTTTTCTGAAAAACTAGCAGTAATTCTTTGGAAAAATTGTTTGGTTTCATTGCAATTCAGTGTTTTACATTGGTTCAAAGCATTTTTATGTGAGTTTAATCGACTGTTTTTGAGAAAATCAATGTTTTTTTAGTAAACACTGTTTTAGGCCAAGTTAGTGTGAATGCAAATAACATGTTTTTTCTGAAAAACTAGCAGTAATTCTTTGGAAAAATTGCTTGGTTTCATTGCAATTCAGTGTTTTACATTGGGTTAAAGCATTTTTATGTGAGTTTAATCGACTGTTTTTGAGAAAATGAATGTTTTTTTAGTAAACACTGTTTTAGGCCAAGTAAGTGTGATTGCAAATAACATGTTTTTTCTGAAAAACTAGCAGTAATTCATTGGAAAAATTGTTTGGTTTCATTGCAATTCAGTGTTTTACATTGGTTTAAAGCATTTTTAGGTGAGTTTAATCGACTGTTTTTGAGAAAATCAATGTTTTTTTAGTAAACACTGTTTTAGGCCAAGTTAGTGTGATTGCAAATAACGTTTTTTCTGAAAAACTAGCTGTAATTCATTCGAAAAATGGCTTGGTTTCATTGCAATTCAGTGTTTTACATTGGTTTAAGGCATTTTTATGTGAGTTTATTCGACTGTTTTTGAGAAAATAAATGTTTTTTTAGTAAACACTGTTTTAGGCCCAGTTAGTGTGATTGCAAATAACATGTTTTTACTGAAAAACTAGCAGTAATTCTTTGAAAAAGTTTTTTGGTTTCATTGCAATTCAGTGTTTTACATTGGTTTAAAGCATTTTTATGTGAGTTTAATAGACTGTTTTTGAGAAAATCAATGTTTTTTTAGTAAACACTGCTTTAGGCCAAGTTAGTGTGAATGCAAATAACATGTTTTTTCTGGAAAACTAGCAGTAATTCTTTAGGAAAAATTGCTTGGTTTCATTGCAATTCTGTGTTTTACATTGGTTTAAAGCATTTTTATGTGAGTTTAATCGACTGTTTTTGAGAAAATCAACGTTTTTTTAGTACACACTGTTTTAGGCCAAGTTAGTGTGATTGCAAATAACATGTTTTTTCTGAAAAACTAGCAGTAATTCTTTGGAAAAATTGTTTGGTTTCATTGCAATTCAGTGTTTTACATTGGTTTAAAGCATTTTTATGTGAGTTTAATCGACTGTTTTTGAGAAAATCAATGTTTTTTTAGTAAACACTGTTTTAGGCCCAGTTAGTGTAATTGCAAATAACATGTTTTTTCTGAAAAACTAGCAGTAATTCATTGGAAAAATTGCTTGGTTTCATTGCAATTCAGTGTTTTACATTGCTTTAAAGCATTTTTATGTGAGTTTAATCGACTGTTTTTGAGAAAATCAATTTTTTTTAGTAAACACTGTTTTAGGCCAAGTTAGTGTGATTGCAAATAACATGTTTTTTCTGAAAAACTAGCAGTAATTCATTGGAAAAATTGCTTGGTTTCATTGCAATTCAGTGTTTTACATTGCTTTAAAGGATTTTTATGTAAGTTTATTCGACTGTTTTTGAGAAAATCAATGTTTTTTTAGTAAACACTGTTTTAGGCCAAGTTAGTGTGATCGCAAATAACATGTTTTTACTGAAAAACTAGCAGTAATTCTTTGGAAAAATTGTTTGGTTTCATTGCAATTCAGTGTTTTACATTGGTTTAAAGCATTTTTATGTGAGTTTAAGCGACTGTTTTTGAGAAAATCAATGTTTTTTTAGTAAACACTTTTTTAGGCCAAGTTAGTGTGAATGCAAATAACATGTTTTTTCTGGAAAACTAGCAGTAATTCTTTAGGAAAAATTGCTTGGTTTCATTGCAATTCAGTGTTTTACATTGGTTTAAAGCATTTTTATGTGAGTTTAATCGACTGTTTTTGAGAAAATCAATGTTTTTTTAGTACACACTGTTTTAGGCCAAGTTAGTGTGATTGCAAATAACATGTTTTTTCTGAAAAACTAGCAGTAATTCTTTGGAAAAATTGTTTGGTTTCATTGCAATTCAGTGTTTTACATTGGTTTAAAGCATTTTTATGTGAGTTTAATCGACTGTTTTTGAGAAAATCAATGTTTTTTTAGTAAACACTGTTTTAGGCCCAGTTAGTGTAATTGCAAATAACATGTTTTTTCTGAAAAACTAGCAGTAATTCATTGGAAAAATTGCTTGGTTTCATTGCAATTCAGTGTTTTACATTGCTTTAAAGCATTTTTATGTGAGTTTAATCGACTGTTTTTGAGAAAATCAATGTTTTTTTAGTAAACACTGTTTTAGGCCAAGTTAGTGTGATTGCAAATAACATGTTTTTTCTGAAAAACTAGCAGTAATTCTTTGGAAAAATTGCTTGGTTTCATTGCAATTCAGTGTTTTACATTGGTTTAAAGCATTTTTATGTGAGTTTAATCGACTGTTTTTGAGAAAATCAATGTTTTTTTAGTAAACACTGTTTTAGGCCAAGTTAGTGTGATCGCAAATAACATGTTTTTACTGAAAAACTAGCAGTAATTCTTTGGAAAAATTGTTTGGTTTCATTGCAATTCAGTGTTTTACATTGGTTTAAAGCATTTTTATGTGAGTTTAAGCGACTGTTTTTGAGAAAATCAATGTTTTTTTAGTAAACACTTTTTTAGGCCAAGTTAGTGTGATTGCAAATAACATGTTTTTTCTGAAAAACTAGCAGTAATTCTTTGGAAAAATTGCTTGGTTTCATTGCAATTCAGTGTTTTACATTGGTTTAAAGCATTTTTCTGTGAGGTTAATCGACTGTTTTTGAGAAAATCAATGTTTTTTTTAGTAAACACTGTTTTAGGCCATGTTAGTGTGATTGCAAATAACATGTTTTTACTGAAAAACTAGCAGTAATTCTTTGGAAAAATTGTTTGGTTTCATTGCTATTCAGTGTTTTACATTGGTTTAAAGCATTTTTATGTGAGTTTAATCGACTGTTTTTGAGAAAATCAATGTTTTTTTAGTAAACACTGTTTTAGGCCAAGTTAGTGTGATTGCAAATAACATGTTTTTTCTGAAAAACTAGCAGTAATTCATTGGAAAAATTGCTTGGTTTCATTGCAATTCAGTGTTTTACATTGGTTCAAAGCATTTTTATGTGAGTTTAATCGACTGTTTTTGAGAAAATCAATGTTTTTTTAGTAAACACTGTTTTAGGCCAAGTTAGTGTGAATGCAAATAACATGTTTTTTCTGAAAAACTAGCAGTAATTCTTTGGAAAAATTGCTTGGTTTCATTGCAATTCAGTGTTTTACATTGGTTCAAAGCATTTTTATGTGAGTTTAATCGACTGTTTTTGAGAAAATCAATGTTTTTTTAGTAAACACAGTTTTAGGCCAAGTTAGTGTGAATGCAAATAACATGTTTTTTCTGAAAAACTAGCAGTAATTCTTTGGAAAAATTGCTTGTTTTCATTGCAATTCAGTGTTTTACATTGGGTTAAAGCATTTTTATGTGAGTTTAATCGACTGTTTTTGAGAAAATCAATGTTTTTTTAGTAAACACTGTTTTAGGCCAAGTTAGTGTGAATGCAAATAACATGTTTTTTCTGACAAACTAGCAGTAATTCTTTGGAAAAAATTGCTTGGTTTCATTGCAATTCAGTGTTTTACATTGGGTTAAAGCATTTTTATGTGAGTTTAATCGACTGTTTTTGAGAAAATCAATGTTTTTTTAGTAAACACTGTTTTAGGCCAAGTAAGTGTGATTGCAAATAACATGTTTTTTCTGAAAAACTAGCAGTAATTCATTGGAAAAATTGTTTGGTTTCATTGCAATTCAGTGTTTTACATTGGTTTAAAGAATTTTTAGGTGAGTTTAATCGACTGTTTTTGAGAAAATCAATGTTTTTTTAGTAAACACTGTTTTAGGCCAAGTTAGTGTGATTGCAAATAACGTTTTTTCTGAAAAACTAGCTGTAATTCATTCGAAAAATGGCTTGGTTTCATTGCAATTCAGTGTTTTACATTGGTTTAAGGCATTTTTATGTGAGTTTATTCGACTGTTTTTGAGAAAATAAGTGTTTTTTTAGTAAACACTGTTTTAGGCCCAGTTAGTGTGATTGCAAATAACATGTTTTTACTGAAAAACTAGCAGTAATTCTTTGAAAAAGTTTTTTGGTTTCATTGCAATTCAGTGTTTTACATTGGTTTAAAGCATTTTTATGTGAGTTTAATAGACTGTTTTTGAGAAAATCAATGTTTTTTTAGTAAACACTGCTTTAGGCCAAGTTAGTGTGATTGCAAATAACATGTTTTTTCTGGAAAACTAGCAGTAATTCTTTAGGAAAAATTCCTTGGTTTCATTGCAATTCAGTGTTTTACATTGGTTTAAAGCATTTCTATGTGAGTTTAATCGACTGTTTTTGAGAAAATCAATGTTTTTTTAGTACACACTGTTTTAGGCCAAGTTAGTGTGATTGCAAATAACATGTTTTTTCTGAAAAACTAGCAGTAATTCTTTGGAAAAATTGTTTGGTTTCATTGCAATTCAGTGTTTTACATTGGTTTAAAGCATTTTTATGTGAGTTTAATCGACTGTTTTTGAGAAAATCAATGTTTTTTTAGTACACACTGTTTTAGGCCAAGTTAGTGTGATTGCAAATAACATGTTTTTTCTGAAAAACTAGCAGTAATTCTTTGGAAAAATTGTTTGGTTTCATTGCAATTCAGTGTTTTACATTGGTTTAAAGCATTTTTATGTGAGTTTAATCGACTGTTTTTGAGAAAATCAATGTTTTTTTAGTAAACACTGTTTTAGGCCCAGTTAGTGTAATTGCAAATAACATGTTTTTTCTGAAAAACTAGCAGTAATTCATTGGAAAAATTGCTTGGTTTCATTGCAATTCAGTGTTTTACATTGCTTTAAAGCATTTTTATGTGAGTTTAATCGACTGTTTTTGAGAAAATCAATTTCTTTTAGTAAACGCTGTTTTAGGCCAAGTTAGTGTGATTGCAAATAACATGTTTTTTCTGAAAAACTAGCAGTAATTCATTGGAAAAATTGCTTGGTTTCATTGCAATTCAGTGTTTTACATTGGTTCAAAGCATTTTTATGTGAGTTTAATCGACTGTTTTTGAGAAAATCAATGTTCTTTTAGTAAACACTGTTTTAGGCCAAGTTAGTGTGAATGCAAATAACATGTTTTTTCTGAAAAACTAGCAGTAATTCTTTGGAAAAATTGCTTGGTTTCAT
Organism: Catostylus mosaicus; assembly: GCA_964019065.1. Classification (NCBI taxonomy): domain Eukaryota; kingdom Metazoa; phylum Cnidaria; class Scyphozoa; order Rhizostomeae; family Catostylidae; genus Catostylus; species Catostylus mosaicus. The sequence goes on along the minus strand of OZ025192.1, from coordinate 5,394,001 downwards.
TGCAATTCAGTGTTTTACATTGGTTCAAAGCATTTTTATGTGAGTTTAATCGACTGTTTTTGAGAAAATCAATGTTTTTTTAGTAAACACAGTTTTAGGCCAAATTAGTGTGAATGCAAATAACATGTTTTTTCTGAAAAACTAGCAGTAATTCTTTGGAAAAATTGCTTGTTTTCATTGCAATTCAGTGTTTTACATTGGGTTAAGGCATTTTTATGTGAGTTTAATCGACTGTTTTTGAGAAAATCAATGTTTTTTTAGTAAACACTGTTTTAGGCCAAGTTAGTGTGAATGCAAATAACATGTTTTTTCTGAAAAACTAGCAGTAATTCATTGGAAAAATTGCTTGGTTTCATTGCAATTCAGTGTTTTACATTGGTTCAAAGCATTTTTATGTGAGTTTAATAGACTGTTTTTGAGAAAATCAATGTTTTTTTAGTAAACACTGTTTTAGGCCAAGTTAGTGTGAATGCAAATAACATGTTTTTTCTGAAAAACTAGCAGTAATTCTTTGGAAAAATTGCTTGGTTTCATTGCAATTCAGTGTTTTACATTGGGTTAAAGCATTTTTATGTGAGTTTAATCGACTGTTTTTGAGAAAATCAATGTTTTTTTAGTAAACACTGTTTTAGGCCAAGTAAGTGTGATTGCAAATAACATGTTTTTTCTGAAAAACTAGCAGTAATTCATTGGAAAAATTGTTTGGTTTCATTGCAATTCAGTGTTTTACATTGGTTTAAAGCATTTTTAGGTGAGTTTAATCGACTGTTTTTGAGAAAATCAATGTTTTTTTAGTAAACACTGTTTTAGGCCAAGTTAGTGTGATTGCAAATAACGTTTTTTCTGAAAAACTAACTGTAATTCATTCGAAAAATGGCTTGGTTTCATTGCAATTCAGTGTTTTACATTGGTTTAAGGCATTTTTATGTGAGTTTATTCGACTGTTTTTGAGAAAATCAATGTTTTTTTAGTAAACACTGTTTTAGGCCCAGTTAGTGTGATTGCAAATAACATGTTTTTACTGAAAAACTAGCAGTAATTCTTTGAAAAAGTTTTTTGGTTTCATTGCAATTCAGTGTTTTACATTGGTTTAAAGCATTTTTATGTGAGTTTAATAGACTGTTTTTGAGAAAATCAATGTTTTTTTAGTAAACACTGCTTTAGGCCAAGTTAGTGTGATTGCAAATAACATGTTTTTTCTGGAAAACTAGCAGTAATTCTTTAGGAAAAATTGCTTGGTTTCATTGCAATTCAGTGTTTTACATTGGTTTAAAGCATTTTAAGTGAGTTTAATCGACTGTTTTTGAGAAAATCAATGTTTTTTTAGTACACACTGTTTTAGGCCAAGTTAGTGTGATTGCAAATAACATGTTTTTTCTGAAAAACTAGCAGTAATTCTTTGGAAAAATTGTTTGGTTTCATTGCAATTCAGTGTTTTACATTGGTTTAAAGCATTTTTATGTGAGTTTAATCGACTGTTTTTGAGAAAATCAATGTTTTTTTAGTACACACTGTTTTAGGCCAAGTTAGTGTGATTGCAAATAACATGTTTTTTCTGAAAAACTAGCAGTAATTCTTTGGAAAATATGTTTGGTTTCATTGCAATTCAGTGTTTTACATTGGTTTAAAGCATTTTTATGTGAGTTTAATCGACTGTTTTTGAGAAAATCAATGTTTTTTTAGTAAACACTGTTTTAGGCCCAGTTAGTGTAATTGCAAATAACATGTTTTTTCTGAAAAACTAGCAGTAATTCATTGGAAAAATTGCTTGGTTTCATTGCAATTCAGTGTTTTACATTGCTTTAAAGCATTTTTATGTGAGTTTAATCGACTGTTTTTGAGAAAATCAATTTCTTTTAGTAAACACTGTTTTAGGCCAAGTTAGTGTGATTGCAAATAACATGTTTTTTCTGAAAAACTAGCAGTAATTCATTGAAAAAATTGCTTGGTTTCATTGCAATTCAGTGTTTTACATTGGTTTAAAGCATTTTTATGTGAGTTTAATCGACTGTTTTTGAGAAAATCAATTTCTTTTAGTAAACACTGTTTTAGGCCAAGTTAATGTGATTGCAAATAACATGTTTTTTCTGAAAAACTAGCAGTAATTCTTTGAAAAAATTGCTTGGTTTCATTGCAATTCAGTGTATTACATTGGTTTAAAGCATTTTTATGTGAGTTTAATTGACTGATTTTGAGAAAATCAATGTTTTTTTAGTAAACAATGTTTTAGGCCAAGTTAGTGTGATTAAAAGATAACATGTTTTTTCTGAAAAACTAGCAGTAATTCATTGGAACAATTGCTTGGTTTCATTGCAATTCAGTGTTTTACATTGCTTTAAAGCATTTTTATGTGAGTTTAATCGACTGTTTTTGAGAAAATCAATGTTTTTTTAGTAAACACTGTTTTAGGCCAAGTTAGTGTGATTGCAAATAACATGTTTTTTCTGAAAAACAAGCAGTAATTCATTGGAAAAATTGCTTGGTTTCATTGCAATTCAGTGTTTTACATTGGTTTAAGGCATTTTTATGTGAGTTTATTCGACTGTTTTTGAGAAAATAAATGTTTTTTTAGTAAACACTGTTTTAGGCCCAGTTAGTGTGATTGCAAATAACATGTTTTTACTGAAAAACTAGCAGTAATTCTTTGAAAAAGTTTTTTGGTTTCATTGCAATTCAGTGTTTTACATTGGTTTAAAGCATTTTTATGTGAGTTTAATAGACTGTTTTTGAGAAAATCAATGTTTTTTTAGTAAACACTGCTTTAGGCCAAGTTAGTGTGATTGCAAATAACATGTTTTTTCTGGAAAACTAGCAGTAATTCTTTAGGAAAAATTGCTTGGTTTCATTGCAATTCAGTGTTTTACATTGGTTTAAAGCATTTTAAGTGAGTTTAATCGACTGTTTTTGAGAAAATCAATGTTTTTTTAGTACACACTGTTTTAGGCCAAGTTAGTGTGATTGCAAATAACATGTTTTTTCTGAAAAACTAGCAGTAATTCTTTGGAAAAATTGTTTGGTTTCATTGCAATTCAGTGTTTTACATTGGTTTAAAGCATTTTTATGTGAGTTTAATCGACTGTTTTTGAGAAAATCAATGTTTTTTTAGTACACACTGTTTTAGGCCAAGTTAGTGTGATTGCAAATAACATGTTTTTTCTGAAAAACTAGCAGTAATTCTTTGGAAAATATGTTTGGTTTCATTGCAATTCAGTGTTTTACATTGGTTTAAAGCATTTTTATGTGAGTTTAATCGACTGTTTTTGAGAAAATCAATGTTTTTTTAGTAAACACTGTTTTAGGCCCAGTTAGTGTAATTGCAAATAACATGTTTTTTCTGAAAAACTAGCAGTAATTCATTGGAAAAATTGCTTGGTTTCATTGCAATTCAGTGTTTTACATTGCTTTAAAGCATTTTTATGTGAGTTTAATCGACTGTTTTTGAGAAAATCAATTTCTTTTAGTAAACACTGTTTTAGGCCAAGTTAGTGTGATTGCAAATAACATGTTTTTTCTGAAAAACTAGCAGTAATTCATTGAAAAAATTGCTTGGTTTCATTGCAATTCAGTGTTTTACATTGGTTTAAAGCATTTTTATGTGAGTTTAATCGACTGTTTTTGAGAAAATCAATTTCTTTTAGTAAACACTGTTTTAGGCCAAGTTAATGTGATTGCAAATAACATGTTTTTTCTGAAAAACTAGCTGTAATTCTTTGAAAAAATTGCTTGGTTTCATTGCAATTCAGTGTATTACATTGGTTTAAAGCATTTTTATGTGAGTTTAATTGACTGATTTTGAGAAAATCAATGTTTTTTTAGTAAACAATGTTTTAGGCCAAGTTAGTGTGATTAAAAGATAACATGTTTTTTCTGAAAAACTAGCAGTAATTCATTAGAACAATTGCTTGGTTTCATTGCAATTCAGTGTTTTACATTGCTTTAAAGCATTTTTATGTGAGTTTAATCGACTGTTTTTGAGAAAATCAATGTTTTTTTAGTAAACACTGTTTTAGGCCAAGTTAGTGTGATTGCAAATAACATGTTTTTTCTGAAAAACCAGCAGTAATTCATTGGAAAAATTGCTTGGTTTCATTGCAATTCAGTGTTTTACATTGGTTTAAAGCATTTTTATGTGAGTTTAATCGACTGTTTTTGAGAAAATAAATGTTTTTTTAGTAAACACTGTTTTAGGCCAAGTTAGTGTGAATGCAAATAACATGTTTTTTCTGAAAAACTAGCAGTAATTCTTTGAAAAAATTGCTTGGTTTCATTGCAATTCAGTGTATTACATTGGTTTAAAGCATTTTTATGTGAGTTTAATTGACTGATTTTGAGAAAATCAATGTTTTTTTAGTAAACAATGTTTTAGGCCAAGTTAGTGTGATTAAAAAATAACATGTTTTTTCTGAAAAACTAGCAGTAATTCATTGGAACAATTGCTTGGTTTCATTGCAATTCAGTGTTTTACATTGCTTTAAAGGATTTTTATGTAAGTTTATTCGACTGTTTTTGAGAAAATCAATGTTTTTTTAGTAAACACTGTTTTAGGCCAAGTTAGTGTGATTGCAAATAACATGTTTTTTCTGAAAAACTAGCAGTAATTCTTTGAAAAAATTGCTTGGTTTCATTGCAATTTAGTGTATTACATTGGTTTAAAGCATTTTTATGTGAGTTTAATTGACTGATTTTGAGAAAATCAATGTTTTTTTAGTAAACAATGTTTTAGGCCAAGTTAGTGTGATTAAAAAATAACATGTTTTTTCTGAAAAAGTAGCAGTAATTCATTGGAAAAATTGCTTGGTTTCATTGCAATTCAGTGTTTTACATTGCTTTAAAGGATTTTTATGTAAGTTTATTCAACTGTTTTTGAGAAAATCAATGTTTTTTTAGTAAACACTGTTTTAGGCCAAGTTAGTGTGATTGCAAATAACATGTTTTTTCTGAAAAACTAGCAGTAATTCATTGGAAAAATTGCTTGGTTTCATTGCAATTCAGTGTTTTACATTGCTTTAAAGCATTTTTATGTGAGTTTAACCGACTGTTTTTGAGAAAATAAATGTTTTTTTAGTAAACACTGTTTTAGGCCAAGTTAGTGTGAATGCAAATAACATGTTTTTTCTGAAAAACTAGCAGTAATTCTTTGGAAAAATTGCTTGGTTTCATTGCAATTCAGTGTTTTACATTTGTTTAAAGGATTTTTATGTAAGTTTATTCGACTGTTTTTGAGAAAATAAATGTTTTTTTAGTAAACACTGTTTTAGGCCCAGTTAGTGTGATTGCAAATAACATGTTTTTACTGAAAAACTAGCAGTAATTCTTTGAAAAAATTGTTTGGTTTTATTGCAATTCAGTGTTTTACATTGGTTTAAAGCATTTTTATGTGAGTTTAATAGACTGTTTTTGAGAGAATCAATGTTTTTTTAGTAAACACTGTTTTAGGCCAAGTTAGTGTGAATGCAAATAACATGTTTTTTCTGAAAAACTAGCAGTAATTCATTGGAAAAATTGTTTGGTTTCATTGCAATTCAGTGTTTTACATTGGTTTAAAGCATTTTTATGTGAGTTTAATCGACTGTTTTTGAGAAAATCAATGTTTTTTTAGTAAACACTGTTTTAGGCCCAGTTAGTGCGATTGCAAATAACATGTTTTTTCTGAAAAACTAGCAGTAATTCATTGGAAAAATTGCTTGGTTTCATTGCAATTCAGTGTTTTACATTGCTTTAAAGCATTTTTATGTGAGTTTAATCGACTGTTTTTGAGAAAATCAAATTTTTTTAGTAAACACTGTTTTAGGCCAAGTTAGTGTGATTGCAAATAACATGTTTTTTCTGAAAAACTAGCAGTAATTCATTGGAAAAATTGCTTGGTTTCATTGCAATTCAGTGTCTTACATTGGTTTAAAGCATTTTTTTATGAGTTTAATCGACTGTTTTTGAGAAAATTAATGTTTTTTTAGTAAACACTGTTTTAGGCCAAGTTAGTGTGATTGCAAATAACATGTTTTTTCTGAAAAACTAGCAGTAATTCTTTGAAAAAATTGCTTGGTTTCATTGCAATTCAGTGTATTACATTGGTTTAAAGCATTTTTATGTGAGTTTAATAGACTGTTTTTGAGAGAATCAATGTTTTTTTAGTAAACACTGTTTTAGGCCAAGTTAGTGTGAATGCAAATAACATGTTTTTTCTGAAAAACTAGCAGTAATTCATTGGAAAAATTGTTTGGTTTCATTGCAATTCAGTGTTTTACATTGGTTTAAAGCATTTTTATGTGAGTTTAATCGACTGTTTTTGAGAAAATCAATGTTTTTTTAGTAAACACTGTTTTAGGCCCAGTTAGTGCGATTGCAAATAACATGTTTTTTCTGAAAAACTAGCAGTAATTCATTGGAAAAATTGCTTGGTTTCATTGCAATTCAGTGTTTTACATTGCTTTAAAGCATTTTTATGTGAGTTTAATCGACTGTTTTTGAGAAAATCAAATTTTTTTAGTAAACACTGTTTTAGGCCAAGTTAGTGTGATTGCAAATAACATGTTTTTTCTGAAAAACTAGCAGTAATTCATTGGAAAAATTGCTTGGTTTCATTGCAATTCAGTGTCTTACATTGGTTTAAAGCATTTTTATATGAGTTTAATCGACTGTTTTTGAGAAAATTAATGTTTTTTTAGTAAACACTGTTTTAGGCCAAGTTAGTGTGATTGCAAATAACATGTTTTTTCTGAAAAACTAGCAGTAATTCTTTGAAAAAATTGCTTGGTTTCATTGCAATTCAGTGTATTACATTGGTTTAAAGCATTTTTATGTGAGTTTAATTGACTGATTTTGAGAAAATCAATGTTTTTTTAGTAAACAATGTTTTAGGCCAAGTTAGTGTGATTAAAAAATAACATGTTTTTTCTGAAAAACTAGCAGTAATTCATTGGAAAAATTGCTTGGTTTCATTGCAATTCAGTCTTTTACATTGCTTTAAAGCATTTTTATGTGAGTTTAATCGACTGTTTTTGAGAAAATCAATGTTTTTTTAGTAAACACTGTTTTAGGCCAAGTTAGTGTGATTGCAAATAACATGTTTTTTCTGAAAAACTAGCAGTAATTCATTGGAAAAATTGCTTGTTTTCATTGCAATTCAGTGTTTTACATTGGTTTAAAGCATTTTTATGTGAGTTTAATCGACTGTTTTTGAGAAAATAAATGTTTTTTTAGTAAACACTGTTTTAGGCCAAGTTAGTGTGATTAAAAAATAACATGTTTTTTCTGAAAAACTAGCAGTAATTCATTGGAAAAATTGCTTGGTTTCATTGCAATTCAGTGTTTTACATTGCTTTAAAGCATTTTTATGTGAGTTTAATCGACTGTTTTTGAGAAAATCAATGTTTTTTTAGTAAACACTGTTTTAGGCCAAGTTAGTGTGATTGCAAATAACATGTTTTTTCTGAAAAACTAGCAGTAATTCATTGGAAAAATTGCTTGTTTTCATTGCAATTCAGTGTTTTACATTGGCTTAAAGCATTTTTATGTGAGTTTAATCGACTGTTTTTGAGAAAATAAATGTTTTTTTAGTAAACACTGTTTTAGGCCAAGTTAGTGTGAATGCAAATAACATGTTTTTTCTGAAAAAATAGTAGTAATTCTTTGGAAAAATTGCTTGGTTTCATTGCAATTCAGTGTTTTACATTGGGTTAAAGCATTTTTATGTGAGTTTAATCGACTGTTTTTGAGAAAATCAATGTTTTTTTAGTAAACACTGTTTTAGGCCAAGTTAGTGTGATTGCAAATAACATGTTTTTTCTGAAAAACTAGCAGTAATTCATTGGAAAAATTGCTTGGTTTCATTGCAATTCAGTGTTTTACATTGGTTTAAAGAATTTTTAGGTGAGTTTAATCGACAGTTTTTAAGAAAATCAATGTTTTTTTAGTAAACACTGTTTTAGGCCAAGTTAGTGTGATTGCAAATAACATGATTTTACTGAAAAACTAGCAGTAATTCTTTGAAAAAATTGTTTGGTTTCATTGCAATTCAGTGTTTTACATTGGTTTAAAGCATTTTTATATGAGTTTAATAGACTGTTTTTGTGAAAATCAATGTTTTTTTAGTAAAAACTGTTTTAGGCCAAGTTAGTGTGAATGCAAATAACATGTTTTTTCTGAAAAACTAGCAGTAATTCTTTAGGAAAAATTGCTTGGTTTCATTGCAATTCAGTGTTTTACATTGGTTTAAAGCATTTTTATATGAGTTTAATGGACTGTTTTTGAGAAAATCAATGTTTTTTTAGTAAACACTGTTTTAGGCCTAGTTAGTGTGATTGCAAATAACATGTTTTTTCTGAAAAACTAGCAGTAATTCATTGGAAAAATTGCTTGGTTTCATTGCAATTCAGTGTTTTACATTGGTTTAAAGAATTTTTAGGTGAGTTTAATCGACAGTTTTTAAGAAAATCAATGTTTTTTTAGTAAACACTGTTTTAGGCCAAGTTAGTGTGATTGCAAATAACATGATTTTACTGAAAAACTAGCAGTAATTCTTTGAAAAAATTGTTTGGTTTCATTGCAATTCAGTGTTTTACATTGGTTTAAAGCATTTTTATATGAGTTTAATAGACTGTTTTTGAGAAAATCAATGTTTTTTTAGTAAAAACTGTTTTAGGCCAAGTTAGTGTGAATGCAAATAACATGTTTTTTCTGAAAAACTAGCAGTAATTCTTTAGGAAAAATTGCTTGGTTTCATTGCAATTCAGTGTTTTACATTGGTTTAAAGCATTTTTATGTGAGTTTAATCGACTGTTTTTGAGAAAATCAATGTTTTTTTAGTAAACACTGTTTTAGGCCAAGTTAGTGTGATTGCAAATAACATGTTTTTTCTGAAAAACTAGCAGTAATTCATTGGAAAAATTGCTTGGTTTCATTGCAATTCAGTGTTTTACATTGGTTTAAAGCATTTTTATGTGAGTTTAATCGACTGTTTTTGAGAAAATCAATGTTTTTTTAGTAAACACTTTTTTGGGCCAAGTTAGTGTGATTGCAAATAACATGTTTTTTCTGAAAAACTAGCAGTAATTCATTGGAAAAATTGCTTGCTTTCATTGCAATTCAGTGTTTTACATTGGTTTAAAGCATTTTTATGTGAGTTTAATCGACTATTTTTGAGAAAATCAATGTTTTTTTAGTAAACACTGTTTTAGGCCAATTTAGTGTGATTGCAAATAACATGTTTTTTCTGAAAAACTAGCTGTAATTCATTGGAAAAATGGCTTGGTTTCATTGCAATTCAGTGTTTTACATTTGTTTAAAGGATTTTTATGTAAGTTTATTCGACTGTTTTTGAGAAAATAAATGTTTTTTTAGTGAACACTGTTTTAGGCCAAGTTAGTGTGATTGCAAATAACATGTTTTTTCTGAAAAACTAGCAGTAATTCATTGGAAAAATTGCTGGGTTTCATTGCAATTCAGTGTTTTACATTGCTTTAATACATTTTTATGTGAGTTTAATCGACTGTTTTTGAGAAAATCAATGTTTTTTTAGTAAACACTGTTTTAGGCCAAGTTAGTGTGATTGCAAATAACATGTTTTTACTGAAAAACTAGCAGTAATTCTTTGGAAAAATTGTTTTGTTTCATTGCAATTCAGTGTTTTACATTGGTTTAAAGCTTTTTTATATGAGTTTAATCGACTGTTTTTGAGAAAATCAATGTTTTTTTAGTAAACACTGTTTTAGGCCAAGTTATTGTGATTGCAAATAACATGTTTTTTCTGAAAAACTAGCAGTAATTCATTGGAAAAACTGCTTGGTTTCATTGCAATTCAGTGTTTTACATTGGTTAAAAGCATTTTTATGTGAGTTTAATCGACGGTTTTTGAGAAAATCAATGTTTTTTTAGTAAACACTGTTTTAGGCGTAGTTAGTGTGAATGCAAATAACATGTTTTTTCTGAAAACTAGCAGTAATTCATTGGAAAAATTGCTTGGTTTCATTGCAATTCAGTGTTTTACATTGGTTAAAAGCATTTTTATATGAGTTTAATCGACTGTTTTTGAGAAAATCAATGTTTTTTTAGTAAACACTGTTTTCGGCCAAGTTAGTGTGATTGCAAATAACATGTTTTTACTGAAAAACTAGCAGTAATTCTTTGGAAAAATTGTTTGGTTTCATTGCAATTCAGTGTTTTAGATTGGTTTAAAGCATTTTTATGTGAGTTTAATCGACTGTTTTTGAGAAAATCAATGTTTTTTTAGTAAACACTGTTTTAGGCCAAGTTAGTGTGATTGCAAATAACATGTTTTTTCTGAAAAACTAGCAGTAAATCTATGGAAAAACTGCTTGGTTTCATTGCAATTCAGTGTTTTACATTGCTTTAAAGCATTTTTATGTGAGTTTAATCGACTGTTTTTGAGAAAATCAATGTTTTTTTAGTAAACACTGTTTTAGGCCAAGTTAGTGTGAATGCAAATAACATGTTTTTTCTGAAAAACTAGCAGTAATTCTTTGGAAAAATTGCTTGGTTTTATTGCAATTCAGTGTTTTACATTGGTTTAAAGCATTTTTATGTGAGTTTAAGCGACTGTTTTTGAGAAAATCAATGTTTTTTTAGTAAACACTTTTTTAGGCCAAGTTAGTGTGATTGCAAATAACATGTTTTTTCTGAAAAACTAGCAGTAATTCATTGGAAAAATTGTTTGGTTTTATTGAAATTCAGTGTTTTACATTGGTTTAAAGCATTTTTATGTGAGGTTAATCGACTGTTTTTGAGAAAATCAATGTTTTTTTTAGTAAACACTGTTTTAGGCCAAGTTAGTGTGATTGCAAATAACATGTTTTTACTGAAAAACTAGCAGTAATTCATTGGAAAAATGGCTTGGTTTCATTGCAATTTAGTGTTTTACATTTGTTTAAAGCATTTTTATGTGAGTTTAATCGACTGTTTTTGAGAAAATCAATGTTTTTTTAGTAAACACTGTTTTAGGCCAAGTTAGTGTGATTGCAAATAACATGTTTTTTCTGAAGAACTAGCAGTAATTCTTTGGAAAAATTGCTTGGTTTCATTGCAATTCAGTGTTTTACATTTTTTTAAAGCATTTTTATGTGAGTTTATTCGACTGTTTTTGAAAAAATCAATGTTTTTTTAGTGAACACTGTTTTAGGCCAAGTTAGTGTGATTGCAAATAACATGTTTTTTCTGAAAAACTAGCAGTAATTCTTTGCAAAAATTGCTTGGTTTCATTGCAATTCAGTGTTTTACATTGGTTTAAAGCATTTTTATGTGAGTTTAATCGACTGTTTTTGAGAAAATCACTGTTTTTCTAGTAAACACTATTTTAGGCTAAGTTAGTGTGATTGCAAATAACATGTTTTTTCTGAAAAACTAGCAGTAATTCTTTGAAAAAATTGCTTTGATTCATTGCAATTCAGTGTATTACATTGGTTAAAAGCATTTTTATGTGAGTTTAATTGACTGATTTTGAGAAAATCAATGTTTTTTTAGTAAAAACTGTTTTAGGCGTAGTTAGTGTGATTGCAAATAACATGTTTTTTCTGAAAAACTAGCAGCAATTCATTGGAAAAACTGCTTGGTTTCATTGCAATTCAGTGTTTTACATTGGTTAAAAGCATTTTTATGTGAGTTTAGTCGACTGTTTTTGAGAAAATCAATGTTTTTTTAGTAAACACTGTTTTAGGTAAAGTTAGTGTGATTTCAAATAACATCTTTTTTCTGAAAAACTAGCAGTAATTCTTTGGAAAAATTGCTTGGTTTCATTGCAATTCAGTGTTTTACATTGGTTTAAAGCATTTTTATGTGAGTTTAATCGACTGTTTTTGAGAAAATCACTGTTTTTTTAGTAAAAACTGTTTTAGGCGTAGTTAGTGTGATTGCAAATAACATGTTTTTTCTGAAAAACTAGAAGCAATTCATTGGAAAAACTGCTTGCTTTCATTGCAATTCAGTGTTTTACATTGGTTAAAAGCATTTTTATGTGAGTTTAGTCGACTGTTTTTGAGAAAATCAATGTTCTTTTAGTAAACACTGTTTTAGGCCAAGTTAGTGTGATTGCAAATAACATGTTTTTTCTGAAAAACTAGCAGTAATTCATTGGAAAAACTGCTTGGTTTCATTGCAATTCAGTGTTTTACATTGGTTTAAAACATTTTTATGTGAGTTTAATCGACTGTTTTTGAGAAAATCAATGTTTTTTTAGTAAACACTGTTTTAGGCCAAGTTAGTGTGATTTCAAATAACATCTTTTTTCTGAGAAACTAGCAGTAATTCATTGGAAAAACTGCTTGGTTTCATTGCAATTCAGTGTTTTACATTGGTTATAAAGCATTTTTATGTGAGTTTAATCAACTGTTTTTGAGAAAATCAATGTTTTTTTAGTAAACACTATTTTAGGCCAAGTTAGTGTGATTGCAAATAACATGTTTTTTCTGAAAAACTAGCAGTAATTCTATGGAAAAATTGCTTGGTTTCATTGCAATTCAGTGTTTTACATTGGTTTAAAGCATTTTTATGTGAGTTTAATCGACTGTTTTTGAGAAAATCAATGTTTCTTTAGTAAACACTGTTTTATGCCAAGTTAGTGTGATTGCAAATAACATGTTTTTTCTGAAAAACTAGCAGTAATTCTTTGGAAAAATTGCTTGGTTTCATTGCAATTCAGTGTTTTACATTGCTTTAAAGCATTTTTATGTGAGTTTAGTCGACTGTTTTTGAAAAAAATCAATGTTTTTTTAGTAAACACTGTTTTAGGCCAAGTTAGTGTGATTTCAAATAACATCTTTTTTCTGAAAAACTAGCAGTAATTCATTGGAAAAACTGCTTGGTTTCATTGCAATTCAGTGTTTTACATTGGTTTAAAGCATTTTGATGTGAGTTTAGTCGACTGTTTTTGAGAAAATCAATGTTTTTTTAGTAAACACTATTTTAGGCCAAGTTAGTGTGATTGCAAATAACATGTTTTTTCTGAAAAACTAGCAGTAATTCTATGGAAAAATTGCTTGGTTTCATTGCAATTCAGTGTTTTACATTGGTTTAAAGCATTTTTATGTGAGTTTAATCGACTGTTTTTGAGAAAATCAATGTTTTTTTAGTAAACACTGTTTTATGCCAAGTTAGTGTGATTGCAAATAACATGTTTTTTCTGAAAAACTAGCAGTAATTCTTTGGAAAAATTGCTTGGTTTCATTGCAATTCAGTGTTTTACATTGCTTTAAAGCATTTTTATGTGAGTTCAATCGACTGTTCTTGAGAAAATCAATGTTTTTTTAGTAAACACTGTTTTAGGCCAAGTTAGTGTGATTGCAAATAACATATTTTTTCTGAAAAACTAGCAGTAATTCTTTGAAAAAATTGCTTGGTTTCATTGCAATTCAGTGTATTACATTGGTTTAAAGCATTTTTATGTGAGTTTAATCGACTGATTTTGAGAAAATCAATGTTTTTTTAGTAAACACTGTTTTAGGCATAGTTAGTGTCATTGCAAATAACATGTTTTTTCTGAAAAACTAGCAGTAATTCATTGGAAAAACTGCTTGGTTTCATTGCAATTCAGTGTTTTACATTGGTTTAAAGCATTTTTATGTGAGCTTAGTCGACTGTTTTTGAGAAAATCAATGTTTTTTTAGTAAACACTGTTTTAGGCAAAGTTAGTGTGATTGCAAATAACATGTTTTTACTGAAAAACTAGCAGTAATTCTTTGGAAAAATTGTTTGGTTTCATTGCAATTCAGTGTTTTACATTGGTTTAAAGCATTTTTATGTGAGGTTAATCGACTGTTTTTGAGAAAATCAATGTTTTTTTAGTAAACACTGTTTTAGGCAAAGTTAGTGTGATTGCAAATAACATGTTTTTTCTGAAAAACTAGCAGTAATTCTTTGGAAAAATTGCTTGGTTTCATTGCAATTCAGTGTTTTACATTGGTTTAAAGCATTTTTATGTGAGTTTAATCGACTGTTTTTGAGAAAATCACTGTTTTTTTAGTAAAAACTGTTTTAGTCGTAGTTAGTGTGATTGATAAATAACATGTTTTTTCTGAAAAACTAGAAGCAATTCATTGGAAAAACTGCTTGCTTTCATTGCAATTCAGTGTTTTACATTGGTTAAAAGCATTTTTATGTGAGTTTAGTCGACTGTTTTTGAGAAAATCAATGTTTTTTTAGTAAACACTGTTTTAGGCCAAGTTAGTGTGATTGCAAATAACATGTTTTTTCTGAAAAACTAGCAGTAATTCATTGGAAAAACTGCTTGGTTTCATTGCAATTCAGTGTTTTACATTGGTTTAAAGCATTTTTATGTGAGTTTAGTCGACTGTTTTTGAGAAAATCAATGTTTTTTTAGTAAACACTGTTTTAGGCCAAGTTAGTGTGATTTCAAATAACATCTTTTTTCTGAGAAACTAGCAGTAATTCATTGGAAAAACTGCTTGGTTTCATTGCAATTCAGTGTTTTACATTGGTTTAAAGCATTTTTATGTGAGTTTAATCAACTGTTTTTGAGAAAATCAATGTTTTTTTAGTAAACACTATTTTAGGCCAAGTTAGTGTGATTGCAAATAAGATGTTTTTTCTGAAAAACTAGCAGTAATTCTATGGAAAAATTGCTTGGTTTCATTGCAATTCAGTGTTTTACATTGGTTTAAAGCATTTTTATGTGAGTTTAATCGACTGTTTTTGAGAAAATCAATGTTTCTTTAGTAAACATTGTTTTATGCCAAGTTAGTGTGATTGCAAATAACATGTTTTTTCTGAAAAACTAGCAGTAATTCTTTGGAAAAAATGCTTGGTTTCATTGCAATTCAGTGTTTTACATTGCTTTAAAGCATTTTTATGTGAGTTTAATCGACTGTTCTTGAGAAAATCAATGTTTTTTTAGTAAACACTGTTTTAGGCCAAGTTAGTGTGATTGCAAATAACATATTTTTTCTGAAAAACTAGCAGTAATTCTTTGAAAAAATTGCTTGGTTTCATTGCAATTCAGTGTATTACATTGGTTTAAAGCATTTTTATGTGAGTTTAATCGACTGATTTTGAGAAAATCAATGTTTTTTTTGTAAACACTGTTTTAGGCATAGTTAGTGTCATTGCAAATAACATGTTTTTTCTGAAAAACTAGCAGTAATTCATTCGAAAAACTGCTTGGTTTCATTGCAATTCAGTGTTTTACATTGGTTTAAAGCATTTTTATGTGAGTTTAGTCGACTGTTTTTGAGAAAATCACTGTTTTTTTAGTAAACACTGTTTTAGGCAAAGTTAGTGTGATTGCAAATAACATGTTTTTACTGAAAAACTAGCAGTAATTCTTTGGAAAAATTGTTTGGTTTCATTGCAATTCAGTGTTTTACATGGGTTTAAAGCATTTTTATGTGAGGTTAATCGACTGTTTTTGAGAAAATCAATGTTTTTTTAGTAAACACTGTTTTAGGCATAGTTAGTGTGATTGCAAATAACATCTTTTTTCTGAAAAACTAGCAGTAATTCTTTGGAAAAATTGCTTGGTTTCATTGCAATTCAGTGTTTTACATTGGTTTAAAGCATTTTTATGTGAGTTTAATCGACTGTTTTTGAGAAAATCACTGTTTTTTTAGTAAAAACTGTTTTAGTCGTAGTTAGTGTGATTGATAAATAACATGTTTTTTCTGAAAAACTAGAAGCAATTCATTGGAAAAACTGCTTGCTTTCATTGCAATTCAGTGTTTTACATTGGTTAAAAGCATTTTTATGTGAGTTTAGTCGACTGTTTTTGAGAAAATCAATGTTTTTTTGGTAAACACTGTTTTAGGCCAAGTTAGTGTGATTGCAAATAACATGTTTTTTCTGAAAAACTAGCAGTAATTCATTGGAAAAACTGCTTGGTTTCATTGCAATTCAGTGTTTTACATTGGTTTAAAGCATTTTTATGTGAGTTTAGTCGACTGTTTTTGAGAAAATCAATGTTTTTTTAGTAAACACTGTTTTAGGCCAAGTTAGTGTGATTTCAAATAACATCTTTTTTCTGAGAAACTAGCAATAATTCATTGGAAAAACTGCTTGGTTTCATTGCAATTCAGTGTTTTACATTGGTTTAAAGCATTTTTATGTGAGTTTAATCAACTGTTTTTGAGAAAATCAATGTTTTTTTAGTAAACACTATTTTAGGCCAAGTTAGTGTGATTGCAAATAACATGTTTTTTCTGAAAAACTAGCAGTAATTCTATGGAAAAATTGCTTGGTTTCATTGCAATTCAGTGTTTTACATTGGTTTAAAGCATTTTTATGTGAGTTTAATCGACTCTTTTTGAGAAAATCAATGTTTCTTTAGTAAACATTGTTTTATGCCAAGTTAGTGTGATTGCAAATAACATGTTTTTTCTGAAAAACTAGCAGTAATTCTTTGGAAAAATTGCTTGGTTTCATTGCAATTCAGTGTTTTACATTGCTTTAAAGCATTTTTATGTGAGTTTAATCGACTGTTCTTGAGAAAATCAATGTTTTTTTAGTAAACACTGTTTTAGGCCAAGTTAGTGTGATTGCAAATAACATATTTTTTCTGAAAAACTAGCAGTAATTCTTTGAAAAAATTGCTTGGTTTCATTGCAATTCAGTGTATTACATTGGTTTAAAGCATTTTTATGTGAGTTTAATCGACTGATTTTGAGAAAATCAATGTTTTTTTAGTAAACACTGTTTTAGGCATAGTTAGTGTCATTGCAAATAACATGTTTTTTCTGAAAAACTAGCAGTAATTCATTCGAAAAACTGCTTGGTTTCATTGCAATTCAGTGTTTTACATTGGTTTAAAGCATTTTTATGTGAGTTTAGTCGACTGTTTTTGAGAAAATCACTGTTTTTTTAGTAAACACTGTTTTAGGCAAAGTTAGTGTGATTGCAAATAACATGTTTTTACTGAAAAACTAGCAGTAATTCTTTGGAAAAATTGTTTGGTTTCATTGCAATTCAGTGTTTTACATTGGTTTAAAGCATTTTTATGTGAGGTTAATCGACTGTTTTTGAGAAAATCAATGTTTTTTTAGTAAACACTGTTTTAGGCATAGTTAGTGTGATTGCAAATAACATGTTTTTTCTGAAAAACTAGCAGTAATTCATTGGAAAAACTGCTTGGTTTCATTGCAATTCAGTGTTTTACATTGGTTTAAAGCATTTTTATGTGAGTTTAGTCGACTGTTTTTGAGAAAATCAATGTTTTTTTAGTAAACACTGTTCTAGGCCAAGTTAGTGTGATTTCAAATAACATCTTTTTTCTGAGAAACTAGCAGTAATTCATTGGAAAAACTGCTTGGTTTCATTGCAATTCAGTGTTTTACATTGGTTTAAAGCATTTTTATGTGAGTTTAATCAACTGTTTTTGAGAAAATCAATGTTTTTTTAGTAAACACTATTTTAGACCAAGTTAGTGTGATTGCAAATAACATGTTTTTTCTGAAAAACTAGCAGTAATTCTATGGAAAAATTGCTTGGTTTCATTGCAATTCAGTGTTTTACATTGGTTTAAAGCATTTTTATGTGAGTTTAATCGACTGTTTTTGAGAAAATCAATGTTTCTTTAGTAAACACTGTTTTATGCCAAGTTAGTGTGATTGCAAATAACATGTTTTTTCTGAAAAACTAGCAGTAATTCTTTGGAAAAATTGCTTGGTTTCATTGCAATTCAGTGTTTTACATTGCTTTAAAGCATTTTTATGTGAGTTTAGTCGACTGTTTTTGAGAAAATCAATGTTTTTTTAGTAAACACTGTTTTAGGCCAAGTTAGTGTGATTTCAAATAACATCTTTTTTCTGAAAAACTAGCAGTAATTCATTGGAAAAACTGCTTGGTTTCATTGCAATTCAGTGTTTTACATTGGTTTAAAGCATTTTGATGTGAGTTTAGTCGACTGTTTTTGAGAAAATCAATGTTTTTTTAGTAAACACTATTTTAGGCCAAGTTAGTGTGATTGCAAATAACATGTTTTTTCTGAAAAACTAGCAGTAATTCTATGGAAAAATTGCTTGGTTTCATTGCAATTCAGTGTTTTACATTGGTTTAAAGCATTTTTATGTGAGTTTAATCGACTGTTTTTGAGAAAATCAATGTCTTTTTAGTAAACACTGTTTTATGCCAAGTTAGTGTGATTGCAAATAACATGTTTTTTCTGAAAAACTAGCAGTAATTCTTTGGAAAAATTGCTTGGTTTCATTGCAATTCAGTGTTTTACATTGCTTTAAAGCATTTTTATGTGAGTTTAATCGACTGTTCTTGAGAAAATCAATGTTTTTTTAGTAAACACTGTTTTAGGCCAAGTTAGTGTGATTGCAAATAACATATTTTTTCTGAAAAACTAGCAGTAATTCTTTGAAAAAATTGCTTGGTTTCATTGCAATTCAGTGTATTACATTGGTTTAAAGCATTTTTATGTGAGTTTAATCGACTGATTTTGAGAAAATCAATGTTTTTTTAGTAAACACTGTTTTAGGCATAGTTAGTGTCATTGCAAATAACATGTTTTTTCTGAAAAACTAGCAGTAATTCATTGGAAAAACTGCTTGGTTTCATTGCAATTCAGTGTTTTACATTGGTTTAAAGCATTTTTATGTGAGCTTAGTCGACTGTTTTTGAGAAAATCAATGTTTTTTTAGTAAACACTGTTTTAGGCAAAGTTAGTGTGATTGCAAATAACATGTTTTTACTGAAAAACTAGCAGTAATTCTTTGGAAAAATTGTTTGGTTTCATTGCAATTCAGTGTTTTACATTGGTTTAAAGCATTTTTATGTGAGTTTAATCGACTGTTTTTGAGAAAATCAATGTTTCTTTAGTAAACATTGTTTTATGCCAAGTTAGTGTGATTGCAAATAACATGTTTTTTCTGAAAAACTAGCAGTAATTCTTTGGAAAAATTGCTTGGTTTCATTGCAATTCAGTGTTTTACATTGCTTTAAAGCATTTTTATGTGAGTTTAATCGACTGTTCTTGAGAAAATCAATGTTTTTTTAGTAAACACTGTTTTAGGCCAAGTTAGTGTGATTGCAAATAACATATTTTTTCTGAAAAACTAGCAGTAATTCTTTGAAAAAATTGCTTGGTTTCATTGCAATTCAGTGTATTACATTGGTTTAAAGCATTTTTATGTGAGTTTAATCGACTGATTTTGAGAAAATCAATGTTTTTTTAGTAAACACTGTTTTAGGCATAGTTAGTGTCATTGCAAATAACATGTTTTTTCTGAAAAACTAGCAGTAATTCATTCGAAAAACTGCTTGGTTTCATTGCAATTCAGTGTTTTACATTGGTTTAAAGCATTTTTATGTGAGTTTAGTCGACTGTTTTTGAGAAAATCACTGTTTTTTTAGTAAACACTGTTTTAGGCAAAGTTAGTGTGATTGCAAATAACATGTTTTTACTGAAAAACTAGCAGTAATTCTTTGGAAAAATTGTTTGGTTTCATTGCAATTTAGTGTTTTACATTGGTTTAAAGCATTTTTATGTGAGGTTAATCGACTGTTTTTGAGAAAATCAATGTTTTTTTAGTAAACACTGTTTTAGGCATAGTTAGTGTGATTGCAAATAACATGTTTTTTCTGAAAAACTAGCAGTAATTCATTGGAAAAACTGCTTGGTTTCATTGCAATTCAGTGTTTTACATTGGTTTAAAGCATTTTTATGTGAGTTTAGTCGACTGTTTTTGAGAAAATCAATGTTTTTTTAGTAAACACTGTTCTAGGCCAAGTTAGTGTGATTTCAAATAACATCTTTTTTCTGAGAAACTAGCAGTAATTCATTGGAAAAACTGCTTGGTTTCATTGCAATTCAGTGTTTTACATTGGTTTAAAGCATTTTTATGTGAGTTTAATCAACTGTTTTTGAGAAAATCAATGTTTTTTTAGTAAACACTATTTTAGACCAAGTTAGTGTGATTGCAAATAACATGTTTTTTCTGAAAAACTAGCAGTAATTCTATGGAAAAATTGCTTGGTTTCATTGCAATTCAGTGTTTTACATTGGTTTAAAGCATTTTTATGTGAGTTTAATCGACTGTTTTTGAGAAAATCAATGTTTCTTTAGTAAACACTGTTTTATGCCAAGTTAGTGTGATTGCAAATAACATGTTTTTTCTGAAAAACTAGCAGTAATTCTTTGGAAAAATTGCTTGGTTTCATTGCAATTCAGTGTTTTACATTGCTTTAAAGCATTTTTATGTGAGTTTAGTCGACTGTTTTTGAGAAAATCAATGTTTTTTTAGTAAACACTGTTTTAGGCCAAGTTAGTGTGATTTCAAATAACATCTTTTTTCTGAAAAACTAGCAGTAATTCATTGAAAAAACTGCTTGGTTTCATTGCAATTCAGTGTTTTACATTGGTTTAAAGCATTTTGATGTGAGTTTAGTCGACTGTTTTTGAGAAAATCAATGTTTTTTTAGTAAACACTATTTTAGGCCAAGTTAGTGTGATTGCAAATAACATGTTTTTTCTGAAAAACTAGCAGTAATTCTATGGAAAAATTGCTTGGTTTCATTGCAATTCAGTGTTTTACATTGGTTTAAAGCATTTTTATGTGAGTTTAATCGACTGTTTTTGAGAAAATCAATGTCTTTTTAGTAAACACTGTTTTATGCCAAGTTAGTGTGATTGCAAATAACATGTTTTTTCTGAAAAACTAGCAGTAATTCTTTGGAAAAATTGCTTGGTTTCATTGCAATTCAGTGTTTTACATTGCTTTAAAGCATTTTTATGTGAGTTTAATCGACTGTTCTTGAGAAAATCAATGTTTTTTTAGTAAACACTGTTTTAGGCCAAGTTAGTGTGATTGCAAATAACATATTTTTTCTGAAAAACTAGCAGTAATTCTTTGAAAAAATTGCTTGGTTTCATTGCAATTCAGTGTATTACATTGGTTTAAAGCATTTTTATGTGAGTTTAATCGACTGATTTTGAGAAAATCAATGTTTTTTTAGTAAACACTGTTTTAGGCATAGTTAGTGTCATTGCAAATAACATGTTTTTTCTGAAAAACTAGCAGTAATTCATTGGAAAAACTGCTTGGTTTCATTGCAATTCAGTGTTTTACATTGGTTTAAAGCATTTTTATGTGAGCTTAGTCGACTGTTTTTGAGAAAATCAATGTTTTTTTAGTAAACACTGTTTTAGGCCAAGTTAGTGTGATTGCAAATAACATGTTTTTACTGAAAAACTAGCAGTAATTCTTTGGAAAAATTGTTTGGTTTCATTGCAATTCAGTGTTTTACATTGGTTTAAAGCATTTTTATGTGAGGTTAATCGACTGTTTTTGAGAAAATCAATGTTTTTTTAGTAAACACTGTTTTAGGCAAAGTTAGTGTGATTGCAAATAACATGTTTTTTCTGAAAAACTAGCAGTAATTCTTTGGAAAAATTGCTTGGTTTCATTGCAATTCAGTGTTTTACATTGGTTTAAAGCATTTTTATGTGAGTTTATTCGACTGTTTTTGAGAAAATCAATGTTTTTTTAGTGAACACTGTTTTAGGCCAAGTTAGTGTGATTGCAAATAACATCTTTTTTCTGAAAAACTAGCAGTAATTCTTTGGAAAAATTTCTTGGTTTCATTGCAATTCAGTGTTTTGCATTGGTTTAAAGCATTTTTATGTGAGTTTAATCGACTGATTTTGAGAAAATCAATGTTTTTTTAGTAAACACTGTTTTAGGCATAGTTAGTGTCATTGCAAATAACATGTTTTTTCTGAAAAACTAGCAGTAATTCATTGGAAAAACTGCTTGGTTTCATTGCAATTCAGTGTTTTACATTGGTTTAAAGCATTTTTATGTGAGCTTAGTCGACTGTTTTTGAGAAAATCAATGTTTTTTTAGTAAACACTGTTTTAGGCAAAGTTAGTGTGATTGCAAATAACATGTTTTTTCTGAAAAACTAGCAGTAATTCTTTGGAAAAATTGCTTGGTTTCATTGCAATTCAGTGTTTTACATTGGTTTAAAGCATTTTTATGTGAGTTTATTCGACTGTTTTTGAGAAAATCAATGTTTTTTTAGTGAACACTGTTTTAGGCCAAGTTAGTGTGATTGCAAATAACATCTTTTTTCTGAAAAACTAGCAGTATTTCTTTGGAAAAATTGCTTGGTTTCATTGCAATTCAGTGTTTTGCATTGGTTTAAAGCATTTTTATGTGAGTTTAATCGACTGTTTTTGAGAAAATCACTGTTTTTTTAGTAAAAACTGTTTTAGTCGTAGTTAGTGTGATTGCAAATAACATGTTTTTTCTGAAAAACTAGAAGCAATTCATTGGAAAAACTGCTTGCTTTCATTGCAATTCAGTGTTTTACATTGGTTAAAAGCATTTTTATGTGAGTTTAGTCGACTATTTTTGAGAAAATCAATGTTTTTTTAGTAAACACTGTTTTAGGCCAAGTTAGTGTGATTGCAAATAACATGTTTTTTCTGAAAAACTAGCAGTAATTCATTGGAAAAACTGCTTGGTTTCATTGCAATTCAGTGTTTTACATTGGTTTAAAGCATTTTTATGTGAGTTTAGTCGACTGTTTTTGAGAAAATCAATGTTTTTTTAGTAAACACTGTTTTAGGCCAAGTTAGTGTGATTTCAAATAACATCTTTTTTCTGAGAAACTAGCAGTAATTCATTGGAAAAACTGCTTGGTTTCATTGCAATTCAGTGTTTTACATTGGTTTAAAGCATTTTTATGTGAGTTTATTCGACTGTTTTTGAGAAAATCAATGTTTTTTTAGTGAACACTGTTTTAGGCCAAGTTAGTGTGATTGCAAATAACATCTTTTTTCTGAAAAACTAGCAGTATTTCTTTGGAAAAATTGCTTGGTTTCATTGCAATTCAGTGTTTTGCATTGGTTTAAAGCATTTTTATGTGAGTTTAATCGACTGTTTTTGAGAAAATCACTGTTTTTTTAGTAAAAACTGTTTTAGTCGTAGTTAGTGTGAATGCAAATAACATGTTTTTTCTGAAAAACTAGAAGCAATTCATTGGAAAAACTGCTTGCTTTCATTGCAATTCAGTGTTTTACATTGGTTAAAAGCATTTTTATGTGAGTTTAGTCGACTATTTTTGAGAAAATCAATGTTTTTTTAGTAAACACTGTTTTAGGCCAAGTTAGTGTGATTGCAAATAACATGTTTTTTCTGAAAAACTAGCAGTAATTCATTGGAAAAACTGCTTGGTTTCATTGCAATTCAGTGTTTTACATTGGTTTAAAGCATTTTTATGTGAGTTTAGTCGACTGTTTTTGAGAAAATCAATGTTTTTTTAGTAAACACTGTTTTAGGCCAAGTTAGTGTGATTTCAAATAACATCTTTTTTCTGAGAAACTAGCAGTAATTCATTGGAAAAACTGCTTGGTTTCATTGCAATTCAGTGTTTTACATTGGTTTAAAGCATTTTTATGTGAGTTTAATCAACTGTTTTTGAGAAAATCAATGTTTTTTTAGTAAACACTATTTTAGGCCAAGTTAGTGTGATTGCAAATAACATGTTTTTTCTGAAAAACTAGCAGTAATTCTATGGAAAAATTGCTTGGTTTCATTGCAATTCAGTGTTTTACATTGGTTTAAAGCATTTTTATGTGAGTTTAGTCGACTGTTTTTGAGAAAATCAATGTTTTTTTAGTAAACACTATTTTAGGCCAAGTTAGTGTGATTGCAAATAACATGTTTTTTCTGAAAAACTAGCAGTAATTCTTTGGAAAAATTGCTTGGTTTCATTGCAATTCAGTGTTTTACATTGCTTTAAAGCATTTTTATGTGAGTTTAATCGACTGTTCTTGAGAAAATCAATGTTTTTTTAGTAAACACTGTTTTAGGCCAAGTTAGTGTGATTGCAAATAACATATTTTTTCTGAAAAACTAGCAGTAATTCTTTGAAAAAATTGCTTGGTTTCATTGCAATTCAGTGTATTACATTGGTTTAAAGCATTTTTATGTGAGTTTAATCGACTGATTTTGAGAAAATCAATGTTTTTTTAGTAAACACTGTTTTAGGCATAGTTAGTGTCATTGCAAATAACATGTTTTTTCTGAAAAACTAGCAGTAATTCATTCGAAAAACTGCTTGGTTTCATTGCAATTCAGTGTTTTACATTGGTTTAAAGCATTTATATGTGAGTTTAGTCGACTTTTTTTGAGAAAATCAATGTTTTTTTAGTAAACACTGTTTTAGGCCAAGTTAGTGTGATTTCAAATAACATCTTTTTTCTGAGAAACTAGCAGTAATTCATTGGAAAAACTGCTTGGTTTCATTGCAATTCAGTGTTTTACATTGGTTTAAAGCATTTTTATGTGAGTTTAATCAACTGTTTTTGAGAAAATCAATGTTTTTTTAGTAAACACTATTTTAGGCCAAGTTAGTGTGATTGCAAATAACATGTTTTTTCTGAAAAACTAGCAGTAATTCTATGGAAAAATTGCTTGGTTTCATTGCAATTCAGTGTTTTACATTGGTTTAAAGCATTTTTATGTGAGTTTAATCGACTGTTTTTGAGAAAATCAATGTTTCTTTAGTAAACACTGTTTTATGCCAAGTTAGTGTGATTGCAAATAACATGTTTTTTCTGAAAAACTAGCAGTAATTCTTTGGAAAAATTGCTTGGTTTCATTGCAATTCAGTGTTTTACATTGCTTTAAAGCATTTTTATGTGAGTTTAATCGACTGTTCTTGAGAAAATCAATGTTTTTTTAGTAAACACTGTTTTAGGCCAAGTTAGTGTGATTGCAAATAACATATTTTTTCTGAAAAACTAGCAGTAATTCCTTGAAAAAATTGCTTGGTTTCATTGCAATTCAGTGTATTACATTGGTTTAAAGCATTTTTATGTGAGTTTAATCGACTGATTTTGAGAAAATCAATTTTTTTTAGTAAACACTGTTTTAGGCATAGTTAGTGTCATTGCAAATAACACGTTTTTTCTGAAAAACTAGCAGTAATTCATTGGAAAAACTGCTTGGTTTCATTGCAATTCAGTGTTTTACATTGGTTTAAAGCATTTTTATGTGAGTTTAGTCGACTGTTTTTGAGAAAATCAATGTTTTTTTAGTAAACACTGTTTTAGGCCAAGTTAGTGTGATTGCAAATAACATGTTTTTTCTGAAAAACTAGCAGTAATTCATTGGGAAAACTGCTTGGTTTCATTGCAATTCAGTGTTTTACATTGGTTTAAAGCATTTTTATGTGAGTTTAGTCGACTGTTTTTGAGAAAATCAATGTTTTTTTAGTAAACACTGTTTTAGGCCAAGTTAGTGTGATTTCAAATAACATCTTTTTTCTGAAAAACTAGCAGTAATTCATTGGAAAAACTGCTTGGTTTCATTGCAATCAGTGTTTTACATTGGTTTAAAGCATTTTTATGTGAGTTTAATCAACTGTTTTTGAGAAAATCAATGGTTTTTTTAGTAAACACTATTTTAGGCCAAGTTAGTGTGATTGCAAATAACATGTTTTTTCTGAAAAACTAGCAGTAATTCTTTGGAAAAATTGCTTGGTTTCATTGCAATTCAGTGTTTTACATTGCTTTAAAGCATTTTTATGTGAGTTTAATCGACTGTTCTTGAGAAAATCAATGTTTTTTTAGTAAACACTGTTTTAGGCCAAGTTTGTGTGATTGCAAATAACATGTTTTTTCTGAAAAACTAGCAGTAATTCATTGAAAGAATTGCTTGGTTTCATTGCAATTAGGTGTTTTACATTGGTTTAAAGCATTTTTATGTGAGTTTAATCGACTGTTTTTGAGAAAATCAGTGTTTTTTTAGTAAACACTGTTTTATGCCAAGTTAGTGTGATTGCAAATAACATGTTTTTTCTGAAAAACTAGCAGTAAATCATTGAAAGAATTGCTTGGTTTCATTGCAATTAGGTGTTTTACATTGGTTTAAAGCATTTTTATGTGAGTTTAATCGACTGTTTTTGAGAAAATCAATGTTTTTTTAGTAAACACTGTTTTAGGCCAACTTAGTGTGAATGCAAATAACATGTTTTTTCTGAAAAACTAGCAGTAATTCTTTGGCAAAATTGCTTGGTTTCATTGCAATTCAGTGTTTTACATTGGTTTAAAGCATTTTTTTGTGAGTTTAATCGACTGTTTTTGAGAAAATCAATGTTTTTTTAGTAAACACTGTTTTAGGCCAAAGTAGTGTGAATGCAAATAACATGTTTTTTCTCAAAAACAAGCAGTAATTCTTTGGAAAAATTGCTTGGTTTCATTGCAATTCAGTGTTTTACATTGGTTTAAAGCATTTTTATGTGAGTTTAATCGACTGTTTTTGAGAAAATCAATGTTTTTTTAGTAAACACTGTTTTAGGCCAAGTTAGTGTGATTGCAAATAACATGTTTTTACTGAAAAACTAGCAGTAAATCTTTGAAAAAATTGTTTGGTTTCATTGCAATTCAGTGTTTTACATTGGTTTAAAGCATTTTTATGTGAGTTTAATCGACTGTTTTTGAGAAAATCAATGTTTTTTTAGTAAACACTGTTTTAGGCCAAGTTAGTGTGATTGCAAATAACATGTTTTTACTGAAAAACTAGCAGTAAACCTTTGGAAAAATTGTTTGGTTTCATTGCAATTCAGTGTTTTACATTGGTTTAAAGCATTTTTATGTGAGTTTAATCGACTGTTTTTGAGAAAATCAATGTTTTTTTAGTAAACACTGTTTTAGGCCAAGTTAGTGTGATTGCAAATAACATGTTTTTTCTGAAAAACTAGCAGTAATTCTTTGGAAAAATTGCTTGGTTTCATTGCAATTCAGTGTTTTACATTGGTTTAAAGCATTTTTATGTGAGTTTAATCGACTGTTTTTGAGAAAATCAATGTTTTTTTAGTAAACACTGTTTAATGCCAAGTTAGTGTGAATGCAAATAACATGTTTTTTCTGAAAAACTAGCAGTAATTCTTTGGAAAAATTGCTTGTTTTCATTGCAATTCAGTGTTTTACATTGGTTTAAAACATTTTTATGTGAGTTTAATCGACTGTTTTTGAGAAAATCAATGTTTTTTTAGTAAACACTGTTTTAGGCCAAGTTAGTGTGATTGCAAATAACATGTTTTTACTGAAAAACTAGCAGTAATTCTTTGGAAAAATTGTTTGGTTTCATTGCAATTCAGTGTTTTACATTGGTTTAAAGCATTTTTATGTGAGTTTAATCGACTGTTTTTGAGAAAATCAATGTTTTTTTAGTAAACACTGTTTTAGGCCAAGTTAGTGTGATTGCAAATAACATGTTTTTTCTGAAAAACTAGCAGTAATTCATTGGAAAAATTGCTTGGTTTCATTGCAATTCAGTGTTTTACATTGCTTTGAAGCATTTTTATGTGAGTTTATTCGACTTTTTTTGAGAAAATCAATGTTTTTTTAGTAAACACTGTTTTAGGCCCAGTTAGTGTGATTGCAAATAACATGTTTTTTCTGAAAAACTAGCAGTAATTCTTTGGAAAAATTGCTTGTTTTCATTGCAATTCAGTGTTTTACATTGGTTTAAAACATTTTTATGTGAGTTTAATCGACTGTTTTTGAGAAAATCAATGTTTTTTTAGTAAACACTGTTTTAGGCCAAGTTAGTGTGATTGCAAATAACATGTTTTTACTGAAAAACTAGCAGTAATTCTTTGGAAAAATTGTTTGGTTTCATTGCAATTCAGTGTTTTACATTGGTTTAAAGCATTTTGATGTGAATTTAATCGACTGTTTTTGAAAAAATCAATGTTTTTTTAGTAAACACTGTTTTAGGCCAAGTTAGTGTGATTGCAAATAACATGTTTTTTCTGAAAAACTAGCAGTAATTCTTTGGAAAAATTGCTTGGTTTCATTGCAATTCAGTGTTTTACATTGGTTTAAAGCATTTTTATGTGAGTTTAATCGACTGTTTTTGAGAAAATCAATGTTTTTTTAGTAAACACTGTTTTAGGCCAAGTTAGTGTGATTGCAAATAACATGTTTTTACTGAAAAACTAGCAGTAATTCTTTGGAAAAATTGTTTGGTTTCATTGCAATTCAGTGTTTTACATTGGTTTAAAGCATTTTGATGTGAGTTTAATCGACTGTTTTTGAAAAAATCAATGTTTTTTTAGTAAACACTGTTTTAGGCCAAGTTAGTGTGATTGCAAATAACATGTTTTTTCTGAAAAACTAGCAGTAATTCTTTGGAAAAATTGCTTGGTTTCATTGCAATTCAGTGTTTTACATTGGTTTAAAGCATTTTTATGTGAGTTTAATCGACTGTTTTTGAGAAAATCAATGTTTTTTTAGTAAACACTGTTTTAGGCCAAGTTAGTGTGATTGCAAATAACATGTTTTTTCTGAAAAACTAGCAGTAATTCATTGGAAAAATGGCTTGGTTTCATTGCAATTCAGTGTTTTACATTGCTTTAAAGCATTTTTATGTGAGTTTATTCGACTTTTTTTGAGAAAATCAATGTTTTTTTAGTAAACACTGTTTTAGGCCCAGTTAGTGTGATTGCAAATAACATGTTTTTACTGAAAAACTAGTAGTAAATCTTTGAAAAAATTGTTTGGTTTCATTGCAATTCAGTGTTTTACATTGGTTTAAAGCATTTTGATGTGAGTTTAATCGACTGTTTTTGAGAAAATCAATGTTTTTTTAGTAAACACTGTTTTAGGCCAAGTTAGTGTGATTGCAAATAACATGTTTTTTCTGAAAAACTAGCAGTAATTCATTGAAAGAATTGCTTGGTTTCATTGCAATTAGGTGTTTTACATTGGTTTAAAGCATTTTTATGTGAGTTTAATCGACTGTTTTTGAGAAAATCAATGTTTTTTTAGTAAACACTGTTTTAGGCCAAAGTAGTGTGAATGCAAATAACATGTTTTTTCTCAAAAACAAGCAGTAATTCTTTGGAAAAATTGCTTGGTTTCATTGCAATTCAGTGTTTTACATTGGTTTAAAGCATTTTTATGTGAGTTTAATCGACTGTTTTTGAGAAAATCAATGTTTTTTTAGTAAACACTGTTTTAGGCCAAGTTAGTGTGATTGCAAATAACATGTTTTTACTGAAAAACTAGCAGTAAATCTTTGAAAAAATTGTTTGGTTTCATTGCAATTCAGTGTTTTACATTGGTTTAAAGCATTTTTATGTGAGTTTAATCGACTGTTTTTGAGAAAATCAATGTTTTTTTAGTAAACACTGTTTTAGGCCAAGTTAGTGTGATTGCAAATAACATGTTTTTTCTGAAAAACTAGCATTAATTCATTGAAAGAATTGCTTGGTTTCATTGCAATTAGGTGTTTTACATTGGTTTAAAGCATTTTTATGTGAGTTTAATCGACTGTTTTTGAGAAAATCAATGTTTTTTTAGTAAACACTGTTTTAGGCCAAGTTAGTGTGATTGCAAATAACATGTTTTTTCTGAAAAACTAGCAGTAATTCATTGAAAGAATTGCTTGGTTTCATTGCAATTCAGTGTTTTACATTGGTTTAAAGCATTTTTTTGTGAGTTTAATCGACTGTTTTTGAGAAAATCAATGTTTTTTTAGTAAACACTGTTTTAGGCCAAAGTAGTGTGAATGCAAATAACATGTTTTTTCTCAAAAACAAGCAGTAATTCTTTGGAAAAATTGCTTGGTTTCATTGCAATTCAGTGTTTTACATTGGTTTAAAGCATTTTTATGTGAGTTTAATCGACTGTTTTTGAGAAAATCAATGTTTTTTTAGTAAACACTGTTTTAGGCCAAGTTAGTGTGATTGCAAATAACATGTTTTTACTGAAAAACTAGCAGTAAATCTTTGAAAAAATTGTTTGGTTTCATTGCAATTCAGTGTTTTACATTGGTTTAAAGCATTTTTATGTGAGTTTAATCGACTGTTTTTGAGAAAATCAATGTTTTTTTAGTAAACACTGTTTTAGGCCAAGTTAGTGTGATTGCAAATAACATGTTTTTACTGAAAAACTAGCAGTAAACCTTTGGAAAAATTGTTTGGTTTCATTGCAATTCAGTGTTTTACATTGGTTTAAAGCATTTTTATGTGAGTTTAATCGACTGTTTTTGAGAAAATCAATGTTTTTTTAGTAAACACTGTTTTAGGCCAAGTTAGTGTGATTGCAAATAACATGTTTTTTCTGAAAAACTAGCAGTAATTCTTTGGAAAAATTGCTTGGTTTCATTGCAATTCAGTGTTTTACATTGGTTTAAAGCATTTTTATGTGAGTTTAATCGACTGTTTTTGAGAAAATCAATGTTTTTTTAGTAAACACTGTTTAATGCCAAGTTAGTGTGAATGCAAATAACATGTTTTTTCTGAAAAACTAGCAGTAATTCTTTGGAAAAATTGCTTGTTTTCATTGCAATTCAGTGTTTTACATTGGTTTAAAACATTTTTATGTGAGTTTAATCGACTGTTTTTGAGAAAATCAATGTTTTTTTAGTAAACACTGTTTTAGGCCAAGTTAGTGTGATTGCAAATAACATGTTTTTACTGAAAAACTAGCAGTAATTCTTTGGAAAAATTGTTTGGTTTCATTGCAATTCAGTGTTTTACATTGGTTTAAAGCATTTTTATGTGAGTTTAATCGACTGTTTTTGAGAAAATCAATGTTTTTTTAGTAAACACTGTTTTAGGCCAAGTTAGTGTGATTGCAAATAACATGTTTTTTCTGAAAAACTAGCAGTAATTCATTGGAAAAATTGCTTGGTTTCATTGCAATTCAGTGTTTTACATTGCTTTGAAGCATTTTTATGTGAGTTTATTCGACTTTTTTTGAGAAAATCAATGTTTTTTTAGTAAACACTGTTTTAGGCCCAGTTAGTGTGATTGCAAATAACATGTTTTTTCTGAAAAACTAGCAGTAATTCTTTGGAAAAATTGCTTGGTTTCATTGCAATTCAGTGTTTTACATTGGTTTAAAGCATTTTTATGTGAGTTTAATCGACTGTTTTTGAGAAAATCAATGTTTTTTTAGTAAACACTGTTTAATGCCAAGTTAGTGTGAATGCAAATAACATGTTTTTTCTGAAAAACTAGCAGTAATTCTTTGGAAAAATTGCTTGTTTTCATTGCAATTCAGTGTTTTACATTGGTTTAAAACATTTTTATGTGAGTTTAATCGACTGTTTTTGAGAAAATCAATGTTTTTTTAGTAAACACTGTTTTAGGCCAAGTTAGTGTGATTGCAAATAACATGTTTTTACTGAAAAACTAGCAGTAATTCTTTGGAAAAATTGTTTGGTTTCATTGCAATTCAGTGTTTTACATTGGTTTAAAGCATTTTGATGTGAGTTTAATCGACTGTTTTTGAAAAAATCAATGTTTTTTTAGTAAACACTGTTTTAGGCCAAGTTAGTGTGATTGCAAATAACATGTTTTTTCTGAAAAACTAGCAGTAATTCTTTGGAAAAATTGCTTGGTTTCATTGCAATTCAGTGTTTTACATTGGTTTAAAGCATTTTTATGTGAGTTTAATCGACTGTTTTTGAGAAAATCAATGTTTTTTTAGTAAACACTGTTTTAGGCCAAGTTAGTGTGATTGCAAATAACATGTTTTTTCTGAAAAACTAGCAGTAATTCATTGGAAAAATGGCTTGGTTTCATTGCAATTCAGTGTTTTACATTGCTTTAAAGCATTTTTATGTGAGTTTATTCGACTTTTTTTGAGAAAATCAATGTTTTTTTAGTAAACACTGTTTTAGGCCCAGTTAGTGTGATTGCAAATAACATGTTTTTACTGAAAAACTAGTAGTAAATCTTTGAAAAAATTGTTTGGTTTCATTGCAATTCAGTGTTTTACATTGGTTTAAAGCATTTTGATGTGAGTTTAATCGACTGTTTTTGAGAAAATCAATGTTTTTTTAGTAAACACTGTTTTAGGCCAAGTTAGTGTGATTGCAAATAACATGTTTTTTCTGAAAAACTAGCAGTAATTCATTGAAAGAATTGCTTGGTTTCATTGCAATTAGGTGTTTTACATTGGTTTAAAGCATTTTTATGTGAGATTAATCGACTTTTTTTGAGAAAATCAATGTTTTTTTAGTAAACACTGTTTTAGGCCAAGTTAGTGTGATTGCAAATAACATGTTTTTTCTGAAAAACTAGCATTAATTCATTGGAAAAATGGCTTGGTTTCATTGCAATTCAGTGTTTTACATTTGTTTAAAGCATTTTTATGTGAGTTTATTCGACTGTTTTTGAGAAAATCAATGTTTTTTTAGTAACCACTGTTTTAGGCCCAGTTAGTGTGATTGCAAATAACATGTTTTTACTGAAAAACTAGCAGTAAATCTTTGAAAAAATTGTTTGGTTTCATTGCAATTCAGTGTTTTACATTGGTTTAAAGCATTTTTATGTGAGTTTAATCGACTGTTTTTGAGAAAATCAATGTTTTTTTAGTAAACACTGTTTTAGGCCAAGTTAGTGTGATTGCAAATAACATGTTTTTTCTGAAAAACTAGCATTAATTCATTGAAAGAATTGCTTGGTTTCATTGCAATTAGGTGTTTTACATTGGTTTAAAGCATTTTTATGTGAGTTTAATCGACTGTTTTTGAGAAAATCAATGTTTTTTTAGTAAACACTGTTTTAGGCCAAGTTAGTGTGATTGCAAATAACATGTTTTTTCTGAAAAACTAGCAGTAATTCATTGAAAGAATTGCTTGGTTTCATTGCAATTAGGTGTTTTACATTGGTTTAAAGCATTTTTATGTGAGTTTATTCGACTGTTTTTGAGAAAATCAATGTTTTTTTAGTAAACACTGTTTCAGGCCAAGTTAGTGTGATTGCAAATAACATGTTTTTTCTGAAAAACTAGCAGTAATTCATTGGAAAAATGGCTTGGTTTCATTGCAATTCAGTGTTTTACATTTGTTTAAAGCATTTTTATGTGAGTTTATTCGACTGTTTTTGAGAAAATCAATGTTTCTTTAGTAACCACTGTTTTAGGCCAAGTTAGTGTGATTGCAAATAACATGTTTTTTCTGAAAAACTAGCCGTAATTCTTTGGAAAAATTGCTTGGTTTCATTGCAATTCAGTGTTTTACATTGGTTTAAAGCATTTTTATGTGAGTTTAATCGACTGTTTTTGAGAAAATCAATGTTTTTTTAGTAAACACTGTTTTAGGCCAAGTTAGTGTGATTGCAAATAACATGTTTTTTCTGAAAAACTAGCATTAATTCATTGGAAAAATGGCTTGGTTTCATTGCAATTCAGTGTTTTACATTTGTTTAGAGCATTTTTATGTGAGTTTATTCGACTGTTTTTGAGAAAATCAATGTTTTTTTAGTAAACACTGTTTTAGGCCAAGTTAGTGTGATTGCAAATAACATGTTTTTTCTGAAAAACTAGCAGTAATTCTTTGGAAAAATTGCTTGGTTTCATTGCAATTCAGTGTTTTACATTGGTTTAAAGCATTTTTATGTGAGTTTAATCGACTGTTTTTGAGAAAATCAATGTTTTTTTAGTAAACACTGTTTTAGGCCAAGTTAGTGTGATTGCAAATAACATGTTTTTTCTGAAAAACTAGCAGTAATTCATTGGAAAAATGGCTTGGTTTCATTGCAATTCAGTGTTTTACATTGCTTTAAAGCATTTTTATGTGAGTTTATTCGACTTTTTTTGAGAAAATCAATGTTTTTTTAGTAAACACTGTTTTAGGCCCAGTTAGTGTGATTGCAAATAACATGTTTTTACTGAAAAACTAGCAGTAAATCTTTGAAAAAATTGTTTGGTTTCATTGCAATTCAGTGTTTTACATTGGTTTAAAGCATTTTGATGTGAGTTTAATCGACTGTTTTTGAGAAAATCAATGTTTTTTTAGTAAACACTGTTTTAGGCCAAGTTAGTGTGATTGCAAATAACATGTTTTTTCTGAAAAACTAGCAGTAATTCATTGAAAGAATTGCTTGGTTTCATTGCAATTAGGTGTTTTACATTGGTTTAAAGCATTTTTATGTGAGTTTAATCGACTTTTTTTGAGAAAATCAATGTTTTTTTAGTAAACACTGTTTTAGGCCAAGTTAGTGTGATTGCAAATAACATGTTTTTTCTGAAAAACTAGCATTAATTCATTGGAAAAATGGCTTGGTTTCATTGCAATTCAGTGTTTTACATTTGTTTAAAGCATTTTTATGTGAGTTTATTCGACTGTTTTTGAGAAAATCAATGTTTTTTTAGTAACCACTGTTTTAGGCCCAGTTAGTGTGATTGCAAATAACATGTTTTTACTGAAAAACTAGCAGTAAATCTTTGAAAAAATTGTTTGGTTTCATTACAATTCAGTGTTTTACATTGGTTTAAAGCATTTTTATGTGAGTTTAATCGACTGTTTTTGAGAAAATCAATGTTTTTTTAGTAAACACTGTTTTAGGCCAAGTTAGTGTGATTGCAAATAACATGTTTTTTCTGAAAAACTAGCAGTAATTCTTTGGAAAAATTGCTTGGTTTTATTGCAATTCATTGTTTTACATTGCTTTAAAGCATTTTTATGTGAGTTTAATCGACTGTTTTTGAGAAAATCAATGTTTTTTTAGTAAACACTGTTTTAGGCCAAGTTAGTGTGATTGCAAATAACATGTTTTTTCTGAAAAACTAGCAGTAATTCATTGAAAGAATTGCTTGGTTTCATTGCAATTAGGTGTTTTACATTGGTTTAAAGCATTTTTATGTGAGTTTAATCGACTGTTTTTGAGAAAATCAATGTTTTTTTAGTAAACACTGTTTCAGGCCAAGTTAGTGTGATTGCAAATAACATGTTTTTTCTGAAAAACTAGCAGTAATTCATTGGAAAAATGGCTTGGTTTCATTGCAATTCAGTGTTTTACATTTGTTTAAAGCATTTTTATGTGAGTTTATTCGACTGTTTTTGAGAAAATCAATGTTTCTTTAGTAACCACTGTTTTAGGCCAAGTTAGTGTGATTGCAAATAACATGTTTTTTCTGAAAAACTAGCCGTAATTCTTTGGAAAAATTGCTTGGTTTCATTGCAATTCAGTGTTTTACATTGGTTTAAAGCATTTTTATGTGAGTTTAATCGACTGTTTTTGAGAAAATCAATGTTTTTTTAGTAAACACTGTTTTAGGCCAAGTTAGTGTGATTGCAAATAACATGTTTTTACTGAAAAACTAGCAGTAATTCTTTGGAAAAATTGTTTGGTTTCATTGCAATTCAGTGTTTTACATTGGTTTAAAGCATTTTTATGTGAGTTTAATCGACTGTTTTTGAGAAAATCAATGTTTTTTTAGTAAACACTGTTTTAGGCCAAGTTAGTGTGATTGCAAATAACATGTTTTTTCTGAAAAACTAGCAGTAATTCATTGGAAAAATTGCTTGGTTTCATTGCAATTCAGTGTTTTACATTGCTTTGAAGCATTTTTATGTGAGTTTATTCGACTGTTTTTGAGAAAATCAATGTTTTTTTAGTAAACACTGTTTTAGGCCCAGTTAGTGTGATTGCAAATAACATGTTTTTTCTGAAAAACTAGCAGTAATTCTTTGGAAAAATTGATTGGTTTCATTGCAATTCAGTGTTTTACATTGGTTTAAAGCATTTTTATGTGAGTTTAATCGACTGTTTTTGAGAAAATCAATGTTTTTTTAGTAAACACTGTTTAATGCCAAGTTAGTGTGAATGCAAATAACATGTTTTTTCTGAAAAACTAGCAGTAATTCTTTGGAAAAATTGCTTGTTTTCATTGCAATTCAGTGTTTTACATTGGTTTAAAACATTTTTATGTGAGTTTAATCGACTGTTTTTGAGAAAATCAATGTTTTTTTAGTAAACACTGTTTTAGGCCAAGTTAGTGTGATTGCAAATAACATGTTTTTACTGAAAAACTAGCAGTAATTCTTTGGAAAAATTGTTTGGTTTCATTGCAATTCAGTGTTTTACATTGGTTTAAAGCATTTTGATGTGAGTTTAATCGACTGTTTTTGAGAAAATCAATGTTTTTTTAGTAAACACTGTTTTAGGCCAAGTTAGTGTGATTGCAAATAACATGTTTTTTCTGAAAAACTAGCAGTAATTCTTTGGAAAAATTGCTTGGTTTCATTGCAATTCAGTGTTTTACATTGGTTTAAAGCATTTTTATGTGAGTTTAATCGACTGTTTTTGAGAAAATCAATGTTTTTTTAGTAAACACTGTTTTAGGCCAAGTTAGTGTGATTGCAAATAACATGTTTTTTCTGAAAAACTAGCAGTAATTCATTGGAAAAATGGCTTGGTTTCATTGCAATTCAGTGTTTTACATTGCTTTAAAGCATTTTTATGTGAGTTTATTCGACTTTTTTTGAGAAAATCAATGTTTTTTTAGTAAACACTGTTTTAGGCCCAGTTAGTGTGATTGCAAATAACATGTTTTTACTGAAAAACTAGCAGTAAATCTTTGAAAAAATTGTTTGGTTTCATTGCAATTCAGTGTTTTACATTGGTTTAAAGCATTTTGATGTGAGTTTAATCGACTGTTTTTGAGAAAATCAATGTTTTTTTAGTAAACACTGTTTTAGGCCAAGTTAGTGTGATTGCAAATAACATGTTTTTTCTGAAAAACTAGCAGTAATTCATTGAAAGAATTGCTTGGTTTCATTGCAATTAGGTGTTTTACATTGGTTTAAAGCATTTTTATGTGAGTTTAATCGACTTTTTTTGAGAAAATCAATGTTTTTTTAGTAAACACTGTTTTAGGCCAAGTTAGTGTGATTGCAAATAACATGTTTTTTCTGAAAAACTAGCATTAATTCATTGGAAAAATGGCTTGGTTTCATTGCAATTCAGTGTTTTACATTTGTTTAAAGCATTTTTATGTGAGTTTATTCGACTGTTTTTGAGAAAATCAATGTTTTTTTAGTAACCACTGTTTTAGGCCCAGTTAGTGTGATTGCAAATAACATGTTTTTACTGAAAAACTAGCAGTAAATCTTTGAAAAAATTGTTTGGTTTCATTGCAATTCAGTGTTTTACATTGGTTTAAAGCATTTTTATGTGAGTTTAATCGACTGTTTTTGAGAAAATCAATGTTTTTTTAGTAAACACTGTTTTAGGCCAAGTTAGTGTGATTGCAAATAACATGTTTTTTCTGAAAAACTAGCAGTAATTCTTTGGAAAAATTGCTTGGTTTTATTGCAATTCATTGTTTTACATTGCTTTAAAGCATTTTTATGTGAGTTTAATCGACTGTTTTTGAGAAAATCAATGTTTTTTTAGTAAACACTGTTTTAGGCCAAGTTAGTGTGATTGCAAATAACATGTTTTTTCTGAAAAACTAGCAGTAATTCATTGAAAGAATTGCTTGGTTTCATTGCAATTAGGTGTTTTACATTGGTTTAAAGCATTTTTATGTGAGTTTAATCGACTGTTTTTGAGAAAATCAATGTTTTTTTAGTAAACACTGTTTCAGGCCAAGTTAGTGTGATTGCAAATAACATGTTTTTTCTGAAAAACTAGCAGTAATTCATTGGAAAAATGGCTTGGTTTCATTGCAATTCAGTGTTTTACATTTGTTTAAAGCATTTTTATGTGAGTTTATTCGACTGTTTTTGAGAAAATCAATGTTTCTTTAGTAACCACTGTTTTAGGCCAAGTTAGTGTGATTGCAAATAACATGTTTTTTCTGAAAAACTAGCCGTAATTCTTTGGAAAAATTGCTTGGTTTCATTGCAATTCAGTGTTTTACATTGGTTTAAAGCATTTTTATGTGAGTTTAATCGACTGTTTTTGAGAAAATCAATGTTTTTTTAGTAAACACTGTTTTAGGCCAAGTTAGTGTGATTGCAAATAACATGTTTTTTCTGAAAAACTAGCATTAATTCATTGGAAAAATGGCTTGGTTTCATTGCAATTCAGTGTTTTACATTTGTTTAGAGCATTTTTATGTGAATTTATTCGACTGTTATTGAGAAACTCAATGTTTTTTTAGTAAACACTGTTTTAGGCCAAGTTAGTGTGATTGCAAATAACATGTTTTTTCTGAAAAACTAGCAGTAATTCATTGAAAGAATTGCTTGGTTTCATTGCAATTAGGTGTTTTACATTGGTTTAAAGCATTTTTATGTGAGTTTAATAGACTGTTTTTGAGAAAATCAATGTTTTTTTAGTAAACACTGTTTTAGGCCAAGTTAGTGTGATTGCAAATAACATGTTTTTTCTGAAAAACTAGCAGTAATTCATTGGAAAAATGGCTTGGTTTCATTGCAATTCAGTGTTTTACATTGCTTTAAAGCATTTTTTTGTGAGTTTAATCGACTGTTTTTGAGAAAATCAATGTTTTTTTAGTAAACACTGTTTTAGGCCCAGTTAGTGTGATTGCAAATAACATGTTTTTACTGAAAAACAAGCAATAATTCTTTGAAAAAATTGTTTGGTTTCATTGCAATTCAGTGTTTTACATTGGTTTAAAGCATTTTTATGTGAGTTTAATCGACTGTTTTTGAGAAAATCAATGTTTTTTTAGTAAACACTGTTTTAGGCCAAGTTAGTGTGATTGCAAATAACATGTTTTTTCTGAAAAACTAGCAGTAATTCATTGGAAAAATGGCTTGGTTTCATTGCAATTCAGTGTTTTACATTTGTTTAAAGCATTTTTATGTGAGTTTATTCGACTGCTTTTGAGAAAATCAATGTTTTTTTAGTAACCACTGTTTTAGGCCAAGTTAGTGTGATTGCAAATAACATGTTTTTTCTGAAAAACTAGCAGTAATTCTTTGGAAAAATTGCTTGGTTTCATTGCAATTCAGTGTTTTACATTGCTTTAAAGCATTTTTATGTGAGTTTAATCGACTGTTTTTGAGAAAATCAATGTTTTTTTAGTAAACACTGTTTTAGGCCAACTTAGTGTGAATGCAAATAACATGTTTTTTCTGAAAAACTAGCAGTAATTCTTTGGCAAAATTGCTTGGTTTCATTGCAATTCAGTGTTTTACATTGGTTTAAAGCATTTTTATGTGAGTTTAATCGACTGTTTTTGAGA
Source organism: Catostylus mosaicus (assembly GCA_964019065.1). Lineage (NCBI taxonomy): Eukaryota > Metazoa > Cnidaria > Scyphozoa > Rhizostomeae > Catostylidae > Catostylus > Catostylus mosaicus. The sequence continues at coordinate 5,355,129 of OZ025192.1, read as the reverse complement.
AAATCAATGTTTTTTTAGTAAACACTGTTTTAGGCCAAAGTAGTGTGAATGCAAATAACATGTTTTTTCTGAAAAACAAGCAGTAATTCTTTGGAAAAATTGCTTGGTTTCATTGCAATTCAGTGTTTTACATTGGTTTAAAGCATTTTTATGTGAGTTTAATCGACTGTTTTTGAGAAAATCAATGTTTTTTTAGTAAACACTGTTTTAGGCCAAGTTAGTGTGATTGCAAATAACATGTTTTTACTGAAAAACTAGCAGTAAATCTTTGAAAAAATTGTTTGGATTCATTGCAATTCAGTGTTTTACATTGGTTTAAAGCATTTTTATGTGAGTTTAATCGACTGTTTTTGAGAAAATCAATGTTTTTTTAGTAAACACTGTTTTAGGCCAAGTTAGTGTGATTGCAAATAACATGTTTTTACTGAAAAACTAGCAGTAAACCTTTGGAAAAATTGTTTGGTTTCATTGCAATTCAGTGTTTTACATTGCTTTAAAGCATTTTTATGTGAGTTTAATCGACTGTTTTTGAGAAAATCAATGTTTTTTTAGTAAACACTGTTTTAGGCCAACTTAGTGTGAATGCAAATAACATGTTTTTTCTGAAAAACTAGCAGTAATTCTTTGGCAAAATTGCTTGGTTTCATTGCAATTCAGTGTTTTACATTGGTTTAAAGCATTTTTATGTGAGTTTAATCGACTGTTTTTGAGAAAATCAATGTTTTTTTAGTAAACACTGTTTTAGGCCAAAGTAGTGTGAATGCAAATAACATGTTTTTTCTGAAAAACAAGCAGTAATTCTTTGGAAAAATTGCTTGGTTTCATTGCAATTCAGTGTTTTACATTGGTTTAAAGCATTTTTATGTGAGTTTAATCGACTGTTTTTGAGAAAATCAATGTTTTTTTAGTAAACACTGTTTTAGGCCAAGTTAGTGTGATTGCAAATAACATGTTTTTACTGAAAAACTAGCAGTAAATCTTTGAAAAAATTGTTTGGATTCATTGCAATTCAGTGTTTTACATTGGTTTAAAGCATTTTTATGTGAGTTTAATCGACTGTTTTTGAGAAAATCAATGTTTTTTTAGTAAACACTGTTTTAGGCCAAGTTAGTGTGATTGCAAATAACATGTTTTTACTGAAAAACTAGCAGTAAACCTTTGGAAAAATTGTTTGGTTTCATTGCAATTCAGTGTTTTACATTGGTTTAAAGCATTTTTATGTGAGTTTAATCGACTGTTTTTGAGAAAATCAATGTTTTTTTAGTAAACACTGTTTTAGGCCAAGTTAGTGTGATTGCAAATAACATGTTTTTTCTGAAAAACTAGCAGTAATTCTTTGGAAAAATTGCTTGGTTTCATTGCAATTCAGTGTTTTACATTGGTTTAAAGCATTTTTATGTGAGTTTAATCGACTGTTTTTGAGAAAATCAATGTTTTTTTAGTAAACACTGTTTAATGCCAAGTTAGTGTGAATGCAAATAACATGTTTTTTCTGAAAAACTAGCAGTAATTCTTTGGAAAAATTGCTTGTTTTCATTGCAATTCAGTGTTTTATATTGGTTTAAAACATTTTTATGTGAGTTTAATCGACTGTTTTTGAGAAAATCAATGTTTTTTTAGTAAACACTGTTTTAGGCCAAGTTAGTTTGATTGCAAATAACATGTTTTTACTGAAAAACTAGCAGTAATTCTTTGGAAAAATTGTTTGGTTTCATTGCAATTCAGTGTTTTACATTGGTTTAAAGCATTTTTATGTGAGTTTAATCGACTGTTTTTGAGAAAATCAATGTTTTTTTAGTAAACACTGTTTTAGGCCAAGTTAGTGTGATTGCAAATAACATGTTTTTTCTGAAAAACTAGCAGTAATTCTTTGGAAAAATTGCTTGGTTTCATTGCAATTCAGTGTTTTACATTGGTTTAAAGCATTTTTATGTGAGTTTAATCGACTGTTTTTGAGAAAATCAATGTTTTTTTAGTAAACACTGTTTTAGGCCAAGTTAGTGTGATTGCAAATAACATGTTTTTACTGAAAAACTAGCAGTAAACCTTTGGAAAAATTGTTTGGTTTCATTGCAATTCAGTGTTTTACATTGGTTTAAAGCATTTTTATGTGAGTTTAATCGACTGTTTTTGAGAAAATCAATGTTTTTTTAGTAAACACTGTTTTAGGCCAAGTTAGTGTGATTGCAAATAACATGTTTTTTCTGAAAAACTAGCAGTAATTCTTTGGAAAAATTGCTTGGTTTCATTGCAATTCAGTGTTTTACATTGGTTTAAAGCATTTTTATGTGAGTTTAATCGACTGTTTTTGAGAAAATCAATGTTTTTTTAGTAAACACTGTTTAATGCCAAGTTAGTGTGAATGCAAATAACATGTTTTTTCTGAAAAACTAGCAGTAATTCTTTGGAAAAATTGCTTGTTTTCATTGCAATTCAGTGTTTTATATTGGTTTAAAACATTTTTATGTGAGTTTAATCGACTGTTTTTGAGAAAATCAATGTTTTTTTAGTAAACACTGTTTTAGGCCAAGTTAGTTTGATTGCAAATAACATGTTTTTACTGAAAAACTAGCAGTAATTCTTTGGAAAAATTGTTTGGTTTCATTGCAATTCAGTGTTTTACATTGGTTTAAAGCATTTTTATGTGAGTTTAATCGACTGTTTTTGAGAAAATCAATGTTTTTTTAGTAAACACTGTTTTAGGCCAAGTTAGTGTGATTGCAAATAACATGTTTTTTCTGAAAAACTAGCAGTAATTCTTTGGAAAAATTGCTTGGTTTCATTGCAATTCAGTGTTTTACATTGGTTTAAAGCATTTTTATGTGAGTTTAATCGACTGTTTTTGAGAAAATCAATGTTTTTTTAGTAAACACTGTTTTAGGCCAAGTTAGTGTGATTGCAAATAACATGTTTTTTCTGAAAAACTAGCAGTAATTCATTGGAAAAATTGCTTGGTTTCATTGCAATTCAGTGTTTTACATTGCTTTAAAGCATTTTTATGTGAGTTTATTCGACTGTTTTTGAGAAAATCAATGTTTTTTTAGTAAACACTGTTTTAGGCCCAGTTAGTGTGATTGCAAATAACATGTTTTTTCTGAAAAACTAGCAGTAATTCTTTGGAAAAATTGCTTGGTTTCATTGCAATTCAGTGTTTTACATTGGTTTAAAGCATTTTTATGTGAGTTTAATCGACTGTTTTTGAGAAAATCAATGTTTTTTTAGTAAACTCTGTTTAATGCCAAGTTAGTGTGAATGCAAATAACATGTTTTTTCTGAAAAACTAGCAGTAATTCTTTGGAAAAATTGCTTGTTTTCATTGCAATTCAGTGTTTTACATTGGTTTAAAACATTTTTATGTGAGTTTAATCGACTGTTTTTGAGAAAATCAATGTTTTTTTAGTAAACACTGTTTTAGGCCAAGTTAGTGTGATTGCAAATAACATGTTTTTACTGAAAAACTAGCAGTAATTCTTTGGAAAAATTGTTTGGTTTCATTGCAATTCAGTGTTTTACATTGGTTTAAAGCATTTTGATGTGAGTTTAATCGACTGTTTTTGAGAAAATCAATGTTTTTTTAGTAAACACTGTTTTAGGCCAAGTTAGTGTGATTGCAAATAACATGTTTTTTCTGAAAAACTAGCAGTAATTCTTTGGAAAAATTGCTTGGTTTCATTGCAATTCAGTGTTTTACATTGGTTTAAAGCATTTTTATGTGAGTTTAATCGACTGTTTTTGAGAAAATCAATGTTTTTTTAGTAAACACTGTTTTAGGCCAAGTTAGTGTGATTGCAAATAACATGTTTTTTCTGAAAAACTAGCAGTAATTCATTGGAAAAATGGCTTGGTTTCATTGCAATTCAGTGTTTTACATTGCTTTAAAGCATTTTTATGTGAGTATTTTCGACTTTTTTTGAGAAAATCAATGTTTTTTTAGTAAACACTGTTTTAGGCCCAGTTAGTGTGATTGCAAATAACATGTTTTTACTGAAAAACTAGCAGTAAATCTTTGAAAAAATTGTTTGGTTTCATTGCAATTCAGTGTTTTACATTGGTTTAAAGCATTTTGATGTGAGTTTAATCGACTGTTTTTGAGAAAATCAATGTTTTTTTAGTTAACACTGTTTTAGGCCAAGTTAGTGTGATTGCAAATAACATGTTTTTTCTGAAAAACTAGCAGTAATTCATTGAAAGAATTGCTTGGTTTCATTGCAATTACGTGTTTTACATTGGTTTAAAGCATTTTTATGTGAGTTTAATCGACTGTTTTTGAGAAAATCAATGTTTTTTTAGTAAACACTGTTTTAGGCCAAGTTAGTGTGATTGCAAATAACATGTTTTTTCTGAAAAACTAGCATTAATTCATTGGAAAAATGGCTTGGTTTCATTGCAATTCAGTGTTTTACATTTGTTTAAAGCATTTTTATGTGAGTTTAATCGACTGTTTTTGAGAAAATCAATGTTTTTTTAGTAAACACTGTTTCAGGCCAAGTTAGTGTGATTGCAAATAACATGTTTTTTCTGAAAAACTAGCAGTAATTCATTGGAAAAATGGCTTGGTTTCATTGCAATTCAGTGTTTTACATTTGTTTAAAGCATTTTTATGTGAGTTTATTCGACTGTTTTTGAGAAAATCAATGTTTCTTTAGTAACCACTGTTTTAGGCCAAGTTAGTGTGATTGCAAATAACATGTTTTTTCTGAAAAACTAGCCGTAATTCTTTGGAAAAATTGCTTGGTTTCATTGCAATTCAGTGTTTTACATTGGTTTAAAGCATTTTTATGGGAGTTTAATCGACTGTTTTTGAAAAAATCAATGTTTTTTTAGTAAACACTGTTTTAGGCCAAGTTAGTGTGATTGCAAATAACATGTTTTTTCTGAAAAACTAGCATTAATTCATTGGAAAAATGGCTTGGTTTCATTGCAATTCAGTGTTTTACATTTGTTTAGAGCATTTTTATGTGAGTTTATTCGACTGTTTTTGAGAAAATCAATGTTTTTTTAGTAAACACTGTTTTAGGCCAAGTTAGTGTGATTGCAAATAACATGTTTTTTCTGAAAAACTAGCAGTAATTCATTGAAAGAATTGCTTGGTTTCATTGCAATTAGGTGTTTTACATTGGTTTAAAGCATTTTTATGTGAGTTTAATCGACTGTTTTTGAGAAAATCAATGTTTTTTTAGTAAACACTGTTTTAGGCCAAGTTAGTGTGATTGCAAATAACATGTTTTTTCTGAAAAACTAGCAGTAATTCATTGGAAAAATGGCTTGGTTTCATTGCAATTCAGTGTTTTACATTGCTTTAAAGCATTTTTATGTGAGTTTAATCGACTGTTTTTGAGAAAATCAATGTTTTTTTAGTAAACACTGTTTTAGGCCCAGTTAGTGTGATTGCAAATAACATGTTTTTACTGAAAAACAAGCAATAATTCTTTGAAAAAATTGTTTGGTTTCATTGCAATTCAGTGTTTTACATTGGTTTAAAGCATTTTTATGTGAGTTTAATCGACTGTTTTTGAGAAAATCAATGTTTTTTTAGTAAACACTGTTTTAGGCCAAGTTAGTGTGATTGCAAATAACATGTTTTTTCTGAAAAACTAGCAGTAATTCATTGGAAAAATGGCTTGGTTTCATTGCAATTCAGTGTTTTACATTTGTTTAAAGCATTTTTATGTGAGTTTATTCGACTGCTTTTGAGAAAATCAATGTTTTTTTAGTAACCACTGTTTTAGGCCAAGTTAGTGTGATTGCAAATAACATGTTTTTTCTGAAAAACTAGCAGTAATTCTTTGGAAAAATTGCTTGGTTTCATTGCAATTCAGTGTTTTACATTGCTTTAAAGCATTTTTATGTGAGTTTAATCGACTGTTTTTGAGAAAATCAATGTTTTTTTAGTAAACACTGTTTTAGGCCCAGTTAGTGTGATTGCAAATAACATGTTTTTACTGAAAAACAAGCAATAATTCTTTGAAAAAATTGTTTGGTTTCATTGCAATTCAGTGTTTTACATTGGTTTAAAGCATTTTTATGTGAGTTTAATCGACTGTTTTTGAGAAAATCAATGTTTTTTTAGTAAACACTGTTTTAGGCCAAGTTAGTGTGATTGCAAATAACATGTTTTTTTCTGAAAAACTAGCAGTAATTCATTGGAAAAATGGCTTGGTTTCATTGCAATTCAGTGTTTTACATTTGTTTAAAGCATTTTTATGTGAGTTTATTCGACTGCTTTTGAGAAAATCAATGTTTTTTTAGTAACCACTGTTTTAGGCCAAGTTAGTGTGATTGCAAATAACATGTTTTTTCTGAAAAACTAGCAGTAATTCTTTGGAAAAATTGCTTGGTTTCATTGCAATTCAGTGTTTTACATTGCTTTAAAGCATTTTTATGTGAGTTTAATCGACTGTTTTTGAGAAAATCAATGTTTTTTTAGTAAACACTGTTTTAGGCCAAAGTAGTGTGAATGCAAATAACATGTTTTTTCTGAAAAACAAGCAGTAATTCTTTGGAAAAATTGCTTGGTTTCATTGCAATTCAGTGTTTTACATTGGTTTAAAGCATTTTTATGTGAGTTTAATCGACTGTTTTTGAGAAAATCAATGTTTTTTTAGTAAACACTGTTTTAGGCCAAGTTAGTGTGATTGCAAATAACATGTTTTTACTGAAAAACTAGCAGTAAATCTTTGAAAAAATTGTTTGGATTCATTGCAATTCAGTGTTTTACATTGGTTTAAAGCATTTTTATGTGAGTTTAATCGACTGTTTTTGAGAAAATCAATGTTTTTTTAGTAAACACTGTTTTAGGCCAAGTTAGTGTGATTGCAAATAACATGTTTTTACTGAAAAACTAGCAGTAAACCTTTGGAAAAATTGTTTGGTTTCATTGCAATTCAGTGTTTTACATTGGTTTAAAGCATTTTTATGTGAGTTTAATCGACTGTTTTTGAGAAAATCAATGTTTTTTTAGTAAACACTGTTTTAGGCCAAGTTAGTGTGATTGCAAATAACATGTTTTTTCTGAAAAACTAGCAGTAATTCTTTGGAAAAATTGCTTGGTTTCATTGCAATTCAGTGTTTTACATTGGTTTAAAGCATTTTTATGTGAGTTTAATCGACTGTTTTTGAGAAAATCAATGTTTTTTTAGTAAACACTGTTTAATGCCAAGTTAGTGTGAATGCAAATAACATGTTTTTTCTGAAAAACTAGCAGTAATTCTTTGGAAAAATTGCTTGTTTTCATTGCAATTCAGTGTTTTATATTGGTTTAAAGCATTTTTATGTGAGTTTAATCGACTGTTTTTGAGAAAATCAATGTTTTTTTAGTAAACACTGTTTTAGGCCAAGTTAGTGTGATTGCAAATAACATGTTTTTACTGAAAAACTAGCAGTAATTCTTTGGAAAAATTGTTTGGTTTCATTGCAATTCAGTGTTTTACATTGGTTTAAAGCATTTTTATGTGAGTTTAATCGACTGTTTTTGAGAAAATCAATGTTTTTTTAGTAAACACTGTTTTAGGCCAAGTTAGTGTGATTGCAAATAACATGTTTTTTCTGAAAAACTAGCAGTAATTCTTTGGAAAAATTGCTTGGTTTCATTGCAATTCAGTGTTTTACATTGGTTTAAAGCATTTTTATGTGAGTTTAATCGACTGTTTTTGAGAAAATCAATGTTTTTTTAGTAAACACTGTTTTAGGCCAAGTTAGTGTGATTGCAAAAAACATGTTTTTTCTGAAAAACTAGCAGTAATTCATTGGAAAAATTGCTTGGTTTCATTGCAATTCAGTGTTTTACATTGCTTTAAAGCATTTTTATGTGAGTTTATTCGACTTTTTTTGAGAAAATCAATGTTTTTTTAGTAAACACTGTTTTAGGCCCAGTTAGTGTGATTGCAAATAACATGTTTTTTCTGAAAAACTAGCAGTAATTCTTTGGAAAAATTGCTTGGTTTCATTGCAATTCAGTGTTTTACATTGGTTTAAAGCATTTTTATGTGAGTTTAATCGACTGTTTTTGAGAAAATCAATGTTTTTTTAGTAAACACTGTTTAATGCCAAGTTAGTGTGAATGCAAATAACATGTTTTTTCTGAAAAACTAGCAGTAATTCTTTGGAAAAATTGCTTGTTTTCATTGCAATTCAGTGTTTTACATTGGTTTAAAACATTTTTATGTGAGTTTAATCGACTGTTTTTGAGAAAATCAATGTTTTTTTAGTAAACACTGTTTTAGGCCAAGTTAGTGTGATTGCAAATAACATGTTTTTACTGAAAAACTAGCAGTAATTCTTTGGAAAAATTGTTTGGTTTCATTGCAATTCAGTGTTTTACATTGGTTTAAAGCATTTTGATGTGAGTTTAATCGACTGTTTTTGAGAAAATCAATGTTTTTTTAGTAAACACTGTTTTAGGCCAAGTTAGTGTGATTGCAAATAACATGTTTTTTCTGAAAAACTAGCAGTAATTCTTTGGAAAAATTGCTTGGTTTCATTGCAATTCAGTGTTTTACATTGGTTTAAAGCATTTTTATGTGAGTTTAATCGACTGTTTTTGAGAAAATCAATGTTTTTTTAGTAAACACTGTTTTAGGCCAAGTTAGTGTGATTGCAAATAACATGTTTTTTCTGAAAAACTAGCAGTAATTCATTGGAAAAATGGCTTGGTTTCATTGCAATTCAGTGTTTTACATTGCTTTAAAGCATTTTTATGTGAGTATTTTCGACTTTTTTTGAGAAAATCAATGTTTTTTTAGTAAACACTGTTTTAGGCCCAGTTAGTGTGATTGCAAATAACATGTTTTTACTGAAAAACTAGCAGTAAATCTTTGAAAAGATTGTTTGGTTTCATTGCAATTCAGTGTTTTACATTGGTTTAAAGCATTTTGATGTGAGTTTAATCGACTGTTTTTGAGAAAATCAATGTTTTTTTAGTTAATACTGTTTTGGGCCAAGTTAGTGTGATTGCAAATAACATGTTTTTTCTGAAAAACTAGCAGTAATTCATTGAAAGAATTGCTTGGTTTCATTGCAAATACGTGTTTTACATTGGTTTAAAGCATTTTTATGTGAGTTTAATCGACTGTTTTTGAGAAAATCAATGTTTTTTTAGTAAACACTGTTTTAGGCCAAGTTAGTGTGATTGCAAATAACATGTTTTTTCTGAAAAACTAGCATTAATTCATTGGAAAAATGGCTTGGTTTCATTGCAATTCAGTGTTTTACATTTGTTTAAAGCATTTTTATGTGAGTTTATTCGACTGTTTTTGAGAAAATCAATGTTTTTTTAGTAACCACTGTTTTAGGCCAAGTTAGTGTGATTGCAAATAACATGTTTTTTCTGAAAAACTAGCAGTAATTCTTTGGAAAAATTGCTTGGTTTCATTGCAATTCAGTGTTTTACATTGCTTTAAAGCATTTTTATGTGAGTTTAATCGACTGTTTTTGAGAAAATCAATGTTTTTTTAGTAAACACTGTTTTAGGCCAAGTTAGTGTGATTGCAAATAACATGTTTTTTCTGAAAAACTAGCAGTAATTCATTGAAAGAATTGCTTGGTTTCATTGCAATTAGGTGTTTTACATTGGTTTAAAGCATTTTTATGTGAGTTTAATCGACTGTTTTTGAGAAAATCAATGTTTTTTTAGTAAACACTGTTTCAGGCCAAGTTAGTGTGATTGCAAATAACATGTTTTTTCTGAAAAACTAGCAGTAATTCATTGGAAAAATGGCTTGGTTCCATTGCAATTCAGTGTTTTACATTTGTTTAAAGCATTTTTATGTGAGTTTATTCGACTGTTTTTGAGAAAATCAATGTTTCTTTAGTAACCACTGTTTTAGGCCAAGTTAGTGTGATTGCAAATAACATGTTTTTTCTGAAAAACTAGCCGTAATTCTTTGGAAAAATTGCTTGGTTTCATTGCAATTCAGTGTTTTACATTGGTTTAAAGCATTTTTATGTGAGTTTAATCGACTGTTTTTGAGAAAATCAATGTTTTTTTAGTAAACACTGTTTTAGGCCAAGTTAGTGTGATTGCAAATAACATGTTTTTTCTGAAAAACTAGCATTAATTCATTGGAAAAATGGCTTGGTTTCATTGCAATTCAGTGTTTTACATTTGTTTAAAGCATTTTTATGTGAGTTTATTCGACTGTTTTTGAGAAAATCAATGTTTTTTTAGTAAACACTGTTTTAGGCCAAGTTAGTGTGATTGCAAATAACATGTTTTTTCTGAAAAACTAGCAGTAATTCATTGAAAGAATTGCTTGGTTTCATTGCAATTAGGTGTTTTACATTGCTTTAAAGCATTTTTATGTGAGTTTAATTGACTGTTTTTGAGAAAATCAATGTTTTTTTAGTAAACACTGTTTTAGGCCAACTTAGTGTGAATGCAAATAACATGTTTTTTTTTAAGAACTAGCAGTAATTCTTTGGAAAAATTGCTTGGTTTCATTGCAATTCAGTGTTTTACATTGGTTTAAAGCATTTTTATGTGAGTTTAATCGACTGTTTTTGAGAAAATCAATGTTTTTTTAGTAAACACTGTTTTAGGCCCAGTTAGTGTGAATGCAAATAACATGTTTTTTCTGAAAAACAAGCAGTAATTCTTTGGAAAAATTGCTTGGTTTCATTGCAATTCAGTGTTTTACATTGGTTTAAAGCATTTTTATGTGAGTTTAATCGACTGTTTTTGAGAAAATCAATGTTTTTTTAGTAAACACTGTTTTAGGCCAAGTTAGTGTGATTGCAAATAACATGTTTTTACTGAAAAACTAGCAGTAAATCTTTGAAAAAATTGTTTGGTTTCATTGCAATTCAGTGTTTTACATTGGTTTAAAGCATTTTTATGTGAGTTTAATCGACTGTTTTTGAGAAAATCAATGTTTTTTTAGTAAACACTGTTTTAGGCCAAGTTAGTGTGATTGCAAATAACATGTTTTTACTGAAAAACTAGCAGTAAACCTTTGGAAAAATTGTTTGGTTTCATTGCAATTCAGTGTTTTACATTGGTTTAAAGCATTTTTATGTGAGTTTAATCGACTGTTTTTGAGAAAATCAATGTTTTTTTAGTAAACACTGTTTTAGGCCAAGTTAGTGTGATTGCAAATAACATGTTTTTTCTGAAAAACTAGCAGTAATTCTTTGGAAAAATTGCTTGGTTTCATTGCAATTCAGTGTTTTACATTGGTTTAAAGCATTTTTATGTGAGTTTAATCGACTGTTTTTGAGAAAATCAATGTTTTTTTAGTAAACACTGTTTAATGCCAAGTTAGTGTGAATGCAAATAACATGTTTTTTCTGAAAAACTAGCAGTAATTCTTTGGAAAAATTGCTTGTTTTCATTGCAATTCAGTGTTTTACATTGGTTTAAAACATTTTTATGTGAGTTTAATCGACTGTTTTTGAGAAAATCAATGTTTTTTTAGTAAACACTGTTTTAGGCCAAGTTAGTGTGATTGCAAATAACATGTTTTTACTGAAAAACTAGCAGTAATTCTTTGGAAAAATTGTTTGGTTTCATTGCAATTCAGTGTTTTACATTGGTTTAAAGCATTTTTATGTGAGTTTAATCGATTGTTTTTGAGAAAATCAATGTTTTTTTAGTAAACACTGTTTTAGGCCAAGTTAGTGTGATTGCAAATAACATGTTTTTTCTGAAAAACTAGCAGTAATTCTTTGGAAAAATTGCTTGGTTTCATTGCAATTCAGTGTTTTACATTGGTTTAAAGCATTTTTATGTGAGTTTAATCGACTTTTTTTGAGAAAATCAATGTTTTTTTAGTAAACACTGTTTTAGGCCAAGTTAGTGTGATTGCAAATAACATGTTTTTTCTGAAAAACTAGCAGTAATTCTTTGGAAAAATTGCTTGTTTTCATTGCAATTCAGTGTTTTACATTGGTTTAAAACACTTTTATGTGAGTTTAATCGACTGTTTTTGAGAAAATCAATGTTTTTTTAGTAAACACTGTTTTAGGCCAAGTTAGTGTGATTGCAAATAACATGTTTTTACTGAAAAACTAGCAGTAATTCTTTGGAAAAATTGTTTGGTTTCATTGCAATTCAGTGTTTTACATTGGTTTAAAGCATTTTGATGTGAGTTTAATCGACTGTTTTTGAGAAAATCAATGTTTTTTTAGTAAACACTGTTTTAGGCCAAGTTAGTGTGATTGCAAATAACATGTTTTTTCTGAAAAACTAGCAGTAATTCTTTGGAAAAATTGCTTGGTTTCATTGCAATTCAATGTTTTACATTGGTTTAAAGCATTTTTATGTGAGTTTAATCGACTGTTTTTGAGAAAATCAATGTTTTTTTAGTAAACACTGTTTTAGGCCAAGTTAGTGTGATTGCAAATAACATGTTTTTTCTGAAAAACTAGCAGTAATTCATTGGAAAAATGGCTTGGTTTCATTGCAATTCAGTGTTTTACATTGCTTTAAAGCATTTTTATGTGAGTTTATTCGACATTTTTTGAGAAAATCAATGTTTTTTTAGTAAACACTGTTTTAGGCCCAGTTAGTGTGATTGCAAATAACATGTTTTTACTGAAAAACTAGCAGTAAATCTTTGAAAAAATTGTTTGGTTTCATTGCAATTCAGTGTTTTACATTGGTTTAAAGCATTTTGATGTGAGTTTAATCGACTGTTTTTGAGAAAATCAATGTTTTTTTAGTAAACACTGTTTTAGGCCAAGTTAGTGTGATTGCAAATAACATGTTTTTTCTGAAAAACTAGCAGTAATTCATTGAAAGAATTGCTTGGTTTCATTGCAATTCAGTGTTTTACATTGGTTTAAAGCATTTTTATGTGAGTTTAATCGACTTTTTTTGAGAAAATCAATGTTTTTTTAGTAAACACTGTTTTAGGCCAAGTTAGTGTGATTGCAAATAACATGTTTTTTCTGAAAAACCAGCATTAATTCATTGGAAAAATGGCTTGGTTTCATTGCAATTCAGTGTTTTACATTTGTTTAAAGCATTTTTATGTGAGTTTATTCGACTGTTTTTGAGAAAATCAATGTTTTTTTAGTAACCACTGTTTTAGGCCAAGTTAGTGTGATTGCAAATAACATGTTTTTTCTGAAAAACTAGCAGTAATTCATTGGAAAAATTGCTTGGTTTCATTGCAATTCAATGTTTTACATTGCTTTAAAGCATTTTTATGTGAGTTTAATCGACTGTTTTTGAGAAAATCAATGTTTTTTTAGTAAACACTGTTTTAGGCCAAGTTAGTGTGATTGCAAATAACATGTTTTTTCTGAAAAACTAGCAGTAATTCTTTGGAAAAATTGCTTGGTTTCATTGCAATTCAGTGTTTTACATTGGTTTAAAGCATTTTTATGTGAGTTTAATCGACTGTTTTTGAGAAAATCAATGTTTTTTTAGTAAACACTGTTTAATGCCAAGTTAGTGTGATTGCAAATAACATGTTTTTACTGAAAAACTAGCAGTAATTCTTTGGAAAAATTGTTTGGTTTCATTGCAATTCAGTGTTTTACATTGGTTTAAAGCATTTTTATGTGAGTTTAATCGACTGTTTTTGAGAAAATCAATGTTTTTTTAGTAAACACTGTTTTAGGCCAAGTTAGTGTGATTGCAAATAACATGTTTTTTCTGAAAAACTAGCAGTAATTCTTTGGAAAAATTGCTTGGTTTCATTGCAAGTCAGTGTTTTACATTGGTTTAAAGCATTTTTATGTGAGTTTAATCGACTGTTTTTGAGAAAATCAATGTTTTTTTAGTAAACACTGTTTTAGGCCAAGTTAGTGTGATTGCAAATAACATGTTTTTTCTGAAAAACTAGCAGTAATTCATTGGAAAAATTGCTTGGTTTCATTGCAATTCAGTGTTTTACATTGCTTTAAAGCATTTTTATGTGAGTTTATTCGCCTTTTTTTGAGAAAATCAATGTTTTTTTAGTAAACACTGTTTTAGGCCCAGTTAGTGTGATTGCAAATAACATGTTTTTTCTGAAAAACTAGCAGTAATTCTTTGGAAAAATTGCTTGTTTTCATTGCAATTCAGTGTTTTACATTGGTTTAAAACATTTTTATGTGAGTTTAATCGACTGTTTTTGAGAAAATCAATGTTTTTTTAGTAAACACTGTTTTAGGCCAAGTTAGTGTGATTGCAAATAACATGTTTTTACTGAAAAACTAGCAGTAATTCTTTGGAAAAATTGTTTGGTTTCATTGCAATTCAGTGTTTTACATTGGTTTAAAGCATTTTGATGTGAGTTTAATCGACTGTTTTTGAGAAAATCAATGTTTTTTTAGTAAACACTGTTTTAGGCCAAGTTAGTGTGATTGCAAATAACATGTTTTTTCTGAAAAACTAGCAGTAATTCTCTGGAAAAATTGCTTGGTTTCATTGCAATTCAGTGTTTTACATTTGCTTAAAGCATTTTTATGTGAGTTTATTCGACTGTTTTTGAGAAAATCAATGTTTTTTTAGTAACCACTGTTTTAGGCCAAGTTAGTGTGATTGCAAATAACATGTTTTTTCTGAAAAACTAGCAGTAATTCTTTGGAAAAATTGCTTGGTTTCATTGCAATTCAGTGTTTTACATTGCTTTAAAGCATTTTTATGTGAGTTTATTCGACTGTTTTTGAGAAAATCAATGTTTTTTTAGTAAACACTGTTTTAGGCCAAGTTAGTGTGATTGCAAATAAAATGTTTTTTCTGAAAAACTAGCAGTAATTCATTGAAAGAATTGCTTGGTTTCATTGCAATTAGGTGTTTTACATTGGTTTAAAGCATTTTTATGTGAGTTTAATCGACTGTTTTTGAGAAAATCAATGTTTTTTTAGTAAACACTGTTTTAGGCCAAGTTAGTGTGATTGCAAATAACATGTTTTTTCTGAAAAATTAGCAGTAATTCATTGGAAAAATGGCTTGGTTTCATTGCAATTCAGTGTTTTACATTGCTTTAAAGCATTTTTATGTGAGTTTATTCGACTTTTTTTGAGAAAATCAATGTTTTTTTAGTAAACACTGTTTTAGGCCCAGTTAGTGTGATTGCAAATAACATGTTTTTACTGAAAAACTAGCAGTAAATCTTTGAAAAAATTGTTTGGTTTCATTGCAATTCAGTGTTTTACATTGGTTTAAAGCATTTTGATGTGAGTTTAATCGACTGTTTTTGAGAAAATCAATGTTTTTTTAGTAAACACTGTTTTAGGCCAAGTTAGTGTGATTGCAAATAACATGTTTTTTCTGAAAAGCTAGCAGTAATTCATTGAAAGAATTACTTGGTTTCATTACAATTCAGTGTTTTACATTGGTTTAAAGCATTTTTATGTGAGTTTAATCGACTGTTTTTGAGAAAATCAATGTTTTTTTAGTAAACACTGTTTTAGGCCAAGTTAGTGTGATTGCAAATAACATGTTTTTTCTGAAAAACTAGCAGTAATTCATTGAAAGAATTGCTTGGTTTCATTGCAATTAGGTGTTTTACATTGGTTTAAAGCATTTTTATGTGAGTTTAATCGACTGTTTTTGAGAAAATCAATGTTTTTTTAGTAAACACTGTTTTAGGCCAAAGTAGTGTGAATGCATATAACATGTTTTTTCTGAAAAACTAGCAGTAATTCTTTGGAAAAATGGCTTGGTTTCATTGCAATTCAGTGTTTTACATTGGTTTAAAGCATTTTTATGTAAGTTTAATCGACTGTTTTTGAGAAAATCAATGTCTTTTTAGTTAACACTGTTTTAGGCCAAGTTAGTGTGATTGCAAATAACATGTTTTTTCTGAAAAACTAGCAGTAATTCTTTGGAAAAATTGCTTGGTTTCATTGCAATTCAGTGTTTTACATTGGTTTAAAGCATTTTTAGGTGAGTTTAATCGACTGTTTTTGAGAAAATCAATGTTTTTTTAGTAAACACTGTTTTAGGCCAAGTTAGTGTGATTGCAAATAACATGTTTTTTCTGAAAAACTAGCTGTAATTCATTGAAAAAATGGCTTGGTTTCATTGCAATTCAGTGTTTTACATTGGTTTAAAGCATTTTTATGTGAGTTTATTCGACTGTTTTTGAGAAAATCAATGTTTTTTTAGTAAACACTGTTTTAGGCCCAGTTAGTGTGATTGCAAATAACATGTTTTTACTGAAAAACTAGCAGTAAATCTTTGGAAAAATTGCTTGGTTTCATTGCAATTCAGTGTTTTACATTGGTTTAAAGCATTTTTATGTGAGTTTAATCGACTGTTTTTGAGAAAATCAATGTTTTTTTAGTAAACACTGTTTTAGGCCCAGTTAGTGTGATTGCAAATAACATGTTTTTACTGAAAACCTAGCAGTAAATCTTTGGAAAAATTGTTTGGTTTCATTGCAATTCAGTGTTTTACATTGGTTTAAAGCATTTTTATGTGAGTTTAATCGACTGTTTTTGAGAAAATCAATGTTTTTTTAGTAAACACTGTTTTAGGCAAAGTTAGTGTGATTGCAAATAACATGTTTTTTCTTAAAAACTAGCAGTAATTCTTTGGAAAAATTGCTTGGTTTCATTGCAATTCAGTGTTTTACATTGGTTTAAAGCATTTTTATGTGAGTTTAATCGACTGTTTTTGAGAAAATCAATGTTTTTTTAGTAAACACTGTTTTAGGCCAAGTTAGTGTGATTGCAAATAACATGTTTTTTCTGAAAAACTAGCAGTAATTCATTGGAAAAATGGCTTGGTTTCATTGCAATTAAGTGTTTTACATTGGTTTAAAGCATTTTTATGTGAGTTTATTCGACTGCTTTTGAGAAAATCAATGTTTTTTTAGTAACCACTGTTTTAGGCCAAGTTAGTGTGAATGCAAATAACATGTTTTTTCTGAAAAACTAGCAGTAATTCTTTGGAAAAATTGCTTGGTTTCATTGCAATTCAGTGTTTTACATTGCTTTAAAGCATTTTTATGTGAGTTTAATCGACTGTTTTTGAGAAAATCAATGTTTTTTTAGTAAACACTGTTTTAGGCCAAGTTAGTGTGATTGCAAATAACATGTTTTTTCTGAAAAACTAGCTGTAATTCATTGGAAAAATGGCTTGGTTTCATTGCATATCAGTGTTTTACATTGGTTTAAAGCATTTTTATGTGAGTTTATTCGACTGTTTTTGAGAAAATCAATGTTTTTTTAGTAAACACTGTTTTAGGCCCAGTTAGTGTGATTGCAAATAACATGTTTTTACTGAAAAACTAGGAGTAAATCTTTGGAAAAGTTGCTTGGTTTCATTGCAATTCAGTGTTTAACATTGGTTTAAAGCATTTTTATGTGAGTTTATTCGACCGCTTTTGAGAAAATCAATGTTTTTTTAGTAACCACTGTTTTAGGCCAAGTTAGTGTGAATGCAAATAACATGTTTTTTCTGAAAAACTAGCAGTAATTCTTTGGAAAAATTGCTTGGTTTCATTGCAATTCAGTGTTTTACATTGCTTTAAAGCATTTTTATGTGAGTTTAATCGACTGTTTTTGAGAAAATCAATGTTTTTTTAGTAAACACTGTTTTAGGCAAAGTTAGTGTGATTGCAAATAACATGTTTTTTCTGAAAAACTAGCAGTAATTCTTTGGAAAAATTGCTTGGTTTCTTTGCAATTCAGTGTTTTACATTGGTTTAAAGCATTTTTATGTGAGTTTAATCGACTGTTTTTGAGAAAATCAATGTTTTTTTAGTAAACACTGTTTTAGGCCAAGTTAGTGTGATTGCAAATAACATGTTTTTTCTGAAAAACTAGCAGTAATTCATTGGAAAAATGGCTTGGTTTCATTGCAATTAAGTGTTTTACATTTGTTTAAAGCATTTTTATGTGAGTTTATTCGACTGCTTTTGAGAAAATCAATGTTTTTTTAGTAACCACTGTTTTAGGCAAAGTTAGTGTGAATGCAAATAACATGTTTTTTCTGAAAAACTAGCAGTAATTCTTTGGAAAAATTGCTTGGTTTCATTGCAATTCAGTGTTTTACATTGCTTTAAAGCATTTTTATGTGAGTTTAATCGACTGTTTTTGAGAAAATCAATGTTTTTTTAGTAAACACTGTTTTAGGCCAAGTTAGTGTGATTGCAAATAACATGTTTTTTTCTGAAAAACTAGCTGTAATTCATTGGAAAAATGGCTTGGTTTCATTGCATATCAGTGTTTTACATTGGTTTAAAGCATTTTTATGTGAGTTTATTCGACTGTTTTTGAGAAAATCAATGTTTTTTTAGTAAACACTGTTTTAGGCCCAGTTAGTGTGATTGCAAATAACATGTTTTTACTGAAAAACTAGGAGTAAATCTTTGGAAAAGTTGCTTGGTTTCATTGCAATTCAGTGTTTTACATTGGTTTAAAGCATTTTTATGTGAGTTTAATCGACTGTTTTTGAGAAAATCAATGTTTTTTTAGTAAACACTGTTTTAGGCCCAGTTAGAGTGATTGCAAATAACATGTTTTTACTGAAAAACTAGCAGTAAATCTTTGGAAAAATTTTTTGGTTTCATTGCAATTCAGTGTTTTACATTGGTTTAAAGCATTTTTATGTGAGTTTAATCGACTGTTTTTGAGAAAATCAATGTTTTTTTAGTAAACACTGTTTTAGGCAAAGTTAGTGTGATTGCAAATAACATGTTTTTTCTGAAAAACTAGCTGTAATTCATTGGAAAAATGGCTTGGTTTCATTGCAATTCAGTGTTTTACATTTGTTTAAAGCATTTTTATGTGAGTTTATTCGACTGCTTTTGAGAAAATCAATGTTTTTTTAGTAACCACTGTTTTAGGCCAAGTTAGTGTGAATGCAAATAACATGTTTTTTCTGAAAAACTAGCAGTAATTCTTTGGAAAAATTGCTTGGTTTCATTGCAATTCAGTGTTTTACATTGCTTTAAAGCATTTTTATGTGAGTTTAATCGACTGTTTTTGAGAAAATCAATGTTTTTTTAGTAAACACTGTTTTAGGCCAAGTTAGTGTGATTGCAAATAACATGTTTTTTCTGAAAAACTAGCAGTAATTCATTGGAAAAATGGCTTGGTTTCATTGCAATTCAGTGTTTTACATTTGTTTAAAGCATTTTTATGTGAGTTTATTCGACTGTTTTTGAGAAAATCAATGTTTTTTTAGTAACCACTGTTTTAGGCCAAGTTAGTGTGATTGCAAATAACATGTTTTTTCTGAAAAACTAGCAGTAATTCTTTGGAAAAATTGCTTGGTTTCATTGCAATTCAGTGTTTTACATTGCTTTAAAGCATTTTTATGTGAGTTTAATCGACTGTTTTTGAGAAAATCAATGTTTTTTTAGTAAACACTGTTTTAGGCCAAGTTAGTGTGAATGCAAATAACATGTTTTTTCTGAAAAATTAGCAGTAATTCTTTGCAAAATTGCTTGGTTTCATTGCAATTTAGTGTTTTACATTGGTTTAAAGCATTTTGATGTGAGTTTAATCGACTGTTTTTGAGAAAATCAATGTTTTTTTAGTAAACACTGTTTTAGGCCAAAGTAGTGTGAATGCAAATAATATGTTTTTTCTGAAAAACTAGCAGTAATTCTTTGAAAAAATTGCTTGGTTTCATTGCAATTCAGTGTTTTACATTGGTTTAAAGCATTTTTATGTGAGTTTAATCGACTGTTTTTGAGAAAATCAATGTTTTTTTAGTAAAAACTGTTTTAGGCCAAGTTAGTGTGATTGCAAATAACATGTTTTTTCTGAAAAACTAGCTGTAATTCATTGGAAAAATGGCTTGGTTTCATTGCAATTCAGTGTTCTACATTGGTTTAAAGCATTTTTATGTGAGTTTATTCGACTGTTTTTGAGAAAATCAATGTTTTTTTAGTAAACACTGTTTTAGGCCCAGTTAGTGTGATTGCAAATAACATCTTTTTACTGAAAAACTAGCAGTAAATCTTTGGAAAAATTGCTTTGTTTCATTGCAATTCAGTGTTTTACATTGGTTTTAAGCATTTTTATGTGAGTTTAATCGACTGTTTTTGAAAAAATCAATGTTTTTTTAGTAAACACTGTTTTAGGCCCAGTTAGTGTGATTGCAAATAACATGTTTTTACTGAAAAACTAGGAGTAAATCTTTGGAAAAGTTGCTTGGTTTCATTGCAATTCAGTGTTTTACATTGGTTTAAAGCATTTTTATGTGAGTTTAATCGACTGTTTTTGAGAAAATCAATGTTTTTTTAGTAAACACTGTTTTAGGCCCAGTTAGAGTGATTGCAAATAACATGTTTTTACTGAAAAACTAGCAGTAAATCTTTGGAAAAATTGTTTGGTTTATTTGCAATTCAGTGTTTTACATTGGTTTAAAGCATTTTTATGTGAGTTTAATCGACTGTTTTTGAGAAAATCAATGTTTTTTTAGTAAACACTGTTTTAGGCAAAGTTAGTGTGATTGCAAATAACATGTTTTTTCTGAAAAACTAGCAGTAATTCTTTGGAAAAATTGCTTGGTTTCATTGCAATTCAGTGTTTTACATTGGTTTAAAGCATTTTTATGTGAGTTTAATCGACTGTTTTTGAGAAAATCAATGTTTTTTTAGTAAACACTGTTTTAGGCCAAGTTAGTGTGATTGCAAATAACATGTTTTTTCTGAAAAACTAGCTGTAATTCATTGGAAAAATGGCTTGGTTTCATTGCAATTCAGTGTTTTACATTTGTTTAAAGCATTTTTATGTGAGTTTATTCGACTGCTTTTGAGAAAATCAATGTTTTTTTAGTAACCACTGTTTTAGGCCAAGTTAGTGTGAATGCAAATAACATGTTTTTTCTGAAAAACTAGCAGTAATTCTTTGGAAAAATTGCTTGGTTTCATTGCAATTCAGTGTTTTACATTGCTTTAAAGCATTTTTATGTGAGTTTAATCGACTGTTTTTGAGAAAATCAATGTTTTTTTAGTAAACACTGTTTTAGGCCAAGTTAGTGTGATTGCAAATAACATGTTTTTTCTGAAAAACTAGCAGTAATTCATTGGAAAAATGGCTTGGTTTCATTGCAATTCAGTGTTTTACATTTGTTTAAAGCATTTTTATGTGAGTTTATTCGACTGTTTTTGAGAAAATCAATGTTTTTTTAGTAACCACTGTTTTAGGCCAAGTTAGTGTGATTGCAAATAACATGTTTTTTCTGAAAAACTAGCAGTAATTCTTTGGAAAAATTGCTTGGTTTCATTGCAATTCAGTGTTTTACATTGCTTTAAAGCATTTTTATGTGAGTTTAATCGACTGTTTTTGAGAAAATCAATGTTTTTTTAGTAAACACTGTTTTAGGCCAAGTTAGTGTGAATGCAAATAACATGTTTTTTCTGAAAAATTAGCAGTAATTCTTTGCAAAATTGCTTGGTTTCATTGCAATTTAGTGTTTTACATTGGTTTAAAGCATTTTGATGTGAGTTTAATCGACTGTTTTTGAGAAAATCAATGTTTTTTTAGTAAACACTGTTTTAGGCCAAAGTAGTGTGAATGCAAATAACATGTTTTTTCTGAAAAACTAGCAGTAATTCTTTGAAAAAATTGCTTGGTTTCATTGCAATTCAGTGTTTTACATTGGTTTAAAGCATTTTTATGTGAGTTTAATCGACTGTTTTTGAGAAAATCAATGTTTTTTTAGTAAAAACTGTTTTAGGCCAAGTTAGTGTGATTGCAAATAACATGTTTTTTCTGAAAAACTAGCTGTAATTCATTGGAAAAATGGCTTGGTTTCATTGCAATTCAGTGTTTTACATTGGTTTAAAGCATTTTTATGTGAGTTTATTCGACTGTTTTTGAGAAAATCAATGTTTTTTTAGTAAACACTGTTTTAGGCCCAGTTAGTGTGATTGCAAATAACATGTTTTTACTGAAAAACTAGCAGTAAATCTTTGGAAAAATTGCTTTGTTTCATTGCAATTCAGTGTTTTACATTGGTTTAAAGCATTTTTATGTGAGTTTAATCGACTGTTTTTGAAAAAATCAATGTTTTTTTAGTAAACACTGTTTTAGGCCCAGTTAGTGTGATTGCAAATAACATGTTTTTACTGAAAAACTAGCAGTAAATCTTTGGAAAAATTGTTTGGTTTCATTGCAATTCAGTGTTTTACATTGGTTTAAAGCATTTTTATGCGAGTTTAATCGACTGTTTTTGAGAAAATCAATGTTTTTTTAGTAAACACTGTTTTAGGCAAAGTTAGTGTGATTGCAAATAACATGTTTTTTCTGAAAAACTAGCAGTAATTCTTTGGAAAAATTGCTTGGTTTCATTGCAATTCAGTGTTTTACATTGGTTTAAAGCATTTTTATGTGAGTTTAATCGACTGTTTTTGAGAAAATCAATGTTTTTTTAGTAAACACTGTTTTAGGCCAAGTTAGTGTGATTGCAAATAACATGTTTTTTCTGAAAAACTAGCAGTAATTCATTGGAAAAATGGCTTGGTTTCATTGCAATTCAGTGTTTTACATTTGTTTAAAGCATTTTTATGTGAGTTTATTCGACTGCTTTTGAGAAAATCAATGTTTTTTTAGTAACCACTGTTTTAGGCCAAGTTAGTGTGAATGCAAATAACATGTTTTTTCTGAAAAACTAGCAGTAATTCTTTGGAAAAATTGCTTGGTTTCATTGCAATTCAGTGTTTTACATTGCTTTAAAGCATTTTTATGTGAGTTTAATCGACTGTTTTTGAGAAAATCAATGTTTTTTTAGTAAACACTGTTTTAGGCCAAGTTAGTGTGATTGCAAATAACATGTTTTTTCTGAAAAACTAGCAGTAATTCATTGGAAAAATGGCTTGGTTTCATTGCAATTCAGTGTTTTACATTTGTTTAAAGCATTTTTATGTGAGTTTATTCGACTGTTTTTGAGAAAATCAATGTTTTTTTAGTAACCACTGTTTTAGGCCAAGTTAGTGTGATTGCAAATAACATGTTTTTTCTGAAAAACTAGCAGTAATTCTTTGGAAAAATTGCTTGGTTTCATTGCAATTCAGTGTTTTACATTGCTTTAAAGCATTTTTATGTGAGTTTAATCGACTGTTTTTGAGAAAATCAATGTTTTTTTAGTAAACACTGTTTTAGGCCAAGTTAGTGTGAATGCAAATAACATGTTTTTTCTGAAAAATTAGCAGTAATTCTTTGCAAAATTGCTTGGTTTCATTGCAATTCAGTGTTTTACATTGGTTTAAAGCATTTTGATGTGAGTTTAATCGACTGTTTTTGAGAAAATCAATGTTTTTTTAGTAAACACTGTTTTAGGCCAAAGTAGTGTGAATGCAAATAACATGTTTTTTCTGAAAAACTAGCAGTAATTCTTTGGAAAAAGTGCTTGGTTTCATTGCAATTCAGTGTTTTACATTGGTTTAAAGCATTTTTATGTGAGTTTAATCGACTGTTTTTGAGAAAATCAATGTTTTTTTAGTTAACACTGTTTCTGGCCAAGTTAGTGTGATTGCAAATAACATGTTTTTTCTGAAAAACTAGCAGTAATTCATTGGAAAAATGGCTTGGTTTCATTGCAATTAGGGGTTTTCATTGGTTTAAAGCATTTTCAGGTGAGTTTAATCGACTGTTTTTGAGAAAATCAATGTTTTTTTAGTAAACACTGTTTTAGGCCAAGTTAGTGTGATTGCAAATAACATGTTTTTTTTGAAAAACTAGCTGTAATTCATTGGAAAAATGGCTTGGTTTCATTGCAATTCAGTGTTTTACATTGGTTTAAAGCATTTTTATGTGAGTTTATTCGACTGTTTTTGAGAAAATCAATGTTTTTTTAGTAAACACTGTTTTAGGACCAGTTAGTGTGATTGCAAATAACATGTTTTTACTGAAAAACTAGCAGTAAATCTTTGGAAAAATTGCTTGGTTTCATTGCAATTCAGTGTTTTACATTGGTTTAAAGCATTTTTATGTGAGTTTAATCGACCGTTTTTGAGAAAATCAATGTTTTTTTAGTAAACACTGTTTTAGGCCAAGTTAGTGTGATTGAAAATAACATGTTTTTACTGAAAAACTAGCAATAAATCTTTGGAAAAATTGTTTGGTTTCATTGCAATTCAATGTTTTACATTGGTTTAAAGCATTTTTATGTGAGTTTAATCGACTGTTTTTGAGAAAATCAATGTTTTTTTAGTAAACACTGTTTTAGGCCAAGTTAGTGTGATTGCAAATAACATGTTTTTTCTGAAAAACTAGCAGTAATTCTTTGGAAAAATTGCTTGGTTTCATTGCAATTCATTGTTTTACATTGCTTTAAAGCATTTTTATGTGAGTTTAATCGACTGTTTTTGAGAAAATCAATGTTTTTTTAGTAAACACTGTTTTAGGCCAAGTTAGTGTGATTAAAAATAACATGTTTTTTCTGAAAAACTGGCAGTAATTCATTGGAAAAATGGCTTGGTTTCATTGCAATTCAGTGTTATACATTTGTTTAAAGCATTTTTATGTGAGTTTATTCGACTGGTTTTGAGAAAATTTTTTTTTTTTTAGTAACCACTGTTTTAGGCCAAGTTAGTGTGAATGCAAATAACATGTTTTTTCTGAAAAACTAGCAGTAATTCTTTGGAAAAATTGCTTGGTTTCATTGCAATTTAGTGTTTTACATTGCTTTAAAGCATTTTTATGTGAGTTTAATCGACTGTTTTTGAGAAAATCAATGTTTTTTTAGTAAACACTGTTTTAGGCCCAGTTAGTGTGATTGCAAATAACATGTTTTTACTGAAAAACTAGCAGTAAATCTTTGAAAAAATTGTTTGGTTTCATTGCAATTCAGTGTTTTACATTGCTTTAAAGCATTTTTATGTGAGTTTAATCGACTGTTTTTGAGAAAATCAATGTTTTTTTAGTAAACACTGTTTTAGGCCAAGTTAGTGTGATTGCAAATAACATGTTTTTTCTGAAAAACTAGCAGTAATTCTTTGGAAAAATTGCTTGGTTTTATTGCAATTCATTGTTTTACATTGCTTTAGAGCATTTTTATGTGAGTTTAATCGACTGTTTTTGAGAAAATCAATGTTTTTTTAGTAAACACTGTTTTAGGCCAAGTTAGTGTGATTGCAAATAACATGTTTTTTCTGAAAAACTGCAAGTAATTCATTGGAAAAATGGCTTGGTTTCATTGCAATTCAGTGTTATACATTTGTTTAAAGCATTTTTATGTGAGTTTATTCGACTGGTTTTGAGAAAATTTTTTTTTTTTTAGTAACCACTGTTTTAGGCCAAGTTAGTGTGAATGCAAATAACATGTTTTTTCTGAAAAACTAGCAGTAATTCTTTGGAAAAATTGCTTGGTTTCATTGCAATTTAGTGTTTTACATTGCTTTAAAGCATTTTTATGTGAGTTTAATCGACTGTTTTTGAGAAAATCAATGTTTTTTTAGTAAACACTGTTTTAGGCCCAGTTAGTGTGATTGCAAATAACATGTTTTTACTGAAAAACTAGCAGTAAATCTTTGAAAAAATTGTTTGGTTTCATTGCAATTCAGTGTTTTACATTGGTTTAAAGCATTTTTATGTGAGTTTAATCTACTGTTTTTGAGAAAATCAATGTTTTTTTAGTAAACACTGTTTTAGGCCAAGTTAGTGTGATTGCAAATAACATGTTTTTACTGAAAAACTAGCAGTAATTCTTTGGAAAAATTGTTTGGTTTCATTGCAATTAAGTGTTTTACATTGGTTTAAAGCATTTTTATGTGAGTTTAATCGACTGTTTTTGAGAAAATCAATGTTTTTTTAGTAAACACTGTTTTAGGCCAAGTTAGTGTGATTGCAAATAACATAATTTTTCTGAAAAACTAGCAGTAATTAATTGGAAAAATGGCTTGGTTTCCTTGCAATTCAGTGTTTTACATTTGTTTAAAGCATTTTTATGTGAGTTTATTTGACTGCTTTTGAGAAAATCAATGTTTTTTTAGTAACCACTGTTTTAGGCCAAGTTAGTGTGATTGCAAATAACATGTTTTTTCTGAAAAACTAGCAGTAATTCTTTGGAAAAATTGCTTGGTTTCATTGCAATTCAGTGTTTTACATTGCTTTAAAGCATTTTTATGTGAGTTTAATCGACTGTTTTTGAGAAAATCAAAGTTTTTTTAGTAAACACTGTTTTAGGCCAAGTTAGTGTGATTGCAAATAACATGTTTTTTCTGAAAAACTAGCAGTAATTCTTTGGAAAAATTGCTTGGTTTCATTGCAATTCAGTGTTTTACATTGGTTTAAAGCATTTTTATGTGAGTTTAATCGACTGTTTTTGAGAAAATCAATGTTTTTTTTAGTAAACACTGTTTTAGGCCAAGTTAGTGTGAATGCAAATAACATGTTTTTTCTGAAAAACTAGCTGTAATTCATTGGAAAAATGGCTTGGTTTCATTGCAATTCAGTGTTTTACATTTGTTTAAAGCATTTTTATGTTAGTTTATTCGACTGTTTTTGAGAAAATCAATGTTTTTTTAGTAAACACTGTTTTAGGCCCAGTTAGTGTGATTGCAAATAACATGTTTTTACTGAAAAACTAGCAGTAATTCTTTGAAAAAATTGCTTCGTTTCATTGCAATTCAGTGTTTTACATTGCTTTAAAGCATTTTTATGTGAGTTTAATCGACTGTTTTTGAGAAAATCAGTGTTTTTTTAGTAAACACTGTTTTAGGCCAAGTTAGTGTGATTGCAAATAACATATTTTTTCTGAAAAACTAGCAGTAATTCATTGAAAGAATTACTTGGTTTCATTACAATTCAGTGTTTTACATTGGTTTAAAGCATTTTTATGTGAGTTTAATCGACTGTTTTTGAGAAAATAAATGTTTTTTTAGTAAACACTGTTTTAGGCCAAGTTAGTGTGAATGCAAATAACATGTTTTTTCTGAAAAACTAGCAGTAATTCTTTTGAAAAATTGCTTGGTTTCATTGCAATTCAGTGTTTTACATTGCTTTAAAGCATTTTTATGTGAGTTTAATCGACTGTTTTTGAGAAAATCAAAGTTTTTTTAGTAAACACTGTTTTAGCCCAAGTTAGTGTGATTGCAAATAACATGTTTTTTCTGAGAAACTAGCAGTAATTCTTTGGAAAAATTGCTTGGTTTCATTGCAATTCAGTGTTTTACATTGGTTTAAAGCATTTTTATGTGAGTTTAATCGACTGTTTTTGAGAAAATCAATGTTTTTTTAGTAAACACTGTTTTAGGCCCAGTTAGTGTGATTGCAAATAACATGTTTTTACTGAAAAACTAGCAGTAAATCTTTGAAAAAATTGTTTGGTTTCATTGCAATTCAGTGTTTTACATTGGTTTAAAGCATTTTTATGTGAGTTTAATCGACTGTTTTTGAGAAAATCAATGTTTTTTTAGTAAACACTGTTTTAGGCCAAGTTAGTGTGATTGCAAATAACATGTTTTTACTGAAAAACTAGCAGTAATTCTTTGGAAAAATTGTTTGGTTTCATTGCAATTAAGTGTTTTACATTGGTTTAAAGCATTTTTATGTGAGTTTAATCGACTGTTTTTGAGAAAATCAATGTTTTTTTAGTAAACACTGTTTTAGGCCAAGTTAGTGTGATTGCAAATAACATGTTTTTTCTGAAAAACTAGCAGTAATTAATTGGAAAAATGGCTTGGTTTCCTTGCAATTCAGTGTTTTACATTTGTTTAAAGCATTTTTATGTGAGTTTATTCGACTGCTTTTGAGAAAATCAATGTTTTTTTAGTAACCACTGTTTTAGGCCAAGTTAGTGTGATTGCAAATAACATGTTTTTTCTGAAAAACTAGCAGTAATTAATTGGAAAAATGGCTTGGTTTCCTTGCAATTCAGTGTTTTACATTTGTTTAAAGCATTTTTATGTGAGTTTATTTGACTGCTTTTGAGAAAATCAATGTTTTTTAGTAACCACTGTTTTAGGCCAAGTTAGTGTGATTGCAAATAACATGTTTTTTCTGAAAAACTAGCAGTAATTCTTTGGAAAAATTGCTTGGTTTCATTGCAACTCAGTGTTTTACATTGCTTTAAAGCATTTTTATGTGAGTTTAATCGACTGTTTTTGAGAAAATCAATGTTTTTTTAGTAAACACTGTTTTAGGCCAAGTTAGTGTGAATGCAAATAACATGTTTTTTCTGAAAAACTAGCAGTAATTCTTTGGAAAAATTGCATGGTTTCATTGCAATTCAGTGTTTTACATTGCTTTAAAGCATTTTTATGTGAGTTTAATCGACTGTTTTTGAGAAAATCAAAGTTTTTTTAGTAAACACTGTTTTAGGCCAAGTTAGTGTGATTGCAAATAACATGTTTTTTCTGAAAAACTAGCTGTAATTCATTGGAAAAATGGCTTGGTTTCATTGCAATTCAGTGTTTTACATTTGTTTAAAGCATTTTTATGTTAGTTTATTCGACTGTTTTTGAGAAAATCAATGTTTTTTTAGTAAACACTGTTTTAGGCCCAGTTAGTGTGATTGCAAATAACATGTTTTTACTGAAAAACTAGCAGTAATTCTTTGAAAAAATTGCTTCGTTTCATTGCAATTCAGTGTTTTACATTGCTTTAAAGCATTTTTATGTGAGTTTAATCGACTGTTTTTGAGAAAATCAAAGTTTTTTTAGTAAACACTGTTTTAGGCCAAGTTAGTGTGATTGCAAATAAAATGTTTTTACTGAAAAACTAGCAGTAATTCTTTGGAAAAATTGTTTGGTTTCATTGCAATTCAGTGTTTTACATTGGTTTAAATTATTTTTATGTGAGTTTAATCGACTGTTTTTGAGAAAATCAATGTGTTTTTTAGTAAACACTGTTTTAGGCCAAGTTAGTGTGATTGCAAATAACATGTTTTTACTGAAAAACTAGCAATAATTCTTTGGAAAAATTGTTTGGTTTTACTGCAATTCAGTGTTTTACATTTGTTTAAAGCATTTTTATGTGAGTTTATTTGACTGCTTTTGAGAAAATCAATGTTTTTTTAGTAACCACTGTTTTAGGCCAAGTTAGTGTGATTGCAAATAACATGTTTTTTCTGAAAAACTAGCAGTAATTCATTGGAAAAATTGCTTGGTTTCATTGCAAATCAGTGTTTTACATTGCTTTAAAGCATTTTTATGTGAGTTTAATCGACTGTTTTTGAGAAAATCAGTGTTTTTTTAGTAAACACTGTTTTAGGCCAAGTTAGTGTGATTGCAAATAACATGTTTTTTCTGAAAAACTAGCAGTAATTCATTGAAAGAATTACTTGGTTTCATTACAATTCAGTGTTTTACATTGGTTTAAAGCATTTTTATGTGAGTTTAATCGACTGTTTTTGAGAAAATAAATGTTTTTTTAGTAAACACTGTTTTAGGCCAAGTTAGTGTGAATGCAAATAACATGTTTTTTCTGAAAAACTAGCAGTAATTCTTTTGAAAAATTGCTTGGTTTCATTGCAATTCAGTGTTTTACATTGCTTTAAAGCATTTTTATGTGAGTTTAATCGACTGTTTTTGAGAAAATCAAAGTTTTTTTAGTAAACACTGTTTTAGCCCAAGTTAGTGTGATTGCAAATAACATGTTTTTTCTGAGAAACTAGCAGTAATTCTTTGGAAAAATTGCTTGGTTTCATTGCAATTCAGTGTTTTACATTGGTTTAAAGCATTTTTATGTGAGTTTAATCGACTGTTTTTGAGAAAATCAATGTTTTTTTAGTAAACACTGTTTTAGGCCAAGTTAGTGTGAATGCAAATAACATGTTTTTTCTGAAAAACTAGCAGTAATTCTTTGGAAAAATTGCTTGGTTTCATTGCAATTTAGTGTTTTACATTGCTTTAAAGCATTTTTATGTGAGTTTAATCGACTGTTTTTGAGAAAATCAATGTTTTTTTAGTAAACACTGTTTTAGGCCCAGTTAGTGTGATTGCAAATAACATGTTTTTACTGAAAAACTAGCAGTAAATCTTTGAAAAAATTGTTTGGTTTCATTGCAATTCAGTGTTTTACATTGGTTTAAAGCATTTTTATGTGAGTTTAATCGACTGTTTTTGAGAAAATCAATGTTTTTTTAGTAAACACTGTTTTAGGCCAAGTTAGTGTGATTGCAAATAACATGTTTTTACTGAAAAACTAGCAGTAATTCTTTGGAAAAATTGTTTGGTTTCATTGCAATTAAGTGTTTTACATTGGTTTAAAGCATTTTTATGTGAGTTTAATCGACTGTTTTTGAGAAAATCAATGTTTTTTTAGTAAACACTGTTTTAGGCCAAGTTAGTGTGATTGCAAATAACATGCTTTTTCTGAAAAACTAGCAGTAATTAATTGGAAAAATGGCTTGGTTTCCTTGCAATTCAGTGTTTTACATTTGTTTAAAGCATTTTTATGTGAGTTTATTCGACTGCTTTTGAGAAAATCAATGTTTTTTTAGTAACCACTTTTTTAGGCCAAGTTAGTGTGATTGCAAATAACATGTTTTTTCTGAAAAACTAGCAGTAATTCATTGGAAAAATTGCTTGGTTTCATTGCAACTCAGTGTTTTACATTGCTTTAAAGCATTTTTATGTGAGTTTAATCGACTGTTTTTGAGAAAATCAATGTTTTTTTAGTAAACACTGTTTTAGACCAAGTTAGTGTGAATGCAAATAACATGTTTTTTCTGAAAAACTAGCAGTAATTCTTTGGAAAAATTGCTTGGTTTCATTGCAATTCAGTGTTTTACATTGCTTTAAAGCATTTTTATGTGAGTTTAATCGACTGTTTTTGAGAAAATCAAAGTTTTTTTAGTAAACACTGTTTTAGGCCAAGTTAGTGTGATTGCAAATAACATGTTTTTTCTGAAAAACTAGCAGTAATTCTTTGGAAAAATTGCTTGGTTTCATTGCAATTCAGTGTTTTACATTGGTTTAAAGCATTTTTATGTGAGTTTAATCGACTGTTTTTGAGAAAATCAATGTTTTTTTTAGTAAACACTGTTTTAGGCCAAGTTAGTGTGAATGCAAATAACATGTTTTTTCTGAAAAACTAGCTGTAATTCATTGGAAAAATGGCTTGGTTTCATTGCAATTCAGTGTTTTACATTGGTTTAAAGCATTTTTATGTGAGTTTAATCGACTGTTTTTGAGAAAATCAATGTTTTTTTAGTAAACACTGTTTTAGGCCCAGTTAGTGTGATTGCAAATAACATGTTTTTACTGAAAAACTAGCAGTAATTCTTTGGAAAAATTGTTTGGTTTCATTGCAATTAAGTGTTTTACATTGGTTTAAAGCATTTTTATGTGAGTTTAATCGACTGTTTTTGAGAAAATCAATGTTTTTTTAGTAAACACTGTTTTAGGCCAAGTTAGTGTGATTGCAAATAACATGTTTTTTCTGAAAAACTAGCAGTAATTAATTGGAAAAATGGCTTGGTTTCCTTGCAATTCAGTGTTTTACATTTGTTTAAAGCATTTTTATGTGAGTTTATTCGACTACTTTTGAGAAAATCAATGTTTTTTTAATAACCACTTTTTTAGGCCAAGTTAGTGTGATTGCAAATAACATGTTTTTTCTGAAAAACTAGCAGTAATTCTTTGGAAAAATTGCTTGGTTTCATTGCAACTCAGTGTTTTACATTGCTTTAAAGCATTTTTATGTGAGTTTAATCGACTGTTTTTGAGAAAATCAATGTTTTTTTAGTAACCACTGTTTTAGGCCAAGTTAGTGTGATTGCAAATAACATGTTTTTTCTGAAAAACTAGCAGTAATTCATTGGAAAAATTGCTTGGTTTCATTGCAAATCAGTGTTTTACATTGCTTTAAAGCATTTTTATGTGAGTTTAATCGACTGTTTTTGAGAAAATCAGTGTTTTTTTAGTAAACACTGTTTTAGGCCAAGTTAGTGTGATTGCAAATAACATGTTTTTTCTGAAAAACTAGCAGTAATTCATTGAAAGAATTACTTGGTTTCATTACAATTCAGTGTTTTACATTGGTTTAAAGCATTTTTATGTGAGTTTAATCGACTGTTTTTGAGAAAATAAATGTTTTTTTAGTAAACACTGTTTTAGGCCAAGTTAGTGTGAATGCAAATAACATGTTTTTTCTGAAAAACTAGCAGTAATTCTTTTGAAAAATTGCTTGGTTTCATTGCAATTCAGTGTTTTACATTGCTTTAAAGCATTTTTATGTGAGTTTAATCGACTGTTTTTGAGAAAATCAAAGTTTTTTTAGTAAACACTGTTTTAGCCCAAGTTAGTGTGATTGCAAATAACATGTTTTTTCTGAGAAACTAGCAGTAATTCTTTGGAAAAATTGCTTGGTTTCATTGCAATTCAGTGTTTTACATTGGTTTAAAGCATTTTTATGTGAGTTTAATCGACTGTTTTTGAGAAAATCAATGTTTTTTTAGTAAACACTGTTTTAGGCCAAGTTAGTGTGAATGCAAATAACATGTTTTTTCTGAAAAACTAGCAGTAATTCTTTGGAAAAATTGCTTGGTTTCATTGCAATTTAGTGTTTTACATTGCTTTAAAGCATTTTTATGTGAGTTTAATCGACTGTTTTTGAGAAAATCAATGTTTTTTTAGTAAACACTGTTTTAGGCCCAGTTAGTGTGATTGCAAATAACATGTTTTTACTGAAAAACTAGCAGTAAATCTTTGAAAAAATTGTTTGGTTTCATTGCAATTCAGTGTTTTACATTGGTTTAAAGCATTTTTATGTGAGTTTAATCGACTGTTTTTGAGAAAATCAATGTTTTTTTAGTAAACACTGTTTTAGGCCAAGTTAGTGTGATTGCAAATAACATGTTTTTACTGAAAAACTAGCAGTAATTCTTTGGAAAAATTGTTTGGTTTCATTGCAATTAAGTGTTTTACATTGGTTTAAAGCATTTTTATGTGAGTTTAATCGACTGTTTTTGAGAAAATCAATGTTTTTTTAGTAAACACTGTTTTAGGCCAAGTTAGTGTGATTGCAAATAACATGCTTTTTCTGAAAAACTAGCAGTAATTAATTGGAAAAATGGCTTGGTTTCCTTGCAATTCAGTGTTTTACATTTGTTTAAAGCATTTTTATGTGAGTTTATTCGACTGCTTTTGAGAAAATCAATGTTTTTTTAGTAACCACTTTTTTAGGCCAAGTTAGTGTGATTGCAAATAACATGTTTTTTCTGAAAAACTAGCAGTAATTCTTTGGAAAAATTGCTTGGTTTCATTGCAACTCAGTGTTTTACATTGCTTTAAAGCATTTTTATGTGAGTTTAATCGACTGTTTTTGAGAAAATCAATGTTTTTTTAGTAAACACTGTTTTAGACCAAGTTAGTGTGAATGCAAATAACATGTTTTTTCTGAAAAACTAGCAGTAATTCTTTGGAAAAATTGCTTGGTTTCATTGCAATTCAGTGTTTTACATTGCTTTAAAGCATTTTTATGTGAGTTTAATCGACTGTTTTTGAGAAAATCAAAGTTTTTTTAGTAAACACTGTTTTAGGCCAAGTTAGTGTGATTGCAAATAACATGTTTTTTCTGAAAAACTAGCAGTAATTCTTTGGAAAAATTGCTTGGTTTCATTGCAATTCAGTGTTTTACATTGCTTTAAAGCATTTTTATGTGAGTTTAATCGACTGTTTTTGAGAAAATCAAAGTTTTTTTAGTAAACACTGTTTTAGCCCAAGTTAGTGTGATTGCAAATAACATGTTTTTTCTGAGAAACTAGCAGTAATTCTTTGGAAAAATTGCTTGGTTTCATTGCAATTCAGTGTTTTACATTGGTTTAAAGCATTTTTATGTGAGTTTAATCGACTGTTTTTGAGAAAATCAATGTTTTTTTAGTAAACACTGTTTTAGGCCAAGTTAGTGTGAATGCAAATAACATGTTTTTTCTGAAAAACTAGCAGTAATTCTTTGGAAAAATTGCTTGGTTTCATTGCAATTTAGTGTTTTACATTGCTTTAAAGCATTTTTATGTGAGTTTAATCGACTGTTTTTGAGAAAATCAATGTTTTTTTAGTAAACACTGTTTTAGGCCCAGTTAGTGTGATTGCAAATAACATGTTTTTACTGAAAAACTAGCAGTAAATCTTTGAAAAAATTGTTTGGTTTCATTGCAATTCAGTGTTTTACATTGGTTTAAAGCATTTTTATGTGAGTTTAATCGACTGTTTTTGAGAAAATCAATGTTTTTTTAGTAAACACTGTTTTAGGCCAAGTTAGAGTGATTGCAAATAACATGTTTTTACTGAAAAACTAGCAGTAATTCTTTGGAAAAATTGTTTGGTTTCATTGCAATTAAGTGTTTTACATTGGTTTAAAGCATTTTTATGTGAGTTTAATCGACTGTTTTTGAGAAAATCAATGTTTTTTTAGTAAACACTGTTTTAGGCCAAGTTAGTGTGATTGCAAATAACATGCTTTTTCTGAAAAACTAGCAGTAATTAATTGGAAAAATGGCTTGGTTTCCTTGCAATTCAGTGTTTTACATTTGTTTAAAGCATTTTTATGTGAGTTTAATCGACTGTTTTAGAGAAAATCAATGTTTTTTTAGTAACCACTTTTTTAGGCCAAGTTAGTGTGATTGCAAATAACATGTTTTTTCTGAAAAACTAGCAGTAATTCTTTGGAAAAATTGCTTGGTTTCATTGCAATTCAGTGTTTTACATTGCTTTAAAGCATTTTTATGTGAGTTTAATCGACTGTTTTTGAGAAAATCAAAGTTTTTTTAGTAAACACTGTTTTAGGCCAAGTTAGTGTGATTGCAAATAACATGTTTTTTCTGAAAAACTAGCAGTAATTCTTTGGAAAAATTGCTTGGTTTCATTGCAATTCAGTGTTTTACATTGGTTTAAAGCATTTTTATGTGAGTTTAATCGACTGTTTTTGAGAAAATCAATGTTTTTTTTAGTAAACACTGTTTTAGGCCAAGTTAGTGTGAATGCAAATAACATGTTTTTTCTGAAAAACTAGCTGTAATTCATTGGAAAAATGGCTTGGTTTCATTGCAATTCAGTGTTTTACATTTGTTTAAAGCATTTTTATGTTAGTTTATTCGACTGTTTTTGAGAAAATCAATGTTTTTTTAGTAAACACTGTTTTAGGCCCAGTTAGTGTGATTGCAAATAACATGTTTTTACTGAAAAACTAGCAGTAAATCTTTGAAAAAATTGTTTGGTTTCATTGCAATTCAGTGTTTTACATTGGTTTAAAGCATTTTTATGTGAGTTTAATCGACTGTTTTTGAGAAAATCAATGTTTTTTTAGTAAACACTGTTTTAGGCCAAGTTAGTGTGATTGCAAATAACATGTTTTTACTGAAAAACTAGCAGTAATTCTTTGGAAAAATTGTTTGGTTTCATTGCAATTAAGTGTTTTACATTGGTTTAAAGCATTTTTATGTGAGTTTAATCGACTGTTTTTGAGAAAATCAATGTTTTTTTAGTAAACACTGTTTTAGGCCAAGTTAGTGTGATTGCAAATAACATGTTTTTTCTGAAAAACTAGCAGTAATTAATTGGAAAAATGGCTTGGTTTCCTTGCAATTCAGTGTTTTACATTTGTTTAAAGCATTTTTATGTGAGTTTATTCGACTGCTTTTGAGAAAATCAATGTTTTTTTAGTAACCACTTTTTTAGGCCAAGTTAGTGTGATTGCAAATAACATGTTTTTTCTGAAAAACTAGCAGTAATTCTTTGGAAAAATTGCTTGGTTTCATTGCAACGCAGTGTTTTACATTGCTTTAAAGCATTTTTATGTGAGTTTAATCGACTGTTTTTGAGAAAATCAATGTTTTTTTAGTAAACACTGTTTTAGACCAAGTTAGTGTGAATGCAAATAACATGTTTTTTCTGAAAAACTAGCAGTAATTCTTTGGAAAAATTGCTTGGTTTCATTGCAATTCAGTGTTTTACATTGCTTTAAAGCATTTTTATGTGAGTTTAATCGACTGTTTTTGAGAAAATCAAAGTTTTTTTAGTAAACACTGTTTTAGGCCAAGTTAGTGTGATTGCAAATAACATGTTTTTTCTGAAAAACTAGCAGTAATTCTTTGGAAAAATTGCTTGGTTTCATTGCAATTCAGTGTTTTACATTGGTTTAAAGCATTTTTATGTGAGTTTAATCGACTGTTTTTGAGAAAATCAATGTTTTTTTTAGTAAACACTGTTTTAGGCCAAGTTAGTGTGAATGCAAATAACATGTTTTTTCTGAAAAACTAGCTGTAATTCATTGGAAAAATGGCTTGGTTTCATTGCAATTCAGTGTTTTACATTTGTTTAAAGCATTTTTATGTTAGTTTATTCGACTGTTTTTGAGAAAATCAATGTTTTTTTAGTAAACACTGTTTTAGGCCCAGTTAGTGTGATTGCAAATAACATGTTTTTACTGAAAAACTAGCAGTAATTCTTTGAAAAAATTGCTTCGTTTCATTGCAATTCAGTGTTTTACATTGCTTTAAAGCATTTTTATGTGAGTTTAATCGACTGTTTTTGAGAAAATCAAAGTTTTTTTAGTAAACACTGTTTTAGGCCAAGTTAGTGTGATTGCAAATAACATGTTTTTACTGAAAAACTAGCAGTAATTCTTTGGAAAAATTGTTTGGTTTCATTGCAATTCAGTGTTTTACATTGGTTTAAATTATTTTTATGTGAGTTTAATCGACTGTTTTTGAGAAAATCAATGTTTTTTTAGTAAACACTGTTTTAGGCCAAGTTAGTGTGATTGCAAATAACATGTTTTTTCTGAAAAACTAGCAGTAATTCATTGGAAAAATTGCTTGGTTTCATTGCAATTCAGTGTTTTACATTGGTTAAAAGCATTTTTATGTGAGTTTAATCGACTGTATTTGAGAAAATCAATGTTTTTTTTAGTAAACACTGTTTTAGGCCAAGTTAGTGTGATTGCAAATAACATGTTTTTACTGAAAAACTAGCAGTAAATCTTTGAAAAAATTGTTTGGTTTCATTGCAATTCAGTGTTTTACATTGGTTTAAAGCATTTTTATGTGAGTTTAATCGACTGTTTTTGAGAAAATCAATGTTTTTTTAGTAAACACTGTTTTAGGCCAAGTTAGTGTGATTGCAAATAACATGTTTTTACTGAAAAACTAGCAGTAATTCTTTGGAAAAAGTGTTTGGTTTCATTGCAATTAAGTGTTTTACATTGGTTTAAAGCATTTTTATGTGAGTTTAATCGACTGTTTTTGAGAAAATCAATGTTTTTTTAGTAAACACTGTTTTAGGCCAAGCTAGTGTGATTGCAAATAACATGTTTTTTCTGAAAAACTAGCAGTAATTAATTGGAAAAATGGCTTGGTTTCCTTGCAATTCAGTGTTTTACATTTGTTTAAAGCATTTTTATGTGAGTTTATTCGACTGCTTTTGAGAAAATCAATGTTTTTTTAGTAACCACTGTTTTAGGCCAAGTTAGTGTGATTGCAAATAACATGTTTTTTCTGAAAAACTAGCAGAAATTCTTTGGAAAAATTGCTTGGTTTCATTGCAACTCAGTGTTTTACATTGCTTTAAAGCATTTTTATGTGAGTTTAATCGACTGTTTTTGAGAAAATCAATGTTTTTTTAGTAAACACTGTTTTAGGCCAAGTTAGTGTGAATGCAAATAACATGTTTTTTTCTGAAAAACTAGCAGTAATTCTTTGGAAAAATTGCTTGGTTTCATTGCAATTCAGTGTTTTACATTGCTTTAAAGCATTTTTATGTGAGTTTAATCGACTGTTTTTGAGAAAATCAAAGTTTTTTTAGTAAACACTGTTTTATGCCAAGTTAGTGTGATTGCAAATAACATGTTTTTTCTGAAAAACTAGCAGTAATTCTTTGGAAAAATTGCTTGGTTTCATTGCAATTTAGTGTTTTACATTGGTTTAAAGCATTTTTATGTGAGTTTAATCGACTGTTTTTGAGAAAATCAATGTTTTTTTTAGTAAACACTGTTTTAGGCCAAGTTAGTGTGAATGCAAATAACATGTTTTTTCTGAAAAACTAGCTGTAATTCATTGGAAAAATGGCTTGGTTTCATTGCAATTCAGTGTTTTACATTTGTTTAAAGCATTTTTATGTTAGTTTATTCGACTGTTTTTGAGAAAATCAATGTTTTTTTAGTAAACACTGTTTTAGGCCCAGTTAGTGTGATTGCAAATAACATGTTTTTACTGAAAAACTAGCAGTAATTCTTTGAAAAAATTGCTTCGTTTCATTGCAATTCAGTGTTTTACATTGCTTTAAAGCATTTTTATGTGAGTTTAATCGACTGTTTTTGAGAAAATCAAAGTTTTTTTAGTAAACACTGTTTTAGGCCAAGTTAGTGTGATTGCAAATAACATGTTTTTACTGAAAAACTAGCAGTAATTCTTTGGAAAAATTGTTTGGTTTCATTGCAATTCAGTGTTTTACATTGGTTTAAATTATTTTTATGTGAGTTTAATCGACTGTTTTTGAGAAAATCAATGTTTTTTTAGTAAACACTGTTTTAGGCCAAGTTAGTGTGATTGCAAATAACATGTTTTTTCTGAAAAACTAGCAGTAATTCATTGGAAAAATTGCTTGGTTTCATTGCAATTCAGTGTTTTACATTGGTTAAGAGCATTTTTATGTGAGTTTAATCGACTGTTTTTGAGAAAATCAATGTTTTTTTTAGTAAACACTGTTTTAGGCCAAGTTAGTGTGATTGCAAATAACATGTTTTTACTGAAAAACTAGCAGTAATTCTTTGGAAAAATTGTTTGGTTTTACTGCAATTCAGTGTTTTACATTTGTTTAAAGCATTTTTATGTGAGTTTATTCGACTGCTTTTGAGAAAATCAATGTTTTTTTAGTAACCACTGTTTTAGGCCAAGTTAGTGTGATTGCAAATAACATGTTTTTTCTGAAAAACTAGCAGTAATTCATTGGAAAAATTGCTTGGTTTCATTGCAAATCAGTATTTTACATTGCTTTAAAGCATTTTTATGTGAGTTTAATCGACTGTTTTTGAGAAAATCAATGTTTCTTTAGTAAACACTGTTTTAGGCCAAGTTAGTGTGATTGCAAATAACATGTTTTTTCTGAAAAACTAGCAGTAATTCATTGAAAGAATTACTTGGTTTTACTGCAATTCAGTGTTTTACATTTGTTTAAAGCATTTTCAGGTGAGTTTAATCGACTGTTTTTGAGAAAATCAATGTTTTTTTAGTAAACACTGTTTTAGGCCAAGTTAGTGTGATTGCAAATAACATGTTTTTTCTGAAAAACTAGCAGTAATTCATTGGAAAAATGGCTTGGTTTCATTGCAATTCAGTGTTTTACATTGGTTTAAAGCATTTTTATGTGAGTTTAATCGACTGTTTTTGAGAAAATCAATGTTTTTTTAGTAAACACTGTTTTAGGCCAAGTTAGTGTGATTGCAAATAACATGTTTTTTCTGAAAAACTAGCAGTAATTCTTTGGAAAAATTGCTTGGTTTGATTGCAATTCAGTGTTTTACATTGCTTTAAAGCATTTTTATGTGAGTTTAATCTACTGTTTTTGAGAAAATCAATGTTTTTTTAGTAAACACTGTTTTAGGCCAAGTTAGTGTGATTGCAAATAACATGTTTTTTCTGAAAAACTGGCAGTAATTCATTGGAAAAATGGCTTGGTTTCATTGCAATTCAGTGTTATACATTTGTTTAAAGCATTTTTATGTGAGTTTATTCGACTGGTTTTGAGAAAATTTTTTTTTTTTTAGTAACCACTGTTTTAGGCCAAGTTAGTGTGAATGCAAATAACATGTTTTTTCTGAAAAACTAGCAGTAATTCTTTGGAAAAATTGCTTGGTTTCATTGCAATTTAGTGTTTTACATTGCTTTAAAGCATTTTTATGTGAGTTTAATCGACTGTTTTTGAGAAAATCAATGTTTTTTTAGTAAACACTGTTTTAGGCCCAGTTAGTGTGATTGCAAATAACATGTTTTTACTGAAAAACTAGCAGTAAATCTTTGAAAAAATTGTTTGGTTTCATTGCAATTCAGTGTTTTACATTGGTTTAAAGCATTTTTATGTGAGTTTAATCGACTGTTTTTGAGAAAATCAATGTTTTTTTAGTAAACACTGTTTTAGGCCAAGTTAGTGTGATTGCAAATAACATGTTTTTACTGAAAAACTAGCAGTAATTCTTTGGAAAAATTGTTTGGTTTCATTGCAATTAAGTGTTTTACATTGGTTTAAAGCATTTTTATGTGAGTTTAATCGACTGTTTTTGAGAAAATCAATGTTTTTTTAGTAAACACTGTTTTAGGCCAAGTTAGTGTGATTGCAAATAACATGTTTTTTCTGAAAAACTAGCAGTAATTAATTGGAAAAATGGCTTGGTTTCCTTGCAATTCAGTGTTTTACATTTGTTTAAAGCATTTTTATGTGAGTTTATTCGACTGCTTTTGAGAAAATCAATGTTTTTTTAGTAACCACTGTTTTAGGCCAAGTTAGTGTGATTGCAAATAACATGTTTTTTCTGAAAAACTAGCAGTAATTCTTTGGAAAAATTGCTTGGTTTCATTGCAACTCAGTGTTTTACATTGCTTTAAAGCATTTTTATGTGAGTTTAATCGACTGTTTTTGAGAAAATCAATGTTTTTTTAGTAAACACTGTTTTAGGCCAAGTTAGTGTGAATGCAAATAACATGTTTTTTCTGAAAAACTAGCAGTAATTCTTTGGAAAAATTGCTTGGTTTCATTGCAATTCAGTGTTTTACATTGCTTTAAAGCATTTTTATGTGAGTTTAATCGACTGTTTTTGAGAAAATCAAAGTTTTTTTAGTAAACACTGTTTTAGGCCAAGTTAGTGTGATTGCAAATAACATGTTTTTTCTGAAAAACTAGCAGTAATTCTTTGGAAAAATTGCTTGGTTTCATTGCAATTCAGTGTTTTACATTGGTTTAAAGCATTTTTATGTGAGTTTAATCGACTGTTTTTGAGAAAATCAATGTTTTTTTTAGTAAACACTGTTTTAGGCCAAGTTAGTGTGAATGCAAATAACATGTTTTTTCTGAAAAACTAGCTGTAATTCATTAGAAAAATGGCTTGGTTTCATTGCAATTCAGTGTTTTACATTTGTTTAAAGCATTTTTATGTTAGTTTATTCGACTGTTTTTGAGAAAATCAATGTTTTTTTAGTAAACACTGTTTTAGGCCCAGTTAGTGTGATTGCAAATAACATGTTTTTACTGAAAAACTAGCAGTAAT
Organism: Catostylus mosaicus; assembly: GCA_964019065.1. NCBI lineage: Eukaryota > Metazoa > Cnidaria > Scyphozoa > Rhizostomeae > Catostylidae > Catostylus > Catostylus mosaicus. The sequence continues at coordinate 5,314,095 of OZ025192.1, read as the reverse complement.
TCTTTGAAAAAATTGCTTCGTTTCATTGCAATTCAGTGTTGTACATTGCTTTAAAGCATTTTTATGTGAGTTTAATCGACTGTTTTTGAGAAAATCAAAGTTTTTTTAGTAAACACTGTTTTAGGCCAAGTTAGTGTGATTGCAAATAACATGTTTTTACTGGAAAACTAGCAGTAATTCTTTGGAAAAATTGTTTGGTTTCATTGCAATTCAGTGTTTTACATTGGTTTAAATTATTTTTATGTGAGTTTAATCGACTGTTTTTGAGAAAATCAATGTTTTTTTAGTAAACACTGTTTTAGGCCAAGTTAGTGTGATTGCAAATAACATGTTTTTTCTGAAAAACTAGCATTAATTCATTGAAAGAATTGCTTGGTTTCATTGCAATTCAGTGTTTTACATTGGTTAAAAGCATTTTTATGTGAGTTTAATCGACTGTTTTTGAGAAAATCAATGTTTTTTTAGTAAACACTGTTTTAGGCCAAGTTAGTGTGATTGCAAATAACATGTTTTTACTGAAAAACTAGCAGTAATTCTTTGGAAAAATTGTTTGGTTTTACTGCAATTCAGTGTTTTACATTGGTTAAAAGCATTTTTATGTGAGTTTAATCGACTGTTTTTGAGAAAATCAATGTTTTTTTTAGTAAACACTGTTTTAGGCCAAGTTAGTGTGATTGCAAATAACATGTTTTTACTGAAAAACTAGCAGTAATTCTTTGGAAAAATTGTTTGGTTTTACTGCAATTCAGTGTTTTACATTTGTTTAAAGCATTTTTATATGAGTTTAATCGACTGTTTTTGAGAAAATCAATGTTTTTTTAGTAAACACTGTTTTAGGCCAAGTTAGTGTGATTGCAAATAACATGTTTTTTCTGAAAAACTAGCAGTAATTCATTGAAAGAATTACTTGGTTTCATTACAATTCAGTGTTTTACATTGGTTTAAAGCATTTTTATGTGAGTTTAATCGACTGTTTTTGAGAAAATCAATGTTTTTTTAGTAAACATTGTTTTAGGCCAAGTTAGTGTGATTGCAAATAACATGTTTTTTCTGAAAAACTAGCAGTAATTCTTTGAAAAAATTGCTTGGTTTCATTGCAATTCAGTGTTTTACATTGGTTTAAAGCATTTTTATGTGAGTTTAGTCGACTGTTTTTGAGAAAATCAATGTTTTTTTTAGTAAACACTGTTTTAGGCCAAGTTAGTGTGAATGCAAATAACATGTTTTTTCTGAAAAACTAGCTGTAATTCATTGGAAAAATGGCTTGGTTTCATTGCAATTCAGTGTTTTACATTTGTTTAAAGCATTTTTATGTTAGTTTATTCGACTGTTTTTGAGAAAAATAATGTTTTTTTAGTAAACACTGTTTTAGGCCCATTTAGTGTGATTGCAAATAACATGTTTTTACTGAAAAACTAGCAGTAATTCTTTGAAAAAATTGCTTCGTTTCATTGCAATTCAGTGTTTTACATTGCTTTAAAGCATTTTTATGTGAGTTTAATCGACTGTTTTTGAGAAAATCAAAGTTTTTTTAGTAAACACTGTTTTAGGCCAAGTTAGTGTGATTGCAAATAACATGTTTTTACTGAAAAACTAGCAGTAATTCTTTGGAAAAATTGTTTGGTTTCATTGCAATTCAGTGTTTTACATTGGTTTAAATTATTTTTATGTGAGTTTAATCGACTGTTTTTGAGAAAATCAATGTTTTTTTAGTAAACACTGTTTTAGGCCAAGTTAGTGTGATTGCAAATAACATGTTTTTTCTGAAAAACTAGCAGTAATTCATTGGAAAAATTGCTTGGTTTCATTGCAATTCAGTGTTTTACATTGGTTAAAAGCACTTTTATGTGAGTTTAATCGACTGTTTTTGAGAAAATCAATGTTTTTTTTAGTAAACACTGTTTTAGGCCAAGTTAGTGTGATTGCAAATAACATGTTTTTACTGAAAAACTAGCAGTAATTCTTTGGAAAAATTGTTTGGTTTTACTGCAATTCAGTGTTTTACATTTGTTTAAAGCATTTTTATGTGAGTTTATTCGACTGCTTTTGAGAAAATCAATGTTTTTTTAGTAAACACTGTTTTAGGCCAAGTTAGTGTGATTGCAAATAACATGTTTTTTCTGAAAAACTAGCAGTAATTCATTGGAAAAATTGCTTGGTTTCATTGCAAATCAGTATTTTACATTGCTTTAAAGCATTTTTATGTGAGTTTAATCGACTGTTTTTGAGAAAATCAATGTTTTTTTAGTAAACACTGTTTTAGGCCAAGTTAGTGTGATTGCAAATAACATGTTTTTTCTGAAAAACTAGCTGTAATTCATTGGAAAAATGGCTTGGTTTCATAGCAATTCAGTGTTTTACATTTGTTTAAAGCATTTTTATGTTAGTTTATTCGACTGTTTTTGAGAAAATCAATGTTTTTTTAGTAAACACTGTTTTAGGCCAAGTTAGTGTGATTGCAAATAACATGTTTTTTCTGAAAAACTAGCAGTAATTCATTGAAAGAATTACTTGGTTTCATTACAATTCAGTGTTTTACATTGGTTTAAAGCATTTTTATGTGAGTTTAATCGACTGTTTTTGAGAAAATCAATGTTTTTTTAGTAAACACTGTTTTAGGCCAAGTTAGTGTGATTGCAAATAACATGTTTTTTCTGAAAAACTAGCTGTAATTCATTGGAAAAATGGCTTGGTTTCATAGCAATTCAGTGTTTTACATTTGTTTAAAGCATTTTTATGTTAGTTTATTCGACTGTTTTTGAGAAAATCAATGTTTTTTTAGTAAACACTGTTTTAGGCCAAGTTAGTGTGATTGCAAATAACATGTTTTTTCTGAAAAACTAGCAGTAATTCATTGAAAGAATTACTTGGTTTCATTACAATTCAGTGTTTTACATTGGTTTAAAGCATTTTTATGTGAGTTTAATCGACTGTTTTTGAGAAAATCAATGTTTTTTTAGTAAACACTGTTTTAGGCCAAGTTAGTGTGATTGCAAATAACATGTTTTTTCTGAAAAACTAGCAGTAATTCTATGGAAAAATTGCTTGGTTTCATTGCAATTCAGTGTTTTACATTGGTTTAAAGCATTTTTATGTGAGTTTAATCGACTGTTTTTGAGAAAATCAATGTTTTTTTAGTAAACACTGTTTTAGGCCAAGTTAGTGTGATTGCAAATAACATGTCTTTTCTGAGAAACTAGCAGTAATTCTCTGGAAAAATTGCTTGTTTTCATTGCAATTCAGTGTTTTACATTGGTTTAAAGCATTTTTGTGTGAGTTTAATCGACTGTTTTTGAGAAAATCAATGTTTTTTTAGTAAACACTGTTTTAGGCCAAGTTAGTGTGATTGCAAATAACATGTTTTTTCTGAAAAACTAGCAGTAATTCTATGGAAAAATTGCTTGGTTTCATTGCAATTCAGTGTATTACATTGGTGTAAAGCATTTTTATGTGAGTTTAATCGACTGTTTTTGAGAAAATCAATGTTTTTTTTAGTAAACACTGTTTTAGGCCAAGTTAGTGTGATTGCAAATAGCATGTTTTTACTGAAAAACTAGCAGTAATTCTTTGGAAAAATTGTTTGGTTTTACTGCAATTCAGTGTTTTACATTTGTTTAAAGCATTTTTATGTGAGTTTATTCGACTGCTATTGAGAAAATCAATGTTTTTTTAGTAACAACTGTTTTAGGCCAAGTTAGTGTGATTGCAAATAACATGTTTTTTCTGAAAAACTAGCAGTAATTCATTGGAAAAATTGCTTGGTTTCATTGCAAATCAGTGTTTTACATTGCTTTAAAGCATTTTTATGTGAGTTTAATCGACTGTTTTTGAGAAAATCAATGTTTTTTTAGTAAACACTGTTTTAGGCCAAGTTAGTGTGATTGCAAATAACATGTTTTTTCTGAAAAACTAGCAGTAATTCATTGAAAGAATTACTTGGTTTCATTACAATTCAGTGTTTTACATTGGTTTAAAGCATTTTTATGTGAGTTTAATCGACTGTTTTTGAGAAAATCAATGTTTTTTTAGTAAACACTGTTTTAGGCCAAGTTAGTGTGAATGCAAATAACATGTTTTTTCTGAAAAACTAGCAGTAATTCTTTGGAAAAATTGCTTGGTTTCATTGCAATTCAGTGTTTTACATTGCTTTAAAGCATTTTTATGTGAGTTTAATCGACTGTTTTTGAGAAAATCAATGTTTTTTTAGTAAACACTGTTTTAGGCCAAGTTAGTGTGATTGCAAATAACATGTTTTTTCTGAAAAACTAGCAGTAATTCTATGGAAAAATTGCTTGGTTTCATTGCAATTCAGTGTATTACATTGGTGTAAAGCATTTTTATGTGAGTTTAATCGACTGTTTTTGAGAAAATCAATGTTTTTTTTAGTAAACACTGTTTTAGGCCAAGTTAGTGTGATTGCAAATAACATGTTTTTACTGAAAAACTAGCAGTAATTCTTTGGAAAAATTGTTTGGTTTTACTGCAATTCAGTGTTTTACATTTGTTTAAAGCATTTTTATGTGAGTTTATTCGACTGCTATTGAGAAAATCAATGTTTTTTTAGTAACAACTGTTTTAGGCCAAGTTAGTGTGATTGCAAATAACATGTTTTTTCTGAAAAACTAGCAGTAATTCATTGGAAAAATTGCTTGGTTTCATTGCAAATCAGTGTTTTACATTGCTTTAAAGCATTTTTATGTGAGTTTAATCGACTGTTTTTGAGAAAATCAATGTTTTTTTAGTAAACACTGTTTTAGGCCAAGTTAGTGTGATTGCAAATAACATGTTTTTTCTGAAAAACTAGCAGTAATTCATTGAAAGAATTACTTGGTTTCATTACAATTCAGTGTTTTACATTGGTTTAAAGCATTTTTATGTGAGTTTAATCGACTGTTTTTGAGAAAATCAATGTTTTTTTAGTAAACACTGTTTTAGGCCAAGTTAGTGTGAATGCAAATAACATGTTTTTTTCTGAAAAACTAGCAGTAATTCTTTGGAAAAATTGCTTGGTTTCATTGCAATTCAGTGTTTTACATTGGTTTAAAGCATTTTTATGTGAGTTTAATCGACTGTTTTTGAGAAAATCAATGTTTTTTTAGTAAACACTGTTTTAGGCCAAGTTAGTGTGATTGCAAATAACATGTTTTTTCTGAAAAACTAGCTGTAATTCATTGGAAAAATGGCTTGGTTTCATTGCAATTCAGTGTTTTACATTTGTTTAAAGCATTTTTATGTTAGTTTATTCGACTGTTTTTGAGAAAATCAATGTTTTTTTAGTAAACACTGTTTTAGGCCCAGTTAGTGTGATTGCAAATAACATGTTTTTACTGAAAAACTAGCAGTAATTCTTTGAAAAAATTGCTTCGTTTCATTGCAATTCAGTGTTTTACATTGCTTTAAAGCATTTTTATGTGAGTTTAATCGACTGCTATTGAGAAAATCAATGTTTATTTAGTAACAACTGTTTTAGGCCAAGTTAGTGTGATTGCAAATAACATGTTTTTTCTGAAAAACTAGCAGTAATTCATTGGAAAAATTGCTTGGTTTCATTGCAAATCAGTGTTTTACATTGCTTTAAAGCATTTTTATGTGAGTTTAATCGACTGTTTTTGAGAAAATCAATGTTTTTTTAGTAAACACTGTTTTAGGCCAAGTTAGTGTGATTGCAAATAACATGTTTTTTCTGAAAAACTAGCAGTAATTCATTGAAAGAATTACTTGGTTTCATTACAATTCAGTGTTTTACATTGGTTTAAAGCATTTTTATGTGAGTTTAATCGACTGTTTTTGAGAAAATCAATGTTTTTTTAGTAAACACTGTTTTAGGCCAAGTTAGTGTGAATGCAAATAACATGTTTTTTCTGAAAAACTAGCAGTAATTCTTTGGAAAAATTGCTTGGTTTCATTGCAATTCAGTGTTTTACATTGCTTTAAAGCATTTTTATGTGAGTTTAATCGACTGTTTTTGAGAAAATCAAAGTTTTTTTAGTAAACACTGTTTTAGGCCAAGTTAGTGTGATTGCAAATAACATGTTTTTTCTGAAAAACTAGCAGTAATTCTTTGGAAAAATTGCTTGGTTTCATTGCAATTCAGTGTTTTACATTGGTTTAAAGCATTTTTATGTGAGTTTAATCGACTGTTTTTGAGAAAATCAATGTTTTTTTAGTAAACACTGTTTTAGGCCAAGTTAGTGTGATTGCAAATAACATGTTTTTTCTGAAAAACTAGCTGTAATTCATTGGAAAAATAGCTTGGTTTCATTGCAATTCAGTGTTTTACATTTTTTTAAAGCATTTTTATGTTAGTTTATTCGACTGTTTTTGAGAAAATCAATGTTTTTTTAGTAAACACTGTTTTAGGCCCAGTTAGTGTGATTGCAAATAACATGTTTTTACTGAAAAACTAGCAGTAATTCTTTGAAAAAATTGCTTCGTTTCATTGCAATTCAGTGTTTTACATTGCTTTAAAGCATTTTTATGTGAGTTTATTCGAATGCTTTTGAGAAAATCAATGTTTTTTTAGTAACCACTGTTTTAGGCCAAGTTAGTGTGATTGCAAATAACATGTTTTTTCTGAAAAACTAGCCGTAATTCTTTGGAAAAATTGCTTGGTTTCATTGCAAATCAGTGTTTTACATTGCTTTAAAGCATTTTTATGTGAGTTTAATCGACTGTTTTTGAGAAAATCAATGTTTTTTTAGTAAACACTGTTTTAGGCCAATTTAGTGTGATTGCAAATAACATGTTTTTTCTGAAAAACTAGCTGTAATTCATTGGAAAAATGGCTTGGTTTCATTGCAATTCAGTGTTTTACATTTGTTTAAAGCATTTTTATGTTAGTTTATTCGACTGTTTTTGAGAAAATCAATGTTTTTTTAGTAAACACTGTTTTAGGCCCAGTTAGTGTGATTGCAAATAACATGTTTTTACTGAAAAACTAGCAGTAATTCTTTGAAAAAATTGCTTCGTTTCATTGCAATTCAGTGTTTTACATTGCTTTAAAGCATTTTTATGTGAGTTTATTCGACTGCTATTGAGAAAATCAATGTTTTTTTAGTAACAACTGTTTTAGGCCAAGTTAGTGTGATTGCAAATAACATGTTTTTTCTGAAAAACTAGCAGTAATTCATTGGAAAAATTGCTTGGTTTCATTGCAAATCAGTGTTTTACATTGCTTTAAAGCATTTTTATGTGAGTTTAATCGACTGTTTTTGAGAAAATCAATGTTTTTTTAGTAAACACTGTTTTAGGCCAAGTTAGTGTGATTGCAAATAACATGTTTTTTCTGAAAAACTAGCTGTAATTCATTGGAAAAATAGCTTGGTTTCATTGCAATTCAGTGTTTTACATTTTTTTAAAGCATTTTTATGTTAGTTTATTCGAAGTTTTTGAGAAAATCAATGTTTTTTTAGTAAACACTGTTTTAGGCCCAGTTAGTGTGATTGCAAATAACATGTTTTTACTGAAAAACTAGCAGTAATTCTTTGAAAAAATTGCTTCGTTTCATTGCAATTCAGTGTTTTACATTGCTTTAAAGCATTTTTATGTGAGTTTATTCGAATGCTTTTGAGAAAATCAATGTTTTTTTAGTAACCACTGTTTTAGGCCAAGTTAGTGTGATTGCAAATAACATGTTTTTTCTGAAAAACTAGCCGTAATTCTTTGGAAAAATTGCTTGGTTTCATTGCAAATCAGTGTTTTACATTGCTTTAAAGCATTTTTATGTGAGTTTAATCGACTGTTTTTGAGAAAATCAATGTTTTTTTAGTAAACACTGTTTTAGGCCAAGTTAGTGTGATTGCAAATAACATGTTTTTTCTGAAAAACTAGCTGTAATTCATTGGAAAAATGGCTTGGTTTCATTGCAATTCAGTGTTTTACATTTGTTTAAAGCATTTTTATGTTAGTTTATTCGACTGTTTTTGAGAAAATCAATGTTTTTTTAGTAAACACTGTTTTAGGCCCAGTTAGTGTGATTGCAAATAACATGTTTTTACTGAAAAACTAGCAGTAATTCTTTGAAAAAATTGCTTCGTTTCATTGCAATTCAGTGTTTTACATTGCTTTAAAGCATTTTTATGTGAGTTTATTCGACTGCTATTGAGAAAATCAATGTTTTTTTAGTAACAACTGTTTTAGGCCAAGTTAGTGTGATTGCAAATAACATGTTTTTTCTGAAAAACTAGCAGTAATTCATTGGAAAAATTGCTTGGTTTCATTGCAAATCAGTGTTTTACATTGCTTTAAAGCATTTTTATGTGAGTTTAATCGACTGTTTTTGAGAAAATCAATGTTTTTTTAGTAAACACTGTTTTAGGCCAAGTTAGTGTGATTGCAAATAACATGTTTTTTCTGAAAAACTAGCAGTAATTCATTGAAAGAATTACTTGGTTTCATTACAATTCAGTGTTTTACATTGGTTTAAAGCATTTTTATGTGAGTTTAATCGACTGTTTTTGAGAAAATCAATGTTTTTTTAGTAAACACTGTTTTAGGCCAAGTTAGTGTGAATGCAAATAACATGTTTTTTCTGAAAAACTAGCAGTAATTCTTTGGAAAAATTGCTTGGTTTCATTGCAATTCAGTGTTTTACATTGCTTTAAAGCATTTTTATGTGAGTTTAATCGACTGTTTTTGAGAAAATCAAAGTTTTTTTAGTAAACACTGTTTTAGGCCAAGTTAGTGTGATTGCAAATAACATGTTTTTTCTGAAAAACTAGCAGTAATTCTTTGGAAAAATTGCTTGGTTTCATTGCAATTCAGTGTTTTACATTGGTTTAAAGCATTTTTATGTGAGTTTAATCGACTGTTTTTGAGAAAATCAATGTTTTTTTAGTAAACACTGTTTTAGGCCAAGTTAGTGTGATTGCAAATAACATGTTTTTTCTGAAAAACTAGCTGTAATTCATTGGAAAAATAGCTTGGTTTCATTGCAATTCAGTGTTTTACATTTGTTTAAAGCATTTTTATGTTAGTTTATTCGACTGTTTTTGAGAAAATCAATGTTTTTTTAGTAAACACTGTTTTAGGCCCAGTTAGTGTGATTGCAAATAACATGTTTTTACTGAAAAACTAGCAGTAATTCTTTGAAAAAATTGCTTGGTTTCATTGCAATTCAGTGTTTTACATTGCTTTAAAGCATTTTTATGTGAGTTTATTCGAATGCTTTTGAGAAAATCAATGTTTTTTTAGTAACCACTGTTTTAGGCCAAGTTAGTGTGATTGCAAATAACATGTTTTTTCTGAAAAACTAGCCGTAATTCTTTGGAAAAATTGCTTGGTTTCATTGCAAATCAGTGTTTTACATTGCTTTAAAGCATTTTTATGTGAGTTTAATCGACTGTTTTTGAGAAAATCAATGTTTTTTTAGTAAACACTGTTTTAGGCCAAGTTAGTGTGATTGCAAATAACATGTTTTTTCTGAAAAACTAGCAGTAATTCATTGAAAGAATTACTTGGTTTCATTACAATTCAGTGTTTTACATTGGTTTAAAGCATTTTTATGTGAGTTTAATCGACTGTTTTTGAGAAAATCAATGTTTTTTTAGTAAACACTGTTTTAGGCCAAGTTAGTGTGATTGCAAATAACATGTTTTTTCTGAAAAACTAGCAGTAATTCATTGAAAGAATTGCTTGGTTTCATTGCAATTAGGTGTTTTATATTGGTTTAAAGCATTTTTATGTGAGTTTAATCGACCGTTTTTGAGAAAATCAATGTTTTTTTAGTAAACACTGTTTTACGCCAAATTAGTGTGATTGCAAATAACATGTTTTTTCTGAAAAACTAGTAGTAATTCTATGGAAAAATTGCTTGGTTTCATTGCAATTCAGTGTTTTACATTGCTTTAAAGCATTTTTATGTGAGTTTAATCGACTGTTTTTGAGAAAATCAATGTTTTTTTAGTAAACACTCTTTTAGGCCAAGTTAGTGTGATTGCAAATAACATGTTTTTTCTGAAAAACTAGCAGTAATTCATTGAAAGAATTACTTGGTTTCATTACAATTCAGTGTTTTACATTGGTTTAAAGCATTTTTATGTGAGTTTAATCGACTGTTTTTGAGAAAATCAATGTTTTTTTAGTAAACACTGTTTTAGGCCAAGTTAGTGTGATTGCAAATAACATGTTTTTTCTGAAAAACTAGCAGTAATTCATTGAAAGAATTGCTTGGTTTCATTGCAATTAGGTGTTTTATATTGGTTTAAAGCATTTTTATGTGAGTTTAATCGACTGTTTTTGAGAAAATCAATGTTTTTTTAGTAAACACTGTTTTACGCCAAATTAGTGTGATTGCAAATAACATGTTTTTTCTGAAAAACTAGTAGTAATTCTATGGAAAAATTGCTTGGTTTCATTGCAATTCAGTGTTTTACATTGGTTTAAAGCATTTTTATGTGAGTTTAATCGACTGTTTTTGAGAAAATCAATGTTTTTTTAGTAAACACTGTTTTAGGCCAAGTTAGTGTGATTGCAAATAACATGTTTTTTCTGAAAAACTAGCAGTAATTCTTTGGAAAAATTGCTTGGTTTGATTGCAATTCAGTGTTTTACATTGCTTTAAAGCATTTTTATGTGAGTTTAATCTACTGTTTTTGAGAAAATCAATGTTTTTTTAGTAAACACTGTTTTAGGCCAAGTTAGTGTGATTGCAAATAACATGTTTTTTCTGAAAAACTAGCAGTAATTCATTGGAAAAATTGCTTGGTTTCATTGCAATTCAGTGTTTTACATTGGTTTAAAGCATTTTTATGTGAGTTTAATCGACTGTTTTTGAGAAAATCAATGTTTTTTTAGTAAACACTGTTTTAGGCCAAGTTAGTGTGATTGCAAATAACATGTTTTTTCTGAGAAACTAGCAGTAATTCTTTGGAAAAATTGCTTGGTTTCATTGCAATTCAGTGTTTTACATTGGTTTAAAGCATTTTTATGTGAGTTTAATCGACTGTTTTTGAGAAAATCAATGTTTTTTTAGTAAACACTGTTTTAGGCCAAGTTAGTGTGATTGCAAATAACATGTTTTTTCTGAAAAACTAGCAGTAATTCTTTGGAAAATAGTTAGTTTCATTGCAATTCAGTGTTTTACATTGGATTAAAGCATTTTTATGTGAGTTTAATCTACTGTTTTTGAGAAAATCAATGTTTTTTTAGTAAACACTGTTTTAGGCCAAGTTAGTGTGATTGCAAATAATATGTTATTTCTGAAAAATTAGCAGTAATTCTTTGGAAAAATTGCTTGGTTTCATTGCAATTCAGTGTTTTACATTGCTTGAAAGCATTTTTATGTGAGTTTAATCGACTGTTTTTTAGAAAATCAATGTTTTTTTAGTAAACACTGTTTTAGGCCAAGTTAGTGTGATTGCAAATAACATGTTTTTTCTGAAAAACTAGCAGTAATTCTTTAGAAAATGGTTGGTTTCATTGCAATTCAGTGTTTTACATTGGTTTAAAGCATTTTTATGTGAGTTTAATCTACTGTTTTTGAGAAAATCAATGTTTTTTTAGTAAACACTGTTTTAGGCCAAGTTAGTGTGATTGCAAATAATATGTTATTTCTGAAAAATTAGCAGTAATTCTTTGGAAAAATTGCTTGGTTTCATTGCAATTCAGTGTTTTACATTGCTTGAAAGCATTTTTATGTGAGTTTAATCGACTGTTTTTTAGAAAATCAATGTTCTTTTAGTAAACACTGTTTTAGGCCAAGTTAGTGTGATTGCAAATAACATGTTTTTTCTGAAAAACTAGCAATAATTCTTTGGAAAAATTGCTTGGTTTCATTGCAATTCAGTGTTTTACGGTGGTTTAAAGCATTTTTATGTGAGTTTAATCGACTGTTTTTTAGAAAATCAATGTTTTTTTAGTAAACACTGTTTTAGGCCAAGTTAGTGTGAATGCAAATAACATGTTTTTTCTGAAAAACTAGCAGTAATTCTTTGGAAAAATTGCTTGGTTTCATTGCAATTCAGTGTTTTACATTGCTTTAAAGCATTTTATGTGAGTTTAATCGACTGTTTTTGAGAAAATCAATGTTTTTTTAGTAAACACTGTTTTAGGCCAAGTTAGTGTGATTGCAAATAACATGTTTTTTCTGAAAAACTAGCTGTAATTCATTGGAAAAATGGCTTGGTTTCATTGCAATTCAGTGTTTTACATTTGTTTAAAGCATTTTTATGTTAGTTTATTCGACTGTTTTTGAGAAAATCAATGTTTTTTTAGTAAACACTGTTTTAGGCCCAGTTAGTGTGATTGCAAATAACATGTTTTTTCTGAAAAACTAGCCGTAATTCTTTGGAAAAATTGCTTGGTTTCATTGCAAATCAGTGTTTTACATTGCTTTAAAGCATTTTTATGTGAGTTTAATCGACTGTTTTTGAGAAAATCAATGTTTTTTTAGTAAACACTGTTTTAGGCCAAGTTAGTGTGATTGCAAATAACATGTTTTTTCTGAAAAACTAGCAGTAATTCATTGAAAGAATTACTTGGTTTCATTACAATTCAGTGTTTTACATTGGTTTAAAGCATTTTTATGTGAGTTTAATCGACTGTTTTTGAGAAAATCAATGTTTTTTTAGTAAACACTGTTTTAGGCCAAGTTAGTGTGATTGCAAATAACATGTTTTTTCTGAAAAACTAGCAGTAATTCATTGAAAGAATTGCTTGGTTTCATTGCAATTAGGTGTTTTATATTGGTTTAAAGCATTTTTATGTGAGTTTAATCGACTGTTTTTGAGAAAATCAATGTTTTTTTAGTAAACACTGTTTTACGCCAAATTAGTGTGATTGCAAATAACATGTTTTTTCTGAAAAACTAGTAGTAATTCTATGGAAAAATTGCTTGGTTTCATTGCAAATCAGTGTTTTACATTGCTTTAAAGCATTTTTATGTGAGTTTAATCGACTGTTTTTGAGAAAATCAATGTTTTTTTAGTAAACACTCTTTTAGGCCAAGTTAGTGTGATTGCAAATAACATGTTTTTTCTGAAAAACTAGCAGTAATTCATTGAAAGAATTACTTGGTTTCATTACAATTCAGTGTTTTACATTGGTTTAAAGCATTTTTATGTGAGTTTAATCGACTGTTTTTGAGAAAATCAATGTTTTTTTAGTAAACACTGTTTTAGGCCAAGTTAGTGTGATTGCAAATAACATGTTTTTTCTGAAAAACTAGCAGTAATTCATTGAAAGAATTGCTTGGTTTCATTGCAATTAGGTGTTTTATATTGGTTTAAAGCATTTTTATGTGAGTTTAATCGACTGTTTTTGAGAAAATCAATGTTTTTTTAGTAAACACTGTTTTACGCCAAATTAGTGTGATTGCAAATAACATGTTTTTTCTGAAAAACTAGTAGTAATTCTATGGAAAAATTGCTTGGTTTCATTGCAATTCAGTGTTTTACATTGGTTTAAAGCATTTTTATGTGAGTTTAATCGACTGTTTTTGAGAAAATCAATGTTTTTTTAGTAAACACTGTTTTAGGCCAAGTTAGTGTGATTGCAAATAACATGTTTTTTCTGAAAAACTAGCAGTAATTCTTTGGAAAAATTGCTTGGTTTGATTGCAATTCAGTGTTTTACATTGCTTTAAAGCATTTTTATGTGAGTTTAATCTACTGTTTTTGAGAAAATCAATGTTTTTTTAGTAAACACTGTTTTAGGCCAAGTTAGTGTGATTGCAAATAACATGTTTTTTCTGAAAAACTAGCAGTAATTCATTGGAAAAATTGCTTGGTTTCATTGCAATTCAGTGTTTTACATTGGTTTAAAGCATTTTTATGTGAGTTTAATCGACTGTTTTTGAGAAAATCAATGTTTTTTTAGTAAACACTGTTTTAGGCCAAGTTAGTGTGATTGCAAATAACATGTTTTTTCTGAGAAACTAGCAGTAATTCTTTGAAAAAATTGCTTGGTTTCATTGCAATTCAGTGTTTTACATTGGTTTAAAGCATTTTTATGTGAGTTTAATCGACTGTTTTTGAGAAAATCAATGTTTTTTTAGTAAACACTGTTTTAGGCCAAGTTAGTGTGATTGCAAATAACATGTTTTTTCTGAAAAACTAGCAGTAATTCTTTGGAAAATAGTTGGTTTCATTGCAATTCAGTGTTTTACATTGGTTTAAAGCATTTTTATGTGAGTTTAATCTACTGTTTTTGAGAAAATCAATGTTTTTTTAGTAAACACTGTTTTAGGCCAAGTTAGTGTGATTGCAAATAACATGTTTTTTCTGAAAAACTAGCAATAATTCTTTGGAAAAATTGCTTGGTTTCATTGCAATTCAGTGTTTTACGGTGGTTTAAAGCATTTTTATGTGAGTTTAATCGACTGTTTTTTAGAAAATCAATGTTTTTTTAGTAAACACTGTTTTAGGCCAAGTTAGTGTGAATGCAAATAACATGTTTTTTCTGAAAAACTAGCAGTAATTCTTTGGAAAAATTGCTTGGTTTCATTGCAATTCAGTGTTTTACATTGCTTTAAAGCATTTTATGTGAGTTTAATCGACTGTTTTTGAGAAAATCAATGTTTTTTTAGTAAACACTGTTTTAGGCCAAGTTAGTGTGATTGCAAATAACATGTTTTTTCTGAAAAACTAGCTGTAATTCATTGGAAAAATGGCTTGGTTTCATTGCAATTCAGTGTTTTACATTTGTTTAAAGCATTTTTATGTTAGTTTATTCGACTGTTTTTGAGAAAATCAATGTTTTTTTAGTAAACACTGTTTTAGGCCCAGTTAGTGTGATTGCAAATAACATGTTTTTTCTGAAAAACTAGCCGTAATTCTTTGGAAAAATTGCTTGGTTTCATTGCAAATCAGTGTTTTACATTGCTTTAAAGCATTTTTATGTGAGTTTAATCGACTGTTTTTGAGAAAATCAATGTTTTTTTAGTAAACACTGTTTTAGGCCAAGTTAGTGTGATTGCAAATAACATGTTTTTTCTGAAAAACTAGCAGTAATTCATTGAAAGAATTACTTGGTTTCATTACAATTCAGTGTTTTACATTGGTTTAAAGCATTTTTATGTGAGTTTAATCGACTGTTTTTGAGAAAATCAATGTTTTTTTAGTAAACACTGTTTTAGGCCAAGTTAGTGTGATTGCAAATAACATGTTTTTTCTGAAAAACTAGCAGTAATTCATTGAAAGAATTGCTTGGTTTCATTGCAATTAGGTGTTTTATATTGGTTTAAAGCATTTTTATGTGAGTTTAATCGACTGTTTTTGAGAAAATCAATGTTTTTTTAGTAAACACTGTTTTACGCCAAATTAGTGTGATTGCAAATAACATGTTTTTTCTGAAAAACTAGTAGTAATTCTATGGAAAAATTGCTTGGTTTCATTGCAAATCAGTGTTTTACATTGCTTTAAAGCATTTTTATGTGAGTTTAATCGACTGTTTTTGAGAAAATCAATGTTTTTTTAGTAAACACTCTTTTAGGCCAAGTTAGTGTGATTGCAAATAACATGTTTTTTCTGAAAAACTAGCAGTAATTCATTGAAAGAATTACTTGGTTTCATTACAATTCAGTGTTTTACATTGGTTTAAAGCATTTTTATGTGAGTTTAATCGACTGTTTTTGAGAAAATCAATGTTTTTTTAGTAAACACTGTTTTAGGCCAAGTTAGTGTGATTGCAAATAACATGTTTTTTCTGAAAAACTAGCAGTAATTCATTGAAAGAATTGCTTGGTTTCATTGCAATTAGGTGTTTTATATTGGTTTAAAGCATTTTTATGTGAGTTTAATCGACTGTTTTTGAGAAAATCAATGTTTTTTTAGTAAACACTGTTTTACGCCAAATTAGTGTGATTGCAAATAACATGTTTTTTCTGAAAAACTAGTAGTAATTCTATGGAAAAATTGCTTGGTTTCATTGCAATTCAGTGTTTTACATTGGTTTAAAGCATTTTTATGTGAGTTTAATCGACTGTTTTTGAGAAAATCAATGTTTTTTTAGTAAACACTGTTTTAGGCCAAGTTAGTGTGATTGCAAATAACATGTTTTTTCTGAAAAACTAGCAGTAATTCTTTGGAAAAATTGCTTGGTTTGATTGCAATTCAGTGTTTTACATTGCTTTAAAGCATTTTTATGTGAGTTTAATCTACTGTTTTTGAGAAAATCAATGTTTTTTTAGTAAACACTGTTTTAGGCCAAGTTAGTGTGATTGCAAATAACATGTTTTTTCTGAAAAACTAGCAGTAATTCATTGGAAAAATTGCTTGGTTTCATTGCAATTCAGTGTTTTACATTGGTTTAAAGCATTTTTATGTGAGTTTAATCGACTGTTTTTGAGAAAATCAATGTTTTTTTAGTAAACACTGTTTTAGGCCAAGTTAGTGTGATTGCAAATAACATGTTTTTTCTGAGAAACTAGCAGTAATTCTTTGAAAAAATTGCTTGGTTTCATTGCAATTCAGTGTTTTACATTGGTTTAAAGCATTTTTATGTGAGTTTAATCGACTGTTTTTGAGAAAATCAATGTTTTTTTAGTAAACACTGTTTTAGGCCAAGTTAGTGTGATTGCAAATAACATGTTTTTTCTGAAAAACTAGCAGTAATTCTTTGGAAAATAGTTGGTTTCATTGCAATTCAGTGTTTTACATTGGTTTAAAGCATTTTTATGTGAGTTTAATCTACTGTTTTTGAGAAAATCAATGTTTTTTTAGTAAACACTGTTTTAGGCCAAGTTAGTGTGATTGCAAATAATATGTTATTTCTGAAAAATTAGCAGTAATTCTTTGGAAAAATTGCTTGGTTTCATTGCAATTCAGTGTTTTACATTGCTTGAAAGCATTTTTATGTGAGTTTAATCGACTGTTTTTTAGAAAATCAATGTTTTTTTAGTAAACACTGTTTTAGGCCAAGTTAGTGTGATTGCAAATAACATGTTTTTTCTGAAAAACTAGCAGTAATTCTTTGGAAAATGGTTGGTTTCATTGCAATTCAGTGTTTTACATTGGTTTAAAGCATTTTTATGTGAGTTTAATCTACTGTTTTTGAGAAAATCAATGTTTTTTTAGTAAACACTGTTTTAGGCCAAGTTAGTGTGATTGCAAATAATATGTTATTTCTGAAAAATTAGCAGTAATTCTTTGGAAAAATTGCTTGGTTTCATTGCAATTCAGTGTTTTACATTGCTTGAAAGCATTTTTATGTGAGTTTAATCGACTGTTTTTTAGAAAATCAATGTTTTTTTAGTAAACACTGTTTTAGGCCAAGTTAGTGTGAATGCAAATAACATGTTTTTTCTGAAAAACTAGCAGTAATTCTTTGGAAAAATTGCTTGGTTTCATTGCAATTCAGTGTTTTACATTGCTTTAAAGCATTTTTATGTGAGTTTAATCTACTGTTTTTGAGAAAATCAATGTTTTTTTAGTAAACACTGTTTTAGGCCAAGTTAGTGTGATTGCAAATAACATGTTTTTTCTGAAAAACTAGCAGTAATTCTTTGGAAAAATTGCTTGGTTTCATTGCAATTCAGTGTTTTACATTGGTTTAAAGCATTTTTATGTGAGTTTAATCGACTGTTTTTTAGAAAATCAATGTTTTTTTAGTAAACACTGTTTTAGGCCAAGTTAGTGTGAATGCAAATAACATGTTTTTTCTGAAAAACTAGCAGTAATTCTTTGGAAAAATTGCTTGGTTTCATTGCAATTCAGTGTTTTACATTGCTTTAAAGCATTTTATGTGAGTTTAATCGACTGTTTTTGAGAAAATCAATGTTTTTTTAGTAAACACTGTTTTAGGCCAAGTTAGTGTGAATGCAAATAACATGTTTTTTCTGAAAAACTAGCAGTAATTCTTTGGAAAAATTGCTTGGTTTCATTGCAATTCAGTGTTTTACATTGCTTTAAAGCATTTTTATGTGAGTTTAATCTACTGTTTTTGAGAAAATCAATGTTTTTTTAGTAAACACTGTTTTAGGCCAAGTTAGTGTGATTGCAAATAACATGTTTTTTCTGAAAAACTAGCAGTAATTCTTTGGAAAAATTGCTTGGTTTCATTGCAATTCAGTGTTTTACATTGGTTTAAAGCATTTTATGTGAGTTTAATCGACTGTTTTTGAGAAAATCAATGTTTTTTTAGTAAACACTGTTTTAGGCCAAGTTAGTGTGATTGCAAATAACATGTTTTTTCTGAAAAACTAGCAGTAATTCATTGGAAAAACTGCTTTGTTTCATTGCAATTCAGTGTTTTACATTGGTTAAAAGCATTTTTATTTGAGTTTATTCGATTGTTTTTGAGAAAATCAATGTTTTTTTAGTAAACACTGTTTTAGGCCCAGTTAGTGTGATTGCAAATAACATGTTTTGACTAAAAAACTAGCAGTAATTCTTTGAAAAAATTGCTTCGTTTCATTGCAATTCAGTGTTTTACATTGGTTTAAAGCATTTTTATGTGAGTTTAATCGACTGTTTTTGAGAAAATCAATGTTTTTTTAGTAAACACTGTTTTAGGCCAAGTTAGTGTGATTGCAAATAACATGTTTTTTCTGAAAAACTAGCAGTAATTCTTTGGAAAATGGTTGGTTTCATTGCAATTCAGTGTTTTACATTGGTTTAAAGCATTTTTATGTGAGTTTAATCTACTGTTTTTGAGAAAATCAATGTTTTTTTAGTAAACACTGTTTTAGGCCAAGTTAGTGTGATTGCATATAACATGTTATTTCTGAAAAATTAGCAGTAATTCTTTGGAAAAATTGCTTGGTTTCATTGCAATTCAGTGTTTTACATTGCTTTAAAGCATTTTTATGTGAGTTTAATCGACTGTTTTTTAGAAAATCAATGTTTTTTTAATAAACACTGTTTTAGGCCAAGTTAGTGTGAATGCAAATAACATGTTTTTTCTGAAAAACTAGCAGTAATTCTTTGGAAAAATTTCTTGGTTTCATTGCAATTCAGTGTTTTACATTGCTTTAAAGCATTTTTATGTGAGTTTAATCTACTGTTTTTGAGAAAATCAATGTTTTTTTAGTAAACACTGTTTTAGGCCAAGTTAGTGTGATTGCAAATAACATATTTTTTCTGAAAAACTTGCAGTAATTCTTTGGAAAAATTGCTTGGTTTCATTGCAATTCAGTGTTTTACATTAGTTTAAAGCATTTTTATGTGAGTTTAATCGACTATTTTTTAGAAAATCAATGTTTTTTTAGTAAACACTGTTTTAGGCCAAGTTAGTGTGAATGCAAATAACATGTTTTTTCTGAAAAACTAGCAGTAATTCTTTGGAAAAATTGCTTGGTTTCATTGCAATTCAGTGTTTTACATTGCTTTAAAGCATTTTATGTGAGTTTAATCGACTGTTTTTGAGAAAATCAATGTTTTTTTAGTAAACACTCTTTTAGGCCAAGTTAGTGTGAATGCAAATAACATGTTTTTTCTGAAAAACTAGCAGTAATTCTTTGGAAAAATTGCTTGGTTTCATTGCAATTCAGTGTTTTACATTGCTTTAAAGCATTTTTATGTGAGTTTAATCTACTGTTTTTGAGAAAATCAATGTTTTTTTAGTAAACACTGTTTTAGGCCAAGTTAGTGTGATTGCAAATAACATGTTTTTTCTGAAAAACTAGCAGTAATTCTTTGGAAAAATTGCTTGGTTTCATTGCAATTCAGTGTTTTACATTGGTTTAAAGCATTTTATGTGAGTTTAATCGACTGTTTTTGAGAAAATCAATGTTTTTTTAGTAAACACTGTTTTAGGCCAAGTTAGTGTGATTGCAAATAACATGTTTTTTCTGAAAAACTAGCAGTAATTCATTAGAAAAACTGCTTCGTTTCATTGCAATTCAGTGTTTTACATTGGTTAAAAGCATTTTTAGGTGAGTTTAATAGACTGTTTTTGAGAAAATCAATGTTTTTTTAGTAAACACTGTTTTAGGCCAAGTTAGTGTGATTGCAAATAACATGTTTTTTCTGAAAAACTAGCTGTAATTCATTGGAAAAATGGCTTGGTTTCATTGCAATTTAGTGTTTTACATTTGTTTAAAGCATTTTTATATGAGTTTATTCGATTGTTTTTGAGAAAATCAATGTTTTTTTAGTAAACACTGTTTTAGGCCCAGTTAGTGTGATTGCAAATAACATGTTTTTACTAAAAAACTAGCAGTAATTCTTTGAAAAAATTGCTTCGTTTCATTGCAATTCAGTGTTTTACATTGGTTTAAAGCATTTTTATGTGAGTTTAATCGACTGTTTTTGAGAAAATCAATGTTTTTTTAGTAAACACTGTTTTAGGCCAAGTTAGTGTGATTGCAAATAACATGTTTTTTCTGAAAAACTAGCAGTAATTCATTGAAAGAATTGCTTGGTTTCATTGCAATTAGGTGTTTTATATTGGTTTAAAGCATTTTTATGTGAGTTTAATCGACTGTTTTTGAGAAAATCAATGTTTTTTTAGTAAACACTGTTTTAGGCCAAGTTAGTGTGATTGCAAATAACATGTTTTTTCTGAAAAACTAGTAGTAATTCTATGGAAAAATTGCTTGGTTTCATTGCAAATCAGTGTTTTACATTGCTTTAAAGCATTTTTATGTGAGTTTAATCGACTGTTTTTGAGAAAATCAATGTTTTTTTAGTAAACACTCTTTTAGGCCAAGTTAGTGTGATTGCAAATAACATGTTTTTTCTGAAAAACTAGCAGTAATTCATTGAAAGAATTACTTGGTTTCATTACAATTCAGTGTTTTACATTGGTTTAAAGCATTTTTATGTGAGTTTAATCGACTGTTTTTGAGAAAATCAATGTTTTTTTAGTAAACACTGTTTTAGGCCAAGTTAGTGTGATTGCAAATAACATGTTTTTTCTGAAAAACTAGCAGTAATTCATTGAAAGAATTGCTTGGTTTCATTGCAATTAGGTGTTTTATATTGGTTTAAAGCATTTTTATGTGAGTTTAATCGACTGTTTTTGAGAAAATCAATGTTTTTTTAGTAAACACTGTTTTACGCCAAATTAGTGTGATTGCAAATAACATGTTTTTTCTGAAAAACTAGTAGTAATTCTATGGAAAAATTGCTTGGTTTCATTGCAATTCAGTGTTTTACATTGGTTTAAAGCATTTTTATGTGAGTTTAATCGACTGTTTTTGAGAAAATCAATGTTTTTTTAGTAAACACTGTTTTAGGCCAAGTTAGTGTGATTGCAAATAACATGTTTTTTCTGAAAAACTAGCAGTAATTCTTTGAAAAAATTGCTTCGTTTCATTGCAATTCAGTGTTTTACATTGCTTTAAAGCATTTTTATGTGAGTTTAATCGACTGTTTTTGAGAAAATCAATGTTTTTTTAGTAAACACTGTTTTAGGCCAAGTTAGTGTGATTGCAAATAACATGTTTTTTCTGAAAAACTAGCAGTAATTCATTGGAAAAATTGCTTGGTTTCATTGCAATTCAGTGTTTTACATTGGTTTAAAGCATTTTTATGTGAGTTTAATCGACTGTTTTTGAGAAAATCAATGTTTTTTTAGTAAACACTGTTTTAGGCCAAGTTAGTGTGATTGCAAATAACATGTTTTTTCTGAAAAACTAGCAGTAATTCTTTGGAAAAATTGCTTGGTTTCATTGCAATTCAGTGTTTTACATTGGTTTAAAGCATTTTTATGTGAGTTTAATCGACTGTTTTTGAGAAAATCAATGTTTTTTTAGTAAACACTGTTTTAGGCCAAGTTAGTGTGATTGCAAATAACATGTTTTTTCTGAAAAACTAGCAGTAATTCTTTGGAAAATAGTTGGTTTCATTGCAATTCAGTGTTTTACATTGGTTTAAAGCATTTTTATGTGAGTTTAATCTACTGTTTTTGAGAAAATCAATGTTTTTTTAGTAAACACTGTTTTAGGCCAAGTTAGTGTGATTGCAAATAATATGTTATTTCTGAAAAATTAGCAGTAATTCTTTGGAAAAATTGCTTGGTTTCATTGCAATTCAGTGTTTTACATTGCTTGAAAGCATTTTTATGTGAGTTTAATCGACTGTTTTTTAGAAAATCAATGTTTTTTTAGTAAACACTGTTTTAGGCCAAGTTAGTGTGATTGCAAATAACATGTTTTTTCTGAAAAACTAGCAGTAATTCTTTGGAAAAATTGCTTGGTTTCATTGCAATTCAGTGTTTTACATTGCTTTAAAGCATTTTTATGTGAGTTTAATCTACTGTTTTTGAGAAAATCAATGTTTTTTTAGTAAACACTGTTTTAGGCCAAGTTAGTGTGATTGCAAATAACATGTTTTTTCTGAAAAACTAGCAGTAATTCTTTGGAAAAATTGCTTGTTTTCATTGCAATTCAGTGTTTTACATTGGTTTAAAGCATTTTTATGTGAGTTTAATCGACTGTTTTTTAGAAAATCAATGTTTTTTTAGTAAACACTGTTTTAGGCCAAGTTAGTGTGAATGCAAATAACATGTTTTTTCTGAAAAACTAGCAGTAATTCTTTGGAAAAATTGCTTGGTTTCATTGCAATTCAGTGTTTTACATTGCTTTAAAGCATTTTATGTGAGTTTAATCGACTGTTTTTGAGAAAATCAATGTTTTTTTAGTAAACACTGTTTTAGGCCAAGTTAGTGTGAATGCAAATAACATGTTTTTTCTGAAAAACTAGCAGTAATTCTTTGGAAAAATTGCTTGGTTTCATTGCAATTCAGTGTTTTACATTGCTTTAAAGCATTTTTATGTGAGTTTAATCTACTGTTTTTGAGAAAATCAATGTTTTTTTAGTAAACACTGTTTTAGGCCAAGTTAGTGTGATTGCAAATAACATGTTTTTTCTGAAAAACTAGCAGTAATTCTTTGGAAAAATTGCTTGGTTTCATTGCAATTCAGTGTTTTACATTGGTTTAAAGCATTTTATGTGAGTTTAATCGACTGTTTTTGAGAAAATCAATGTTTTTTTAGTAAACACTGTTTTAGGCCAAGTTAGTGTGATTGCAAATAACATGTTTTTTCTGAAAAACTAGCAGTAATTCATTGGAAAAACTGCTTTGTTTCATTGCAATTCAGTGTTTTACATTGGTTAAAAGCATTTTTAGGTGAGTTTAATAGACTGTTTTTGAGAAAATCAATGTTTTTTTAGTAAACACTGTTTTAGGCCAAGTTAGTGTGATTGCAAATAACATGTTTTTTCTGAAAAACTAGCTGTAATTCATTGGAAAAATGGCTTGGTTTCATTGCAATTCAGTGTTTTACATTTGTTTAAAGCATTTTTATTTGAGTTTATTCGATTGTTTTTGAGAAAATCAATGTTTTTTTAGTAAACACTGTTTTAGGCCTAGTTAGTGTGATTGCAAATAACATGTTTTTACTAAAAAACTAGCAGTAATTCTTTGAAAAAATTGCTTCGTTTCATTGCAATTCAGTGTTTTACATTGGTTTAAAGCACTTTTATGTGAGTTTAATCGACTGTTTTTGAGAAAATCAATGTTTTTTTAGTAAACACTGTTTTAGGCCAAGTTAGTGTGATTGCAAATAACATGTTTTTTCTGAAAAACTAGCAGTAATTCTTTGGAAAATGGTTGGTTTCATTGCAATTCAGTGTTTTACATTGGTTTAAAGCATTTTTATGTGAGTTTAATCTACTGTTTTTGAGAAAATCAATGTTTTTTTAGTAAACACTGTTTTAGGCCAAGTTAGTGTGATTGCATATAACATGTTATTTCTGAAAAATTAGCAGTAATTCTTTGGAAAAATTGCTTGGTTTCATTGCAATTCAGTGTTTTACATTGCTTTAAAGCATTTTTATGTGAGTTTAATCGACTGTTTTTTAGAAAATCAATGTTTTTTTAATAAACACTGTTTTAGGCCAAGTTAGTGTGAATGCATATAACATGTTTTTTCTGAAAAACTAGCAGTAATTCTTTGGAAAAATTTCTTGGTTTCATTGCAATTCAGTGTTTTACATTGCTTTAAAGCATTTTTATGTGAGTTTAATCTACTGTTTTTGAGAAAATCAATGTTTTTTTAGTAAACACTGTTTTAGGCCAAGTTAGTGTGATTGCAAATAACATATTTTTTCTGAAAAACTAGCAGTAATTCTTTGGAAAAATTGCTTGGTTTCATTGCAATTCAGTGTTTTACATTGGTTTAAAGCATTTTTATGTGAGTTTAATCGACTTTTTTTGAGAAAATCAATGTTTTTTTAGTAAACACTGTTTTAGGCCCAGTTAGTGTGATTGCAAATAACATGTTTTTTCTGAAAAACTAGCAGTAATTCTTTGGAAAAATTGCTTGGTTTCATTGCAATTCAGTGTTTTACATTGCTTTAAAGCATTTTATGTGAGTTTAATCGACTGTTTTTGAGAAAATCAATGTTTTTTTAGTAAACACTGTTTTAGGCCAAGTTAGTGTGAATGCAAATAACATGTTTTTTCTGAAAAACTAGCAGTAATTCTTTGGAAAAATTGCTTGGTTTCATTGCAATTCAGTGTTTTACATTGCTTTAAAGCATTTTTATGTGAGTTTAATCTACTGTTTTTGAGAAAATCAATGTTTTTTTAGTAAACACTGTTTTAGGCCAAGTTAGTGTGATTGCAAATAACATGTTTTTTCTGAAAAACTAGCAGTAATTCTTTGGAAAAATTGCTTGGTTTCATTGCAATTCAGTGTTTTACATTGGTTTAAAGCATTTTATGTGAGTTTAATCGACTGTTTTTGAGAAAATCAATGTTTTTTTAGTAAACACTGTTTTAGGCCAAGTTAGTGTGATTGCAAATAACATGTTTTTTCTGAAAAACTAGCAGTAATTCATTAGAAAAACTGCTTCGTTTCATTGCAATTCAGTGTTTTACATTGGTTAAAAGCATTTTTAGGTGAGTTTAATAGACTGTTTTTGAGAAAATCAATGTTTTTTTAGTAAACACTGTTTTAGGCCAAGTTAGTGTGATTGCAAATAACATGTTTTTTCTGAAAAACTAGCTGTAATTCATTGGAAAAATGGCTTGGTTTCATTGCAATTCAGTGTTTTACATTTGTTTAAAGCATTTTTATGTGAGTTTATTCGATTGTTTTTGAGAAAATCAATGTTTTTTTAGTAAACACTGTTTTAGGCCCAGTTAGTGTGATTGCAAATAACATGTTTTTACTAAAAAACTAGCAGTAATTCTTTGAAAAAATTGCTTCGTTTCATTGCAATTCAGTGTTTTACATTGGTTTAAAGCATTTTTATGTGAGTTTAATCGACTGTTTTTGAGAAAATCAATGTTTTTTTTGTAAACACTGTTTTAGGCCAAGTTAGTGTGATTGCAAATAACATGTTTTTACTGAAAAACTAGCAGTAATTCTTTGGAAAAATTGTTTGGTTTCATTGCAATTCAGTGTTTTACATTGGATTAAAGCATTTTTATGTGCGTTTAATCTACTGTTTTTTTGAAAATCAATGTTTTTTTAGTAAACACTGTTTTAGGCCAAGTTAGTGTGATTGCAAATAACATGTTTTTTCTGAAAAACTAGCAGTAATTCATTGGAAAAATTGCTTGGTTTCATTGCAATTCAGTGTTTTACATTGGTTTAAAGCATTTTTATGTGAGTTTAATCGACTGTTTTTGAGAAAATCAATGTTTTTTTAGTAAACACTGTTTTAGGCCAACTTAGTGTGATTGCAAATAACATGTTTTTTCTGAAAAACTAGCAGTAATTCTTTGGAAATGTTGCTTGGTTTGATTGCAATTCAGTGTTTTACATTGCTTTAAACATTTTTATGTGTGTTTAATCTACTGTTTTTGAGAAAATCAATGTTTTTTTAGTAAACACTGTTTTAGGCCAAGTTAGTGTGATTGCAAATAACATGTTTTTTCTGAAAAACTAGCAGTAATTCATTGGAAAAATTGCTTGGTTTCATTGCAATTCAGTGTTTTACATTGGTTTAAAGCATTTTTATGTGAGTTTAATCGCCTTTTTTTGAGAAAATCAATGTTTTTTTAGTAAACACTGTTTTAGGCCAAGTTAGTGTGATTGCAAATAACATGTTTTTTCTGAAAAACTAGCAGTAATTCATTAGAAAAACTGCTTCGTTTCATTGCAATTCAGTGTTTTACATTGGTTAAAAGCATTTTTAGGTGAGTTTAATAGACTGTTTTTGAGAAAATCAATGTTTTTTTAGTAAACACTGTTTTAGGCCAAGTTAGTGTGATTGCAAATAACATGTTTTTTCTGAAAAACTAGCTGTAATTCATTGGAAAAATGGCTTGGTTTCATTGCAATTCAGTGTTTTACATTTGTTTAAAGCATTTTTATGTGAGCTTATTCGATTGTTTTTGAGAAAATCAATGTTTTTTTAGTAAACACTGTTTTAGGCCAAGTTAGTGTGATTGCAAATAACATGTTTTTTCTGAAAAACTAGCAGTAATTCATTGGAAAAACTGCTTCGTTTCATTGCAATTCAGTGTTTTACATTGGTTAAAAGCATTTTTAGGTGAGTTTAATAGACTGTTTTTGAGAAAATCAATGTTTTTTTAGTAAACACTGTTTTAGGCCAAGTTAGTGTGAATGCAAATAACATGTTTTTTCTGAAAAACTAGCTGTAATTCATTGGAAAAATGGCTTGGTTTCATTGCAATTCAGTGTTTTACATTTGTTTAAAGCATTTTTATGTGAGTTTATTCGACTGTTTTTGAGAAAATCAATGTTTTTTTAGTAAACACTGTTTTAGGCCAAGTTAGTGTGATTGCAAATAACATGTTTTTTCTGAAAAACTAGCAGTAATTCATTGGAAAAATTGCTTGGTTTCATTGGAATTCAGTGTTTTACATTGGTTTAAAGCATTTTTATGTGAGTTTAATCGACTGTTTTTGAGAAAATCAATGTTTTTTTAGTAAACACTGTTTTAGGCCAAGTTAGTGTGATTGCAATTTAACATGTTTTTTCTGAAAAACTAGCAGTAATTCTTTGGAAAAATTGCTTGGTTTCATTGCAATTCAGTGTTTTACATTGCTTTAAAGCATTTTTATGTGTGTTTAATCTACTGTTTTTGAGAAAATCAATGTTTTTTTAGTAAACACTGTTTTAGGCCAAGTTAGTGTGATTGCAAATAACATGTTTTTTCTGAAAAACTAGCAGTAATTCATTGGAAAAATTGCTTGGTTTCATTGCAATTCAGTGTTTTACATTGGTTTAAAGCATTTTTATGTGAGTTTAATCGACTGTTTTTGAGAAAATCAATGTTTTTTTAGTAAACACTGGTTTAGGCCAAGTTAGTGTGATTGCAAATAACATGTTTTTTCTGAAAAACTAGCAGTAATTCTTTGGAAAAATTGCTTGGTTTCATTGCAATTCAGTGTTTTACATTGGTTTAAAGCATTTTTATGTGAGTTTAATCGACTGTTTTTTAGAAAATCAATGTTTTTTTAGTAAACACTGTTTTAGGCCAAGTTAGTGTGATTGCAAATAACATGTTTTTACTGAAAAACTAGCAGTAAATCTTTGGAAAAATTGTTTGGTTTCATTGCAATTCAGTGTTTTACATTGGTTTAAAGCATTATTATGTGAGTTTAATCTACTGTTTTTGAGAAAATCAATGTTTTTTTAGTAAACACTGTTTTAGGCCAAGTTAGTGTGATTGCAAATAACATGTTTTTTCTGAAAAACTAGCAGAAATTCATTTAAAAAATTTCTTGGTTTCACTGCAATTCAGTGTTTTACATTGGTTTCAAGCATTTTTATGTGAGTTTAATCGACGGTTTTTGAGAAAATCAATGTTATTTTAGTAACGCTGTTTTAGGCCAAGTTAGTGTGATTGCAAATAACATGTTATTTCTGAAAAACTAGCAGTAATTCTTTGGAAAAATTGCTTGGTTTCATTGCAATTCAGTGTTTTACATTGCTTTAAAGCATATTTATGTGAGTTTAATCGACTGTTTTTTAGAAAATCAATCTTTTTTTAGTAAACACTGTTTTAGGCCAAGTTAGTGTGAATGCAAATAACATGTTTTTTCTGAAAAACTAGCAGTAATTCTTTGAAAAAATTGCTTGGTTTCATTGCAATTCAGTGTTTTACATTGGTTTAAAGCATTTTTATGTGAGTTTAATCTACTGTTTTTGAGAAAATCAATGTTTTTTTAGTAAACACTGTTTTAGGCCAAGTTAGTGTGATTGCAAATAACATGTTTTTTCTGAAAAACTAGCAGTAATTCATTGGAAAAACTGCTTGGTTTCATTGCAATTCAGTGTTTTACATTGGTTAAAAGCATTTTTAGGTGAGTTTAATAGACTGTTTTTGAGAAAATCAATGTTTTTTAGTAAACACTGTTTTAGGCCAAGTTAGTGTGATTGCAAATAACATGTTTTTTCTGAAAAACTAGCTGTAATTCTTTGGAAAAATGGCTTGGTTTCATTGCAATTCAGTGTTTTACATTTGTTTAAAGCATTTTTATGTGAGTTTAATAGACTGTTTTTGAGAAAATCAATGTTTTTTTAGTAAACACTTTTTTAGGCCAAGTTAGTGTGATTGCAAATAACATGTTTTTTCTGAAAAACTAGCTGTAATTCATTGGAAAAATGGCTTGGTTTCATTAGAATTCAGTGTTTTACATTTGTTTAAAGCATTTTTATGTGAGTTTATTCGAATGTTTTTGAGAAAATCAATGTTTTTTTAGTAAACACTGTTTTAGGCCCAGTTAGTGTGATTGCAAATAACATGTTTTTACTGAAAAACTAGCAGTAATTCTTTGAAAAAATTGCTTCGTTTCATTGCAATTCAGTGTTTTACATTGGTTTAAAGCATTTTTATGTGAGTTTAATCGACTGTTTTTGAGAAAATCAATGTTTTTTTAGTAAACACTGTTTTAGGCCAAGTAAGTGTGATTGCAAATAACATGTTTTTACTGAAAAACTAGCAGTAATTCTTTGGAAAAATTGTTTGGTTTCATTGCAATTCAGTGTTTTACATTGGTTTAAAGCATTTTTATGTGAGTTTAATCGACTGTTTTTGAGAAAATCAATGTTTTTTTAGTAAACACTGTTTTAGGCCAAGTTAGTGTGATTGCAAATAACATGTTTTTTCTGAAAAAGTAGCAGTAATTCATTGGAAAAATTGCTTGGTTTCATTGCAATTCAGTGTTTTACATTGGTTTAAAGCATTTATGTGAGTTTAATCGACTGTTTTTGAGAAAATCAATGTTTTTTTTAGTAAACACTGTTTTAGGCCAAGTTAGTGTGATTGCAAATAACATGTTTTTACTAAAAAACTAGCAGTAATTCTTTGGAAAAATTGTTTGGTTTTATTGCAATTCAGTGTTTTACATTGGTTTAAAGCATTTTTTTGTGAGTTTAATCGACTGTTTTTGAGAAAATCAATTTTTTTTTAGTAAACACTGTTTTAGGCCAAGTTAGTGTGGTTCTAAATAAAATGTTTTTTCTGAAAAACTAGCAGTAATTCATTGGAAAAATTGCTTGGTTTCATTGCAATTCAGTGTTTTACATTGGTTTAAAGCATTTTTATGTGAGTTTAATCGACTGTTTTTGAGAAAATCAATGTTTTTTTAGTAAACACTGTTTTAGGCGAAGTTAGTGTGATTGCAAATAACATGGTTTTTCTGAAAAAATAGCAGTAATTCATAGAAAAAATTGCTTCGTTTCATTGCAATTCAGTGTTTTACATTGGTTTAAAGCATTTTTATGTGAGTTTAATCGACTGTTTTTGAGAAAATCAATGTTTTTTTAGTAAACACTTTTTTAGGCCAAGTTAGTGTGAATGCAAATAGCATGTTTTTTCTGAAAAACTAGCAGTAATTCTTTGGAAAAATTGCTTGGTTTCATTGCAATTCAGTGTTTTACATTGCTTTGAAGCATTTTTATGTGAGTTTAATCGACTGTTTTTGAGAAAATCAATGTTTTTTTAGTAAACACTGTTTTAGGCCAAGTTAGTGTGATTGCAAATAACATGTTTTTTCTGAAAAACTAGCAGTAATTCATTGGAAAAACTGCTTGGTTTCATTGCAATTCAGTGTTTTACATTGGTTTAAAGCATTTTTATGTGAGTTTAATCGACTGTTTTTGAGAAAATCAATGTTTTTTTAGTTAACACTGTTTTAGGCCAAGTTAGTGTGATTGCAAATAACATGTTTTTTCTAAAAAACTAGCTGTAATTCATTGGAAAAATGGCTTGGTTTCATTGCAAATCAGTGTTTTACATTTGTTTAAAGCATTTTTATGTGAGTTTATTCGACTGTTTTTGAGAAAATCAATGTTTTTTTAGTAAACACTGTTTTAGGCCCAGTTAGTGTGATTGCAAATAACATGTTTTTACTGAAAAACTAGCAGTAATTCTTTGAAAAAATTGTTTGGTTTCATTGCAATTTAGTGTTTTACATTGGTTTAAAGCATTTTTATGTGAGTTTAATCGACTGTTTTTGAGAAAATCAATGTTTTTTTAGTAAACACTGTTTTAGGCCAAGTTAGTGTGATTGCAAATAACATGTTTTTTCTGAAAAACTAGCAGTAATTCATTGGAAAAATTGCTTGGTTTCATTGCAATTCAGTGTTTTACATTGGTTTAAAGCATTTTTATGTGAGTTTAATCGACTGTTTTTGAGAAAATCAATGTTTTTTTTAGTAAACACTTTTTTAGGCCAAGTAAGTGTGATTGCAAATAACATGTTTTTACTGAAAAACTAGCAGTAATTCTTTGAAAAAATTGTTTGGTTTCATTGCAATTCAATGTTTTACATTGGTTTAAAGCATTTTAATGTGAGTTTAATCGACTGTTTTTGAGAAAATCAATGTTTTTTTTAGTAAACACTGTTTTTGGCCAAGTTAGTGTGATTGCAAATAACATGTTTTTTCTGAAAAACTAGCAGTAATTCATTGGAAAAATTGCTTGGTTTCATTGCAATTCAGTGTTTTACATTTGTTTAAAGCATTTTTATGTGAGTTTATTCGACTGTTTTTGAGAAACTCAATGTTTTTTTAGTAAACACTGTTTTAGGCCCAGTTAGTGTGATTGCAAATAACATGTTTTTACTGAAAAACTAGCAGTAATTCTTTGGAAAAAGTGTTTGGTTTCATTGCAATTCAGTGTTTTACATTGGTTAAAAGCATTTTTATGTGAGTTTAATCGACTGTTTTTGAGAAAATCAATGTTTTTTTAGTAAACACTGTTTTAGGCCAAGTTAGTTTGATTGCAAATAACATGTTTTTTCTGAAAAACTAGCAGTAATTCTTTGGAAAAATTGCTTGGTTTCATTGCACATCAGTGTTTTACATTGGTTTAAAGCATTTTTATGTGAGTTTAATCAACTGTTTTTGAGAAAATCAATGTTTTTTTAGTAAACACTGTTTGAGGCCAAGTTAGTGTGATTGCAAATAACATGTTTTTTCTGAAAAACTAGCAGTAATTCATTGGAAAAACTGCTTGGTTTTATTGCAATTCAGTGTTTTACATTGGTTTAAAGCACTTTTACGTGAGTTTAATAGACTGATTTTAAGAAAATCAATGTTTTTTTAGTAAACACTGTTTTATGCTAAGTTAGTGTGATTGCAAATAACATCTTTTTTCTGAAAAACTAGCAGTAATTCTTTGGAAAAATTGCTTGGTTTCATTGCAATTCAGTGTTTTACATTGGTTTAAAGCATTTTTATGTGAGTTTAATCGACTGTTTTTGAGAAAATCAATGTTTTTTTAGTAAACACTGTTTTAGGCATAGTTAGTGTGATTGCAAGTGACATCTTTTTTCTGAAAAACTAGCAGTAATTCTTTGAAAAAATTGTTTGGTTTCATTGCAATTCAGTGTTTTACATTGGTTTAAAGCTTTTTAATATGAGTTTAAACGACTGTTTTTGAGAAAATCAATGTTTTTTTAGTAAACACTGTTTTAGGCATAGTTAGTGGGATTGCAAATAACATCTTTTTTCTGAAAAACTAGCAGTAATTCTTTGGAAAAATTGCTTGGTTTCATTGCAATTCAGTGTTTTACATTGCTTTAAAGCATTTTTATGTGAGATTAATCGACTGTTTTTGAGAAAATCAATGTTTTTTTAGTAAACACTGTTTTAGACCAAGTTATTGTGAATGCAAATAACATGCTTTTTCTGAAAAACTAGCAGTAATTCTTTGGAAAAATTGCTTGGTTTCATTGCAATTCAGTGTTTTACATTGGTTTAAAGCATTTTTATGGGAGTTTAATCGACTGTTTTTGAGAAAATCAATGTTTTTTTAGTAAACACTGTTTTAGGCCAAGTTAGTGTGATTGCAAATAACATGTTTTTTCTGAAAAACTAGCAGTAATTCTTTGGAAAAATTGCTTGGTTTCATTGCAATTCAGTGTTTTACATTGGTTTAAAGCATTTTTATGTGAGTTTAATCAACTGTTTTTGAGAAAATCAATGTTTTTTTAGTAAACACTGTTTTAGACCAAGTTAGTGTGATTGCAAATAACATGTTTTTACTGAAAAACTAGCAGTAATTCTTTGGAAAAATTGTTTGGTTTCATTGCAATTCAGTGTTTTACATTGCTTTAAAGCATTTTTATGTGAGTTTAATCGACTGTTTTTGAGAAAATCAATGTTTTTTTAGTAAACACTGTTTTAGGCCAAGTTAGTGTGATTGCAAATAACATGTTTCTTCTGAGAAACTAGCTGTAATTCATTGAAAAAATTGCTTGGTTTCATTGCAATTCAGTGTTTTACAATGGTTTAAAGCATTTTTATGTGAGTTTAATCGACTTTTTTTGAGAAAATCAATGTTTTTTTAGTAAACACTGTTTTAGGCCAAGTTTGTGTGATTGCAAATAACATGTTATTTCTGAAAAACTAGCAGTAATTCATTGGAAAAACTGCTTGGTTTCATTGCAATTCAGTGTTTTACATTGGTTTAAAGCATTTTTATGGGAGTTTGATCGACTGTTTTTGAGAAAATCAATGTTTTTTTAGTAAACACTGTTTTAGACCAAGTAAGTGTGATTGCAAATAACATGTTTTTACTGAAACTCTAGTAGTAATTCTTCTGAAAAATTGTTTGGTTTCATTGCAATTCAGTGTTTTACATTGCTTTAAAGCATTTTTATGTGAGTTTAATCGACTGTTTTTGAGAAAATCAATGTTTTTTAGTAAACACTGTTTTAGGTCAAGTTAGTGTGATTGCAAATAACATGTTTTTACTGAAAAACTGGCAGTAATTCTTTGGAAAAGTTGTTTGGTTTCATTGCAATTCAGTGTTTTACATTTGTTTAAAGTATTTTTATGTGAGTTTAATCGACTGTTTTTGAGAAAATCAATGTTTTTTAGTAAACACTGTTTTAGGTCAAGTTAGTGTGAATGCAAATAACATGTTTTTTCTGAAAAACTAGCAGTAATTCTTTGAAAAAATTGCTTGGTTTCATTGCAATTCAGTGTTTTACATTGCTTTAAAGCATTTTTATGTGAGTTTAATCGACTGTTTTTGAGAAAATCAATGTTTTTTTAGTAAACACTGTTTTAGGCCAAGTTAGTGTGATTGCAAATAACATGTTTTTACTGAAAAACTGGCAGTAATTCTTTGGAAAAGTTGTTGGGTTTCATTGCAATTCAGTGTTTTACATTGGTTTAAAGCATTTTTATGTGAGTTTAATCGACTGTTTTTGAGAAAATCAATGTTTTTTTAGTATACACTGTTTTAGGCCAAGTTAGTGTGAATGCAAATAACATGTTTTTTCTGAAAAACTAGCAGTAATTCTTTGGAAAAATTGCTTGGTTTCATTGCAATTCAGTGTTTTACATTTGTTTACAGCATTTTTATGTGAGTTTATTCGACGGTTTTTGAGAAAATCAATGTTTTTTTAGTAAACACTGTTTTAGGCCAAGTTAGTGTGAATGCAAATAACATGTTTTTTCTGAAAAACTAGCAGTAATTCATTGGAAAAATTGCTTGGTTTCATTGCAATTCAGTGTTTTACATTGGTTTAAAGCATTGTTATGTGAGTTTAATCGACTGTTTTTGAGAAAATCAATGTTTTTTTTAGTAAACACTGTTTTAGGCCAAGTTAGTGTGATTGCAAATAACATGTTTTTACTGAAAAACCAGCAGTAATTCTTTGGAAAAATTGTTTGGTTTCACTGCAATTCAGTGTTTTACATTTGTTTAAAGCATTTTTATGTGAGTTTATTCGAATGCTTTTGAGAAAATCAATGTTTTTTTAGTAACGACTGTTTTAGGCCAAGTTAGTGTGATTGCAAATAACATGTTTTTACTGAAAAACTAGCAGTAATTCTTTGGAAAAATTGCTTGGTTTCATTGCAATTCAGTGTTTTACATTGCTTTAAAGCATTTTTATGTGAGTTTAATCGACTGTTTTTGAGAAAATCAATGTTTTTTTAGTAAACACTGTTTTAGGCCAAGTTCCTGTGATTGCAAATAACATGTTTTTTCTGAAAAACTAACAGTAATTCTTGGGAAAAATTGCTTGGCTTCATTGCAATTCAGTGTTTTACATTGGTTAAAAGCATTTTTAGGTGAGTTTAATCGACCGTTTTTGAGAAAATCAATGTTTTTTTAGTAAACACTGTTTTAGGCCAAGTTAGTGTGAATGCAAATAACATGTTTTTTCTGAAAAACTAGCTGTAATTCATTGGAAAAATGGCTTGGTTTCATTGCAATTCAGTGTTTTACATTGGTTTAAAGCATTTTTATGTGAGTTTAATCGACTGTTTTAGAGAAAATCAATGTTTTTTTAGTAAACACTGTTTTAGGCCAAGTTAGTGTGATTGCAAATAACATGTTTTTTCTGAAAAACTAGCTGTAATTCATTGGAAAAATGGCTTGGTTTCATTGCAATTCAGTGTTTCACATTTGTTTAAAGCATTTTTATGTGAGTTTAATCGACTGTTTTTGAGAAAATCAATGTTTTTTTAGTAAACACTGTTTTAGGCCCAGTTAGTGTGATTGCAAATAACATGTTTTTACTGAAAAACTAGCAGTAATTCTTTGGAAAAATTGCTTGGTTTCATTGCAATTCAGTGTTTTACATTGGTTTAAAGCATTTTTATGTGAGTTTAATCGACTGTTTTTGAGAAAATCAATGTTTTTTTAGTAAACACTGTTTTAGGCCAAGTTAGTGTGATTGCAAATAACATGTATTTACTGAAAAACTAGCAGTAATTCTTTGGAAAAATTGTTTGGTTTCATTGCAATTCAGTGTTTTACATTGGTTTAAAGCATTTTTATGTGAGTTTAATCGACTGTTTTAGAGAAAATCAATGTTTTTTTAGTAAACACTGTTTTAGGCCAAGTTAGTGTGATTGCAAATAACATGTTTTTTCTGAAAAACTAGCTGTAATTCATTGGAAAAATGGCTTGGTTTCATTGCAATTCAGTGTTTTACATTTGTTTGAAGCATTTTTATGTGAGTTTAATCGACTGTTTTTGAGAAAATCAATGTTTTTTTAGTAAACACTGTTTTAGGCCAAGTTAGTGTGATTGCAAATAACATGTTTTTTCTGAAAAACTAGCAGTAATTCATTGGAAAACTTGCTTGGCTTCATTGCAATTCAGTGTTTTACATTGGTTAAAAGCATTTTTAGGTGAGTTTAATCGACCGTTTTTGAGAAAATCAATGTTTTTTTAGTAAACACTGTTTTAGGCCAAGTTAGTGTGATTGCAAATAACATGTTTTTTCTGAAAAACTAGCTGTAATTCATTGGAAAAATGGCTTGGTTTTATTGCAATTCAGTGTTTTACATTGGTTTAAAGCATTTTTATGTGAGTTTAATCGACTGTTTTTGAGAAAATCAATGTTTCTTTAGTAAACACTGTTTTAGGCCCAGTTAGTGTGATTGCAAATAACATGTTTTTACTGAAAAACTAGCAATAATTCTTTGAAAAAATTGTTTGGTTTCATTGCAATTCAGTGTTTTATATTGGTTTAAAGCATTTTTATGTGAGTTTAATCGACTGCTTTTGAGAAAATCAATGTTCTTTTAGTAAACACTGTTTTAGGCCAAGTTAGTGTGATTGCAAATAACATGTTTTTACTGAAAAACTAGCAGTAATTCTTTGGAAAAATTGTTTGGTTTCATTGCAATTCAGTGTTTTACATTGGTTTAAAGCATTTTTATGTGAGTTTAATCGACTGTTTTAGAGAAAATCAATGTTTTTTTAGTAAACACTGTTTTAGGCAAAGTTAGTATGATTGCAAATAACATGTTTTTTCTGAAAAACTAGCAGTAATTCATTAGCAAAATTGCTTGGTTTCACTGCAATTCAGTGTTTTACATTGGTTTAAAGCATTTTTATGTGAGTTTAATTGACTGTTTTTGAGAAAATCAATGTTTTTTTAGTAAACACTGTTTTAGGCCAAGTTAGTGTGAATGCAAATAACATGTTTTTTCTGAAAAACTAGCAGTAATTCTTTGGAAAAATTGCTTGGTTTCATTGCAATTCAGTGTTTTACATTGCTTTAAAGCATTTTTATGTGAGTTTAATCGACTGTTTTTGAGAAAATCAATGTTTTTTTAGTAAACACTGTTTTAGGCCAAGTTAGTGTGATTGCAAATATCATGTTTTTTCTGAAAAACTAGCAGTAATTCATTGGAAAAATTGCTTGGTTTCATTGCAATTCAGTGTTTTACATTGGTTTAAAGCATTTTTATGTGAGTTTAATAGACTGTTTTTGAGAAAATCAATGTTTTTTTTAGTAAACACTGTTTTAGGCCAAGTTAGTGTGATTGCAAATAACATGTTTTTACTGAAAAACTAGCAGTAATTCTTTGGAAAAATTGTTTGGTTTCACTGCAATTCAGTGTTTTACATTGCTTTAAAGCATTTTTATGTGAGTTTAATCGACTGTTTTTGAGAAAATCAATGTTTTTTTAGTAAACACTGTTTTAGGCCAAGTTAGTGTGATTCCAAATAACATGTTTTTTCTGAAAAACTAGCAGTAATTCATTGGAAAAATTGCTTGGTTTCATTGCAATTCAGTGTTTTACATTTGTTTAAAGCATTTTTATGTGAGTTTATTCGACTGTTTTTGAGAAAATCAATGTTTTTTTAGTAAACACTGTTTTAGGCCCAGTTAGTGTGATTGCAAATAACATGTTTTTACTGAAAAACTAGCAGTAATTCTTTGAAAAAATTGTTTGGTTTCATTGCAATTCAGTGTTTTACATTGGTTTAAAGCATTTTTATGTGAGTTTAATCGACTGTTTTTGAGAAAATCAATGTTTTTTTAGTAAACACTGTTTTAGGCCAAGTTAGTGTGATTGCAAATATCATGTTTTTTCTGAAAAACTAGCAGTAATTCATTGGAAAAATTGCTTGGTTTCATTGCAATTCAGTGTTTTACATTGGTTTAAAGCATTTTTATGTGAGTTTAATCGACTGTTTTTGAGAAAATCAATGTTTTTTTTAGTAAACACTGTTTTAGGCCAAGTTAGTGTGATTGCAAATAACATGTTTTTACTGAAAAACTAGCAGTAATTCTTTGGAAAAATTGTTTGGTTTCACTGCAATTCAGTGTTTTACATTTG
This sequence comes from Catostylus mosaicus, assembly GCA_964019065.1. Lineage (NCBI taxonomy): Eukaryota > Metazoa > Cnidaria > Scyphozoa > Rhizostomeae > Catostylidae > Catostylus > Catostylus mosaicus. The sequence continues at coordinate 5,276,687 of OZ025192.1, read as the reverse complement.
TTTAAAGCATTTTTATGTGAGTTTAATTGACTGTTTTTGAGAAAATCAATGTTTTTTTAGTAAACACTGTTTTAGGCCAAGTTAGTGTGATTGCAAATAACATGTTTTTTCTGAAAAACTAGCAGTAATTCTTTGGAAAAATTGCTTGGTTTCATTGCAATTCAGTGTTTTACATTGCTTTCAAGCATTTTTATGTGAGTTTAATCGACTGTTTTTGAGAAAATCAATGTTTTTTTAGTAAACACTGTTTTAGGCCCAGTTAGTGTGATTGCAAATAACATGTTTTTACTGAAAAACTAGCAGTAATTCTTTGAAAAAATTGTTTGGTTTCATTGCAATTCAGTGTTTTACATTGGTTTAAAGCATTTTTATGTGAGTTTAATCGACTGTTTTTGAGAAAATCAATGTTTTCTAGTAAACACTGTTTTAGGCCAAGTTAGTGTGATTGCAAATATCATGTTTTTTCTGAAAAACTAGCAGTAATTCATTGGAAAATTTGCTTGGTTTCATTGCAATTCAGTGTTTTACATTGGTTTAAAGCATTTTTATGTGAGTTTAATCGACTGTTTTTGAGAAAATCAATGTTTTTTTTAGTAAACACTGTTTTAGGCCAAGTTAGTGTGATTGCAAATAACATGTTTTTACTGAAAAACTAGCAGTAATTCTTTGGAAAAATTGTTTGGTTTCACTGCAATTCAGTGTTTTACATTTGTTTAAAGCATTTTTATGTGAGTTTATTCGACTGCTTTTGAGAAAATCAATGTCTTTTTAGTAACCACTTTTTTAGGCCAAGTTAGTGTGATTGCAAATAACATGTTTTTTCTGAAAAACTAGCAGTAATTCTTTGGAAAAATTGCTTGGTTTCATTGTAATTCAGTGTTTTACATTGCTTTAAAGCATTTTTATGTGAGTTTAATTGACTGTTTTTGAGAAAATCAATGTTTTTTTAGTAAACACTGTTTTAGGCCAAGTTAGTGTGATTGCAAATAACATGTTTTTTATGAGAAACTAGCAGTAATTCTTTGGAAAAATTGCTTGGTTTCATTGCAATTCAGTGTTTTACATTGCTTTAAAGCATTTTTATGTGATTTTAATCGACTGTTTTTGAGAAAATCAATGTTTTTTTAGTAAACACTGTTTTAGGCCAAGTTCGTGTGATTGCAAATAACATGTTTTTTCTGAAAAACTAGCAGTAATTTATTGGAAAAATTGCTTGGCTTCATTGCAATTCAGTGTTTTACATTGGTTAAAGGCATTTTTAGGTGAGTTTAATCGACCGTTTTTGAGAAAATCAATGTTTTTTTAGTAAACACTGTTTTAGGCCAAGTTAGTGTGATTGCAAATAACATGTTTTTTCTGAAAAACTAGCTGTAATTCATTGGAAAAATGGCTTGGTTTCATTGCAATTCAGTGTTTTACATTTGTTTAAAGCATTTTTATGTGAGTTTAATCGACTGTTTTTGAGAAAATCAATGTTTTTTTAGTAAACACTGTTTTAGGCCCAGTTAGTGTGATTGCAAATAACATGTTTTTACTGAAAAACTAGCAATAATTCTTTGAAAAAATTGTTTGGTTTCATTGCAATTCAGTGTTTTACATTGGTTTAAAGCATTTTTATATGAGTTTAATCGACTGTTTTTGAGAAAATCAATGTTTTTTTAGTAAACACTTTTTTAGGCCAAGTTAGTGTGATTGCAAATAACATGTATTTACTGAAAAACTAGCAGTAATTCTTTGGAAAAATTGTTTGGTTTCATTGCAATTCAGTGTTTTACATTGGTTTAAAGCATTTTTATGTGAGTTTAATCGACTGTTTTAGAGAAAATCAATGTTTTTTTAGTAAACACTGTTTTAGGCCAAGTTAGTGTGATTGCAAATAACATGTTTCTTCTGAAAAACTAGCAGTAATTCATTGGAAAAATTGCTTGGTTTCACTGCAATTCAGTGTTTTACATTGCTTTAAAGCATTTTGATGCGAGTTTAATCGACTGTTTTTGAGAAAATCAATGTTTTTTTAGTAAACACTGTTTTAGGCCAAGTTAGTGTGATTGCAAATAACATGTTTTTACTGAAAAACTGGCAGTAATTCTTTGGAAAAGTTGTTTGGTTTCATTGCAATTCAGTGTTTTACATTGCTTTAAAGCATTTTTATGTGAGTTTAATCGACTGTTTTTGAGAAAATCAATGTTTTTTTAGTAAACACTGTTTCAGGCCAAGTTAGTGTGATTGCAAATAACATGTTTTTTCTGAAAAACTAGCAGTAATTCATTGGAAAAATTGCTTGGTTTCATTGCAATTCAGTGTTTTACATTTGTTTAAAGCATTTTTATGTGAGTTTATTCGACTGTTTTTGAGAAAATCAATGTTTTTTTAGTAAACACTGTTTTAGGCCAAGTTAGTGTGAATGCAAATAACATGTTTTTTCTGAAAAACTAGCAGTAATTCTTTGGAAAAATTGCTTGGTTTCATTGCAATTCAGTGTTTTACATTGCTTTAAAGCATTTTTATGTGAGTTTAATTGACTGTTTTTGAGAAAATCAATGTTTTTTTAGTAAACACTGTTTTAGGCCAAGTTAGTGTGATTGCAAATAACATGTTTTTTATGAAAAACTAGCAGTAATTCTTTGGAAAAATTGCTTGGTTTCATTGCAATTCAGTGTTTTACATTGCTTTAAAGCATTTTTATGTGATTTTAATCGACTGTTTTTGAGAAAATCAATGTTTTTTTAGTAAACACTGTTTTAGGCCAAGTTCGTGTGATTGCAAATAACATGTTTTTTCTGAAAAACTAGCAGTAATTCTTTGGAAAAATTGCTTGGTTTCATTGCAATTCAGTGTTTTACATTGCTTTAAAGCATTTTTATGTGATTTTAATCGACTGTTTTTGAGAAAATCAATGTTTTTTTAGTAAACACTGTTTTAGGCCAAGTTCGTGTGATTGCAAATAACATGTTTTTTCTGAAAAACTAGCAGTAATTTATTGGAAAAATTGCTTGGCTTCATTGCAATTCAGTGTTTTACATTGGTTAAAGGCATTTTTAGGTGAGTTTAATCGACCGTTTTTGAGAAAATCAATGTTTTTTTAGTAAACACTGTTTTAGGCCAAGTTAGTGTGATTGCAAATAACATGTTTTTTCTGAAAAACTAGCTGTAATTCATTGGAAAAATGGCTTGGTTTCATTGCAATTCAGTGTTTTACATTTGTTTAAAGCATTTTTATGTGAGTTTAATCGACTGTTTTTGAGAAAATCAATGTTTTTTTAGTAAACACTGTTTTAGGCCCAGTTAGTGTGATTGCAAATAACATGTTTTTACTGAAAAACTAGCAATAATTCTTTGAAAAAATTGTTTGGTTTCATTGCAATTCAGTGTTTTACATTGGTTTAAAGCATTTTTATATGAGTTTAATCGACTGTTTTTGAGAAAATCAATGTTTTTTTAGTAAACACTTTTTTAGGCCAAGTTAGTGTGATTGCAAATAACATGTATTTACTGAAAAACTAGCAGTAATTCTTTGGAAAAATTGTTTGGTTTCATTGCAATTCAGTGTTTTACATTGGTTTAAAGCATTTTTATGTGAGTTTAATCGACTGTTTTAGAGAAAATCAATGTTTTTTTAGTAAACACTGTTTTAGGCCAAGTTAGTGTGATTGCAAATAACATGTTTCTTCTGAAAAACTAGCAGTAATTCATTGGAAAAATTGCTTGGTTTCACTGCAATTCAGTGTTTTACATTGCTTTAAAGCATTTTGATGCGAGTTTAATCGACTGTTTTTGAGAAAATCAATGTTTTTTTAGTAAACACTGTTTTAGGCAAAGTTAGTGTGATTGCAAATAACATGTTTTTACTGAAAAACTGGCAGTAATTCTTTGGAAAAGTTGTTTGGTTTCATTGCAATTCAGTGTTTTACATTGCTTTAAAGCATTTTTATGTGAGTTTAATCGACTGTTTTTGAGAAAATCAATGTTTTTTTAGTAAACACTGTTTCAGGCCAAGTTAGTGTGATTGCAAATAACATGTTTTTTCTGAAAAACTAGCAGTAATTCATTGGAAAAATTGCTTGGTTTCATTGCAATTCAGTGTTTTACATTTGTTTAAAGCATTTTTATGTGAGTTTATTCGACTGTTTTTGAGAAAATCAATGTTTTTTTAGTAAACACTGTTTTAGGCCAAGTTAGTGTGAATGCAAATAACATGTTTTTTCTGAAAAACTAGCAGTAATTATTTGGAAAAATTGCTTGGTTTCATTGCAATTCAGTGTTTTACATTGGTTTAAAGCATTTTTATGTGAGTTTAGTCGACTTTTTTTGAGAAAATCAATGTTTTTTTAGTAAACACTGTTTTAGGCCAAGTTAGTGTGATTGCAAATAACATGTTTTTACTGAAAAACTGGCAGTAATTCTTTGGAAAAGTTGTTTGGTTTCATTGCAATTCAGTGTTTTACATTGGTTTAAAGCATTTTTTTGTGAGTTTAATCGATTGTTTTTGAGAAAATCAATGTTTTTTTAGTAAACACTGTTTTAGGCCAAGTTAGTGTGAATGCAAATAACATGTTTTTTCTGAAAAACTAGCAGTAATTCTTTGGAAAAATTGCTTGGTTTCATTGCAATTCAGTGTTTTACATTTGTTTAAAGCATTTTTATGTGAGTTTATTCGACTGTTTTTGAGAAAATCAATGTTTTTTTAGTAAACACTGTTTTAGGCCAAGTTAGTGTGAATGCAAATAACATGTTTTTTCTGAAAAACTAGCAATAATTCTTTGGAAAAATTGCTTGGTTTCATTGCAATTCAGTGTTTTACATTGCTTTAAAGCATTTTTATGTGAGTTTAATGGACTGTTTTTGAGAAAATCAATGTTTTTTTAGTAAACACTGTTTTAGGCCAAGTTAGTGTGATTGCAAATAACATGTTTTTTCTAAAAAACTAGCAGTAATTCATTGGAAAAATTGCTTGGTTTCATTGCAATTCAGTGTTTTACATTTGTTTAAAGCATTTTTATGTGAGTTTAATCGACTGTTTTTGAGAAAATCAATGTTTTTTTAGTAAACACTGTTTTAGGCCAAGTTAGTGTTATTGCAAATAACATGTATTTACTGAAAAACTAGCAGTAATTCTTTGAAAAAATTGTTTGGTTTCATTGCAATTCAGTGTTTTACATTGGTTTAAAGCATTTTTATGTGAGTTTAATCGACTGTTTTTGAGAAAATCAATGTTTTTTTAGTAAACACTGTTTTAGGCCAAGTTAGTGTGATTGCAAATAACATGTATTTACTGAAAAACTAGCAGTAATTCTTTGGAAAAATTGCTTGGTTTCATTGCAATTCAGTGTTTTACATTTGTTTAAAGCATTTTTATGTGAGTTTAATCGACTGTTTTTGAGAAAATCAATGTTTTTTTAGTAAACACTGTTTTAGGCCAAGTTAGTGTTATTGCAAATAACATGTATTTACTGAAAAACTAGCAGTAATTCTTTGAAAAAATTGTTTGGTTTCATTGCAATTCAGTGTTTTACATTGGTTTAAAGCATTTTTATGTGAGTTTAATCGACTGTTTTTGAGAAAATCAATGTTTTTTTAGTAAACACTGTTTTAGGCCAAGTTAGTGTGATTGCAAATAACATGTATTTACTGAAAAACTAGCAGTAATTCTTTGGAAAAATTGTTTGGTTTCATTGCAATTCAGTGTTTTAAATTGGTTTAAAGCATTTTTATGTGAGTTTAATCGACTGTTTTTGAGAAAATCAATGTTTTTTTAGTAAACACTGTTTTAGGCCAAGTTAGTGTGATTGCAAATAACATGTATTTACTGAAAAACTAGCAGTAATTCTTTGGAAAAATTGTTTGGTTTCATTGCAATTCAGTGTTTTACATTGGTTTAAAGCATTTTTATGTGAGTTTAATCGACTGTTTTAGAGAAAATCAATGTTTTTTTAGTAAACACTGTTTTAGGCCAAGTTAGTGTGATTGCAAATAACATGTATTTACTGAAGAACTAGCAGTAATTCTTTGGAAAAATTGTTTGGTTTCATTGCAATTCAGTGTTTTACATTGGTTTAAAGCATTTTTATGTGAGTTTAATCGACTGTTTTAGAGAAAATCAATGTTCTTTTAGTAAACACAGTTTTAGGCCAAGTTAGTGTGAATGCAAATAACATGTTTTTTCTGAAAAACTAGCAGTAATTCTTTGGAAAAATTGCTTGGTTTCATTGCAATTCAGTGTTTTACATTGCTTTAAAGCATTTTTATGTGAGTTTAATCGACTGTTTTTGAGAAAATCAATGATTTTTTAGTAAACACTGTTTTAGGCCAAGTTAGTGTGATTGCAAATAACATGTTTTTTCTGAAAAACTAGCAGTAATTCATTGGAAAATTTGCTTGGTTTCATTGCAATTCAGTGTTTTACATTTGTTTAAAGCATTTTTATGTGAGTTTATTCGACTGTTTTTGAGAAAATCAATGTTTTTTTAGTAAACACTGTTTTAGGCCAAGTTAGTGTGATTGCAAATATCATGTTTTTTCTGAAAAACTAGCAGTAATTCATTGGAAAAATTTCTTGGTTTCATTGAAATTCAGTGTTTTACATTGGTTAAAAGCATTTTTATGTGAGTTTAATCGACTGTTTTTGAGAAAATCAATGTTTTTTTAGTAAACACTGTTTTAGGCCAAGTTAGTGTGATTGCAAATAACATGTTTTTTCTGAAAAACTAGCAGTAATTCATTGGAAAAACTGCTTGGCTTCATTGCAATTCAGTGTTTTACATTGGTTAAAAGCATTTTTAGGTGAGTTTTATCGACCGTTTTTGAGAAAATCAATGTTTTTTTAGTAAACACTGTTTTAGGCCAAGTTAGTGTGATTGCAAATAACATGATTTTTCTGAAAAACTAGCTGTAATTCATTGGAAAAATGGCTTGGTTTCATTGCAATTCAGTGTTTTACATTGGTTTAAAGCATTTTTATGTGAGTTTATTCGACTGTTTTTGAGAAGATCAATGTTTTTTTAGTAAACACTGTTTTAGGCCCAGTTAGTGTGATTGCAAATAACATGTTTTTACTGAAAAACTAGCAATAATTCATTGGAAAAATTGCTTGGTTTCACTGCAATTCAGTGTATTACATTGGTGTAAAGTATATTTATGTGAGTTTAATCGACTGTTTTTGAGAAAATCAATGTTTTTTTAGTAAACACTGTTTTAGGCCAAGTTAGTGTGATTGCAAATAACATCTTTTTTCTGAAAAACTAGCAGTAATTCTTTGGAAAAATTGCTTGGTTTCATTGCAATTCATTGTTTTACATTGCTTTAAAGCATTTTTATGTGAGTTTAATCGACTGTTTTTGAGAAAATCAATGTTTTTTTAGTAAACACTGTTTTAGGCCCAGTTGGTGTGATTGCAAATAACATGTTTTTACTGAAAAACTAGCAATAATTCTTTAAAAAAATTGTTTGGTTTCATTGCAATTCAGTGTTTTACATTGGATTAAAGCATTTTTATGTGAGTTTAATCGACTGTTTTTGAGAAAATCAATGTTTTTTTAGTAAACACTGTTTTAGGCCAAGTTAGTGTGATTGCAAATAACATGTATTTACTGAAAAACTAGCAGTAATTCTTTGGAAAAATTGTTTGGTTTCATTGCAATTCAGTGTTTTCCATTGGTTTAAAGCATTTTTATGTGAGTTTAATCGACTGTTTTAGAAAAAATCAATGTTTTTTTAGTAAACACTGTTTTAGGCCAAGTTAGTGTGATTGCAAATAACATGTTTCTTCTGAAAAACTAGCAGTAATTCATTGGAAAAATTGTTTGGTTTCATTGCAATTCAGTGTTTTACATTGGATTAAAGCATTTTTATGTGAGTTTAATGGACTGTTTTTGAGAAAATCAATGTTTTTTTAGTAAACACTGTTTTAGGCCAAGTTAGTGTGATTGCAAATAACATGTTTTTTCTGAAAAACTAGCAGTAATTCATTGGAAAATTTGCTTGGTTTCATTGCAATTCAGTGTTTTACATTTGTTTAAAGCATTTTTATATGAGTTTATTCGACTGTTTTTGAGAAAATCAATGTTTTTTTAGTAAACACTGTTTTAGGCCAAGTTAGTGTGATTGCAAATATCATGTTTTTTCTGAAAAACTAGCAGTAATTCATTGGAAAAATTTCTTGGTTTCATTGAAATTCAGTGTTTTACATTGGTTAAAAGCATTTTTATGTGAGTTTAATCGACTGTTTTTGAGAAAATCAATGTTTTTTTAGTAAACACTGTTTTAGGCCAAGTTAGTGTGATTGCAAATAACATGTTTTTTCTGAAAAACTAGCAGTAATTCATTGGAAAAATTGCTTGGCTTCATTGCAATTCAGTGTTTTACATTGGTTAAAAGCATTTTTAGGTGAGTTTTATCGACCGTTTTTGAGAAAATCAATGTTTTTTTAGTAAACACTGTTTTAGGCCAAGTTAGTGTGATTGCAAATAACATGATTTTTCTGAAAAACTAGCTGTAATTCATTGGAAAAATGGCTTGGTTTCATTGCAATTCAGTGTTTTACATTCGTTTAAAGCATTTTTATGTGAGTTTATTCGACTGTTTTTGAGAAGATCAATGTTTTTTTAGTAAACACTGTTTTAGGCCCAGTTAGTGTGATTGCAAATAACATGTTTTTACTGAAAAACTAGCAATAATTCATTGGAAAAATTGCTTGGTTTCACTGCAATTCAGTGTATTACATTGGTGTAAAGCATTTTTATGTGAGTTTAATCGACTGTTTTTGAGAAAATCAATGTTTTTTTAGTAAACACTGTTTTAGGCCAAGTTAGTGTGATTGCAAATAACATCTTTTTTCTGAAAAACTAGCAGTAATTCTTTGGAAAAATTGCTTGGTTTCATTGCAATTTATTGTTTTACATTGCTTTAAAGCATTTTTATGTGAGTTTAATCGACTGTTTTTGAGAAAATCAATGTTTTTTTAGTAAACACTGTTTTAGGCCCAGTTAGTGTGATTGCAAATAACATGTTTTTACTGAAAAACTAGCAATAATTCTTTAAAAAAATTGTTTGGTTTCATTGCAATTCAGTGTTTTACATTTGATTAAAGCATTTTTATGTGAGTTTAATCGACTGTTTTTGAGAAAATCAATGTTTTTTTAGTAAACACTGTTTTAGGCCAAGTTAGTGTGATTGCAAATAACATGTATTTACTGAAAAACTAGCAGTAATTCTTTGGAAAAATTGTTTGGTTTCATTGCAATTCAGTGTTTTCCATTGGTTTAAAGCATTTTTATGTGAGTTTAATCGACTGTTTTAGAAAAAATCAATGTTTTTTTAGTAAACACTGTTTTAGGCCAAGTTAGTGTGATTGCAAATAACATGTTTCTTCTGAAAAACTAGCAGTAATTCATTGGAAAAATTGCTTGGTTTCACTGCAATTCAGTGTTTTACATTGGTTTAAAGCATTTTTAAGTGAGTTTAATCGACTGTTTTTGAGAAAATCAATGTTTTTTTAGTAAACACTGTTTTAGGCCAAGTTAGTGTGAATGCAAATAACATGTTTTTTCTGAAAAACTAGCAGTAATTCTATGGAAAAATTGTTTGGTTTCATTGCAATTCAGTGTTTTACATTGGTTAAAAGCATTTTTAGGTGAGTTTAATCTACTGTTTTTGAGAAAATCAATGTTTTTTTAGTAAACACTGTTTTAGGCCAAGTTAGTGTGATTGCAAATAACATGTTTTTACTGAAAAACTGGCAGTAATTCTTTAAAAAAGTTGTTTGGTTTCATTGCAATTCAGTGTTTTGCATTGGTTTAAAGCATTTTTATGTGAGTTTAATCGATTGTTTTTGAGAAAATCAATGTTTTTTTAGTAAACACTGTTTTAGGCCAAGTTAGTGTGATTGCAAATATCATGTTTTTTCTGAAAAACTAGCAGTAATTCATTGGAAAAATTTCTTGGTTTCATTGAAATTCAGTGTTTTACATTGGTTAAAAGCATTTTTATGTGAGTTTAATCAACTGTTTTTGAGAAAATCAATGTTTTTTTAGTAAACACTGTTTTAGGCCAAGTTAGTGTGATTGCAAATAACATGTTTTTTCTGAAAAACTAGCAGTAATTCATTGGAAAAATTGCTTGGCTTCATTGCAATTCAGTGTTTTACATTGGTTAAAAGCATTTTTAGGTGAGTTTTATCGACCGTTTTTGAGAAAATCAATGTTTTTTTAGTAAACACTGTTTTAGGCCAAGTTAGTGTGATTGCAAATAACATGATTTTTCTGAAAAACTAGCTGTAATTCATTGGAAAAATGGCTTGGTTTCATTGCAATTCAGTGTTTTACATTCGTTTAAAGCATTTTTATGTGAGTTTATTCGACTGTTTTTGAGAAGATCAATGTTTTTTTAGTAAACACTGTTTTAGGCCCAGTTAGTGTGATTGCAAATAACATGTTTTTACTGAAAAACTAGCAATAATTCATTGGAAAAATTGCTTGGTTTCACTGCAATTCAGTGTATTACATTGGTGTAAAGCATTTTTATGTGAGTTTAATCGACTGTTTTTGAGAAAATCAATGTTTTTTTAGTAAACACTGTTTTAGGCCAAGTTAGTGTGATTGCAAATAACATCTTTTTTCTGAAAAACTAGCAGTAATTCTTTGGAAAAATTGCTTGGTTTCATTGCAATTCATTGTTTTACATTGCTTTAAAGCATTTTTATGTGAGTTTAATCGACTGTTTTTGAGAAAATCAATGTTTTTTTAGTAAACACTGTTTTAGGCCCAGTTAGTGTGATTGCAAATAACATGTTTTTACTGAAAAACTAGCAATAATTCTTTAAAAAAATTGTTTGGTTTCATTGCAATTCAGTGTTTTACATTGGATTAAAGCATTTTTATGTGAGTTTAATCGACTGTTTTTGAGAAAATCAATGTTTTTTTAGTAAACACTGTTTTAGGCCAAGTTAGTGTGATTGCAAATAACATGTATTTACTGAAAAACTAGCAGTAATTCTTTGGAAAAATTGTTTGGTTTCATTGCAATTCAGTGTTTTCCATTGGTTTAAAGCATTTTTATGTGAGTTTAATCGACTGTTTTAGAAAAAATCAATGTTTTTTTAGTAAACACTGTTTTAGGCCAAGTTTGTGTGATTGCAAATAACATGTTTCTTCTGAAAAACTAGCAGTAATTCATTGGAAAAATTGCTTGGTTTCACTGCAATTCAGTGTTTTACATTGGTTTAAAGCATTTTTAAGTGAGTTTAATCGACTGTTTTTGAGAAAATCAATGTTTTTTTAGTAAACACTGTTTTAGGCCAAGTTAGTGTGAATGCAAATAACATGTTTTTTCTGAAAAACTAGCAGTAATTCTATGGAAAAATTGTTTGGTTTCATTGCAATTCAGTGTTTTACATTGGTTAAAAGCATTTTTAGGTGAGTTTAATCTACTGTTTTTGAGAAAATCAATGTTTTTTTAGTAAACACTGTTTTAGGCCAAGTTAGTGTGATTGCAAATAACATGTTTTTACTGAAAAACTGGCAGTAATTCTTTGGAAAAGTTGTTTGGTTTCATTGCAATTCAGTGTTTTACATTGGTTTAAAGCATTTTTATGTGAGTTTAATCGATTGTTTTTGAGAAAATCAATGTTTTTTTAGTAAACACTGTTTTAGGCCAAGTTAGTGTGAATGCAAATAACATGTTTTTTCTGAAAAACTAGCAGTAATTCTTTGGAAAAATTGCTTGGTTTCATTGCAATTCAGTGTTTTACATTTGTTTAAAGCATTTTTATGTGAGTTTAATCGACTGTTTTTGAGAAAATCAATGTTTTTTTAGTAAACACTGTTTTAGGCCAAGTTAGTGTGATTGCAAATAACATGTATTTACTGAAAAATTAGCAGTAATTCTTTGAAAAAATTGTTTGGTTTCATTGCAATTCAGTGTTTAACATTGGTTTAAAGCATTTTTATGTGAGTTTAATCGACTGTTTTTGAGAAAATCAATGTTTTTTTAGTAAACACTGTTTTAGGCCAAGTTAGTGTGATTGCAAATAACATGTTTTTTCTGAAAAACTAGCAGTAATTCTTTGGAAAAATTGCTTGGTTTCATTGCAATTCAGTGTTTTACATTGGTTTAAAGCATTTTTATGTGAGTTTAATCGACTGTTTTAGAGAAAATCAATGTTTTTTTAGTAAACACTGTTTTAGGCCAAGTTAGTGTGATTGCAAATAACATGTATTTACTGAAAAACTAGCAGTAATTCTTTGGAAAAATTGTTTGGTTTCATTGCAATTCAGTGTTTTACATTGGTTTAAAGCATTTTTATGTGAGTTTAATCGACTGTTTTTGAGAAAATCAATGTTTTTTTAGTAAACACTGTTTTAGGCCAAGTTAGTGTGATTGCAAATAACATGTTTTTACTGAAAAACTAGCAGTAATTCTTTGGAAAAATTGTTTGGTTTCATTGCAATTCAGTGTTTTACATTGGTTTAAAGCATTTTTATGTGAGTTTAATCAACTGTTTTAGAGAAAATCAATGTTTTTTTAGTAAACACTGTTTTAGGCCAAGTTAGTGTGATTGCAAATAACATGTTTTTTCTGAAAAACTAGCAGTAATTCATTGGAAAAATTGTATGGTTTCACTGCAATTCAGTGTATTACATTGGTGTAAAGCATTTTTATGTGAGTTTAATCGACTGTTTTTGAGAAAATCAATGCATTTTTAGTAAACACTGTTTTAGGCCAAGTTAGTGTGATTGCAAATAACATGTTTTTTCTGAAAAACTAGCAGTAATTCATTGGAAAATTGGCTTGGTTTCATTGCAATTCAGTGTTTTACATTTGTTTACAGCATTTTTATGTGAGTTTATTCGACTGTTTTTGAGAAAATCAATGTTTTTTTAGTAAACACTGTTTTAGGCCAAGTTAGTGTGATTGCAAATATCATGTTTTTTCTGAAAAACTAGCAGTAATTCATTGGAAAAATTTCTTGGTTTCATTGAAATTCAGTGTTTTACATTGGTTAAAAGCATTTTTAGGTGAGTTTAATCGACCGTTTTTGAGAAAATCAATGTTTTTTTAGTAAACACTGTTTTACGCCAAGTTAGTGTGATTGCAAATAACATGTTTTTTCTGAAAAACTAGCTGTAATTCATTGGAAAAATGGCTTGGTTTCATTGCAATTCAGTGTTTTACATTTGTTTAAAGCATTTTTATGTGAGTTTAATCTACTGTTTTTGAGAAAATCAATGTTTTTTTAGTAAACACTGTTTTAGGCCAAGTTAGTGTGATTGCAAATAACATGTTTTTTCTGAAAAACTAGCAGTAATTCTTTGGAAAAGTTGCTTGGTTTCATTGCAATTCAGTGTTTTACATTGGTTTAAAGCATTTTTATGTGAGTTTAATCGACTGTTTTAGAGAAAATCAATGTTTTTTTAGTAAACACTGTTTTAGGCCAAGTTAGTGTGATTGCAAATAACATGTATTTACTGAAAAACTAGCAGTAATTCTTTGGAAAAATTGTTTGGTTTCATTGCAATTCAGTGTTTTACATTGGTTTAAAGCATTTTTATGTGAGTTTAATCGACTGTTTTTGAGAAAATCAATGTTTTTTTAGTAAACACTGTTTTAGGCCAAGTTAGTGTGATTGCAAATAACATGTTTTTACTGAAAAACTAGCAGTAATTCTTTGGAAAAATTGTTTGGTTTCATTGCAATTCAGTGTTTTACATTGGTTTAAAGCATTTTTATGTGAGTTTAATCGACTGTTTTAGAGAAAATCAATGTTTTTTTAGTAAACACTGTTTTAGGCCAAGTTAGTGTGATTGCAAATAACATGTTTTTTCTGAAAAACTAGCAGTAATTCATTGGAAAAATTGTATGGTTTCACTGCAATTCAGTGTATTACATTGGTGTAAAGCATTTTTATGTGAGTTTAATCGACTGTTTTTGAGAAAATCAATGCATTTTTAGTAAACACTGTTTTAGGCCAAGTTAGTGTGATTGCAAATAACATGTTTTTTCTGAAAAACTAGCAGTAATTCATTGGAAAATTGGCTTGGTTTCATTGCAATTCAGTGTTTTACATTTGTTTAAAGCATTTTTATGTGAGTTTATTCGACTGTTTTTGAGAAAATCAATGTTTTTTTAGTAAACACTGTTTTAGGCCAAGTTAGTGTGATTGCAAATATCATGTTTTTTCTGAAAAACTAGCAGTAATTCATTGGAAAAATTTCTTGGTTTCATTGAAATTCAGTGTTTTACATTGGTTAAAAGCATTTTTAGGTGAGTTTAATCGACCGTTTTTGAGAAAATCAATGTTTTTTTAGTAAACACTGTTTTACGCCAAGTTAGTGTGATTGCAAATAACATGTTTTTTCTGAAAAACTAGCTGTAATTCATTGGAAAAATGGCTTGGTTTCATTGCAATTCAGTGTTTTACATTTGTTTAAAGCATTTTTATGTGAGTTTAATCTACTGTTTTTGAGAAAATCAATGTTTTTTTAGTAAACACTGTTTTAGGCCAAGTTAGTGTGATTGCAAATAACATGTTTTTTCTGAAAAACTAGCAGTAATTCATTGGAAAAATTGCTTGGCTTCATTGCAATTCAGTGTTTTACATTGGTTAAAAGCAGTTTTAGGTGAGTTTTATCGACCGTTTTTGAGAAAATCAATGTTTTTTTAGTAAACACTGTTTTAGGCCAAGTTAGTGTGATTGCAAATAACATGATTTTTCTGAAAAACTAGCTGTAATTCATTGGAAAAATGGCTTGGTTTCATTGCAATTCAGTGTTTTACATTTGTTTAAAGCATTTTTATGTGAGTGTAATCGACTGTTTTTGAGAAAATCAATGTTTTTTTAGTAAACACTGTTTTAGGCCCAGTTAGTGTGATTGCAAATAACATGTTTTTACTGAAAAACTAGCAATAATTCTTTGAAAAAATTGTTTGGTTTCATTGCAATTCAGTGTTTTACATTGGTTTAAAGCATTTTTATGTGAGTTTAATCGACTGTTTTTGAGAAAATCAATGTTTTTTTAGTAAACACTGTTTTAGGCCAAGTTAGTGTGATTGCAAATAACATGTTTTTACTGAAAAACTAGCAGTAATTCTTTGGAAAAATTGTTTGGTTTCATTGCAATTCAGTGTTTTACATTGGTTTAAAGCACTTTTATGTGAGTTTAATCGACTGCTTTAGAGAAAATCAATGTTTTTTTAGTAAACACTGTTTTAGGCCAAGTTAGTGTGATTGCAAATAACATGTTTTTTCTGAAAAACTAGCAGTAATTCATTGGAAAAATTGTATGGTTTCACTGCAATTCAGTGTATTACATTGGTGTAAAGCATTTTTATGTGAGTTTAATCGACTGTTTTTGAGAAAATCAATGCATTTTTAGTAAACACTGTTTTAGGCCAAGTTAGTGTGATTGCAAATAACATGTTTTTTCTGAAAAACTAGCAGTAATTCTTTTGAAAAATTGCTTGGTTTCATTGCAATTCATTGTTTTACATTGGTTTAAAGCATTTTTATGTGAGTTTAATCGACTGTTTTTGAGAAAATCAATGTTATTTTAGTAAACACTGTTTTAGGCCAAGTTAGTGTGAATGCAAATAACATGTTTTTTCTGAAAAACTAGCAGTAATTCATTGGAAAAATTGCTTGGTTTCATTGCAATTCAGTGTTTTACATTTGTTTAAAGCATTTTTATGTGAGTTTAATCTACTGTTTTTGAGAAAATCAATGTTTTTTTAGTAAACACTGTTTTAGGCCAAGTTAGTGTGAATGCAAATAACAAGTTTTTTCTGAAAAACTAGCAGTATTTCTTTGGAAAAATTGCTTGGTTTCATTGCAATTCAGTGTTTTACATTGCTTTAAAGCATTTTTATGTGAGTTTAATCGACTGTTTTTGAGAAAATCAATGTTTTTTTAGTAAACACTGTTTTAGGCCAAGTTAGTGTGATTGCAAATAACATGTTTTTTCTGAAAAACTGGCAGTAATTCATTGGAAAAATTGCTTGGTTTCATTGCAATTCAGTGTTTTACATTTGTTTAAAGCACTTTTATGTGAGTTTATTCGACTGTTTTTGAGAAAATCAATGTTTTTTTAGTAAACACTGTTTTAGGCCAAGTTAGTGTGATTGCAAATATCATGTTTTTTCTGAAAAACTAGCAGTAATTCATTGGAAAAATTGCTTGGTTTCATTGCAATTCAGTGTTTTACATTGCTTTAAAGCATTTTTATGTGAGTTTAATCGACTGTTTTTGAGAAAATCAATGTTTTTTTAGTAAACACTGTTTTAGGCCAAGTTAGTGTGATTGCAAATAACATGTTTTTTCTGAAAAACTAGCAGTAATTCATTGGAAAAATTGCTTGGTTTCATTGCAATTCAGTGTTTTACATTTGTTTAAAGCATTTTTATGTGAGTTTAATCGACTGTTTTTGAGAAAATCAATGTTTTTTTAGTAAACACTGTTTTAGGCCTAGTTAGTGTGATTGCAAATATCATGTTTTTTCTGAAAAACTAGCAGTAATTCATTGGAAAAATTGCTTGGTTTCATTGCAATTCAGTGTTTTACATTGGTTAAAAGCATTTTTAGGTGAGTTTAATCGACCGTTTTTGAGAAAATCAATGTTTTTTTAGTAAACACTGTTTTCGGCAAAGTTAGTGTGATTGCAAATAACATGTTTTTTCTGAAAAACAGTCTGTAATTCATTGGAAAAATGGCTTGGTTTCATTGCAATTCAGTGTTTTACATTGGTTTAAAGCATTTTTATGTGAGTTTAATCGACTGTTTTTGAGAAAATCAATGTTTTTTTAGTAAACACTGTTTTAGGCCAAGTTAGTTTGATTGCAAATAACATGTTTTTTCTGAAAAACTAGCAGTAATTCTTTGGAAAAATTGCTTGGTTTCATTGCAATTCAGTGTTTTACATTTGTTTAAAGCATTTTTATGTGAGTTTATTCGACTGTTTTTGAGAAAATCAATGTTTTTTTAGTAAACACTGTTTAAGGCCAAGTTAGTGTGATTGCAAATATCATGTTTTTTCTGAAAAACTAGCAGTAATTCATTGGAAAAATTGCTTGGTTTCATTGCAATTCAGTGTTTTACATTGGTTAAAAGCATTTTTAGGTGAGTTTAATCGACCGTTTTTGAGAAAATCAATGTTTTTTTAGTAAACACTGTTTTCGGCCAAGTTAGTGTGATTGCAAATAACATGTTTTTTCTGAAAAACAAGCTGTAATTCATTGGAAAAATGGCTTGGTTTCATTGCAATTCAGTGTTTTACATTTGTTTAAAGCATTTTTATGTGAGTTTAATCGACTGTTTTTGAGAGAATCAATGTTTTTTTAGTAAACACTGTTTTAGGCCCAGTTAGTGTGATTGCAAATAACATGTTTTTACTGAAAAACTAGCAATAATTCTTTGAAAAAATTGTTTGGTTTCATTGCAATTCAGTGTTTTACATTGGTTTAAAGCATTTTTATGTGAGTTTAATCGACTGTTTTTGAGAAAATCAATGTTTTTTTAGTAAACACTGTTTTAGGCCAAGTTAGTTTGATTGCAAATAACATGTTTTTACTGAAAAACTAGCAGTAATTCTTTGGAAAAATTGTTTGGTTTTATTGCAATTCAGTGTTTTACATTGGTTTAAAGCATTTTTATGTGAGTTTAATCGACTGTTTTAGAGAAAATCAATGTTTTTTTAGTAAACACTGTTTTAGGCCAAGTTAGTGTGATTGCAAATAACATGTTTTTTCTGAAAAACTAGCAGTAATTCATTGGAAAAATTGCTTGGTTTCACTGCAATTCAGTGTTTTACATTGGTTTAAAGCATTTTTATGTGAGTTTAATCGACTGTTTTTGAGAAAATCAATGTTTTTTTAGTAAACACTGTTTTAGGCCAAGTTAGTGTGAATGCAAATAACATGTTTTTTCTGAAAAAATAGCAGTAATTCTTTGGAAAAATTGCTTGGTTTCATTGCAATTCAGTGTTTTACATTGGTTAAAAGCATTTTTAGGTGAGTTTAATCGACTGTTTTTGAGAAAATCAATGTTTTTTTAGTAAACACTGTTTTAGGCCAAGTTAGTGTGATTGCAAATAACATGTTTTTTCTGAAAAACTAGCTGTAATTCATTGGAAAAATGGCTTGGTTTCATTGCAATTCAGTGTTTTACATTTGTTTAAAGCATTTTTATGTTAGTTTAATCGACTGTTTTTGAGAAAATCAATGTTTTTTTAGTAAACACTGTTTTAGGCCCAGTTAGTGTGATTGCAAATAACATGTTTTTACTGAAAAACTAGCAATAATTCTTTGAAAAAATTGTTTGGTTTCATTGCAATTCAGTGTTTTACATTGGTTTAAAGCATTTTTATGTGAGTTTAATCGACTGTTTTTGAGGAAATCAATGTTTTTTTAGTAAACACTGTTTTAGGCCAAGTTCGTTTGATTGCAAATAACATGTTTTTACTGAAAAACTAGCAGTAATTCTATGGAAAAATTGTTTGGTTTCATTGCAATTCAGTGTTTTACATTGGTTTAAAGCATTTTTATGTGAGTTTAATCGACTGTTTTAGAGAAAATCAATGTTTTTTTAGTAAACACTGTTTTAGGCCAAGTTAGTGTGATTGCAAATAACATGTTTTTTCTGAAAAACTAGCAGTAATTCATTCGAAAAATTGCTTGGTTTCACCGCAATTCAGTGTTTTACATTGGTTTAAAGCATTTTTATGTGAGTTTAATCGACTGTTTTTGAGAAACTCAAGGTTTTTTTAGTAAACACTGTTTTAGGCCTAGTTAGTGTGAATGCAAATAACATGTTTTTTCTGAAAAACTAGCAGTAATTCTTTGGAAAAATTACTTGGTTTCATTGCAATTCAGTGTTTTACATTGGTTTAAAGCATTTTTATGTGAGTTTAATCGACTGTTTTTGAGAAAATCAATGTTTTTTTAGTAAACACTGTTTTAGGCCAAGTTAGTGTGATTGCAAATATCATGTTTTTTCTGAAAAACTAGCAGTAATTCATTGGAAAAATTGCTTGGTCTCATTGCAATTCAGTGTTTTACATTGGTTAAAAGCATTTTTAGGTGAGTTTAATCGACTGTTTTTGAGAAAATCAATGTTTTTTTAGTAAACACTGTTTTAGGCCAAGTTAGTGTGATTGCAAATAACATGTTTTTTCTGAAAAACTAGCTGTAATTCATTGCAAAAATGGCTTGGTTTCATTGCAATTCAGTGTTTTACATTTGTTTAAAGCATTTTTATGTGAGTTTAATCGACTGTTTTTGAGAAAATCAATGTTTTTTTAGTAAACACTGTTTTAGGCCCAGTTAGTGTGATTGCAAATAACATGTTTTTACTGAAAAACTAGCAATAATTATTTCAAAAAATTGTTTGGTTTCATTGCAATTCAGTGTTTTACATTGGTTTAAAGCATTTTTATGTGAGTTTAATCGACTGTTTTTGAGAAAATCAATGTTTTTTTCGTAAACACTGTTTTAGGCCAAGTTAGTGTGATTGCAAATAACATGTTTTTACTGAAAAACTAGCAGTAATTCTTTGGAAAAATTGTTTGGTTTCATTGCAATTCAGTGTTTTACATTGGTTTAAAGCATTTTTATGTGAGTTTAATCGACTCTTTTAGAGAAAATCAATGTTTTTTTAGTAAACACTGTTTTAGGCACAGTTAGTGTGATTGCAAATAACATGTTTTTTCTGAAAAACTAGCAGTAATTCATTGGAAAAATTGCTTGGTTTCACTGCAATTCAGTGTTTTACATTGGTTTAAAGCATTTTTATGTGAGTTTAATCGACTGTTTTTGAGAAAATCAATGTTTTTTTAGTAAACACTGTTTTAGGCCCAGTTAGTGTGATTGCAAATAACATGTTTTTACTGAAAAACTAGCAATAATTCTTTGAAAAAATTGTTTGGTTTCATTGCAATTCAGTGTTTTACATTGGTTTAAAGCATTTTTATGTGAGTTTAATCGACTGTTTTTGAGAAAATCAATGTTTTTTTAGTAAACACTGTTTTAGGCCAAGTTAGTTTGATTGCAAATAACATGTTTTTACTGAAAAACTAGCAGTAATTCTTTGGAAAAATTGTTTGGTTTTATTGCAATTCAGTGTTTTACATTGGTTTAAAGCATTTTTATGTGAGTTTAATCGACTGTTTTAGAGAAAATCAATGTTTTTTTAGTAAACACTGTTTTAGGCCAAGTTAGTGTGATTGCAAATAACATGTTTTTTCTGAAAAACTAGCAGTAATTCATTGGAAAAATTGCTTGGTTTCACTGCAATTCAGTGTTTTACATTGGTTTAAAGCATTTTTATGTGAGTTTAATCGACTGTTTTTGAGAAAATCAATGTTTTTTTAGTAAACACTGTTTTAGGCCAAGTTAGTGTGAATGCAAATAACATGTTTTTTCTGAAAAAATAGCAGTAATTCTTTGGAAAAATTGCTTGGTTTCATTGCAATTCAGTGTTTTACATTGGTTAAAAGCATTTTTAGGTGAGTTTAATCGACTGTTTTTGAGAAAATCAATGTTTTTTTAGTAAACACTGTTTTAGGCCAAGTTAGTGTGATTGCAAATAACATGTTTTTTCTGAAAAACTAGCTGTAATTCATTGGAAAAATGGCTTGGTTTCATTGCAATTCAGTGTTTTACATTTGTTTAAAGCATTTTTATGTTAGTTTAATCGACTGTTTTTGAGAAAATCAATGTTTTTTTAGTAAACACTGTTTTAGGCCCAGTTAGTGTGATTGCAAATAACATGTTTTTACTGAAAAACTAGCAATAATTCTTTGAAAAAATTGTTTGGTTTCATTGCAATTCAGTGTTTTACATTGGTTTAAAGCATTTTTATGTGAGTTTAATCGACTGTTTTTGAGGAAATCAATGTTTTTTTAGTAAACACTGTTTTAGGCCAAGTTCGTTTGATTGCAAATAACATGTTTTTACTGAAAAACTAGCAGTAATTCTATGGAAAAATTGTTTGGTTTCATTGCAATTCAGTGTTTTACATTGGTTTAAAGCATTTTTATGTGAGTTTAATCGACTGTTTTAGAGAAAATCAATGTTTTTTTAGTAAACACTGTTTTAGGCCAAGTTAGTGTGATTGCAAATAACATGTTTTTTCTGAAAAACTAGCAGTAATTCATTCGAAAAATTGCTTGGTTTCACCGCAATTCAGTGTTTTACATTGGTTTAAAGCATTTTTATGTGAGTTTAATCGACTGTTTTTGAGAAACTCAAGGTTTTTTTAGTAAACACTGTTTTAGGCCTAGTTAGTGTGAATGCAAATAACATGTTTTTTCTGAAAAACTAGCAGTAATTCTTTGGAAAAATTACTTGGTTTCATTGCAATTCAGTGTTTTACATTGGTTTAAAGCATTTTTATGTGAGTTTAATCGACTGTTTTTGAGAAAATCAATGTTTTTTTAGTAAACACTGTTTTAGGCCAAGTTAGTGTGATTGCAAATATCATGTTTTTTCTGAAGAACTAGCAGTAATTCATTGGAAAAATTGCTTGGTCTCATTGCAATTCAGTGTTTTACATTGGTTAAAAGCATTTTTAGGTGAGTTTAATCGACTGTTTTTGAGAAAATCAATGTTTTTTTAGTAAACACTGTTTTAGGCCAAGTTAGTGTGATTGCAAATAACATGTTTTTTCTGAAAAACTAGCTGTAATTCATTGCAAAAATGGCTTGGTTTCATTGCAATTCAGTGTTTTACATTTGTTTAAAGCATTTTTATGTGAGTTTAATCGACTGTTTTTGAGAAAATCAATGTTTTTTTAGTAAACACTGTTTTAGGCCCAGTTAGTGTGATTGCAAATAACATGTTTTTACTGAAAAACTAGCAATAATTATTTCAAAAAATTGTTTGGTTTCATTGCAATTCAGTGTTTTACATTGGTTTAAAGCATTTTTATGTGAGTTTAATCGACTGTTTTTGAGAAAATCAATGTTTTTTTCGTAAACACTGTTTTAGGCCAAGTTAGTGTGATTGCAAATAACATGTTTTTACTGAAAAACTAGCAGTAATTCTTTGGAAAAATTGTTTGGTTTCATTGCAATTCAGTGTTTTACATTGGTTTAAAGCATTTTTATGTGAGTTTAATCGACTCTTTTAGAGAAAATCAATGTTTTTTTAGTAAACACTGTTTTAGGCACAGTTAGTGTGATTGCAAATAACATGTTTTTTCTGAAAAACTAGCAGTAATTCATTGGAAAAATTGCTTGGTTTCACTGCAATTCAGTGTTTTACATTGGTTTAAAGCATTTTTATGTGAGTTTAATCGACTGTTTTTGAGAAAATCAATGTTTTTTTAGTAAACACTGTTTTAGGCCCAGTTAGTGTGATTGCAAATAACATGTTTTTACTGAAAAACTAGCAATAATTCTTTGAAAAAATTGTTTGGTTTCATTGCAATTCAGTGTTTTACATTGGTTTAAAGCATTTTTATGTGAGTTTAATCGACTGTTTTTGAGAAAATCAATATTTTTTTAGTAAACACTGTTTTAGGCCAAGTTAGTGTGATTGCAAATAACATGTTTTTACTGAAAAACTAGCAGTAATTCTTTGGAAAAATTGTTTGGTTTCATTGCAATTCAGTGTTTTACATTGGTTTAAAGCATTTTTATGTGAGTTGAATCGACTGTTTTAGAGAAAATCAATGTTTTTTTAGTAAACACTGTTTTAGGCCAAGTTAGTGTGATTGCAAATAACATGTTTTTACTGAAAAACTAGCAGTAATTCTTTGGAAAAGTGGTTTGGTTTCATTGCAATTCAGTGTTTTACATTGGTTTAAAGCATTTTTATGTGAGTTTAATCGACTGTTTAAGAGAAAATCAATGTTTTTTTAGTAAACACTATTTTAGGCCAAGTTACTGGAATGCAAATAACATGTTTTTTCTGAAAAACTAGCAGTAATTCTTTGGAAAAATTGCTTGGTTTCATTGCAATTCAGCGTTTTACATTGGTTTAAAGCATTTTTATGTGAGTTTAATCGACTGTTTTTGAGAAAATCAATGTTTTTTTAGTAAACACTGTTTTAGGCCAAGTTAGTGTGATTGCAAATAACATAATTTTTCTGAAAAACTAGCAGTAATTCATTGGAAAAATGGCTTGGTTTCATTGCAATTCAGTGTTTTACATTTGTTTAACGCATTTTTATGTGAGTTTATTCGACTGTTTTTGAGAAAATCAATGTTTTTTTAGTAAACACTGTTTTAGGCCCAGTAAGTGTGATTGCAAATAACATGTTTTTACTGAGAAACTAGCAGTAATTCTTTGAAAAAATTGTTTGGTTTCATTGCAATTCAGTGTTTTACATTGGTTTAAAGCATTTTTATGTGAGTTTAATCGGCTGTTTTTGAGAAAATCAATGTTTTTTTAGTAAACACTGTTTTAGGCCAAGTTAGTGTGATTGCAAATATCATGTTTTTTCTGAAAAACTAGCAGTAATTCATTGGTAAAATTGCTTGGTTTCATTGCAATTCAGTGTTTTACATTGGTTTAAAGCATTTTTATGTGAGTTTAATCGACTGTTTTTGAGAAAATCAATGTTTTTTTTAGTAAACACTGTTTTAGGCCAAGTTAGTGTGATTGCAAATAACATGTTTTTACTGAAAAACTAGCAGTAATTCTTTGGAAAAATTGTTTGGTTTCACTGCAATTCAGTGTTTTACATTTGTTTAAAGCATTTTTATGTGAGTTTATTCGACTGCTTTTGAGAAAATCAATGTTTTTTTAGTAACCACTGTTATAGGCCAAGTTAGTGTGATTGCAAATAACATGTTTTTTCTGAAAAACTAGCAGTAATTCTATGGAAAAATTGCTTGGTTTCATTGCAATTCAGTGTTTTACATTTGTTTAAAGCATTTTTATGTGAGTTTTTTCGACTGTTTTTGAGAAAATCAATGTTTTTTTAGTAAACACTGTTTTAGGCCAAGTTAGTGTGATTGCAAATATCATGTTTTTTCTGAAAAACTAGCAGTAATTCATTGGAAAAATTGCTTGGTTTCATTGCAATTCAGTGTTTTACATTGCTTTAAAGCATTTTTATGTGAGTTTAATCGACTGTTTTTGAGAAAATGAATGTTTTTTTAGTAAACACTGTTTTAGGCCAAGTTCGTGTGATTGCAAATAACATGTTTTTTCTGAAAAACTAGCAGTAATTCATTGGAAAAATTGCTTGGTTTCATTGCAATTCAGTGTTTTACATTTGTTTAAAGCATTTTTATGTGAGTTTATTCGACTGTTTTTGAGAAAATCAATGTTTTTTTAGTAAACACTGTTTTAGGCCAAGTTAGTGTGATTGCAAATATCATGTTTTTTCTGAAAAACTAGCAGTAATTCATTGGAAAAATTGCTTGGTTTCATTGCAATTCAGTGTTTTACATTGGTTAAAAGCATTTTTAGGTGAGTTTAATCGACCGTTTTTGAGAAAATCAATGTTTTTTTAGTAAACACTGTTTTAGGCCAAGTTAGTGTGATTGCAAATAACATGTTTTTTCTGAAAAACTAGCTGTAATTCATTGGAAAAATGGCTTGGTTTCATTGCAATTCAGTGTTTTACATTTGTTTAAAGCATTTTTATGTGAGTTTAATCGACTGTTTTTGAGAAAATCAATGTTTTTTTAGTAAACACTGTTTTAGGCCCAGTTAGTGTAATTGCAATTAACATGTTTTTACTGAAAAACTAGCAATAATTCTTTGAAAAAATTGTTTGGTTTCATTGCAATTCAGTGTTTTACATTGGTTTAAAGCATTTTTATGTGAGTTTAATCGACTGTTTTTGAGAAAATCAATATTTTTTTAGTAAACACTGTTTTAGGCCAAGTTAGTGTGATTGCAAATATCATGTTTTTTCTGAAAAACTAGCAGTAATTCTTTGGAAAAATTGTTTGGTTTCATTGCAATTCAGTGTTTTACATTGGTTTAAAGCATTTTTATGTGAGTTGAATCGACTGTTTTAGAGAAAATCAATGTTTTTTTAGTAAACACTGTTTTAGGCCAAGTTAGTGTGATTGCAAATAACATGTTTTTTCTGAAAAACTAGCAGTAATTCATTGGAAAAATTGCTTGGTTTCATTGCAATTCAGTGTTTTACATTGGTTAAAAGCATTTTTAGGTGAGTTTAATCGACCGTTTTTGAGAAAATCAATGTTTTTTTAGTAAACACTGTTTTAGGCCATGTTAGTGTGATTGCAAATAACATGTTTTTTCTGAAAAACTGGCTGTAATTCATTGGAAAAATGGCTTGGTTTCATTGCAATTCAGTGTTTTACATTTGTTTAGAGCATTTTTATGTGAGTTTAATCGACTGTTTTTGAGAAAATCAATGTTTTTTTAGTAAACACTGTTTTAGGCCCAGTTAGTGTGATTGCAAATAACATGTTTTTACTGAAAAACTAGCAATAATTCTTTGAAAAAATTGTTTGGTTTCATTGCAATTCAGTGTTTTACATTGGTTTAAAGCATTTTTATGTGAGTTTAATCGACTGTTTTTGAGAAAATCAATGTTTTTTTAGTAAACACTGTTTTAGGCCAAGTTAGTGTGATTGCAAATAACATGTTTTTACTGAAAAACTAGCAGTAATTCTTTGGAAAAATTGTTTGGTTTCATTGCAATTCAGTATTTTACATTGGTTTAAAGCATTTTTATGTGAGTTTAATCGACTGTTTTTGAGAAAATCAATATTTTTTTAGTAAACACTGTTTTAGGCCAAGTTAGTGTGATTGCAAATATCATGTTTTTTCTGAAAAACTAGCAGTAATTCTTTGGAAAAATTGTTTGGTTTCATTGCAATTCAGTGTTTTACATTGGTTTAAAGCATTTTTATGTGAGTTGAATCGACTGTTTTAGAGAAAATCAATGTTTTTTTAGTAAACACTGTTTTAGGCCAAGTTAGTGTGATTGCAAATAACATGTTTTTTCTGAAAAACTAGCAGTAATTCATTGCAAAAATTGCTTGGTTTCATTGCAATTCAGTGTTTTACATTGGTTAAAAGCATTTTTAGGTGAGTTTAATCGACCGTTTTTGAGAAAATCAATGTTTTTTTAGTAAACACTGTTTTAGGCCATGTTAGTGTGATTGCAAATAACATGTTTTTTCTGAAAAACTGGCTGTAATTCATTGGAAAAATGGCTTGGTTTCATTGCAATTCAGTGTTTTACATTTGTTTAGAGCATTTTTATGTGAGTTTAATCGACTGTTTTTGAGAAAATCAATGTTTTTTTAGTAAACACTGTTTTAGGCCCAGTTAGTGTGATTGCAAATAACATGTTTTTACTGAAAAACTAGCAATAATTCTTTGAAAAAATTGTTTGGTTTCATTGCAATTCAGTGTTTTACATTGGTTTAAAGCATTTTTATGTGAGTTTAATCGACTGTTTTTGAGAAAATCAATGTTTTTTTAGTAAACACTGTTTTAGGCCAAGTTAGTGTGATTGCAAATAACATGTTTTTACTGAAAAACTAGCAGTAATTCTTTGGAAAAATTGTTTGGTTTCACTGCAATTCAGTGTTTTACATTGCTTTAAAGCATTTTTATGTGAGTTTATTCGACTGCTTTTGAGAAAATCAATGTTTTTTTTAGTAACCACTGTTTTAAGCCAAGTTAGTGTGATTGCAAATAACATGTTTTTTCTGAAAAAACTAGCAGTAATTCTTTGGAAAAATTGCTTGGTTTCATTGTAATTCAGTGTTTTACATTGCTTTAAAGCATTTTTATGTGAGTTTAATCGACTGTTTTTGAGAAAATCAATGTTTTTTTAGTAAACACTGTTTTACGCCAAGTTTGTGTGATTGCAAATAACATGTTTTTTCTGAAAAACTAGCAGTAATTCATTGGAAAAATTGCTTGGTTTCATTGCAATTCAGTGTTTTACATTGGTTTAAAGCATTTTTAGGTGAGTTTAATCGACCGTTTTTGAGAAAATCAATGTTTTTTTAGTAAACACTGTTTTAGGCCAAGTTCGTTTGATTGCAAATAACATGTTTTTACTGAAAAACTAGCAGTAATTCTATGGAAAAATTGTTTGGTTTCATTGCAATTCAGTGTTTTACATTGGTTTAAAGCATTTTTATGTGAGTTTAATCGACTGTTTTAGAGAAAATCAATGTTTTTTTAGTAAACACTGTTTTAGGCCAAGTTAGTGTGATTCCAAATAACATGTTTTTTCTGAAAAACTAGCAGTAATTCATTCGAAAAATTGCTTGGTTTCACCGCAATTCAGTGTTTTACATTGGTTTAAAGCATTTTTATGTGAGTTTAATCGACTGTTTTTGAGAAAATCAAGGTTTTTTTAGTAAACACTGTTTTAGGCCTAGTTAGTGTGATTGCAAATAACATATTTTTACTGAAAAACTGGCAGTAATTCTTTGGAAAAATTGTTTGGTTTCATTGCAATTCAGTGTTATACATTGGTTTAAAGCATTTTTATGTGAGTTTAATCGACTGTTTTTTAGAAAATCAATGTTTTTTTAGTAAACACTGTTTTAGGCCAAGTTAGTGTGAATGCAAATAACATGTTTTTTCTGAAAAACTAGCAGTAATTCTTTGGAAAAATTACTTGGTTTCATTGCAATTCAGTGTTTTACATTGGTTTAAAGCATTTTTATGTGAGTTTAATCGACTGTTTTTGAGAAAATCAATGTTTTTTTAGTAAACACTGTTTTAGGCCAAGTTAGTGTGATTGCAAATATCATGTTTTTTCTGAAAAACTAGCAGTAATTCATTGGAAAAATTGCTTGGTCTCATTGCAATTCAGTGTTTTACATTGGTTAAAAGCATTTTTAGGTGAGTTTAATCGACTGTTTTTGAGAAAATCAATGTTTTTTTAGTAAACACTGTTTTAGGCCAAGTTAGTGTGATTGCAAATAACATGTTTTTTCTGAAAAACTAGCTGTAATTCATTGGAAAAATGGCTTGGTTTCATTGCAATTCAGTGTTTTACATTTGTTTAAAGCATTTTTATGTGAGTTTAATCGACTGTTTTTGAGAAAATCAATGTTTTTTTAGTAAACACTGTTTTAGGCCCAGTTAGTGTGATTGCAAATAACATGTTTTTACTGAAAAACTAGCAATAATTATTTCAAAAATTGTTTGGTTTCATTGCAATTCAGTGTTTTACATTGGTTTAAAGCATTTTTATGTGAGTTTAATCGACTGTTTTTGAGAAAATCAATGTTTTTTTCGTAAACACTGTTTTAGGCCAAGTTAGTGTGATTGCAAATAACATGTTTTTACTGAAAAACTAGCAGTAATTCTTTGGAAAAATTGTTTGGTTTCATTGCAATTCAGTGTTTTACATTGGTTTAAAGCATTTTTATGTGAGTTTAATCGACTCTTTTAGAGAAAATCAATGTTTTTTTAGTAAACACTGTTTTAGGCACAGTTAGTGTGATTGCAAATAACATGTTTTTTCTGAAAAACTAGCAGTAATTCATTGGAAAAATTGCTTGGTTTCACTGCAATTCAGTGTTTTACATTGGTTTAAAGCATTTTTATGTAAGTTTAATCGACTGTTTTTGAGAAAATCAATGTTTTTTTAGTAAACACTGTTTTAGGCCAAGTTAGTGTGATTGCAAATAACATGTTTTTACTGAAAAACTGGCAGTAATTCTTTGGAAAAGTGGTTTGGTTTCATTGCAATTCAGTGTTTTACATTGGTTTAAAGCATTTTTATGTGAGTTTAATCGACTGTTTAAGAGAAAATCAATGTTTTTTTAGTAAACACTATTTTAGGCCAAGTTTCTGGAATGCAAATAACATGTTTTTTCTGAATAACTAGCAGTAATTCTTTGGAAAAATTGCTTGGTTTCATTGCAATTCAGCGTTTTACATTGGTTTAAAGCATTTTTATGTGAGTTTAATCGACTGTTTTTGAGAAAATCAATGTTTTTTTAGTAAACACATTTTTAGGCCAAGTTAGTGTGATTGCAAATAACATAATTTTTCTGAAAAACTAGCAGTAATTCATTGGAAAAATGGCTTGGTTTCATTGCAATTCAGTGTTTTACATTTGTTTAACGCATTTTTATGTGAGTTTATTCGACTGTTTTTGAGAAAATCAATGTTTTTTTAGTAAACACTGTTTTAGGCCCAGTTAGTGTGATTGCAAATAACATGTTTTTACTGAAAAACTAGCAATAATTCTTTGAAAAAATTGTTTGGTTTCATTGCAATTCAGTGTTTTACATTGGTTTAAAGCATTTTTATGTGAGTTTAATCGACTGTTTTTGAGAAAATCAATATTTTTTTAGTAAACACTGTTTTAGGCCAAGTTAGTGTGATTGCAAATAACATGTTTTTACTGAAAAACTAGCAGTAATTCTTTGGAAAAATTGTTTGGTTTCATTGCAATTCAGTGTTTTACATTGGTTTAAAGCATTTTTATGTGAGTTGAATCGACTGTTTTAGAGAAAATCAATGTTTTTTTAGTAAACACTGTTTTAGGCCAAGTTAGTGTGATTGCAAATAACATGTTTTTACTGAAAAACTGGCAGTAATTCTTTGGAAAAGTGGTTTGGTTTCATTGCAATTCAGTGTTTTACATTGGTTTAAAGCATTTTTATGTGAGTTTAATCGACTGTTTAAGAGAAAATCAATGTTTTTTTAGTAAACACTATTTTAGGCCAAGTTACTGGAATGCAAATAACATGTTTTTTCTGAAAAACTAGCAGTAATTCTTTGGAAAAATTGCTTGGTTTCATTGCAATTCAGCGTTTTACATTGGTTTAAAGCATTTTTATGTGAGTTTAATCGACTGTTTTTGAGAAAATCAATGTTTTTTTAGTAAACACTGTTTTAGGCCAAGTTAGTGTGATTGCAAATAACATAATTTTTCTGAAAAACTAGCAGTAATTCATTGGAAAAATGGCTTGGTTTCATTGCAATTCAGTGTTTTACATTTGTTTAACGCATTTTTATGTGAGTTTATTCGACTGTTTTTGAGAAAATCAATGTTTTTTTAGTAAACACTGTTTTAGGCCCAGTAAGTGTGATTGCAAATAACATGTTTTTACTGAAAAACTAGCAGTAATTCTTTGAAAAAATTGTTTGGTTTCATTGCAATTCAGTGTTTTACATTGGTTTAAAGCATTTTTATGTGAGTTTAATCGGCTGTTTTTGAGAAAATCAATGTTTTTTTAGTAAACACTGTTTTAGGCCAAGTTAGTGTGATTGCAAATATCATGTTTTTTCTGAAAAACTAGCAGTAATTCATTGGAAAAATTGCTTGGTTTCATTGCAATTCAGTGTTTTACATTGGTTTAAAGCATTTTTATGTGAGTTTAATCGACTGTTTTTGAGAAAATCAATGTTTTTTTTAGTAAACACTGTTTTAGGCCAAGTTAGTGTGATTGCAAATAACATGTTTTTACTGAAAAACTAGCAGTAATTCTTTGGAAAAATTGTTTGGTTTCACTGCAATTCAGTGTTTTACATTTGTTTAAAGCATTTTTATGTGAGTTTATTCGACTGCTTTTGAGAAAATCAATGTTTTTTTAGTAACCACTGTTATAGGCCAAGTTAGTGTGATTGCAAATAACATGTTTTTTCTGAAAAACTAGCAGTAATTCTATGGAAAAATTGCTTGGTTTCATTGCAATTCAGTGTTTTACATTTGTTTAAAGCATTTTTATGTGAGTTTTTTCGACTGTTTTTGAGAAAATCAATGTTTTTTTAGTAAACACTGTTTTAGGCCAAGTTAGTGTGATTGCAAATATCATGTTTTTTCTGAAAAACTAGCAGTAATTCATTGGAAAAATTGCTTGGTTTCATTGCAATTCAGTGTTTTACATTGCTTTAAAGCATTTTTATGTGAGTTTAATCGACTGTTTTTGAGAAAATGAATGTTTTTTTAGTAAACACTGTTTTAGGCCAAGTTCGTGTGATTGCAAATAACATGTTTTTTCTGAAAAACTAGCAGTAATTCATTGGAAAAATTGCTTGGTTTCATTGCAATTCAGTGTTTTACATTTGTTTAAAGCATTTTTATGTGAGTTTATTCGACTGTTTTTGAGAAAATCAATGTTTTTTTAGTAAACACTGTTTTAGGCCAAGTTAGTGTGATTGCAAATATCATGTTTTTTCTGAAAAACTAGCAGTAATTCATTGGAAAAATTGCTTGGTTTCATTGCAATTCAGTGTTTTACATTGGTTAAAAGCATTTTTAGGTGAGTTTAATCGACCGTTTTTGAGAAAATCAATGTTTTTTTAGTAAACACTGTTTTAGGCCAAGTTAGTGTGATTGCAAATAACATGTTTTTTCTGAAAAACTAGCTGTAATTCATTGGAAAAATGGCTTGGTTTCATTGCAATTCAGTGTTTTACATTTGTTTAAAGCATTTTTATGTGAGTTTAATCGACTGTTTTTGAGAAAATCAATGTTTTTTTAGTAAACACTGTTTTAGGCCCAGTTAGTGTGATTGCAAATAACATGTTTTTACTGAAAAACTAGCAATAATTCTTTGAAAAAATTGTTTGGTTTCATTGCAATTCAGTGTTTTACATTGGTTTAAAGCATTTTTATGTGAGTTTAATCGACTGTTTTTGAGAAAATCAATATTTTTTTAGTAAACACTGTTTTAGGCCAAGTTAGTGTGATTGCAAATAACATGTTTTTACTGAAAAACTAGCAGTAATTCTTTGGAAAAATTGTTTGGTTTCATTGCAATTCAGTGTTTTACATTGGTTTAAAGCATTTTTATGTGAGTTGAATCGACTGTTTTAGAGAAAATCAATGTTTTTTTAGTAAACACTGTTTTAGGCCAAGTTAGTGTGATTGCAAATAACATGTTTTTTCTGAAAAACTAGCAGTAATTCATTGCAAAAATTGCTTGGTTTCATTGCAATTCAGTGTTTTACATTGGTTAAAAGCATTTTTAGGTGAGTTTAATCGACCGTTTTTGAGAAAATCAATGTTTTTTTAGTAAACACTGTTTTAGGCCATGTTAGTGTGATTGCAAATAACATGTTTTTTCTGAAAAACTGGCTGTAATTCATTGGAAAAATGGCTTGGTTTCATTGCAATTCAGTGTTTTACATTTGTTTAGAGCATTTTTATGTGAGTTTAATCGACTGTTTTTGAGAAAATCAATGTTTTTTTAGTAAACACTGTTTTAGGCCCAGTTAGTGTGATTGCAAATAACATGTTTTTACTGAAAAACTAGCAATAATTCTTTGAAAAAATTGTTTGGTTTCATTGCAATTCAGTGTTTTACATTGGTTTAAAGCATTTTTATGTGAGTTTAATCGACTGTTTTTGAGAAAATCAATGTTTTTTTAGTAAACACTGTTTTAGGCCTAGTTAGTGTGATTGCAAATAACATGTTTTTACTGAAAAACTAGCAGTAATTCTTTGGAAAAATTGTTTGGTTTCATTGCAATTCAGTATTTTACATTGGTTTAAAGCATTTTTATGTGAGTTTAATCGACTGTTTTAGAGAAAATCAATGTTTTTTTAGTAAACACTGTTTTAGGCCAAGTTAGTGTGATTGCAAATAAGATGTTTTTTCTGAAAAACTAGCAGTAATTCTTTGGAAAAATTGTTTGGTTTCACTGCAATTCAGTGTTTTACATTTGTTTAAAGCATTTTTATGTGAGTTTATTCGACTGCTTTTGAGAAAATCAATGTTTTTTTAGTAACCACTGTTATAGGCCAAGTTAGTGTGATTGCAAATAACATGTTTTTTCTGAAAAACTAGCAGTAATTCTATGGAAAAATTGCTTGGTTTCATTGCAATTCAGTGTTTTACATTTGTTTAAAGCATTTTTATGTGAGTTTTTTCGACTGTTTTTGAGAAAATCAATGTTTTTTTAGTAAACACTGTTTTAGGCCAAGTTAGTGTGATTGCAAATATCATGTTTTTTCTGAAAAACTAGCAGTAATTCATTGGAAAAATTGCTTGGTTTCATTGCAATTCAGTGTTTTACATTGCTTTAAAGCATTTTTATGTGAGTTTAATCGACTGTTTTTGAGAAAATGAATGTTTTTTTAGTAAACACTGTTTTAGGCCAAGTTCGTGTGATTGCAAATAACATGTTTTTTCTGAAAAACTAGCAGTAATTCATTGGAAAAATTGCTTGGTTTCATTGCAATTCAGTGTTTTACATTTGTTTAAAGCATTTTTATGTGAGTTTATTCGACTGTTTTTGAGAAAATCAATGTTTTTTTAGTAAACACTGTTTTAGGCCAAGTTAGTGTGATTGCAAATATCATGTTTTTTCTGAAAAACTAGCAGTAATTCATTGGAAAAATTGCTTGGTTTCATTGCAATTCAGTGTTTTACATTGGTTAAAAGCATTTTTAGGTGAGTTTAATCGACCGTTTTTGAGAAAATCAATGTTTTTTTAGTAAACACTGTTTTAGGCCAAGTTAGTGTGATTGCAAATAACATGTTTTTTCTGAAAAACTAGCTGTAATTCATTGGAAAAATGGCTTGGTTTCATTGCAATTCAGTGTTTTACATTTGTTTAAAGCATTTTTATGTGAGTTTAATCGACTGTTTTTGAGAAAATCAATGTTTTTTTAGTAAACACTGTTTTAGGCCCAGTTAGTGTGATTGCAAATAACATGTTTTTACTGAAAAACTAGCAATAATTCTTTGAAAAAATTGTTTGGTTTCATTGCAATTCAGTGTTTTACATTGGTTTAAAGCATTTTTATGTGAGTTTAATCGACTGTTTTTGAGAAAATCAATATTTTTTTAGTAAACACTGTTTTAGGCCAAGTTAGTGTGATTGCAAATAACATGTTTTTACTGAAAAACTAGCAGTAATTCTTTGGAAAAATTGTTTGGTTTCATTGCAATTCAGTGTTTTACATTGGTTTAAAGCATTTTTATGTGAGTTGAATCGACTGTTTTAGAGAAAATCAATGTTTTTTTAGTAAACACTGTTTTAGGCCAAGTTAGTGTGATTGCAAATAACATGTTTTTTCTGAGAAACTAGCAGTAATTCATTGCAAAAATTGCTTGGTTTCATTGCAATTCAGTGTTTTACATTGGTTAAAAGCATTTTTAGGTGAGTTTAATCGACCGTTTTTGAGAAAATCAATGTTTTTTTAGTAAACACTGTTTTAGGCCATGTTAGTGTGATTGCAAATAACATGTTTTTTCTGAAAAACTGGCTGTAATTCATTGGAAAAATGGCTTGGTTTCATTGCAATTCAGTGTTTTACATTTGTTTAGAGCATTTTTATGTGAGTTTAATCGACTGTTTTTGAGAAAATCAATGTTTTTTTAGTAAACACTGTTTTAGGCCCAGTTAGTGTGATTGCAAATAACATGTTTTTACTGAAAAACTAGCAATAATTCTTTGAAAAAATTGTTTGGTTTCATTGCAATTCAGTGTTTTACATTGGTTTAAAGCATTTTTATGTGAGTTTAATCGACTGTTTTTGAGAAAATCAATGTTTTTTTAGTAAACACTGTTTTAGGCCAAGTTAGTGTGATTGCAAATAACATGTTTTTACTGAAAAACTAGCAGTAATTCTTTGGAAAAATTGTTTGGTTTCATTGCAATTCAGTATTTTACATTGGTTTAAAGCATTTTTATGTGAGTTTAATCGACTGTTTTAGAGAAAATCAATGTTTTTTTAGTAAACACTGTTTTAGGCCAAGTTAGTGTGATTGCAAATAAGATGTTTTTTCTGAAAAACTAGCAGTAATTCATTGGAAAAATTGCTTGGTTTCATTGCAATTCAGTGTTTTACATTGGTTTAAAGCATTTTTATGTGAGTTTAATCGACTGTTTTTGAGAAAATCAATGTTTTTTTAGTAAACACTGTTTTAGGCCAAGTTAGTGTGAATGCAAATAACATGTTTTTTCTGAAAAACTAGCAGTAATTCTTTGGAAAAATTGCTTGGTTTCATTGCAATTCAGTGTTTTACATTGGTTTAAAGCATTTTTATGTGAGTTTAATCGACTGTTTTTGAGAAAATCAATGTTTTTTTAGTAAACACTGTTTTAGGCCAAGTTAGTGTGATTGCAAATAACATATTTTTACTGAAAAACTAGCAGTAATTCATTGGAAAAATTGCTTGGTTTCATTGCAATTCAGTGTTTTACATTGGTTTAAAGCATTTTTATGTGAGTTTAATCGACTGTTTTTGAGAAAATCAATGTTTTTTTTAGTAAACACTGTTTTAGGCCAAGTTAGTGTGATTGCAAATAACATGTTTTTACTGAAAAACTAGCAGTAATTCTTTGGAAAAATTGTTTGGTTTCACTGCAATTCAGTGTTTTACATTGCTTTAAAGCATTTTTATGTGAGTTTATTCGACTGTTTTAGAGAAAATCAATGTTTTTTTAGTAACCACTGTTTTAAGCCAAGTTAGTGTGATTGCAAATAACATGTTTTTTCTGAAAAACTAGCAGTAATTCTTTGGAAAAATTGCTTGGTTTTATTGTAATTCAGTGTTTTACATTGCTTTAAAGCATTTTTATGTGAGTTTAATCGACTGTTTTTGAGAAAATCAATGTTTTTTTAGTAAACACTGTTTTAGGCCAAGTTTGTGTGATTGCAAATAACATGTTTTTTCTGAAAAACTAGCAGTAATTCATTGGAAAAATTGCTTGGTTTCATTGCAATTCAGTGTTTTATATTGGTTTAAAGCATTTTTAGGTGAGTTTAATCGACCGTTTTCGAGAAAATCAATGTTTTTTTAGTAAACACTGTTTTAGGCCCAGTTAGTGTGATTGCAAATAACATGTTTTTTCTGAAAAACTAGCAGTAATTCATTGCAAAAATTGCTTGGTTTCATTGCAATTCAGTGTTTTACATTGGTTAAAAGCATTTTTAGGTGAGTTTAATCGACCGTTTTTGAGAAAATCAATGTTTTTTTAGTAAACACTGTTTTAGGCCATGTTAGTGTGATTGCAAATAACATGTTTTTTCTGAAAAACTGGCTGTAATTCATTGGAAAAATGGCTTGGTTTCATTGCAATTCAGTGTTTTACATTTGTTTAGAGCATTTTTATGTGAGTTTAATCGACTGTTTTTGAGAAAATCAATGTTTTTTTAGTAAACACTGTTTTAGGCCCAGTTAGTGTGATTGCAAATAACATGTTTTTACTGAAAAACTAGCAATAATTCTTTGAAAAAATTGTTTGGTTTCATTGCAATTCAGTGTTTTACATTGGTTTAAAGCATTTTTATGTGAGTTTAATCGACTGTTTTTGAGAAAATCAATGTTTTTTTAGTAAACACTGCTTTAGGCCAAGTTAGTGTGATTGCAAATAACATGTTTTTGCTGAAAAACTAGCAGTAATTCTTTGGAAAAATTGTTTGGTTTCATTGCAATTCAGTATTTTACATTGGTTTAAAGCATTTTTATGTGAGTTTAATCGACTGTTTTAGAGAAAATCAATGTTTTTTTAGTAAACACTGTTTTAGGCCAAGTTAGTGTGATTGCAAATAAGATGTTTTTTCTGAAAAACTAGCAGTAATTCATTGAAAGAATTGCTTGGTTTCACTGCAATTCAGTGTTTTACATTGGTTTAAAGCATTTTTATGTGAGTTTAATCGACTGTTTTTGAGAAAATCAATGTTTTTTTAGTAAACACTGTTTTAGGCCAAGTTAGTGTGATTGCAAATAACATGTTTTTACTGAAAAACTGGCAGTAATTCTTTGGAAAAATTGCTTGGTTTCATTGCAATTCAGTGTTTTACATTGGTTTAAAGCATTTTTATGTGAGTTTAATCGACTGTTTTTGAGAAAATCAATGTTTTTTTAGTAAACACTGTTTTAGGCCAAGTTAGTGTGATTGCAAATAACATATTTTTACTGAAAAACTAGCAGTAATTCATTGGAAAAATTGCTTGGTTTCATTGCAATTCAGTGTTTTACATTGGTTTAAAGCATTTTTATGTGAGTTTAATCGACTGTTTTTGAGAAAATCAATGTTTTTTTTAGTAAACACTGTTTTAGGCCAAGTTAGTGTGATTGCAAATAACATGTTTTTACTGAAAAACTAGCAGTAATTCTTTGGAAAAATTGTTTGGTTTCACTGCAATTCAGTGTTTTACATTGCTTTAAAGCATTTTTATGTGAGTTTATTCGACTGCTTTTGAGAAAATCAATGTTTTTTCAGTAACCACTGTTTTAAGCCAAGTTAGTGTGATTGCAAATAACATGTTTTTTCTGAAAAACTAGCAGTAATTCTTTGGAAAAATTGCTTGGTTTCATTGTAATTCAGTGTTTTACATTGCTTTAAAGCATTTTTATGTGAGTTTAATCGACTGTTTTTGAGAAAATCAATGTTTTTTTAGTAAACACTGTTTTAGGCCAAGTTTGTGTGATTGCAAATAACATGTTTTTTCTGAAAAACTAGCAGTAATTCATTGGAAAAATTGCTTGGTTTCATTGCAATTCAGTGTTCTACATTGGTTTAAAGCATTTTTAGGTGAGTTTAATCGACCGTTTTTGAGAAAATCAATGTTTTTTTAGTAAACACTGTTTTAGGCCAAGTTAGTGTGATTGCAAATAACATGTTTTTTCTGAAAAACTAGCTGTAATTCATTGGAAAAATGGCTTGGTTTCATTGCAATTCAGTGTTTTACATTGGTTTAAAGCATTTTTATGTGAGTTTAATCGACTGTTTTTGAGAAAATCAATGTTTTTTTTAGTAAACACTGTTTTAGGCCAAGTTAGTGTGATTGCAAATAACATGTTTTTACTGAAAAACTAGCAGTAATTCTTTGGAAAAATTGTTTGGTTTCACTGCAATTCAGTGTTTTACATTGCTTTAAAGCATTTTTATGTGAGTTTATTCGACTGCTTTTGAGAAAATCAATGTTTTTTCAGTAACCACTGTTTTAAGCCAAGTTAGTGTGATTGCAAATAACATGTTTTTTCTGAAAAACTAGCAGTAATTCTTTGGAAAAATTGCTTGGTTTCATTGTAATTCAGTGTTTTACATTGCTTTAAAGCATTTTTATGTGAGTTTAATCGACTGTTTTTGAGAAAATCAATGTTTTTTTAGTAAACACTGTTTTAGGCCAAGTTTGTGTGATTGCAAATAACATGTTTTTTCTGAAAAACTAGCAGTAATTCATTGGAAAAATTGCTTGGTTTCATTGCAATTCAGTGTTCTACATTGGTTTAAAGCATTTTTAGGTGAGTTTAATCGACCGTTTTTGAGAAAATCAATGTTTTTTTAGTAAACACTGTTTTAGGCCAAGTTAGTGTGATTGCAAATAACATGTTTTTTCTGAAAAACTAGCTGTAATTCATTGGAAAAATGGCTTGGTTTCATTGCAATTCAGTGTTTTACATTTGTTTAAAGCATTTTTATGTGAGTTTAATCGACTGTTTTTGAGAAAATCAATGTTTTTTTAGTAAACACTGTTTTAGGCCCAGTTAGTGTGATTGCAAATAACATGTTCTTACTGAAAAACTAGCAATAATTCTTTGAAAAAATTGTTTGGTTTCATTGCAATTCAGTGTTTTACATTGGTTTAAAGCATTTTTATGTGAGTTTAATCGACTGTTTTTGAGAAAATCAATGTTTTTTTAGTAAACACTGTTTTAGGCCAAGTTAGTGTGATTGCAAATAACATCTTTTTTCTGAAAAACTAGCAGTAATTCATTGAAAAAATTGCTTGGTTTCATTGCAATTCAGTGTTTTACATTGGTTTAAAGCATTTTTATGTGAGTTTAATCGACTGTTTTTGAGAAAATCAATGTTTTTTTTAGTAAACACTGTTTTAGGCATAGTTAGTGTGATTGCAAATAACATCTTTTTTCTGAAAAACTAGCAGTAATTCTTTGGAAAAATTGCTTGGTTTCATTGCACATCAGTGTTTTACATTGGTTTAAAGCATTTTTATGTGAGTTTAATCGACTCTTTTTGAGAAAATCAATGTTTTTTTAGTAAACACTGTTTTAGGCCAAGTTAGTGTGATTGCAAATAACATGTTTTTTCTGAAAAACTAGCAGTAATTCATTGGAAAAATTGCTTGGTTTCATTGCAATTCAGTGTTTTACATTGGTTTAAAGCATTTTTATGTGAGTTTAATCGACTGATTTTGAGAAAATCAATGTTTTTTAAGTAAACACTGTGTTAGGCATAGTTAGTGTGATTGCAAATAACATCTTTTTTCTAAAAAACTAGCAGTAATTCTTTGGAAAAATTGCTTGGTTTTATTGCAATTCAGTGTTTTACATTGGTTTAAAGCATTTTTATGTGAGTTTATTCGACTGTTTTTGAGAAAATCAATGTTTTTTTAGTAAACACTGTTTTAGGCATAGTTAGTGTGATTGCAAATAACATGTTTTTTCTCAAAAACTAGCAGTAATTATTTGGAAAAATTGCTTCGTTTCATTGCAATTCAGTGTTTTACATTGCTTTAAAGCATTTTTATGTAAGTTTAATCGACTGTTTTTG
Source organism: Catostylus mosaicus (assembly GCA_964019065.1). Taxonomy (NCBI): domain Eukaryota; kingdom Metazoa; phylum Cnidaria; class Scyphozoa; order Rhizostomeae; family Catostylidae; genus Catostylus; species Catostylus mosaicus. Next base: position 5,237,306 of record OZ025192.1, on the reverse strand, counting down.
AGAAAATCAATGTTTTTTTAGTAAACACTGTTTTAGGCCAAGTTAGTGTGAATGCAAATAACATGTTTTTTCTGAAAAACTAGCAGTAATTCTTTTGAAAAATTGCTTGGTTTCATTGCAATTCAGTGTTTTACATTGGTTTAAAGCATTTTTATGTGAGTTTAATCGACTGTTTTTGAGAAAATCAATGATTTTTTAGTAAACACTGTTTTAGGCCAAGTTAGTGTGATTGCAAATAACATGTTTTTTCTGAAAAACTAGCAGTAATTCATTGGAAAAACTGCTTGGTTTCATTGAAATTCAGTGTTTTACATTGCTTTAAAGCATTTTTATGTGAGTTTAATCGACTGATTTTGAGAAAATCAATGTTTTTTTAGTAAACACTGTTTTAGGCATAGTTAGTGTGATTGCAAATAACATGTTTTTTCTGAAAAACTAGCGGTAATTCTTTGAAAAAATTGCTTGGTTTCATTGCAATTCAGTGTTTTACATTGGTTTAAAGCATTTTTATGTGAGTTTAATCGGCTGATATTGAGAATATCAATGTTTTTTTAGTAAACACTGTTTTAGGCCAAGTTAGTGTGATTGCAAATAACATGTTTTTTTTGAAAAACTAGCAGTAATTCTTTGGAAAAATTGCTTGGTTTCATTGCAATTCAGTGTTTTACATTGGTTTAAAGCATTTTTATGTGAGTTTAATCGACTGATTTTGAGAAAATCAATGTTTTTTTAGTAAACATTGTTTTAGGCATATTTAGTGTGATTGCAAATAACATGTTTTTTCTGAAAAACTAGCAGTAATTCTTTGGAAAAATTGCTTGGTTTCATTGCAATTCAGTGTTTTACATTGGTTTAAAGCATTTTTATGTGAGTTTAATCGACTGTTTTTGAGAAAATCAATGTTTTTTCAGTAAACACTGTTTTAGGCCAAGTTAGTGTGATTGCAAATAACATGTTTTTACTGAAAAACTAGCAGTAATTCTTTGGAAAAATTGTTTGGTTTCATTGCAATTCAGTGTTTTACATTGGTTTAAAGCATTTTTTTGTGAGTTTAAGCGACTGTTTTTGAGAAAATCAATGTTTTTTTAGTAAACACATTTTTAGGCCAAGTTAGTGTGATTGCAAATAACATGTTTTTTCTGAAAAACTAGCAGTAATTCATTGGAAAAATTGCTTGGTTTCATTGAAATTCAGTGTTTTACATTGGTTTAAAGCATTTTTATGTGAGGTTAATCGACTGTTTTTGAGAAAATCAATGTTTTTTTTAGTAAACACTGTTTTAGGCCAAGTTAGTGTGATTGCAAATAACATGTTTTTACTGAAAAACTAGCAGTAATTCTTTGGAAAAATTGTTTGGTTTCATTGCAATTCAGTGTTTTACATTGGTTTAAAGCATTTTTATGTGAGTTTAATCGACTGTTTTTGAGAAAATCAATGTTTTCTTAGTAAACACTGTTTTAGGCCAAGTTAGTGTGATTGCAAATAACATGTTTTTTCTGAAAAACTAGCAGTAATTCATTGAAAAAATTGCTTGGTTTCATTGCAATTCAGTGTTTTACATTGGTTTAAAGCATTTTTATATGAGTTTAATCGACTGTTTTTGAGAAAATCAATGTTTTTTTAGTAAACACTGTTTTAGGCCAAGTTAGTGTGATTGTAAATAACATGTTTTTTCTGAAAAACTAGCAGTAATTCATTGAAAAAATTAGCTTGGTTTCATTGCAATTCAGTGTTTTACATTGGTTTAAAGCATTTTTATGTGAGTTTAATCGACTGATTTTGAGAAAATCAATGTTTTTTTAGTAAACACTGTGTTAGGCATAATTAGTGTGATTGCAAATAACATCTTTTTTCTAAAAAACTAGCAGTAATTCTTTGGAAAAATTGCTTGGTTTCATTGCAATTCAGTGTTTCACATTGGTTTAAAGCATTTTTATGTGAGTTTAATCGACTGATTTTGAGAAAATCCATGTTTTTTTAGTAAACATTGTTTTAGGCATATTTAGTGTGATTGCAAATAACATTTTTTTTCTGAAAAACTAGCAGTAATTCTTTGGAAAAATTGCTTGGTTTCATTGCAATTCAGTGTTTTACATTGGTTTAAAGCATTTTTATGTGAGTTTAATCGACAGTTTTTGAGAAAATCAATGTTTTTTCAGTAAACACTGTTTTAGGCCAAGTTAGTGTGATTGCAAATAACATGTTTTTACTGAAAAACTAGCAGTAATTCTTTGGAAAAATTGTTTGGTTTCATTGCAATTCAGTGTTTTACATTGGTTTAAAGCATTTTTTTGTGAGTTTAAGCTACTGTTTTTGAGAAAATCAATGTTTTTTTAGTAAACACTTTTTTAGGCCAAGTTAGTGTGATTGCAAATAACATGTTTTTTCTGAAAAACTAGCAGTAATTCATTGGAAAAATGGCTTGGTTTCATTGCAATTCAGTGTTTTACATTGGTTTAAAGCATTTTTATGTGAGTTTAATCGACTGTTTTTGAGAAAATCAATGTTTTTTTAGTAAACACTGTGTTAGGCATTGTTAGTGTGATTGCAAATAACATCTTTTTTCTAAAAAACTAGCAGTAATTCTTTGGCAAAATTGCTTGGTTTCATTGCAATTCAGTGTTTTACATTGGTTTAAAGCATTTTTATGTGAGTTTAATCGACTGATTTTGAGAAAATCAATGTTTTTTTAGTAAACATTGTTTTAGGCATATTTAGTGTGATTGCAAATAACATGTTTTTACTGAAAAACTAGCAGTAATTCTTTGGAAAAATTGTTTGGTTTCATTGCAATTCAGTGTTTTACATTGGTTTAAAGCATTTTTATGTGAGTTTAATCGACTGTTTTTGAGAAAATCAATGTTTTTTTAGTAAACACTGTTTTAGGCCAAGTTAGTGTGATTGCAAATAACATGTTTTTTCTGAAAAACTAGCAGTAATTCATTGGAAAAATTGTTTGGTTTCATTGCAATTCAGTGTTTTACATTGGTTTAAAGCATTTTTATATGAGTTTAATCGACTGTTTTTGAGAAAATCAATGTTATTTTAGTAAACACTGTTTTAGGCCAAGTTAGTGTGATTGCAAATAACATGTTTTTTCTGAAAAACTAGCAGTAATTCATTGGAAAAATTGTTTGGTTTCATTGCAATTCAGTGTTTTACATTGGTTTAAAGCATTTTTATGTGAGTTTAATCGACTGTTTTTGAGAAAATCAATGTTTTTTTAGTAAACACTGTTTTAGGCCAAGTTAGTGTGATTGCAAATAACATGTTTTTTCTGAAAAACTAGCAGTAATTCATTGGAAAAATTGTTTGGTTTCATTGCAATTCAGTGTTTTACATTGGTTTAAAGCATTTTTATGTGAGTTTAATCGACTGTTTTTGAGAAAATCAATGTTTTTTTAGTAAACACTGTTTTAGGCCAAGTTAGTGTGATTGCAAATAACATGTTTTTTCTGAAAAACTAGCAGTAATTCATTGAAAAAATTGCTTGGTTTCATTGCAATTCAGTGTTTTACATTGGTTTAAAGCATTTTTATATGAGTTTAATCGACTGTTTTTGAGAAAATCAATGTTTTTTTAGTAAACACTGTTTTAGGCCAAGTTAGTGTGATTGTAAATAACATGTTTTTTCTGAAAAACTAGCAGTAATTCATTGAAAAAATTAGCTTGGTTTCATTGCAATTCAGTGTTTTACATTGGTTTAAAGCATTTTTATGTGAGTTTAATCGACTGATTTTGAGAAAATCAATGTTTTTTTAGTAAACACTGTGTTAGGCATAATTAGTGTGATTGCAAATAACATCTTTTTTCTAAAAAACTAGCAGTAATTCTTTGGAAAAATTGCTTGGTTTCATTGCAATTCAGTGTTTCACATTGGTTTAAAGCATTTTTATGTGAGTTTAATCGACTGATTTTGAGAAAATCCATGTTTTTTTAGTAAACATTGTTTTAGGCATATTTAGTGTGATTGCAAATAACATGTTTTTTCTGAAAAACTAGCAGTAATTCTTTGGAAAAATTGCTTGGTTTCATTGCAATTCAGTGTTTTACATTGGTTTAAAGCATTTTTATGTGAGTTTAATCGACAGTTTTTGAGAAAATCAATGTTTTTTCAGTAAACACTGTTTTAGGCCAAGTTAGTGTGATTGCAAATAACATGTTTTTACTGAAAAACTAGCAGTAATTCTTTGGAAAAATTGTTTGGTTTCATTGCAATTCAGTGTTTTACATTGGTTTAAAGCATTTTTTTGTGAGTTTAAGCTACTGTTTTTGAGAAAATCAATGTTTTTTTAGTAAACACTTTTTTAGGCCAAGTTAGTGTGATTGCAAATAACATGTTTTTTCTGAAAAACTAGCAGTAATTCATTGGAAAAATGGCTTGGTTTCATTGCAATTCAGTGTTTTACATTGGTTTAAAGCATTTTTATGTGAGTTTAATCGACTGATTTTGAGAAAATCAATGTTTTTTTAGTAAACACTGTGTTAGGCATTGTTAGTGTGATTGCAAATAACATCTTTTTTCTAAAAAACTAGCAGTAATTCTTTGGAAAAACTGCTTGGTTTCATTGCAATTTAGTGTTTTACAATGGTTTAAAGCATTTTTATGTGAGTTTAATCGACTGATTTTGAGAAAATCAATGTTTTTTTAGTAAACATTGTTTTAGGCATATTTAGTGTGATTGCAAATAACATGTTTTTACTGAAAAACTAGCAGTAATTCTTTGGAAAAATTGTTTGGTTTCATTGCAATTCAGTGTTTTACATTGGTTTAAAGCATTTTTTTGTGAGTTTAAGCGACTGTTTTTGAGAAAATCAATGTTTTTTTAGTAAACACATTTTTAGGCCAAGTTAATGTGATTGCAAATAACATGTTTTTTCTAAAAAACTAGCAGTAATTCATTGGAAAAATTGCTTGGTTTCATTGCAATTCAGTGTTTTACATTGGTTTAAAGCATTTTTATGTGAGGTTAATCGACTGTTTTTGAGAAAATCAATGTTTTTTTAGTAAACACTGTTTTAGGCCAAGTTAGTGTGATTGCAAATAACATGTTTTTACTGAAAAACTAGCAGTAATTCTTTGGAAAAATTGTTTGGTTTCATTGCAATTTAGTGTTTTACATTGGTTTAAAGCATTTTTATGTGAGTTTAATCTACTGTTTTTGAGAAAATCAATGTTTTTTTAGTAAACACTGTTTTAGGCCAAGTTAGTGTGATTGCAAATAACATGTTTTTTCTGAAAAACTAGCAGTAATTCATTGGAAAAATTGTTTGGTTTCATTGCAATTCAGTGTTTTACATTGGTTTAAAGCATTTTTATGTGAGTTTAATCGACTGTTTTTGAGAAAATCAATGTTTTTTTAGTAAACACTGTTTTAGGCCAAGTTAGTGTGATTGCAAATAACATGTTTTTTCTGAAAAACTAGCAGTAATTCATTGGAAAAATGGCTTGGTTTCATTGCAATTCAGTGTTTTACATTTGTTTAAAGCATTTTTATGTGAGTTTAATCGACTGTTTTTGAGAAAATCAATGTTTTTTTAGTAAACACTGTTTTAGGCCAAGTTAGTGTGTTTGTAAATAACATGTTTTTTCTGAAAATTAGCAGTAATTCATTGGAAAATTGGCTTGGTTTCATTGCAATTCAGTGTTTTACATTGGTTTAAAGCATTTTTATGTGAGTTTAATCGACTGATTTTGAGAAAATCAATGTTTTTTTAGTAAACACTGTGTTAGGCATAGTTAGTGTGATTGCAAATAACATCTTTTTTTTAAAAAACTAGCAGTAATTCTTTGGAAAAATGGCTTGGTTTCATTGCAATTCAGTGTTTTACATTTGTTTAAAGCATTTTTATGTGAGTTTAATCGACTGTTTTTGAGAAAATCAATGTTTTTTTAGTAAACACTGTTTTAGGCCAAGTTAGTGTGTTTGTAAATAACATGTTTTTTCTGAAAATTAGCAGTAATTCATTGGAAAATTGGCTTGGTTTCATTGCAATTCAGTGTTTTACATTGGTTTAAAGCATTTTTATGTGAGTTTAATCGACTGATTTTGAGAAAATCAATGTTTTTTTAGTAAACACTGTGTTAGGCATAGTTAGTGTGATTGCAAATAACATCTTTTTTTTAAAAAACTAGCAGTAATTCTTTGGAAAAATTGCTTGGTTTCATTGCAATTCAGTGTTTTACATTGGTTTAAAGCATTTTTATGTGAGTTTAATCGACTGATTTTGAGAAAATCAATGTTTTTTTAGTAAACATTGTTTTAGGCATATTTAGTGTGATTGCAAATAACATGTTTTTTCTGAAAAACTAGCAGTAATTCTTTGGAAAAATTGTTTGGTTTCATTGCAATTCAGTGTTTTACATTGGTTTAAAGCATTTTTTTGTGAGTTTAAGCGACTGTTTTTGAGAAAATCAATGTTTTTTTAGTAAACACATTTTTAGGCCAAGTTAGTGTGATTGCAAATAACATGTTTTTTCTGAAAAACTAGCAGTAATTCATTGGAAAAATTGCTTGGTTTCATTGCAATTCAGTGTTTTACATTGGTTTAAAGCATTTTTATGTGAGGTTAATCGACTGTTTTTGAGAAAATCAATGTTTTTTTTAGTAAACACTGTTTTAGGCCAAGTTAGTGTGATTGCAAATAACATGTTTTTACTGAAAAACTAGCAGTAATTCTTTGGAAAAATTGTTTGGTTTCATTGCAATTCAGTGTTTTACATTGGTTTAAAGCATTTTTATGTGAGTTTAATCGACTGTTTTTGAGAAAATCAATGTTTTTTTAGTAAACACTGTTTTAGGCCAAGTTAGTGTGATTGCAAATAACATGTTTTTTCTGAAAAACTAGCAGTAATTCATTGGAAAAATTGTTTGGTTTCATTGCAATTCAGTGTTTTACATTGGTTTAAAGCATTTTTATGTGAGTTTAATCGACTGTTTTTGAGAAAATCAATGTTTTTTTAGTAAACACTGTTTTAGGCCTAGTTAGTGTGATTGCAAATAACATGTTTTTTCTGAAAAACTAGCAGTAATTCATTGGAAAAAATGTTTGGTTTCATTGCAATTCAGTGTTTTACATTGGTTTAAAGCATTTTTATGTGAGTTTAATCGACTGTTTTTGAGAGAATCAATGTTTTTTTAGTAAACACTGTTTTAGGCCAAGTTAGTGTGATGGTAAATAACATGTTTTTTCTGAAAAACTAGCAGTAATTCATTGGAAAAATGGCTTGGTTTCATTGCAATTCAGTGTTTTACATTGGTTTAAAGCATTTTTATGTGAGTTTAATCGACTGATTTTGAGAAAATCAATGTTTTTTTAGTAAACACTGTGTTAGGCATTGTTAGTGTGATTGCAAATAACATCTTTTTTCTAAAAAACTAGCAGTAATTCTTTGGAAAAATTGCTTGGTTTCATTGCAATTCAGTGTTTTACATTGGTTAAAAGCATTTTTATGTGAGTTTAATCGACTGATTTTGAGAAAATCAATGTTTTTTTAGTAAACATTGTTTTAGGCATATTTAGTGTGATTGCAAATAACATGTTTTTTCTGAAAAACTAGCAGTAATTCTTTGGAAAAATTGCTTGGTTTCATTGCAATTCAGTGTTTTACATTGGTTTAAAGCATTTTTATGTGAGTTTAATCGACTGTTTTTGAGAAAATCAATGTTTTTTCAGTAAACACTGTTTTAGGCCAAGTTAGTGTGATTGCAAATAACATGTTTTTACTGAAAAACTAGCAGTAATTCTTTAGAAAAATTGTTTGGTTTCATTGCAATTCAGTGTTTTACATTGGTCTAAAGCATTTTTTTGTGAGTTTAAGCGACTGTTTTTGAGAAAATCAATGTTTTTTTAGTAAACACTGTTTTAGGCCAAGTTAGTGTGATTGCAAATAACATGTTTTTTCTGAAAACCTAGCATTAATTCATTGGAAAAATGGCTTGGTTTCATTGCAATTCAGTGTTTTACATTGGTTTAAAGCATTTTTATGTGAGTTTAATCGACTGATTTTGAGAAAATCAATGTTTTATTAGTAAACACTGTGTTAGGCATAGTTAGTGTGATTGCAAATAACATTCTTTTTCTAAAAAACTAGCAGTAATTCTTTGGAAAAATTGCTTGGTTTCATTGCAATTCAGTGTTTTACATTGCTTTAAAGCACTTTTATGTGAGTTTAATCGACTGATTTTGAGAAAATCAATGTTTTTTTAGTAAACATTGTTTTAGGCATATTTAGTGTGATTGCAAATAACATGTTTTTTCTGATAAACTAGCAGTAATTCTTTGGAAAAATTGCTTGGTTTCATTGCATTTCAGTGTTTTACATTGGTTTAAAGCATTTTTATGTGAGTTTAATCGACTGTTTTTGAGAAAATCAATGTTTTTTCAGTAAACACTGTTTTAGGCCAAGTTAGTGTGATTGCAAATAACATGTTTTTACTGAAAAACTAGCAGTAATTCTTTGGAAAAATTGTTTGGTTTCATTGCAATTCAGTGTTTTACATTGGTTTAAAGCATTTTTATGTGAGGTTAATCGACTGTTTTTGAGAAAATCAATGTTTTTTTTAGTAAACACTGTTTTAGGCCAAGTTAGTGTGATTGCAAATAACATGTTTTTACTGAAAAACTAGCAGTAATTCTTTGGAAAAATTGTTTGGTTTCATTGCAATTCAGTGTTTTACATTGGTTTAAAGCATTTTTATGGGAGTTTAATCGACTGTTTTTGAGAAAATCAATGTTTTTTTAGTAAACACTGTTTTAGGCCAAGTTAGTGTGATTGCAAATAACATGTTTTTTCTGAAAAACTAGCAGTAATTCATTGAAAAAATTGCTTGGTTTCATTGCAATTCAGTGTTTTACATTGGTTTAAAGCATTTTTATATGAGTTTAATCGACTGTTTTTGAGAAAATCAATGTTTTTTTAGTAAACACTGTTTTAGGCCAAGTTAGTGTGATTGCAAATAACATGTTTTTTCTGAAAAACTAGCAGTAATTCATTGGAAAAATGGCTTGGTTTCATTGCAATTCAGTGTTTTACATTTGTTTAAAGCATTTTTATGTGAGTTTATTCGACTGTTTTTGAGAAAATCAATGTTTTTTTAGTAAACACTGTTTTAGGCCAAGTTAGTGTGATTGCAAATAACATGTTTCTTCTGAAAAACTAGCAGTAATTCTTTGGAAAAATTGTTTGGTTTCATTGCAATTCAGTGTTTTACATTGCTTTAAAGCATTTTTATGTGAGTTTAATCGACTGTTTTTGAGAAAATCAATGTTTGTTAAGTAAACACTGTTTTAGGCCAAGTTAGTGTGATTGCAAATAACATGTTTTTTCTGAAAAAGTAGCAGTAATTCTTTGAAAAAATTGCTTGGTTTCATTGCAATTCAGTGTATTACATTGGTTTAAAGTATTTTTATGTGAGTTTAATTGACTGATTTTGAGAAAATCAATGTTTTTTTAGTAAACACTGTTTTAGGCATAGTTAGTGTGATTGCAAATAACATGTTTTTTCTGAAAAACTAGCAGTAATTCATTGGAAAAACTGCTTGGTTTCACTGCAATTCAGTGTTTTACATTGGTTGAAAGCATTTCTATGTGAGTTTAGTCGACTGTTTTTGAGAAAATCAATGTGTTTTTAGTAAACACTGTTTTAGGCATAGTTAGTGTGATTGCAAATAACATGTTTTTTCTGAAAAACTAGCCGTAATTCATTAGAAAAACTGCTTGGTTTCATTGCAATTCAGTGTTTTACATTGGTTTAAAGCATTTTTATGTGAGTTTAGTCGACTGTTTTTGAGAAAATCAATGTTTTTTTAGTAAACACTGTTTTAGGCCAAGTTAGTGTGATTGCAAATAACATGTTTTTTCTGAAAAACTAGCAGTAATTCATTGGAAAAACTGCTTGGTTTCATTGCAATTCAGTGTTTTACATTGGTTTAAAGCATTTTTATGTGAGTTTAATCGACTGTTTTTGAGAAAATCAATGTTTTTTTAGTAAACACTGTTTTAGGCCAAGTTAGTGTGATTGCAAATAACATGTTTCTTCTGAAAAACTAGCAGTAATTCTTTGGAAAAATTGTTTGGTTTCATTGCAATTCAGTGTTTTACATTGCTTTAAAGCATTTTTATGTGAGTTTAATCGACTGTTTTTGAGAAAATCAATGTTTGTTAAGTAAACACTGTTTTAGGCCAAGTTAGTGTGATTGCAAATAACATGTTTTTTCTGAAAAAGTAGCAGTAAGTCTTTGAAAAAATTGCTTGGTTTCATTGCAATTCAGTGTATTACATTGGTTTAAAGTATTTTTATGTGAGTTTAATTGACTGATTTTGAGAAAATCAATGTTTTTTTAGTAAACACTGTTTTAGGCATAGTTAGTGTGATTGCAAATAACATGTTTTTTCTGAAAAACTAGCAGTAATTCATTGGAAAAACTGCTTGGTTTCACTGCAATTCAGTGTTTTACATTGGTTGAAAGCATTTCTATGTGAGTTTAGTCGACTGTTTTTGAGAAAATCAATGTTTTTTTAGTAAACACTGTTTTAGGCCAAGTTAGTGTGATTGCAAATAACATGTTTTTTCTGAAAAACTAGCAGTAATTCTTTGAAAAAACTGCTTGGTTTCATTGCAATTCAGTGTTTTACATTGGTTTAAAGCATTTTTATGTGAGTTTAGTCGACTGTTTTTGAGAAAATCAATGTTTTTTTAGTAAACACTGTTTTAGGCCAAGTTAGTGTGATTGCAAATAACATGTTTTTTTTTAAAAACTAGCAGTAATTCTTTGAAAAAATTGCTTGGTTTCATTGCAATTCAGTGTATTACATTGGTTTAAAGCATTTTTATGTTAGTTTAATCGACTGATTTTGAGAAAATCAATGTTTGTTAAGTAAACACTGTTTTAGGCCAAGTTAGTGTGATTGCAAATAACATGTTTTTTCTGAAAAAGTAGCAGTAATTCTTTGAAAAAATTGCTTGGTTTCATTGCAATTCAGTGTATTACATTGGTTTAAAGTATTTTTATGTGAGTTTAATTGACTGATTTTGAGAAAATCAATGTTTTTTTAGTAAACACTGTTTTAGGCATAGTTAGTGTGATTGCAAATAACATGTTTTTTCTGAAAAACTAGCAGTAATTCATTGGAAAAACTGCTTGGTTTCACTGCAATTCAGTGTTTTACATTGGTTGAAAGCATTTCTATGTGAGTTTAGTCGACTGTTTTTGAGAAAATCAATGTTTTTTTAGTAAACACTGTTTTAGGCCAAGTTAGTGTGATTGCAAATAACATGTTTTTTCTGAAAAACTAGCAGTAATTCTTTGAAAAAACTGCTTGGTTTCATTGCAATTCAGTGTTTTACATTGGTTTAAAGCATTTTTATGTGAGTTTAGTCGACTGTTTTTGAGAAAATCAATGTTTTTTTAGTAAACACTGTTTTAGGCCAAGTTAGTGTGATTGCAAATAACATGTTTTTTTTTAAAAACTAGCAGTAATTCTTTGAAAAAATTGCTTGGTTTCATTGCAATTCAGTGTATTACATTGGTTTAAAGCATTTTTATGTTAGTTTAATCGACTGATTTTGAGAAAATCAATGTGTTTTTAGTAAACACTGTTTTAGGCATAGTTAGTGTGATTGCAAATAACATGTTTTTTCTGAAAAACTAGCCGTAATTCATTAGAAAAACTGCTTGGTTTCATTGCAATTCAGTGTTTTACATTGGTTTAAAGCATTTTTATGTGAGTTTAGTCGACTGTTTTTGAGAAAATCAATGTTTTTTTAGTAAACACTGTTTTAGGCCAAGTTAGTGTGATTGCAAATAACATGTTTTTTCTGAAAAACTAGCAGTAATTCATTGGAAAAACTGCTTGGTTTCATTGCAATTCAGTGTTTTACATTGGTTTAAAGCATTTTTATGTGAGTTTAATCGACTGTTTTTGAGAAAATCAATGTTTTTTTAGTAAACACTGTTTTAGGCCAAGTTAGTGTGATTGCAAATAACATGTTTTTTCTGAAAAACTAGCAGTAATTCATTGGAAAAACTGCTTGGTTTCACTGCAATTCAGTGTTTTACATTGGTTGAAAGCATTTCTATGTGAGTTTAGTCGACTGTTTTTGAGAAAATCAATGTTTTTTTAGTAAACACTGTTTTAGGCCAAGTTAGTGTGATTGCAAATAACATGTTTTTTCTGAAAAACTAGCAGTAATTCTTTGAAAAAACTGCTTGGTTTCATTGCAATTCAGTGTTTTACATTGGTTTAAAGCATTTTTATGTGAGTTTAGTCGACTGTTTTTGAGAAAATCAATGTTTTTTTAGTAAACACTGTTTTAGGCCAAGTTAGTGTGATTGCAAATAACATGTTTTTTTTTAAAAACTAGCAGTAATTCTTTGAAAAAATTGCTTGGTTTCATTGCAATTCAGTGTATTACATTGGTTTAAAGCATTTTTATGTTAGTTTAATCGACTGATTTTGAGAAAATCAATGTGTTTTTAGTAAACACTGTTTTAGGCATAGTTAGTGTGATTGCAAATAACATGTTTTTTCTGAAAAACTAGCCGTAATTCATTAGAAAAACTGCTTGGTTTCATTGCAATTCAGTGTTTTACATTGGTTTAAAGCATTTTTATGTGAGTTTAGTCGACTGTTTTTGAGAAAATCAATGTTTTTTTAGTAAACACTGTTTTAGGCCAAGTTAGTGTGATTGCAAATAACATGTTTTTTCTGAAAAACTAGCAGTAATTCATTGGAAAAACTGCTTGGTTTCATTGCAATTCAGTGTTATACATTGGTTTAAAGCATTTTTATGGGAGTTTAATCGACTTTTTTTGAGAAAATCAATGTTTTTTTAGAAAACACTGTTTTAGGCCAAGTTAGTGTGATTGAAAATAACATGTTTTTTCTGAAAAACTAGCAGTAATTCTTTGGAATAATTACTTTGTTTCATTGCAATTCAGTGTTTTGCATTGGTTTAAAGCATTTTTATGTGAGTTTAATAGACTGTTTTTGAGAAATCAATGTTCTTTTAGTAAACACTGTTTTAGGCCAAGTTTGTGTGATTGCAAATAACATGTTTTTTCTGAAAAACTAGCAGTAGTTCTTTAAAAAAATTGCTTGGTTTCATTGCATTTCAGTGTTTTACATTGGTTTAAAGCATTTTTATGTGAGTTTAATCGACTGTTTTTGAGAAAATCAATGTTTTTTTAGTAAACACTGTTTTAGGCCAAGTTAGTGTGATTGCAAATAACATGTTTTTTCTGAAAAACTAGCAGTAATTCTTTGGAAAAATTGTTTGGTTTCATTGCAATTCAGTGTTTTACATTGGTTTAAAGCATTTTTATGTGAGTTTAATCGACTGTTTTTGAGAAAATCAATGTTTTTTCAGTAAACACTGTTTTAGGCCAAGTTAGTGTGATTGCAAATAACATGTTTTTTCTGAAAAACTAGCAGTAATTCATTGGAAAAATTGTTTGGTTTCATTGCAATTCAGTGTTTTACATTGGTTTAAAGCATTTTTATGTGAGTTTAATCGACTGTTTTTGAGAAAATCAATGTTTTTTTAGTAAACACTGTTTTAGGCCAAGTTAGTGTGATTGCAAATAACATGTTTTTTCTGAAAAACTAGCAGTAATTCATTGGAAAAATGGCTTGGTTTCATTGCAATTCAGTGTTTTACATTGGTTTAAAGCATTTTTATGTGAGTTTAATCGACTGTTTTTGAGAAAATCAATGTTTTTTTAGTAAACACTGTTTTAGGCCAAGTTAGTGTGTTTGTAAATAACATGTTTTTTCTGAAAAATTAGCAGTAATTCATTGGAAAATTGGCTTGGTTTCATTGCAATTCAGTGTTTTACATTGGTTTAAAGCATTTTTATGTGAGTTTAATCGACTGATTTTGAGAAAATCAATGTTTTTTTAGTAAACACTGTGTTAGGCATAGTTAGTGTGATTGCAAATAACATCTTTTTTCTAAAAAACTAGCAGTAATTCTTTGGAAAAATTGCTTGGTTTCATTGCAATTCAGTGTTTTACATTGGTTTAAAGCATTTTTATGTGAGTTTAATCGACTGATTTTGAGAAAATCAATGTTTTTTTAGTAAACATTGTTTTAGGCATATTTAGTGTGATTGCAAATAACATGTTTTTTCTGAAAAACTAGCAGTAATTCTTTGGAAAAATTGTTTGGTTTCATTGCAATTCAGTGTTTTACATTGGTTTAAAGCATTTTTTTGTGAGTTTAAGCGACTGTTTTTGAGAAAATCAATGTTTTTTTAGTAAACACATTTTTAGGCCAAGTTAGTGTGATTGCAAATAACATGTTTTTTCTGAAAAACTAGCAGTAATTCATTGGAAAAATTGCTTGGTTTCATTGCAATTCAGTGTTTTACATTGGTTTAAAGCATTTTTATGTGAGTTTAATCGACTGTTTTTGAGAAAATCAATGTTTTTTTAGTAAACACTGTTTTAGGCCAAGTTAGTGTGTTTGTAAATAACATGTTTTTTCTGAAAAATTAGCAGTAATTCATTGGAAAATTGGCTTGGTTTCATTGCAATTCAGTGTTTTACATTGGTTTAAAGCATTTTTATGTGAGTTTAATCGACTGATTTTGAGAAAATCAATGTTTTTTTAGTAAACACTGTGTTAGGCATAGTTAGTGTGATTGCAAATAACATCTTTTTTCTAAAAAACTAGCAGTAATTCTTTGGAAAAATTGCTTGGTTTCATTGCAATTCAGTGTTTTACATTGGTTTAAAGCATTTTTATGTGAGTTTAATCGACTGATTTTGAGAAAATCAATGTTTTTTTAGTAAACATTGTTTCAGGCATATTTAGTGTGATTGCAAATAACATGTTTTTTCTGAAAAACTAGCAGTAATTCTTTGGAAAAATTGTTTGGTTTCATTGCAATTCAGTGTTTTACATTGGTTTAAAGCATTTTTTTGTGAGTTTAAGCGACTGTTTTTGAGAAAATCAATGTTTTTTTAGTAAACACATTTTTAGGCCAAGTTAGTGTGATTGCAAATAACATGTTTTTTCTGAAAAACTAGCAGTAATTCATTGGAAAAATTGCTTGGTTTCATTGCAATTCAGTGTTTTACATTGGTTTAAAGCATTTTTATGTGAGGTTAATCGACTGTTTTTGAGAAAATCAATGTTTTTTTAGTAAACACTGTTTTAGGCCAAGTTAGTGTGATTGCAAATAACATGTTTTTACTGAAAAACTAGCAGTAATTCTTTGGAAAAATTGTTTGGTTTCATTGCAATTCAGTGTTTTACATTGGTTTAAAGCATTTTTATGTGAGTTTAATCGACTGTTTTTGAGAAAATCAATGTTTTTTTAGTAAACACTGTTTTAGGCCAAGTTAGTGTGATTGCAAATAACATGTTTTTTCTGAAAAACTCGCAGTAATTCATTGGAAAAATTGTTTGGTTTCATTGCAATTCAGTGTTTTACATTGGTTTAAAGCATTTTTATGTGAGTTTAATCGACTGTTTTTGAGAAAATCAATGTTTTTTTAGTAAACACTGTTTTAGGCCAAGTTAGTGTGATTGCAAATAACATGTTTTTTCTGAAAAACTAGCAGTAATTCATTGGAAAAAGTGTTTGGTTTCATTGCAATTCAGTGTTTTACATTGGTTTAAAGCATTTTTATGTGAGTTTAATCGACTGTTTTTGAGAAAATCAATGTTTTTTTAGTAAACACTGTTTTAGGCCAAGTTAGTGTGATGGTAAATAACATGTTTTTTCTGAAAAACTAGCAGTAATTCATTGGAAAAATGGCTTGGTTTCATTGCAATTCAGTGTTTTACATTGGTTTAAAGCATTTTTATGTGAGTTTAATCGACTGATTTTGAGAAAATCAATGTTTTTTTAGTAAACACTGTGTTAGGCATTGTTAGTGTGATTGCAAATAACATCTTTTTTCTAAAAAACTAGCAGTAATTCTTTGGAAAAATCGCTTGGTTTCATTGCAATTCAGTGTTTTACATTGGTTTAAAGCATTTTTATGTGAGTTTAATCGACTGATTTTGAGAAAATCAATGTTTTTTTAGTAAACATTGTTTTAGGCATATTTAGTGTGATTGCAAATAACATGTTTTTTCTGAAAAACTAGCAGTAATTCTTTGGAAAAATTGCTTGGTTTCATTGCAATTCAGTGTTTTACATTGGTTTAAAGCATTTTTATGTGAGTTTAATCGACTGTTTTTGAGAAAATCAATGTTTTTTCAGTAAACACTGTTTTAGGCCAAGTTAGTGTGATTGCAAATAACATGATTTTACTGAAAAACTAGCAGTAATTCTTTAAAAAAATTGTTTGGTTTCATTGCAATTCAGTGTTTTACATTGGTTTAAAGCATTTTTTTGTGAGTTTAAGCGACTGTTTTTGAGAAAATCAATGTTCTTTTAGTAAACACTGTTTTAGGCCAAGTTAGTGTGATTGCAAATAACATGTTTTTTCTGAAAACATAGCAGTAATTCATTGGAAAAATGGCTTGGTTTCATTGCAATTCAGTGTTTTACATTGGTTTAAAGCATTTTTATGTGAGTTTAATCGACTGATTTTGAGAAAATCAATGTTTTATTAGTAAACACTGTGTTAGGCATAGTTAGTGTGATTGCAAATAACATTCTTTTTCTAAAAAACTAGCAGTAATTCTTTGGAAAAATTGCTTGGTTTCATTGCAATTCAGTGTTTTACATTGCTTTAAAGCACTTTTATGTGAGTTTAATCGACTGATTTTGAGAAAATCAATGTTTTTTTAGTAAACATTGTTTTAGGCATATTTAGTGTGATTGCAAATAACATGTTTTTTCTGAAAAACTAGCAGTAATTCTTCGGAAAAATTGCTTGGTTTCATTGCATTTCAGTGTTTTACATTGGTTTAAAGCATTTTTATGTGAGTTTAATCGACTGTTTTTGAGAAAATCAATGTTTTTTCAGTAAACACTGTTTTAGGCCAAGTTAGTGTGATTGCAAATAACATGTTTTTACTGAAAAACTAGCAGTAATTCTTTGGAAAAATTGTTTGGTTTCATTGCAATTCAGTGTTTTACATTGGTTTAAAGCATTTTTATGTGAGGTTAATCGACTGTTTTTGAGAAAATCAATGTTTTTTTTAGTAAACACTGTTTTAGGCCAAGTTAGTGTGATTGCAAATAACATGTTTTTACTGAAAAACTAGCAGTAATTCTTTGGAAAAATTGTTTGGTTTCATTGCAATTCAGTGTTTTACATTGGTTTAAAGCATTTTTATGTGAGTTTAATCGACTGTTTTTGAGAAAATCAATGTTTTTTTAGTAAACACTGTTTTAGGCCAAGTTAGTGTGATTGCAAATAACATGTTTTTTCTGAAAAACTAGCAGTAATTCATTGAAAAAATTGCTTGGTTTCATTGCAATTCAGTGTTTTACATTGGTTTAAAGCATTTTTATATGAGTTTAATCGACTGTTTTTGAGAAAATCAATGTTTTTTTAGTAAACACTGTTTTAGGCCAAGTTAGTGTGATTGCAAATAACATGTTTTTTCTGAAAAACTAGCAGTAATTCATTGGAAAAATGGCTTGGTTTCATTGCAATTCAGTGTTTTACATTTGTTTAAAGCATTTTTATGTGAGTTTATTCGACTGTTTTTGAGAAAATCAATGTTTTTTTAGTAAACACTGTTTTAGGCCAAGTTAGTGTGATTGCAAATAACATGTTTCTTCTGAAAAACTAGCAGTAATTCTTTGGAAAAATTGTTTGGTTTCATTGCAATTCAGTGTTTTACATTGCTTTAAAGCATTTTTATGTGAGTTTAATCGACTGTTTTTGAGAAAATCAATGTTTGTTAAGTAAACACTGTTTTAGGCCAAGTTAGTGTGATTGCAAATAACATGTTTTTTCTGAAAAAGTAGCAGTAATTCTTTGAAAAAATTGCTTGGTTTCATTGCAATTCAGTGTATTACATTGGTTTAAAGTATTTTTATGTGAGTTTAATTGACTGATTTTGAGAAAATCAATGTTTTTTTAGTAAACACTGTTTTAGGCATAGTTAGTGTGATTGCAAATAACATGTTTTTTCTGAAAAACTAGCAGTAATTCATTGGAAAAACTGCTTGGTTTCACTGCAATTCAGTGTTTTACATTGGTTGAAAGCATTTCTATGTGAGTTTAGTCGACTGTTTTTGAGAAAATCAATGTTTTTTTAGTAAACACTGTTTTAGGCCAAGTTAGTGTGATTGCAAATAACATGTTTTTTCTGAAAAACTAGCAGTAATTCTTTGAAAAAACTGCTTGGTTTAATTGCAATTCAGTGTTTTACATTGGTTTAAAGCATTTTTATGTGAGTTTAGTCGACTGTTTTTGAGAAAATCAATGTTTTTTTAGTAAACACTGTTTTAGGCCAAGTTAGTGTGATTGCAAATAACATGTTTTTTTTTAAAAACTAGCAGTAATTCTTTGAAAAAATTGCTTGGTTTCATTGCAATTCAGTGTATTACATTGGTTTAAAGCATTTTTATGTTAGTTTAATCGACTGATTTTGAGAAAATCAATGTGTTTTTAGTAAACACTGTTTTAGGCATAGTTAGTGTGATTGCAAATAACATGTTTTTTCTGAAAAACTAGCCGTAATTCATTAGAAAAACTGCTTGGTTTCATTGCAATTCAGTGTTTTACATTGGTTTAAAGCATTTTTATGTGAGTTTAGTCGACTGTTTTTGAGAAAATCAATGTTTTTTTAGTAAACACTGTTTTAGGCCAAGTTAGTGTGATTGCAAATAACATGTTTTTTCTGAAAAACTAGCAGTAATTCATTGGAAAAACTGCTTGGTTTCATTGCAATTCAGTGTTTTACATTGGTTTAAAGCATTTTTATGGGAGTTTAATCGACTTTTTTTGAGAAAATCAATGTTTTTTTAGAAAACACTGTTTTAGGCAAAGTTAGTGTGATTGCAAATAACATGTTTCTTCTGAAAAACTAGCAGTAATTCTTTGGAAAAATTGTTTGGTTTCATTGCAATTCAGTGTTTTACATTGCTTTAAAGCATTTTTATGTGAGTTTAATCGACTGTTTTTGAGAAAATCAATGTTTGTTAAGTAAACACTGTTTTAGGCCAAGTTAGTGTGATTGCAAATAACATGTTTTTTCTGAAAAAGTAGCAGTAATTCTTTGAAAAAATTGCTTGGTTTCATTGCAATTCAGTGTATTACATTGGTTTAAAGTATTTTTATGTGAGTTTAATTGACTGATTTTGAGAAAATCAATGTTTTTTTAGTAAACACTGTTTTAGGCATAGTTAGTGTGATTGCAAATAACATGTTTTTTCTGAAAAACTAGCAGTAATTCATTGGAAAAACTGCTTGGTTTCACTGCAATTCAGTGTTTTACATTGGTTGAAAGCATTTCTATGTGAGTTTAGTCGACTGTTTTTGAGAAAATCAATGTTTTTTTAGTAAACACTGTTTTAGGCCAAGTTAGTGTGATTGCAAATAACATGTTTTTTCTGAAAAACTAGCAGTAATTCTTTGAAAAAACTGCTTGGTTTCATTGCAATTCAGTGTTTTACATTGGTTTAAAGCATTTTTATGTGAGTTTAGTCGACTGTTTTTGAGAAAATCAATGTTTTTTTAGTAAACACTGTTTTAGGCCAAGTTAGTGTGATTGCAAATAACATGTTTTTTTTTTAAAACTAGCAGTAATTCTTTGAAAAAATTGCTTGGTTTCATTGCAATTCAGTGTATTACATTGGTTTAAAGCATTTTTATGTTAGTTTAATCGACTGATTTTGAGAAAATCAATGTGTTTTTAGTAAACACTGTTTTAGGCATAGTTAGTGTGATTGCAAATAACATGTTTTTTCTGAAAAACTAGCCGTAATTCATTAGAAAAACTGCTTGGTTTCATTGCAATTCAGTGTTTTACATTGGTTTAAAGCATTTTTATGTGAGTTTAGTCGACTGTTTTTGAGAAAATCAATGTTTTTTTAGTAAACACTGTTTTAGGCCAAGTTAGTGTGATTGCAAATAACATGTTTTTTCTGAAAAACTAGCAGTAATTCATTGGAAAAACTGCTTGGTTTCATTGCAATTCAGTGTTTTACATTGGTTTAAAGCATTTTTATGGGAGTTTAATCGACTTTTTTTGAGAAAATCAATGTTATTTTAGAAAACACTGTTTTAGGCAAAGTTAGTGTGATTGAAAATAACATGTTTTTTCTGAAAAACTAGCAGTAATTCTTTGGAAAAATTACTTTGTTTCATTGCAATTCAGTGTTTTACATTGGTTTAAAGCATTTTTATGTGAGTTTAATAGACTGTTTTTGAGAAATCAATGTTCTTTTAGTAAACACTGTTTTAGGCCAAGTTAGTGTGATTGCAAATAACATGTTTTTTCTGAAAAACTAGCAGTAGTTCTTTAAAAAAATTGCTTGGTTTCATTGCATTTCAGTGTTTTACATTGGTTTAAAGCATTTTTATGTGAGTTTAATCGACTGTTTTTGAGAAAATCAATGTTTTTTTAGTAAACACTGTTTTAGGCCAAGTTAGTGTGATTGCAAATAACATGTTTTTTCTGAAAAACTAGCAGTAATTCTTTGGAAAAATTGTTTGTTTTCATTGCAATTCAGTGTTTTACATTGGTTTAAAGCATTTTTATGTGAGTTTAATCGACTGATTTTGAGAAAATCAATGTGTTTTTAGTAAACACTGTTTTAGGCATAGTTAGTGTGATTGCAAATAACATGTTTTTTCTGAAAAACTAGCAGTAATTCATTAGAAAAACTGCTT
Organism: Catostylus mosaicus; assembly: GCA_964019065.1. Lineage (NCBI taxonomy): Eukaryota > Metazoa > Cnidaria > Scyphozoa > Rhizostomeae > Catostylidae > Catostylus > Catostylus mosaicus. The sequence continues at coordinate 5,216,548 of OZ025192.1, read as the reverse complement.
GGTTTCATTGCAATTCAGTGTTTTACATTGGTTTAAAGCATTTTTATGTGAGTTTAGTCGACTTTTTTTGAGAAAATCAATGTTTTTTTAGTAAACACTGTTTTAGGCCAAGTTAGTGTGATTGAAAATAACATGTTTTTTCTGAAAAACTAGCAGTAATTCTTTGGAAAAATTACTTTGTTTCATTGCAATTCAGTGTTTTACATTGGTTTAAAGGATTTTTATGTGAGTTTAATAGACTGTTTTTGAGAAATCAAGGTTTTTTTAGTAAACACTGTTTTAGGCCAAGTTAGTGTGATTGCAAATAACATGTTTTTTCTGAAAAACTAGCAGTAGTTCTTTGAAAATATTGCTTGGTTTCATCGCATTTCAGTGTTTTACATTGGTTTAAAGCATTTTTATGTGAGTTTAATCGACTTTTTTTGAGAAAATCAATGTTTTTTTAGTAAACACTGTTTTAGGCCAAGTTAGTGTGATTGCAAATAACATGTTTTTTCTGAAAAACTAGCAGTAATTCATTGAAAAAATTGCTTGGTTTCATTGCAATTCAGTGTTTTACATTGGTTTAAAGCATTTTTATATGAGTTTAATGGACTGTTTTTGAGAAAATCAATGTTTTTTTAGTAAACACTGTTTTAGGCCAAGTTAGTGTGATTGCAAATAACATGTTTTTTCTGAAAAACTAGCAGTAATTCATTGGAAAAATGGCTTGGTTTCATTGCAATTCAGTGTTTTACATTTGTGTAAAGCATTTTTGTGTGAGTTTAATCGACTGATTTTGAGAAAATCAATGTTTTTTTAGTAAACATTGTTTTAGGCATATTTAGTGTGATTGCAAATAACATGTTTTTTCTGAAAAACTAGCAGTAATTCTTTGGAAAAATTGCTTGGTTTCATTGCATTTCAGTGTTTTACATTGGTTTAAAGCATTTTTATGTGAGTTTAATCGACTGTTTTTGAGAAAATCAATGTTTTTTCAGTAAACACTGTTTTAGGCCAAGTTAGTGTGATTGCAAATAACATGTTTTTACTGAAAAACTAGCAGTAATTCTTTGGAAAAATTGTTTGGTTTCATTGCAATTCAGTGTTTTACATTGGTTTAAAGCATTTTTATGTGAGGTTAATCGACTGTTTTTGAGAAAATCAATGTTTTTTTTAGTAAACACTGTTTTAGGCCAAGTTAGTGTGATTGCAAATAACATGTTTTTACTGAAAAACTAGCAGTAATTCTTTGGAAAAATTGTTTGGTTTCATTGCAATTCAGTGTTTTACATTGGTTTAAAGCATTTTTATGTGAGTTTAATCGACTGTTTTTGAGAAAATCAATGTTTTTTTAGTAAACACGGTTTTAGGCCAAGTTAGTGTGATTGCAAATAACATGTTTTTTCTGAAAAACTAGCAGTAATTCATTGAAAAAATTGCTTGGTTTCATTGCAATTCAGTGTTTTACATTGGTTTAAAGCATTTTTATATGAGTTTAATCGACTGTTTTTGAGAAAATCAATGTTTTTTTAGTAAACACTGTTTTAGGCCAAGTTAGTGTGATTGCAAATAACATGTTTTTTCTGAAAAACTAGCAGTAATTCATTGGAAAAATGGTTTGGTTTCATTGCAATTCAGTGTTTTACATTTGTTTAAAGCATTTTTATGTGAGTTTATTCGACTGTTTTTGAGAAAATCAATGTTTTTTTAGTAAACACTGTTTTAGGCCAAGTTAGTGTGATTGCAAATAACATGTTTCTTCTGAAAAACTAGCAGTAATTCTTTGGAAAAATTGTTTGGTTTCATTGCAATTCAGTGTTTTACATTGCTTTAAAGCATTTTTATGTGAGTTTAATCGACTGTTTTTGAGAAAATCAATGTTTGTTAAGTAAACACTATTTTAGGCCAAGTTAGTGTGATTGCAAATAACATGTTTTTTCTGAAAAAGTAGCAGTAATTCTTTGAAAAAATTGCTTGGTTTCATTGCAATTCAGTGTATTACATTGGTTTAAAGTATTTTTATGTGAGTTTAATTGACTGATTTTGAGAAAATCAATGTTTTTTTAGTAAACACTGTTTTAGGCATAGTTAGTGTGATTGCAAATAACATGTTTTTTCTGAAAAACTAGCAGTAATTCATTAGAAAAACTGCTTGGTTTTACTGCAATTCAGTGTTTTACATTGGTTTAAAGCATTTCTATGTGAGTTTAGTCGACTGTTTTTGAGAAAATCAATGTTTTTTTAGTAAACACTGTTTTAGGCCAAGTTAGTGTGATTGCAAATAACATGTTTTTTCTGAAAAACTAGCAGTAATTCTTTGAAAAAACTGCTTGGTTTCATTGCAATTCAGTGTTTTACATTGGTTTAAAGCATTTTTATGTGAGTTTAGTCGACTGTTTTTGAGAAAATCAATGTTTTTTTAGTAAACACTGTTTTAGGCCAAGTTAGTGTGATTGCAAATAACATGTTTTTTTTTAAAAACTAGCAGTAATTCTTTGAAAAAATTGCTTGGTTTCATTGCAATTCAGTGTATTACATTGGTTTAAAGCATTTTTATGTTAGTTTAATCGACTGATTTTGAGAAAATCAATGTGTTTTTAGTAAACACTGTTTTAGGCATAGTTAGTGTGATTGCAAATAACATGTTTTTTCTGAAAAACTAGCCGTAATTCATTAGAAAAACTGCTTGGTTTCATTGCAATTCAGTGTTTTACATTGGTTTAAAGCATTTTTATGTGAGTTTAGTCGACTGTTTTTGAGAAAATCAATGTTTTTTTAGTAAACACTGTCTTAGGCCAAGTTAGTGTGATTGCAAATAACATGTTTTTTCTGAAAAACTAGCAGTAATTCATTGGAAAAACTGCTTGGTTTCATTGCAATTCAGTGTTTTACATTGGTTTAAAGCATTTTTATGTGAGTTTAGTCGACTTTTTTTGAGAAAATCAATGTTTTTTTTAGTAAACACTGTTTTAGGCCAAGTTAGTGTGATTGCAAATAACATGTTTTTTCTGAAAAACTAGCAGTAATTCTATGGAAAAATTGCTTGGTTTCATTGCAATTCAGTGTTTTACATTGGTTTAAAGCATTTTTATGTGAGTTTAATAGACTGTTTTTGAGAAATCAATGTTCTTTTAGTAATTACTGTTTTAGGCCAAGTTAGTGTGATTGCAAATAACATGTTTTTTCTGAAAAACTAGCAGTAGTTCTTTAAAAAAATTGCTTGGATTCATTGCATTTCAGTGTTTTACATTGGTTTAAAGCATTTTTATGTGAGTTTAATCGACTGTTTTTGAGAAAATCAATGTTTTTTTAGTAAACACTGTTTTAGGCCAAGTTAGTGTGATTGCAAATAACATGTTTTTTCTGAAAAACTAGCAGTAATTCTTTGGAAAAATTGTTTGTTTTCATTGCAATTCAGTGTTTTACATTGGTTTAAAGCATTTTTATGTGAGTTTAATCGACTGATTTTGAGAAAATCAATGTGTTTTTAGTAAACACTGTTTTAGGCATAGTTAGTGTGATTGCAAATAACATGTTTTTTCTGAAAAACTAGCAGTAATTCATTAGAAAAACTGCTTGGTTTCATTGCAATTCAGTGTTTTACATTGGTTTAAAGCATTTTTATGTGAGTTTAGTCGACTGTTTTTGAGAAAATCAATGTTTTTTTAGTAAACACTGTTTTAGGCCAAGTTAGTGTGATTGCAAATAACATGTTTTTTCTGAAAAACTAGCAGTAATTCATTGGAAAAACTGCTTGGTTTCATTGCAATTCAGTGTTTTACATTGGTTTAAAGCATTTTTATGGGAGTTTAATCGACTGTTTTTGAGAAAATCAATGTTTTTTTAGTAAACACTGTTTTAGGCCAAGTTAGTGTGATTGAAAATAACATGTTTTTTCTGAAAAACTAGCAGTAATTCTTTGGAAAAATTACTTTGTTTCATTGCAATTCAGTGTTTTACATTGGTTTAAAGGATTTTTATGTGAGTTTAATAGACTGTTTTTGAGAAATCAAGGTTTTTTTAGTAAACACTGTTTTAGGCCAAGTTAGTGTGATTGCAAATAACATGTTTTTACTGAAAAACTAGCAGTAATTCATTGAAAAAATTGCTTGGTTTCATTGCAATTCAGTGTTTTACATTGGTTTAAAGCATTTTTATATGAGTTTAATGGACTGTTTTTGAGAAAATCAATGTTTTTTTAGTAAACACTGTTTTAGGCCAAGTTAGTGTGATTGCAAATAACATGTTTTTTCTGAAAAACTAGCAGTAATTCATTGGAAAAATGGCTTGGTTTCATTGCAATTCAGTGTTTTACGTTTGTGTAAAGCATTTTTGTGTGAGTTTATTCGACTGTTTTTGAGAAAATCAATGTTTTTTTAGTAAACACAGTTTTAGGCCAAGTTAGTGTGATTGCAAATAACATGTTTTTTCTGAAAAACTAGCAGTAATTCATTGGAAAAACTGCTTGGCTTCATTGCAATTCAGTGTTTTACATTGGTTTAAAGCATTTTTATGGGAGTTTAATCGACTGTTTTTGAGAAAATCAATGTTTTTTTAGTAAACACTGTTTTAGGCCAAGTTAGTGTGATTGAAAATAACATGTTTTTTCTGAAAAACTAGCATTAATTCTTTGGAAGAATTACTTTGTTTCATTGCAATTCAGTGTTTTACATTGGTTTAAAGGATTTTTATGTGAGTTTAATCGACTGTTTTTGAGAAAATCAATGTTTTTTTAGTAAACACTTTTTTAGGCCAAGTTAGTGTGATTGAAAATAACATGTTTTTTCTGAAAAACTAGCAGTAATTCTTTGGAAAAATTACTTTGTTTCATTGCATTTCAGTGTTTTACATTGGTTTAAAGCATTTTTATGTGAGTTTAATAGACTGTTTTTGAGAAATCAATGTTTTTTTAGTAAACACTGTTTTAGGCCAAGTTAGTGTGATTGCAAATAACATGTTTTTTCTGAAAAACTAGCAGTAATTCTTTGGAAAAATTACTTTGTTTCATTGCAATTCAGTGTTTTACATTGGTTTAAAGCATTTTTATGGGAGTTTAATAGACTGTTTTTGAGAAATCAATGTTTTTTTAGTAAACACTGTTTTAGGCCAAGTTAGTGTGATTGCAAATAACATGTTTTTTCTGAAAAACTAGCAGTAGTTCTTTGAAAATATTGCTTGGTTTCATCGCATTTCAGTGTTTTACATTGGTTTAAAGCATTTTTATGTGAGTTTAATCGACTTTTTTTGAGAAAATCAATGTTTTTTTAGTAAACACTGTTTTAGGCCAAGTTAGTGTGATTGCAAATAACATGTTTTTTCTGAAAAACTAGCAGTAATTCATTGAAAAAATTGCTTGGTTTCATTGCAATTCAGTGTTTTACATTGGTTTAAAGCATTTTTATATGAGTTTAATCGCCTTTTTTTGAGAAAATCAATGTTTTTTTAGTAAACACTGTTTTAGGCCAAGTTAGTGTGATTGCAAATAACATGTTTTTTCTAAAAAACTAGCAGTAATTCATTGGAAAAATGGCTTGGTTTCATTGCAATTCAGTGTTTTACATTTGTGTAAAGCATTTTTGTGTGAGTTTATTCGACTGTTTTTGAGAAAATCAATGTTTTTTTAGTAAACACTGTTTTAGGCCAAGTTAGTGTGATTGCAAATAACATGTTTCTTCTGAAAAACTAGCAGTAATTCTTTGGAAAAATTGTTTGGTTTCATTGAAATTCAGTGTTTTACATTGCTTTAAAGCATTTTTATGTGAGTTTAATCGACTGTTTTTGAGAAAATCAATGTTTGTTAAGTAAACACTGTTTTAGGCCTAGTTAGTGTGATTGCAAATAACATGTTTTTTCTGAAAAAGTAGCAGTAATTCTTTGAAAAAATTGCTTGGTTTCATTGCAATTCAGTGTATTACATTGGTTTAAAGTATTTTTATGTGAGTTTAATTGACTGATTTTGAGAAAATCAATGTTTTTTTAGTAAACACTGTTTTAGGCCAAGTTAGTGTGATTACAAATAACATGTTTTTTCTGAAAAACTAGAAGTAATTCTTTGAAAAAACAGCTTGGTTTCATTGCAATTCAGTGTTTTACATTGGTTTAAAGCATTTTTATGTGAGTTTAGTCGACTGTTTTTGAGAAAATCAATGTTTTTTTAATAAACACTGTTTTAGGCCAAGTTAGTGTGATTGCAAATAACATGTTTTTTTTGAAAAACTAGCAGTAATTCTTTGAAAAAATTGCTTGGTTTCATTGCAATTCAGTGTATTACATTGGTTTAAAGCATTTTTATGTTAGTTTAATCGACTGATTTTGAGAAAATCAATGTGTTTTTAGTAAACACTGTTTTAGGCATAGTTAGTGTGATTGCAAATAACATGTTTTTTCTGAAAAACTAGCCGTAATTCAATAGAAAAACTGCTTGGTTTCATTGCAATTCAGTGTTTTACATTGGTTTAAAGCATTATTATGTGAGTTTAGTCGACTGTTTTTGAGAAAATCAATGTGTTTTTAGTAAACACTGTTTTAGGCCAAGTTAGTGTGATTGCAAATAACATGTTTTTTCTGAAAAACTAGCAGTAATTCATTGGAAAAATTGCTTGGTTTCATTGCAATTCAGTGTTTTACATTGGTTTAAAGCATTTTTATGGGAGTTTAATCGACTTTTTTTGAGAAAATCAATGTTTTTTTAGTAAACACTGTTTTAGGCCAAGTTAGTGTGATTGAAAATAACATGTTTTTTCTGAAAAACTAGCAGTAATTCTTTGGAAAAATTACTTTGTTTCATTGCAATTCAGTGTTTTACATTGGTTTAAAGCATTTTTATGTGAGTTTAATAGACTGTTTTTGAGAAATCAATGTTCTTTTAGTAAACACTGTTTTAGGCCAAGTTAGTGTGATTGCAAATAACATGTTTTTTCTGAAAAACTAGCAGTAGTTCTTTAAAAAAATTGCTTGGTTTCATTGCATTTCAGTGTTTTACATTGGTTTAAAGCATTTTTATGTTAGTTTAATCGACTGATTTTGAGAAAATCAATGTGTTTTTAGTAAACACTGTTTTAGGCATAGTTAGTGTGATTGCAAATAACATGTTTTTTCTGAAAAACTAGCCGTAATTCATTAGAAAAACTGCTGGGTTTCATTGCAATTCAGTGTTTTACATTGGTTTAAAGCATTATTATGTGAGTTTAGTCGACTGTTTTTGAGAAAATCAATGTTTTTTTAGTAAACACTGTTTTAGGCCAAGTTAGTGTGATTGCAAATAACATGTTTTTTCTGAAAAACTAGCAGTAATTCATTGGAAAAACTGCTTGGTTTCATTGCAATTCAGTGTTTTACATTGGTTTAAAGCATTTTTATGGGAGTTTAATCGACTTTTTTTGAGAAAATCAATGTTTTTTTAGTAAACACTGTTTTAGGCCAAGTTAGTGTAATTGAAAATAACATGTTTTTTCTGAAAAACTAGCAGTAATTCTTCGGAAAAATTACTTTGTTTCATTGCAATTCAGTGTTTTACATTGGTTTAAAGCATTTTTATGTGAGTTTAATAGACTGTTTTTGAGAAATCAATGTTCTTTTAGTAAACACTGTTTTAGGCCAAGTTAGTGTGATTGCAAATAACATGTTTTTTCTGAAAAACTAGCAGTAGTTCTTTAAAAAAATTGCTTGGTTTCATTGCATTTCAGTGTTTTACATTGGTTTAAAGCATTTTTATGTGAGTTTAATCGACTGTTTTTGAGAAAATCAATGTTTTTTTAGTAAACACTGTTTTAGGCCAAGTTAGTGTGATTGCAAATAACATGTTTTTTCTGAAAAACTAGCAGTAATTCTTTGGAAAAATTGCTTGTTTTCATTGCAATTCAGTGTTTTACATTGGTTTAAAGCATTTTTATGTGAATTTAATCGACTGCTTTTGAGAAAATCAATGTGTTTTTAGTAAACACTGTTTTAGGCATAGTTAGTGTGATTGCAAATAACATGTTTTTTCTGAAAAACTAGCAGTAATTCATTAGAAAAACTGCTTGGTTTCATTGCAATTCAGTGTTTTACATTGGTTTAAAGCATTTTTATGTGAGTTTAGTCGACTGTTTTTGAGAAAATCAATGTTTTTTTAGTAAACACTGTTTTAGGCCAAGTTAGTGTGATTGCAAATAACATGTTTTTTTTGAAAAACTAGCAGTAATTCATTGGAAAAATGGCTTGGATTCATTGCAATTCAGTGTTTTACATTTGTTTAAAGCATTTTTATGTGAGTTTATTCGACTGTTTTTGAGAAAATCAATGTTTTTTTAGTAAACACTGTTTTAGGCCAAGTTAGTGTGATTGCAAATAACATGTTTTTTCTGAAAAACTAGCAGTAATTCATTGAAAAGATTGCTTGGTTTCATTGCAATTCAGTGTTTTACATTGGTGTAAAGCATTTTTATGTGAGTTTAGTCGACTGTTTTTGAGAAAATCAATGTTTTTTTAGTAAACACTGTTTTAGGCATAGTTAGTGTGATTGCAAATAACATTTTTTTCTGAAAAACTAGCAGTAATTCTTTGGAACAATTTTTTGGTTTCATTGCAATTCAGTGTTTTACATTGGTTTAAAGCATTTTTTTGTGAGTTTAAGCGACTGTTTTTGAGAAAATCAATGTTTTTTTAGTAAACACTGTTTTAGGCATAGTTAGTGTGATTGCAAATAACATGTTTTTTCTGAAAAACTAGCAGTAATTCATTGGAAAAACTGCTTGGTTTCACTGCAATTCAGTGTTTTACATTGGTTGAAAGCATTTCTATGTGAGTTTAGTCGACTGTTTTTGAGAAAATCAATGTTTTTTTAGTAAACACTGTTTTAGGCCAAGTTAGTGTGATTGCAAATAACATGTTTTTTCTGAAAAACTAGCAGTAATTCTTTGAAAAAACTGCTTGGTTTCATTGCAATTCAGTGTTTTACATTGGTTTAAAGCATTTTTATGTGAGTTTAGTCGACTGTTTTTGAGAAAATCAATGTTTTTTTAGTAAACACTGTTTTAGGCCAAGTTAGTGTGATTGCAAATAACATGTTTTTTTTTAAAAACTAGCAGTAATTCTTTGAAAAAATTGCTTGGTTTCATTGCAATTCAGTGTATTACATTGGTTTAAAGCATTTTTATGTTAGTTTAATCGACTGTTTTTGAGAAAATCAATGTTTGTTAAGTAAACACTGTTTTAGGCCAAGTTAGTGTGATTGCAAATAACATGTTTTTTCTGAAAAAGTAGCAGTAATTCTTTGAAAAAATTGCTTGGTTTCATTGCAATTCAGTGTATTACATTGGTTTAAAGTATTTTTATGTGAGTTTAATTGACTGATTTTGAGAAAATCAATGTTTTTTTAGTAAAAACTGTTTTAGGCATAGTTAGTGTGATTGCAAATAACATGTTTTTTCTGAAAAACTAGCAGTAATTCATTGGAAAAACTGCTTGGTTTCACTGCAATTCAGTGTTTTACATTGGTTGAAAGCATTTCTATGTGAGTTTAGTCGACTGTTTTTGAGAAAATCAATGTTTTTTTAGTAAACACTGTTTTAGGCCAAGTTAGTGTGATTGCAAATAACATGTTTTTTCTGAAAAACTAGCAGTAATTCTTTGAAAAAACTGCTTGGTTTCATTGCAATTCAGTGTTTTACATTGGTTTAAAGCATTTTTATGTGAGTTTAGTCGACTGTTTTTGAGAAAATCAATGTTTTTTTAGTAAACACTGTTTTAGGCCAAGTTAGTGTGATTGCAAATAACATGTTTTTTTTTAAAAACTAGCAGTAATTCTTTGAAAAAATTGCTTGGTTTCATTGCAATTCAGTGTATTACATTGGTTTAAAGCATTTTTATGTTAGTTTAATCGACTGATTTTGAGAAAATCAATGTGTTTTTAGTAAACACTGTTTTAGGCATAGTTAGTGTGATTGCAAATAACATGTTTTTTCTGAAAAACTAGCCGTAATTCATTAGAAAAACTGCTTGGTTTCATTGCAATTCAGTGTTTTACATTGGTTTAAAGCATTTTTATGTGAGTTTAGTCGACTGTTTTTGAGAAAATCAATGTTTTTTTAGTAAACACTGTTTTAGGCCAAGTTAGTGTGATTGCAAATAACATGTTTTTTCTGAAAAACTAGCAGTAATTCATTGGAAAAACTGCTTGGTTTCATTGCAATTCAGTGTTTTACATTGGTTTAAAGCATTTTTATGGGAGTTTAATCGACTTTTTTTGAGAAAATCAATGTTTTTTTAGAAAACACTGTTTTAGGCAAAGTTAGTGTGATTGAAAATAACATGTTTTTTCTGAAAAACTAGCAGTAATTCTTTGGAAAAATTACTTTGTTCCATTGCAATTCAGTGTTTTACATTGGTTTAAAGCATTTTTATGTGAGTTTAATAGACTGTTTTTGAGAAATCAATGTTCTTTTAGTAAACACTGTTTTAGGCCAAGTTAGTGTGATTGCAAATAACATGTTTTTTCTGAAAAACTAGCAGTAGTTCTTTAAAAAAATTGCTTGGTTTCATTGCATTTCAGTGTTTTACATTGGTTTAAAGCATTTTTATGTGAGTTTAATCGACTGTTTTTGAGAAAATCAATGTTTTTTTAGTAAACACTGTTTTAGGCCAAGTTAGTGTGATTGCAAATAACATGTTTTTTCTGAAAAACTAGCAGTAATTCTTTGGAAAAATTGTTTGTTTTCATTGCAATTCAGTGTTTTACATTGGTTTAAAGCATTTTTATGTGAGTTTAATCGACTGATTTTGAGAAAATCAATGTGTTTTTAGTAAACACTGTTTTAGGCATAGTTAGTGTGATTGCAAATAACATGTTTTTTCTGAAAAACTAGCAGTAATTCATTAGAAAAACTGCTTGGTTTCATTGCAATTCAGTGTTTTACATTGGTTTAAAGCATTTTTATGTGAGTTTAGTCGACTTTTTTTGAGAAAATCAATGTTTTTTTAGTAAACACTGTTTTAGGCCAAGTTAGTGTGATTGCAAATAACATGTTTTTTCTGAAAAACTAGCAGTAATTCATTGGAAAAACTGCTTGGTTTCATTGCAATTCAGTGTTTTACATTGGTTTAAAGCATTTTTATGGGAGTTTAATCGACTGTTTTTGAGAAAATCAATGTTTTTTTAGTAAACACTGTTTTAGGCCAAGTTAGTGTGATTGAAAATAACATGTTTTTTCTGAAAAACTAGCAGTAATTCTTTGGAAAAATTACTTTGTTTCATTGCAATTCAGTGTTTTACATTGGTTTAAAGGATTTTTATGTGAGTTTAATAGACTGTTTTTGAGAAATCAAGGTTTTTTTAGTAAACACTGTTTTAGGCCAAGTTAGTGTGATTGCAAATAACATGTTTTTTCTGAAAAACTAGCAGTAGTTCTTTGAAAATATTGCTTGGTTTCATCGCATTTCAGTGTTTTACATTGGTTTAAAGCATTTTTATGTGAGTTTAATCGACTTTTTTTGAGAAAATCAATGTTTTTTTAGTAAACACTGTTTTAGGCCAAGTTAGTGTGATTGCAAATAACATGTTTTTTCTGAAAAACTAGCAGTAATTCATTGAAAAAACTGCTTGGTTTCATTGCAATTCAGTGTTTTACATTGGTTTAAAGCATTTTTATATGAGTTTAATGGACTGTTTTTGAGAAAATCAATGTTTTTTTAGTAAACACTGTTTTAGGCCAAGTTAGTGTGATTGCAAATAACATGTTTTTTCTGAAAAACTAGCAGTAATTCATTGGAAAAATGGCTTGGTTTCATTGCAATTCAGTGTTTTACATTTGTGTAAAGCATTTTTGTGTGAGTTTAATCGACTGATTTTGAGAAAATCAATGTTTTTTTAGTAAACATTGTTTTAGGCATATTTAGTGTGATTGCAAATAACATGTTTTTTCTGAAAAACTAGCAGTAATTCTTTGGAAAAATTGCTTGGTTTCATTGCATTTCAGTGTTTTACATTGGTTTAAAGCATTTTTATGTGAGTTTAATCGACTGTTTTTGAGAAAATCAATGTTTTTTCAGTAAACACTGTTTTAGGCCAAGTTAGTGTGATTGCAAATAACATGTTTTTACTGAAAAACTAGCAGTAATTCTTTGGAAAAATTGTTTGGTTTCATTGCAATTCAGTGTTTTACATTGGTTTAAAGCATTTTTATGTGAGGTTAATCGACTGTTTTTGAGAAAATCAATGTTTTTTTTAGTAAACACTGTTTTAGGCCAAGTTAGTGTGATTGCAAATAACATGTTTTTACTGAAAAACTAGCAGTAATTCTTTGGAAAAATTGTTTGGTTTCATTGCAATTCAGTGTTTTACATTGGTTTAAAGCATTTTTATGTGAGTTTAATCGACTGTTTTTGAGAAAATCAATGTTTTTTTAGTAAACACTGTTTTAGGCCAAGTTAGTGTGATTGCAAATAACATGTTTTTTCTGAAAAACTAGCAGTAATTCATTGAAAAAATTGCTTGGTTTCATTGCAATTCAGTGTTTTACATTGGTTTAAAGCATTTTTATATGAGTTTAATCGACTGTTTTTGAGAAAATCAATGTTTTTTTAGTAAACACTGTTTTAGGCCAAGTTAGTGTGATTGCAAATAACATGTTTTTTCTGAAAAACTAGCAGTAATTCATTGGAAAAATGGCTTGGTTTCATTGCAATTCAGTGTTTTACATTTGTTTAAAGCATTTTTATGTGAGTTTATTCGACTGTTTTTGAGAAAATCAATGTTTTTTTAGTAAACACTGTTTTAGGCCAAGTTAGTGTGATTGCAAATAACATGTTTCTTCTGAAAAACTAGCAGTAATTCTTTGGAAAAATTGTTTGGTTTCATTGCAATTCAGTGTTTTACATTGCTTTAAAGCATTTTTATGTGAGTTTAATCGACTGTTTTTGAGAAAATCAATGTTTGTTAAGTAAACACTGTTTTAGGCCAAGTTAGTGTGATTGCAAATAACATGTTTTTTCTGAAAAAGTAGCAGTAATTCTTTGAAAAAATTGCTTGGTTTCATTGCAATTCAGTGTATTACATTGGTTTAAAGTATTTTTATGTGAGTTTAATTGACTGATTTTGAGAAAATCAATGTTTTTTTAGTAAACACTGTTTTAGGCATAGTTAGTGTGATTGCAAATAACATGTTTTTTCTGAAAAACTAGCAGTAATTCATTGGAAAAACTGCTTGGTTTCACTGCAATTCAGTGTTTTACATTGGTTGAAAGCATTTCTATGTGAGTTTAGTCGACTGTTTTTGAGAAAATCAATGTTTTTTTAGTAAACACTGTTTTAGGCCAAGTTAGTGTGATTGCAAATAACATGTTTTTTCTGAAAAACTAGCAGTAATTCTTTGAAAAAACTGCTTGGTTTCATTGCAATTCAGTGTTTTACATTGGTTTAAAGCATTTTTATGTGAGTTTAGTCGACTGTTTTTGAGAAAATCAATGTTTTTTTAGTAAACACTGTTTTAGGCCAAGTTAGTGTGATTGCAAATAACATGTTTTTTTTTATAAAATAGCAGTAATTCTTTGAAAAAATTGCTTGGTTTCATTGCAATTCAGTGTATTACATTGGTTTAAAGCATTTTTATGTTAGTTTAATCGACTGATTTTGAGAAAATCAATGTGTTTTTAGTAAACACTGTTTTAGGCATAGTTAGTGTGATTGCAAATAACATGTTTTTTCTGAAAAACTAGCCGTAATTCATTAGAAAAACTGCTTGGTTTCATTGCAATTCAGTGTTTTACATTGGTTTAAAGCATTTTTATGTGAGTTTAGTCGACTGTTTTTGAGAAAATCAATGTTTTTTTAGTAAACACTGTTTTAGGCCAAGTTAGTGTGATTGCAAATAACATGTTTCTTCTGAAAAACTAGCAGTAATTCATTGGAAAAACTGCTTGGTTTCATTGCAATTCAGTGTTTTACATTGGTTTAAAGCATTTTTATGTGAGTTTAGTCGACTTTTTTTGAGAAAATCAATGTTTTTTTTAGTAAACACTGTTTTAGGCCAAGTTAGTGTGATTTCAAATAACATGTTTTTTCTGAAAAACTAGCAGTAATTCTATGGAAAAATTGCTTGGTTTCATTGCAATTCAGTGTTTTACATTGGTTTAAAGCATTTTTATGTGAGTTTAATAGACTGTTTTTGAGAAATCAATGTTCTTTTAGTAAACACTGTTTTAGGCCAAGTTAGTGTGATTGCAAATAACATGTTTTTTCTGAAAAACTAGCAGTAGTTCTTTAAAAAAATTGCTTGGTTTCATTGCATTTCAGTGTTTTACATTGGTTTAAAGCATTTTTATGTGAGTTTAATCGACTGTTTTTGAGAAAATCAATGTTTTTTTAGTAAACACTGTTTTAGGCCAAGTTAGTGTGATTGCAAATAACATGTTTTTTCTGAAAAACTAGCAGTAATTCTTTGGAAAAATTGTTTGTTTTCATTGCAATTCAGTGTTTTACATTGGTTTAAAGCATTTTTATGTGAGTTTAATCGACTGATTTTGAGAAAATCAATGTGTTTTTAGTAAACACTGTTTTAGGCATAGTTAGTGTGATTGCAAATAACATGTTTTTTCTGAAAAACTAGCAGTAATTCATTAGAAAAACTGCTTGGTTTCATTGCAATTCAGTGTTTTACATTGGTTTAAAGCATTTTTATGTGAGTTTAGTCGACTGTTTTTGAGAAAATCAATGTTTTTTTAGTAAACACTGTTTTAGGCCAAGTTAGTGTGATTGCAAATAACATGTTTTTTCTGAAAAACTAGCAGTAATTCATTGGAAAAACTTCTTGGTTTCATTGCAATTCAGTGTTTTACATTGGTTTAAAGCATTTTTATGGGAGTTTAATCGACTGTTTTTGAGAAAATCAATGTTTTTTTAGTAAACACTGTTTTAGGCCAAGTTAGTGTGATTGAAAATAACATGTTTTTTCTGAAAAACTAGCAGTAATTCTTTGGAAAAATTACTTTGTTTCATTGCAATTCAGTGTTTTACATTGGTTTAAAGGATTTTTATGTGAGTTTAATAGACTGTTTTTGAGAAATCAAGGTTTTTTTAGTAAACACTGTTTTAGGCCAAGTTAGTGTGATTGCAAATAACATGTTTTTTCTGAAAAACTAGCAGTAGTTCTTTGAAAATATTGCTTGGTTTCATCGCATTTCAGTGTTTTACATTGGTTTAAAGCATTTTTATGTGAGTTTAATCGACTTTTTTTGAGAAAATCAATGTTTTTTTAGTAAACACTGTTTTAGGCCAAGTTAGTGTGATTGCAAATAACATGTTTTTACTGAAAAACTAGCAGTAATTCATTGAAAAAATTGCTTGGTTTCATTGCAATTGAGTGTTTTACATTGGTTTAAAGCATTTTTATATGAGTTTAATGGACTGTTTTTGAGAAAATCAATGTTTTTTTAGTAAACACTGTTTTAGGCCAAGTTAGTGTGATTGCAAATAACATGTTTTTTCTGAAAAACTAGCAGTAATTCATTGGAAAAATGGCTTGGTTTCATTGCAATTCAGTGTTTTACATTTGTGTAAAGCATTTTTGTGTGAGTTTATTCGACTGTTTTTGAGAAAATCAATGTTTTTTTAGTAAACACTGTTTTAGGCCAAGTTAGTGTGATTGCAAATAACATGTTTCTGCTGAAAAACTAGCAGTAATTCTTTGGAAAAATTGTTTGGTTTCATTGAAATTCAGTGTTTTACATTGCTTTAAAGCATTTTTATGTGAGTTTAATCGACTGTTTTTGAGAAAATCAATGTTTGTTAAGTAAACACTGTTTTAGGCCTAGTTAGTGTGATTGCAAATAACATGTTTTTTCTGAAAAAGTAGCAGTAATTCTTTGAAAAAATTGCTTGGTTTCATTGCAATTCAGTGTATTACATTGGTTTAAAGTATTTTTATGTGAGTTTAATTGACTGATTTTGAGAAAATCAATGTTTTTTTAGTAAACACTGTTTTAGGCCAAGTTAGTGTGATTACAAATAACATGTTTTTTCTGAAAAACTAGAAGTAATTCTTTGAAAAAACTGCTTGATTTCATGCAATTCAGTGTTTTACATTGGTTTAAAGCATTTTTATGTGAGTTTAGTCGACTGTTTTTGAGAAAATCAATGTTTTTTTAATAAACACTGTTTTAGGCTAAGTTAGTGTGATTGCAAATAACATGTTTTTTCTGAAAAACTAGCAGTAATTCATTAGAAAAACTGCTTGGTTTCATTGCAATTCAGTGTTTTACATTGGTTTAAAGCATTTTTATGTGAGTTTAGTCGACTGTTTTTGAGAAAATCAATGTTTTTTTAGTAAACACTGTTTTAGGCCAAGTTAGTGTGATTGCAAATAACATGTTTTTTCTGAAAAACTAGCAGTAATTCATTGGAAAAACTTCTTGGTTTCATTGCAATTCAGTGTTTTACATTGGTTTAAAGCATTTTTATGGGAGTTTAATCGACTGTTTTTGAGAAAATCAATGTTTTTTTAGTAAACACTGTTTTAGGCCAAGTTAGTGTGATTGCAAATAACATGTTTTTTCTGAAAAACTAGCCGTAATTCATTAGAAAAACTGCTTGGTTTCATTGCAATTCAGTGTTTTACATTGGTTTAAAGCATTTTTATGTGAGTTTAGTCGACTGTTTTTGAGAAAATCAATGTTTTTTTAGTAAACACTGTTTTAGGCCAAGTTAGTGTGATTGCAAATAACATGTTTCTTCTGAAAAACTAGCAGTAATTCATTGGAAAAACTGCTTGGTTTCATTGCAATTCAGTGTTTTACATTGGTTTAAAGCATTTTTATGTGAGTTTAGTCGACTTTTTTTGAGAAAATCAATGTTTTTTTTAGTAAACACTGTTTTAGGCCAAGTTAGTGTGATTTCAAATAACATGTTTTTTCTGAAAAACTAGCAGTAATTCTATGGAAAAATTGCTTGGTTTCATTGCAATTCAGTGTTTTACATTGGTTTAAAGCATTTTTATGTGAGTTTAATAGACTGTTTTTGAGAAATCAATGTTCTTTTAGTAAACACTGTTTTAGGCCAAGTTAGTGTGATTGCAAATAACATGTTTTTTCTGAAAAACTAGCAGTAGTTCTTTAAAAAAATTGCTTGGTTTCATTGCATTTCAGTGTTTTACATTGGTTTAAAGCATTTTTATGTGAGTTTAATCGACTGTTTTTGAGAAAATCAATGTTTTTTTAGTAAACACTGTTTTAGGCCAAGTTAGTGTGATTGCAAATAACATGTTTTTTCTGAAAAACTAGCAGTAATTCTTTGGAAAAATTGTTTGTTTTCATTGCAATTCAGTGTTTTACATTGGTTTAAAGCATTTTTATGTGAGTTTAATCGACTGATTTTGAGAAAATCAATGTGTTTTTAGTAAACACTGTTTTAGGCATAGTTAGTGTGATTGCAAATAACATGTTTTTTCTGAAAAACTAGCAGTAATTCATTAGAAAAACTGCTTGGTTTCATTGCAATTCAGTGTTTTACATTGGTTTAAAGCATTTTTATGTGAGTTTAGTCGACTGTTTTTGAGAAAATCAATGTTTTTTTAGTAAACACTGTTTTAGGCCAAGTTAGTGTGATTGCAAATAACATGTTTTTTCTGAAAAACTAGCAGTAATTCATTGGAAAAACTTCTTGGTTTCATTGCAATTCAGTGTTTTACATTGGTTTAAAGCATTTTTATGGGAGTTTAATCGACTGTTTTTGAGAAAATCAATGTTTTTTTAGTAAACACTGTTTTAGGCCAAGTTAGTGTGATTGAAAATAACATGTTTTTTCTGAAAAACTAGCAGTAATTCTTTGGAAAAATTACTTTGTTTCATTGCAATTCAGTGTTTTACATTGGTTTAAAGGATTTTTATGTGAGTTTAATAGACTGTTTTTGAGAAATCAAGGTTTTTTTAGTAAACACTGTTTTAGGCCAAGTTAGTGTGATTGCAAATAACATGTTTTTTCTGAAAAACTAGCAGTAGTTCTTTGAAAATATTGCTTGGTTTCATCGCATTTCAGTGTTTTACATTGGTTTAAAGCATTTTTATGTGAGTTTAATCGACTTTTTTTGAGAAAATCAATGTTTTTTTAGTAAACACTGTTTTAGGCCAAGTTAGTGTGATTGCAAATAACATGTTTTTACTGAAAAACTAGCAGTAATTCATTGAAAAAATTGCTTGGTTTCATTGCAATTGAGTGTTTTACATTGGTTTAAAGCATTTTTATATGAGTTTAATGGACTGTTTTTGAGAAAATCAATGTTTTTTTAGTAAACACTGTTTTAGGCCAAGTTAGTGTGATTGCAAATAACATGTTTTTTCTGAAAAACTAGCAGTAATTCATTGGAAAAATGGCTTGGTTTCATTGCAATTCAGTGTTTTACATTTGTGTAAAGCATTTTTGTGTGAGTTTATTCGACTGTTTTTGAGAAAATCAATGTTTTTTTAGTAAACACTGTTTTAGGCCAAGTTAGTGTGATTGCAAATAACATGTTTCTGCTGAAAAACTAGCAGTAATTCTTTGGAAAAATTGTTTGGTTTCATTGAAATTCAGTGTTTTACATTGCTTTAAAGCATTTTTATGTGAGTTTAATCGACTGTTTTTGAGAAAATCAATGTTTGTTAAGTAAACACTGTTTTAGGCCTAGTTAGTGTGATTGCAAATAACATGTTTTTTCTGAAAAAGTAGCAGTAATTCTTTGAAAAAATTGCTTGGTTTCATTGCAATTCAGTGTATTACATTGGTTTAAAGTATTTTTATGTGAGTTTAATTGACTGATTTTGAGAAAATCAATGTTTTTTTAGTAAACACTGTTTTAGGCCAAGTTAGTGTGATTACAAATAACATGTTTTTTCTGAAAAACTAGAAGTAATTCTTTGAAAAAACTGCTTGATTTCATGCAATTCAGTGTTTTACATTGGTTTAAAGCATTTTTATGTGAGTTTAGTCGACTGTTTTTGAGAAAATCAATGTTTTTTTAATAAACACTGTTTTAGGCTAAGTTAGTGTGATTGCAAATAACATGTTTTTTTTGAAAAACTAGCAGTAATTCTTTGAAAAAATTGCTTGGTTTCATTGCAATTCAGTGTATTACATTGGTTTAAAGCATTTTTATGTTAGTTTAATCGACTGATTTTGAGAAAATCAATGTGTTTTTAGTAAACACTGTTTTAGGCATAGTTAGTGTGATTGCAAATAACATGTTTTTTCTGAAAAACTAGCCGTAATTCATTAGAAAAACTGCTTGGTTTCATTGCAATTCAGTGTTTTACATTGGTTTAAAGCATTTTTATGGGAGTTTAATCGACTGTTTTTGAGAAAATCAATGTTTTTTTAGTAAACACTGTTTTAGGCCAAGTTAGTGTGATTGCAAATAACATGTTTTTTCTGAAAAACTAGCAGTAATTCATTGGAAAAACTGCTTGGTTTCATTGCAATTCAGTGTTTTACATTGGTTTAAAGCATTTTTATGGGAGTTTAATCGACTTTTTTTGAGAAAATCAATGTTTTTTTAGAAAACACTGTTTTAGGCCAAGTTAGTGTGATTGAAAATAACATGTTTTTTCTGAAAAACTAGCAGTAATTCTTTGGAAAAATTACTTTGTTTCATTGCAATTCAGTGTTTTACATTGGTTTAAAGCATTTTTATGTGAGTTTAATCGACTGATTTTGAGAAAATCAATGTGTTTTTAGTAAACACTGTTTTAGGCATAGTTAGTGTGATTGCAAATAACATGTTTTTTCTGAAAAACTAGCAGTAATTCATTAGAAAAACTGCTTGGTTTTATTGCAATTCAGTGTTTTACATTGGTTTAAAGCATTTTTATGTGAGTTTAGTCGACTGTTTCTGAGAAAATCAATGTTTTTTTAGTAAACACTGTTTTAGGCCAAGTTAGTGTGATTGCAAATATCATGTTTTTTCTGAAAAACTAGCAGTAATTCATTAGAAAAACTGCTTGGTTTCATTGCAATTCAGTGTTTTACATTGGTTTAAAGCATTTTTATGGGAGTTTAATCGACTGTTTTTGAGAAAATCAATGTTTTTTTAGTAAACACTGTTTTAGGCCAAGTTAGTGTGATTGCAAATAACATGTTTCTGCTGAAAAACTAGCAGTAATTCTTTGGAAAAATTGTTTGGTTTCATTGAAATTCAGTGTTTTACATTGCTTTAAAGCATTTTTATGTGAGTTTAATCGACTGTTTTTGAGAAAATCAATGTTTGTTAAGTAAACACTGTTTTAGGCCTAGTTAGTGTGATTGCAAATAACATGTTTTTTCTGAAAAAGTAGCAGTAATTCTTTGAAAAAATTGCTTGGTTTCATTGCAATTCAGTGTATTACATTGGTTTAAAGTATTTTTATGTGAGTTTAATTGACTGATTTTGAGAAAATCAATGTTTTTTTAGTAAACACTGTTTTAGGCCAAGTTAGTGTGATTACAAATAACATGTTTTTTCTGAAAAACTAGAAGTAATTCTTTGAAAAAACTGCTTGGTTTCATTGCAATTCAGTGTTTACATTGGTTTAAAGCATTTTTATGTGAGTTTAGTCGACTGTTTTTGAGAAAATCAATGTTTTTTTAATAAACACTGTTTTAGGCTAAGTTAGTGTGATTGCAAATAACATGTTTTTTTTGAAAAACTAGCAGTAATTCTTTGAAAAAATTGCTTGGTTTCATTGCAATTCAGTGTATTACATTGGTTTAAAGCATTTTTATGTTAGTTTAATCGACTGATTTTGAGAAAATCAATGTGTTTTTAGTAAACACTGTTTTAGGCATAGTTAGTGTGATTGCAAATAACATGTTTTTTTTAAAAACTAGCCGTAATTCATTAGAAAAACTGCTTGGTTTCATTGCAATTCAGTGTTTTACATTGGTTTAAAGCATTTTTATGGGAGTTTAATCGACTGTTTTTGAGAAAATCAATGTTTTTTTAGTAAACACTGTTTTAGGCCAAGTTAGTGTGATTGCAAATAACATGTTTTTTCTGAAAAACTAGCAGTAATTCATTGGAAAAACTGCTTGGTTTCATTGCAATTCAGTGTTTTACATTGGTTTAAAGCATTTTTATGGGAGTTTAATCGACTTTTTTTGAGAAAATCAATGTTTTTTTAGAAAACACTGTTTTAGGCCAAGTTAGTGTGATTGAAAATAACATGTTTTTTCTGAAAAACTAGCAGTAATTCTTTGGAAAAATTACTTTATTTCATTGCAATTCAGTGTTTTACATTGGTTTAAAGCATTTTTATGTGAGTTTAATCGACTGATTTTGAGAAAATCAATGTGTTTTTAGTAAACACTGTTTTAGGCATAGTTAGTGTGATTGCAAATAACATGTTTTTTCTGAAAAACTAGCAGTAATTCATTAGGAAAACTGCTTGGTTTCATTGCAATTCAGTGTTTTACATTGGTTTAAAGCATTTTTATGTGAGTTTAGTCGACTGTTTTTGAGAAAATCAATGTTTTTTTAGTAAACACTGTTTTAGGCCAAGTTAGTGTGATTGCAAATATCATGTTTTTTCTGAAAAACTAGCAGTAATTCATTAGAAAAACTGCTTGGTTTCATTGCAATTCAGTGTTTTACATTGGTTTAAAGCATTTTTATGGGAGTTTAATCGACTGTTTTTGAGAAAATCAATGTTTTTTTAGTAAACACTGTTTTAGGCCAAGTTAGTGTGATTGAAAATAACATGTTTTTTCTGAAAAACTAGCAGTAATTCTTTGGAAAAATTACTTTGTTTCATTGCATTTCAGTGTTTTACATTGGTTTAAAGCATTTTTATGTGAGTTTAATAGACTGTTTTTGAGAAATCAATGTTTTTTTAGTAAACACTGTTTTAGGCCAAGTTAGTGTGATTGCAAATAACATGTTTTTTCTGAAAAACTAGCAGTAATTCTTTGGAAAAATTACTTTGTTTCATTGCAATTCAGTGTTTTACATTGGTTTAAAGCATTTTTATGGGAGTTTAATAGACTGTTTTTGAGAAATCAATGTTTTTTTAGTAAACACTGTTTTAGGCCAAGTTAGTGTGATTGCAAATAACATGTTTTTTCTGAAAAACTAGCAGTAGTTCTTTGAAAATATTGCTTGGTTTCATCGCATTTCAGTGTTTTACATTGGTTTAAAGCATTTTTATGTGAGTTTAATCGACTTTTTTTGAGAAAATCAATGTTTTTTTAGTAAACACTGTTTTAGGCCAAGTTAGTGTGATTGCAAATAACATGTTTTTTCTGAAAAACTAGCAGTAATTCATTGAAAAAATTGCTTGGTTTCATTGCAATTCAGTGTTTTACATTGGTTTAAAGCATTTTTTTGTGAGTTTAAGCGACTGTTTTTGAGAAAATCAATGTTTTTTTAGTAAACACTGTTTTAGGCCAAGTTAGTGTGATTGCAAATAACATGTTTTTTCTAAAAAACTAGCAGTAATTCATTGGAAAAATGGCTTGGTTTCATTGCAATTCAGTGTTTTACATTTGTGTAAAGCATTTTTGTGTGAGTTTATTCGACTGTTTTTGAGAAAATCAATGTTTTTTTAGTAAACACTGTTTTAGGCCAAGTTAGTGTGATTGCAAATAACATGTTTCTTCTGAAAAACTAGCAGTAATTCTTTGGAAAAATTGTTTGGTTTCATTGAAATTCAGTGTTTTACATTGCTTTAAAGCATTTTTATGTGAGTTTAATCGACTGTTTTTGAGAAAATCAATGTTTGTTAAGTAAACACTGTTTTAGGCCTAGTTAGTGTGATTGCAAATAACATGTTTTTTCTGAAAAAGTAGCAGTAATTCTTTGAAAAAATTGCTTGGTTTCATTGCAATTCAGTGTATTACATTGGTTTAAAGTATTTTTATGTGAGTTTAATTGACTGATTTTGAGAAAATCAATGTTTTTTTAGTAAACACTGTTTTAGGCCAAGTTAGTGTGATTACAAATAACATGTTTTTTCTGAAAAACTAGAAGTAATTCTTTGAAAAAACTGCTTGGTTTCATTGCAATTCAGTGTTTTACATTGGTTTAAAGCATTTTTATGTGAGTTTAGTCGACTGTTTTTGAGAAAATCAATGTTTTTTTAATAAACACTGTTTTAGGCCAAGTTAGTGTGATTGCAAATAACATGTTTTTTTTGAAAAACTAGCAGTAATTCTTTGAAAAAATTGCTTGGTTTCATTGCAATTCAGTGTATTACATTGGTTTAAGGCATTTTTATGTTAGTTTAATCGACTGATTTTGAGAAAATCAATGTGTTTTTAGTAAACACTGTTTTAGGCATAGTTAGTGTGATTGCAAATAACATGTTTTTTCTGAAAAACTAGCCGTAATTCAATAGAAAAACTGCTTGGTTTCATTGCAATTCAGTGTTTTACATTGGTTTAAAGCATTATTATGTGAGTTTAGTCGACTGTTTTTGAGAAAATCAATGTGTTTTTAGTAAACACTGTTTTAGGCCAAGTTAGTGTGATTGCAAATAACATGTTTTTTCTGAAAAACTAGCAGTAATTCATTGGAAAAATTGCTTGGTTTCATTGCAATTCAGTGTTTTACATTGGTTTAAAGCATTTTTATGGGAGTTTAATCGACTTTTTTTGAGAAAATCAATGTTTTTTTAGTAAACACTGTTTTAGGCCAAGTTAGTGTGATTGAAAATAACATGTTTTTTCTGAAAAACTAGCAGTAATTCTTTGGAAAAATTACTTTGTTTCATTGCAATTCAGTGTTTTACATTGGTTTAAAGCATTTTTATGTGAGTTTAATAGACTGTTTTTGAGAAATCAATGTTCTTTTAGTAAACACTGTTTTAGGCCAAGTTAGTGTGATTGCAAATAACATGTTTTTTCTGAAAAACTAGCAGTAGTTCTTTAAAAAAATTGCTTGGTTTCATAGCATTTCAGTGTTTTACATTGGTTTAAAGCATTCTTATGTTAGTTTAATCGACTGATTTTGAGAAAATCAATGTGTTTTTAGTAAACACTGTTTTAGGCATAGTTAGTGTGATTGCAAATAACATGTTTTTTCTGAAAAACTAGCCGTAATTCATTAGAAAAACTGCTGGGTTTCATTGCAATTCAGTGTTTTACATTGGTTTAAAGCATTATTATGTGAGTTTAGTCGACTGTTTTTGAGAAAATTAATGTTTTTTTAGTAAACACTGTTTTAGGCCAAGTTAGTGTGATTGCAAATAACATGTTTTTTCTGAAAAACTAGCAGTAATTCATTGGAAAAACTGCTTGGTTTCATTGCAATTCAGTGTTTTACATTGGTTTAAAGCATTTTTATGGGAGTTTAATCGACTTTTTTTGAGAAAATCAATGTTTTTTTAGTAAACACTGTTTTAGGCCAAGTTAGTGTGATTGAAAATAACATGTTTTTTCTGAAAAACTAGCAGTAATTCTTCGGAAAAATTACTTTGTTTCATTGCAATTCAGTGTTTTACATTGGTTTAAAGCATTTTTATGTGAGTTTAATAGACTGTTTTTGAGAAATCAATGTTCTTTTAGTAAACACTGTTTTAGGCCAAGTTAGTGTGATTGCAAATAACATGTTTTTTCTGAAAAACTAGCAGTAGTTTTTTAAAAAAATTGCTTGGTTTCATTGCATTTCAGTGTTTTACATTGGTTTAAAGCATTTTTATGTGAGTTTAATCGACTGTTTTTGAGAAAATCAATGTTTTTTTAGTAAACACTGTTTTAGGCCAAGTTAGTGTGATTGCAAATAACATGTTTTTTCTGAAAAACTAGCAGTAATTCTTTGGAAAAATTGCTTGTTTTCATTGCAATTCAGTGTTTTACATTGGTTTAAAGCATTTTTATGTGAATTTAATCGACTGCTTTTGAGAAAATCAATGTGTTTTTAGTAAACACTGTTTTAGGCATAGTTAGTGTGATTGCAAATAACATGTTTTTTCTGAAAAACTAGCAGTAATTCATTAGAAAAACTGCTTGGTTTCATTGCAATTCAGTGTTTTACATTGGTTTAAAGCATTTTTATGTGAGTTTAGTCGACTGTTTTTGAGAAAATCAATGTTTCTTTAGTAAACACTGTTTTAGGCCAAGTTAGTGTGATTGCAAATAACATGTTTTTTTTGAAAAACTAGCAGTAATTCATTGGAAAAATGGCTTGGATTCATTGCAATTCAGTGTTTTACATTTGTTTAAAGCATTTTTATGTGAGTTTATTCGACTGTTTTTGAGAAAATCAATGTTTTTTTAGTAAACACTGTTTTAGGCCAAGTTAGTGTGATTGCAAATAACATGTTTTTTCTGAAAAACTAGCAGTAATTCATTGAAAAGATTGCTTGGTTTCATTGCAATTCAGTGTTTTACATTGGTGTAAAGCATTTTTATGTGAGTTTAGTCGACTGTTTTTGAGAAAATCAATGTTTTTTTAGTAAACACTGTTTTAGGCATAGTTAGTGTGATTGCAAATAACATTTTTTTCTGAAAAACTAGCAGTAATTCTTTGGAACAATTTTTTGGTTTCATTGCAATTCAGTGTTTTACATTGGTTTAAAGCATTTTTTTGTGAGTTTAAGCGACTGTTTTTGAGAAAATCAATGTTTTTTTAGTAAACACTGTTTTAGGCCAAGTTAGTGTGATTGAAAATAACATGTTTTTTCTGAAAAACTAGCAGTAATTCTTCGGAAAAATTACTTTGTTTCATTGCAATTCAATGTTTTACATTGGTTTAAAGCATTTTTATGTGAGTTTAATAGACTGTTTTTGAGAAATCAATGTTCTTTTAGTAAACACTGTTTTAGGCCAAGTTAGTGTGATTGCAAATAACATGTTTTTTCTGAAAAACTAGCAGTAGTTCTTTAAAAAAATTGCTTGGTTTCATTGCATTTCAGTGTTTTACATTGGTTTAAAGCATTTTTATGTTAGTTTAATCGACTGTTTTTGAGAAAATCAATGTTTTTTTAGTAAACACTGTTTTAGGCAAAGTTAGTGTGATTGCAAATAACATGTTTTTTCTGAAAAACTAGCAGTAATTCTTTGGAAAAATTGCTTGTTTTCATTGCAATTCAGTGTTTTACATTGGTTTAAAGCATTTTTATGTGAATTTAATCGACTGCTTTTGAGAAAATCAATGTGTTTTTAGTAAACACTGTTTTAGGCATAGTTAGTGTGATTGCAAATAACATGTTTTTTCTGAAAAACTAGCAGTAATTAATTAGAAAAACTGCTTGGTTTCATTGCAATTCAGTGTTTTACATTGGTTTAAAGCATTTTTATGTGAGTTTAGTCGACTGTTTTTGAGAAAATCAATGTTTTTTTAGTAAACACTGTTTTAGGCCAAGTTAGTGTGATTGCAAATAACATGTTTTTTTTGAAAAACTAGCAGTAATTCATTGGAAAAATGGCTTGGATTCATTGCAATTCAGTGTTTTACATTTGTTTAAAGCATTTTTATGTGAGTTTATTCGACTGTTTTTGAGAAAATCAATGTTTTTTTAGTAAACACTGTTTTAGGCCAAGTTAGTGTGATTGCAAATAACATGTTTTTTCTGAAAAACTAGCAGTAATTCATTGAAAAGATTGCTTGGTTTCATTGCAATTCAGTGTTTTACATTGGTGTAAAGCATTTTTATGTGAGTTTAGTCGACTGTTTTTGAGAAAATCAATGTTTTTTTAGTAAACACTGTTTTAGGCATAGTTAGTGTGATTGCAAATAACATTTTTTTCTGAAAAACTAGCAGTAATTCTTTGGAACAATTTTTTGGTTTCATTGCAATTCAGTGTTTTACATTGGTTTAAAGCATTTTTTTGTGAGTTTAAGCGACTGTTTTTGAGAAAATCAATGTTTTTTTAGTAAACACTTTTTTAGGCCAAGTTAGTGTGATTGCAAATAACATGTTTCTTCTGAAAAACTAGCAGTAATTCATTGGAAAAATTGCTTGGTTTCATTGCAATTCAGTGTTTTACATTGGTTTAAAGCATTTTTATGTGAGGTTAATCGACTGTTTTTGAGAAAATCAATGTTTTTTTTAGTAAACACTGTTTTAGGCCAAGTTAGTGTGATTGCAAATAACATGTTTTTTTTGAAAAACTAGCAGTAATTCATTGGAAAAATGGCTTGGTTTCATTGCAATTCAGTGTTTTACATTTGTTTAAAGCATTTTTATGTGAGTTTATTCGACTGTTTTTGAGAAAATCAATGTTCTTTTAGTAAACACTGTTTTAGGCCAAGTTAGTGTGATTGCAAATAACATGTTTTTTCTGAAAAACTAGCAGTAATTCATTGGAAAAACTGCTTGGTTTCATTGCAATTCAGTGTTTTACATTGGTTTAAAGCATTTTTATGGGAGTTTAATCGACTGTTTTTGAGAAAATCAATGTTTTTTTAGTAAACACTGTTTTAGGCCAAGTTAGTGTGATTGAAAATAACATGTTTTTTCTGAAAAACTAGCAGTAATTCTTTGGAAAAATTACTTTGTTTCATTGCAATTCAGTGTTTTACATTGGTTTAAAGCATTTTTATGTGAGTTTAATAGACTGTTTTTGAGAAATCAATGTTTTTTTAGTAAACACTGTTTTAGGCCAAGTTAGTGTGATTGCAAATAACATGTTTTTTCTGAAAAACTAGCAGTAATTCTTTGGAAAAACAGCTTGGTTTCATTGCAATTCAGTGTTTTACATTGGTTTAAAGCATTTTTATGTGAGTTTAGTCGACTGTTTTTGAGAAAATCAATGTTTTTTTAGTAAACACTGTTTTAGGCCAAGTTAGTGTGATTGCAAATAACATGTTTTTTCTGAAAAACTAGCAGTAATTCTATGGAAAAATTGCTTGGTTTCATTGCAATTCAGTGTTTTACATTGGTTTAAAGCATTTTTATGTGAGTTTAATCGACTTTTTTTGAGAAAATCAATGTTTTTTTAGTAAACACTGTTTTAGGCCAAGTTAGTGTGATTGCAAATAACATGTTTTTTCTGAAAAACTAGCAGTAATTCATTGAAAAAATTGCTTGGTTTCATTGCAATTCAGTGTTTTAAATTGGTTTAAAGCATTTTTATATGAGTTTAATCGACTGTTTTTGAGAAAATCAATGTTTTTTTAGTAAACACTGTTTTAGGCCAAGTTAGTGTGATTGCAAATAACATGTTTTTTTCTGAAAAACTAGCAGTAATTCATTGGAAAAATGGCTTGGTTTCATTGCAATTCAGTGTTTTACATTTGTGTAAAGCATTTTTGTGTGAGTTTATTCGACTGTTTTTGAGAAAATCAATGTTTTTTTAGTAAACACTGTTTTAGGCCAAGTTAGTGTGATTGCAAATAACATGTTTCTTCTGAAAAACTAGCAGTAATTCTTTGGAAAAATTTTTTGGTTTCATTGAAATTCAGTGTTTTACATTGCTTTAAAGCATTTTTATGTGAGTTTAATCGACTGTTTTTGAGAAAATCAATGTTTGTTAAGTAAACACTGTTTTAGGCCTAGTTAGTGTGATTGCAAATAACATGTTTTTTCTGAAAAAGTAGCAGTAATTCTTTGAAAAAATTGCTTGGTTTCATTGCAATTCAGTGTATTACATTGGTTTAAAGTATTTTTATGAGAGTTTAATTGACTGATTTTGAGAAAATCAATGTTTTTTTAGTAAACACTGTTTTAGGCCAAGTTAGTGTGATTACAAATAACATGTTTTTTCTGAAAAACTAGCAGTAATTCTTTGAAAAAACTGCTTGGTTTCATTGCAATTCAGAGTTTTACATTGGTTTAAAGCATTTTTATGTGAGTTTAGTCGACTGTTTTTGAGAAAATCAATGTTTTTTTAATAAACACTGTTTTAGGCCAAGTTAGTGTGATTGCAAATAACATGTTTTTTTTGAAAAACTAGCAGTAATTCTTTGAAAAAATTGCTTGGTTTCATTGCAATTCAGTGTATTACATTGGTTTAAAGCATTTTTATGTTAGTTTAATCGACTGATTTTGAGAAAATCAATGTGTTTTTAGTAAACACTGTTTTAGGCATAGTTAGTGTGATTGCAAATAACATGTTTTTTCTGAAAAACTAGCCGTAATTCATTAGAAAAACTGCTTGGTTTCATTGCAATTCAGTGTTTTACATTGGTTTAAAGCATTATTATGTGAGTTTAGTCGACTGTTTTTGAGAAAATCAATGTTTTTTTAGTAAACACTGTTTTAGGCCAAGTTAGTGTGATTGCAAATAACATGTTTTTTCTGAAAAACTAGCAGTAATTCATTGAAAAAATTGCTTGGTTTCATTGCAATTCAGTGTTTTAAATTGGTTTAAAGCATTTTTATATGAGTTTAATCGACTGTTTTTGAGAAAATCAATGTTTTTTTAGTAAACACTGTTTTAGGCCAAGTTAGTGTGATTGCAAATAACATGTTTTTTTCTGAAAAACTAGCAGTAATTCATTGGAAAAATGGCTTGGTTTCATTGCAATTCAGTGTTTTACATTTGTGTAAAGCATTTTTGTGTGAGTTTATTCGACTGTTTTTGAGAAAATCAATGTTTTTTTAGTAAACACTGTTTTAGGCCAAGTTAGTGTGATTGCAAATAACATGTTTCTTCTGAAAAACTAGCAGTAATTCTTTGGAAAAATTTTTTGGTTTCATTGAAATTCAGTGTTTTACATTGCTTTAAAGCATTTTTATGTGAGTTTAATCGACTGTTTTTGAGAAAATCAATGTTTGTTAAGTAAACACTGTTTTAGGCCTAGTTAGTGTGATTGCAAATAACATGTTTTTTCTGAAAAAGTAGCAGTAATTCTTTGAAAAAATTGCTTGGTTTCATTGCAATTCAGTGTATTACATTGGTTTAAAGTATTTTTATGAGAGTTTAATTGACTGATTTTGAGAAAATCAATGTTTTTTTAGTAAACACTGTTTTAGGCCAAGTTAGTGTGATTACAAATAACATGTTTTTTCTGAAAAACTAGAAGTAATTCTTTGAAAAAACTGCTTGGTTTCATTGCAATTCAGAGTTTTACATTGGTTTAAAGCATTTTTATGTGAGTTTAGTCGACTGTTTTTGAGAAAATCAATGTTTTTTTAATAAACACTGTTTTAGGCCAAGTTAGTGTGATTGCAAATAACATGTTTTTTTTGAAAAACTAGCAGTAATTCTTTGAAAAAATTGCTTGGTTTCATTGCAATTCAGTGTATTACATTGGTTTAAAGCATTTTTATGTTAGTTTAATCGACTGATTTTGAGAAAATCAATGTGTTTTTAGTAAACACTGTTTTAGGCATAGTTAGTGTGATTGCAAATAACATGTTTTTTCTGAAAAACTAGCCGTAATTCATTAGAAAAACTGCTTGGTTTCATTGCAATTCAGTGTTTTACATTGGTTTAAAGCATTATTATGTGAGTTTAGTCGACTGTTTTTGAGAAAATCAATGTTTTTTTAGTAAACACTGTTTTAGGCCAAGTTAGTGTGATTGCAAATAACATGTTTTTTCTGAAAAACTAGCAGTAATTCATTGGAAAAATTGCTTGGTTTCATTGCAATTCAGTGTTTTACATTGGTTTAAAGCATTTTTATGGGAGTTTAATCGACTTTTTTTGAGAAAATCAATGTTTTTTTAGTAAAAACTGTTTTAGGCCAAGTTAGTGTGATTGAAAATAACATGTTTTTTCTGAAAAACTAGCAGTAATTCTTTGGAAAAATTACTTTGTTTCATTGCAATTCAGTGTTTTACATTGGTTTAAAGCATTTTTATGTGAGTTTAATAGACTGTTTTTGAGAAATCAATGTTCTTTTAGTAAACACTGTTTTAGGCCAAGTTAGTGTGATTGCAAATAACATGTTTTTTCTGAAAAACTAGCAGTAGTTCTTTAAAAAAATTGCTTGGTTTCATTGCATTTCAGTGTTTTACATTGGTTTAAAGCATTTTTATGTTAGTTTAATCGACTGATTTTGAGAAAATCAATGTGTTTTTAGTAAACACTGTTTTAGGCATAGTGAGTGTGATTGCAAATAACATGTTTTTTCTGAAAAACTAGCCGTAATTCATTAGAAAAACTGCTGGGTTTCATTGCAATTCAGTGTTTTACATTGGTTTAAAGCATTATTATGTGAGTTTAGTCGACTGTTTTTGAGAAAATCAATGTTTTTTTAGTAAACACTGTTTTAGGCCAAGTTAGTGTGATTGCAAATAACATGTTTTTTCTGAAAAACTAGCAGTAATTCATTGGAAAAACTGCTTGGTTTCATTGCAATTCAGTGTTTTACATTGGTTTAAAGCATTTTTATGGGAGTTTAATCGACTTTTTTTGAGAAAATCAATGTTTTTTTAGTAAACACTGTTTTAGGCCAAGTTAGTGTGATTGAAAATAACATGTTTTTTCTGAAAAACTAGCAGTAATTCTTTGGAAAAATTACTTTGTTTCATTGCAATTCAGTGTTTTACATTGGTTTAAAGCATGTTAAGTCAGTTTAATAGACTGTTTTTGAGAAATCAATGTTCTTTTAGTAAACACTGTTTTAGGCCAAGTTAGTGTGATTGCAAATAACATGTTTTTTCTGAAAAACTAGCAGTAGTTCTTTAAAGAAATTGCTTGGTTTCATTGCATTTCAGTGTTTTACATTGGTTTAAAGCATTTTTATGTGAGTTTAATCGACTGTTTTTGAGAAAATCAATGTTTTTTTAGTAAACACTGTTTTAGGCCAAGTTAGTGTGATTGCAAATAACATGTTTTTTCTGAAAAACTAGCAGTAATTCTTTGGAAAAATTGCTTGTTTTCATTGCAATTCAGTGTTTTACATTGGTTTAAAGCATTTTTATGTGAATTTAATCGACTGATTTTGAGAAAATCAATGTGTTTTTAGTAAACACTGTTTTAGGCATAGTTAGTGTGATTGCAAATAACATGTTTTTTCTGAAAAACTAGCAGTAATTCATTAGAAAAACTGCTTGGTTTCATTGCAATTCAGTGTTTTACATTGGTTTAAAGCATTTTTATGTGAGTTTAGTCGACTGTTTTTGAGAAAATCAATGTTTTTTTAGTAAACACTGTTTTAGGCCAAGTTAGTGTGATTGCAAATAACATGTTTTTTTTGAAAAACTAGCAGTAATTCATTGGAAAAATGGCTTGGTTTCATTGCAATTCAGTGTTTTACATTTGTTTAAAGCATTTTTATGTGAGTTTATTCGACTGTTTTTGAGAAAATCAATGTTTTTTTAGTAAACACTGTTTTAGGCCAAGTTAGTGTGATTGCAAATAACATGTTTTTTCTGAAAAACTAGCAGTAATTCATTGAAAAGATTGCTTGGTTTCATTGCAATTCAGTGTTTTACATTGGCTTAAAGCATTTTTATATGAGTTTAATCGACTGTTTTTGAGAAAATCAATGTTTTTTTAGTAAACACTGTTTTAGGCCAAGTTAGTGTGATTGCAAATAACATGTTTCTTCTGAAAAAGTAGCAGTAATTCTTTGAAAAAATTGCTTGGTTTCATTGCAATTCAGTGTATTACATTGGTTTAAAGTATTTTTATGAGAGTTTAATTGACTGATTTTGAGAAAATCAATGTTTTTTTAGTAAACACTGTTTTAGGCCAAGTTAGTGTGATTACAAATAACATGTTTTTTCTGAAAAACTAGAAGTAATTCTTTGAAAAAACTGCTTGGTTTCATTGCAATTCAGTGTTTTACATTGGTTTAAAGCATTTTTATGTGAGTTTAGTCGACTGTTTTTGAGAAAATCAATGTTTTTTTAATAAACACTGTTTTAGGCCAAGTTAGTGTGATTGCAAATAACATGTTTTTTTTGAAAAACTAGCAGTAATTCTTTGAAAAAATTGCTTGGTTTCATTGCAATTCAGTGTATTACATTGGTTTAAAGCATTTTTATGTTAGTTTAATCGACTGATTTTGAGAAAATCAATGTGTTTTTAGTAAACACTGTTTTAGGCATAGTTAGTGTGATTGCAAATAACATGTTTTTTCTGAAAAACTAGCCGTAATTCATTAGAAAAACTGCTTGGTTTCATTGCAATTCAGTGTTTTACATTGGTTTAAAGCATTATTATGTGAGTTTAGTCGACTGTTTTTGAGAAAATCAATGTTTTTTTAGTAAACACTGTTTTAGGCCAAGTTAGTGTGATTGCAAATAACATGTTTTTTCTGAAAAACTAGCAGTAATTCATTGGAAAAATTGCTTGGTTTCATTGCAATTCAGTGTTTTATATTGGTTTAAAGCATTTTTATGGGAGTTTAATCGACTTGTTTTGAGAAAATCAATGTTTTTTTAGTAAACACTGTTTTAGGCCAAGTTAGTGTGATTGAAAATAACATGTTTTTTCTGAAAAACTAGCAGTAATTCTTTGGAAAAATTACTTTGTTTCATTGCAATTCAGTGTTTTACATTGGTTTAAAGCATTTTTATGTGAGTTTAATAGACTGTTTTTGAGAAATCAATGTTCTTTTAGTAAACACTGTTTTAGGCCAAGTTAGTGTGATTGCAAATAACATGTTTTTTCTGAAAAACTAGCAGTAGTTCTTTAAAAAAATTGCTTGGTTTCATTGCATTTCAGTGTTTTACATTGGTTTAAAGCATTTTTATGTTAGTTTAATCGACTGATTTTGAGAAAATCAATGTGTTTTTAGTAAACACTGTTTTAGGCATAGTGAGTGTGATTGCAAATAACATGTTTTTTCTGAAAAACTAGCCGTAATTCATTAGAAAAACTGCTGGGTTTCATTGCAATTCAGTGTTTTACATTGGTTTAAAGCATTATTATGTGAGTTTAGTCGACTGTTTTTGAGAAAATCAATGTTTTTTTAGTAAACACTGTTTTAGGCCAAGTTAGTGTGATTGCAAATAACATGTTTTTTCTGAAAAACTAGCAGTAATTCATTGGAAAAACTGCTTGGTTTCATTGCAATTCAGTGTTTTACATTGGTTTAAAGCATTTTTATGGGAGTTTAATCGACTTTTTTTGAGAAAATCAATGTTTTTTTAGTAAACACTGTTTTAGGCCAAGTTAGTGTGATTGAAAATAACATGTTTTTTCTGAAAAACTAGCAGTAATTCTTTGGAAAAATTACTTTGTTTCATTGCAATTCAGTGTTTTACATTGGTTTAAAGCATTTTTATGTCAGTTTAATAGACTGTTTTTGAGAAATCAATGTTCTTTTAGTAAACACTGTTTTAGGCCAAGTTAGTGTGATTGCAAATAACATGTTTTTTCTGAAAAACTAGCAGTAGTTCTTTAAAAAAATTGCTTGGTTTCATTGCATTTCAGTGTTTTACATTGGTTTAAAGCATTTTTATGTGAGTTTAATCGACTGTTTTTGAGAAAATCAATGTTTTTTTAGTAAACACTGTTTTAGGCCAAGTTAGTGTGATTGCAAATAACATGTTTTTTCTGAAAAACTAGCAGTAATTCTTTGGAAAAATTGCTTGTTTTCATTGCAATTCAGTGTTTTACATTGGTTTAAAGCATTTTTATGTGAATTTAATCGACTGATTTTGAGAAAATCAATGTGTTTTTAGTAAACACTGTTTTAGGCATAGTTAGTGTGATTGCAAATAACATGTTTTTTCTGAAAAACTAGCAGTAATTCATTAGAAAAACTGCTTGGTTTCATTGCAATTCAGTGTTTTACATTGGTTTAAAGCATTTTTATGTGAGTTTAGTCGACTGTTTTTGAGAAAATCAATGTTTTTTTAGTAAACACTGTTTTAGGCCAAGTTAGTGTGATTGCAAATAACATGTTTTTTTTGAAAAACTAGCAGTAATTCATTGGAAAAATGGCTTGGTTTCATTGCAATTCAGTGTTTTACATTGGTTTTAAGCATTCTTATGTGAGTTTATTCGACTGTTTTTGAGAAAATCAATGTTTTTTTAGTAAACACTGTTTTAGGCATAGTTAGTGTGATTGCAAATAACATGTTTTTTCTGAAAACCTAGCAGCAATTCTTTGGAAAAATTGCTTGGTTTCATTGCAATTCAGTGTTTTACATTGCTTTAAAGCATTTTCATGTGAGTTTAATCGACTGTTTTTGAGAAAATCAATGTTTTTTTAGTAAACACTGTTTTAGGCCAAGTTAGTGTGAATGCAAATAACATGTTTTTTCTGAAAAATTAGCAGTAATTCTTTGGAAAAATTGCTTGCTTTCATTGCAATTCAGTGTTTTACATTGGTTTAAAGCATTTTTATGTGAGTTTAATTGACTGTTTTTGAGAAAATCAATGTTTTTTCAGTAAACACTGTTCTAGGCCAAGTTAGTGTGATTGCAAATATCATGTTTTTACTGAAAAACTAGCAGTAATTCTTTGGAAAAATTTTTTGGATTCATTGCAATTCAGTGTTTTACATTGGTTTAAAGCATTTTTTTGTGAGTTTAAGCGACTGTTTTTCAGAAAATCAATGTTTTTTTAGTAAACACTTTTTTAGGCCAAGTTAGTGTGATTGCAAATAACATGTTTCTTCTGAAAAACTAGCAGTAATTCATTGGAAAAATTGCTTGGTTTCATTGCAATTCAGTGTTTTACATTGGTTTAAAGCATTTTTATGTGAGGTTAATCGACTGTTTTTGAGAAAATCAATGTTTTTTTTAGTAAACACTGTTTTAGGCCAAGTTAGTGTGATTGCAAATAACATGTTTCTTCTGAAAAACTAGCAGTAATTCTTTGGAAAAATTGTTTGGTTTCATTGAAATTCAGTGTTTTACATTGCTTTAAAGCATTTTTATGTGAGTTTAATCGACTGTTTTTGAGAAAATCAATGTTTGTTAAGTAAACACTGTTTAAGGCCTAGTTAGTGTGATTGCAAATAACATGTTTTTTCTGAAAAAGTAGCAGTAATTCTTTGAAAAAATTGCTTGGTTTCATTGCAATTCAGTGTATTACATTGGTTTAAAGCATTTTTATATGAGTTTAATCGACTGTTTTTGAGAAAATCAATGTGTTTTTAGTAAACACTGTTTTAGGCATAGTGAGTGTGATTGCAAATAACATGTTTTTTCTGAAAAACTAGCCGTAATTCATTAGAAAAACTGCTGGGTTTCATTGCAATTCAGTGTTTTACATTGGTTTAAAGCATTATTATGTGAGTTTAGTCGACTGTTTTTGAGAAAATCAATGTTTTTTTAGTAAACACTGTTTTAGGCCAAGTTAGTGTGATTGCAAATAACATGTTTTTTCTGAAAAACTAGCAGTAATTCATTGGAAAAATTGCTTGGTTTCATTGCAATTCAGTGTTTTACATTGGTTTAAAGCATTTTTATGGGAGTTTAATCGACTTTTTTTGAGAGAATCAATGTTTTTTTAGTAAACACTGTTTTAGGCCAAGTTAGTGTGATTGAAAATAACATGTTTTTTCTGAAAAACTAGCAGTAATTCTTTGGAAAAATTACTTTGTTTCATTGCATTTCAGTGTTTTACATTGGTTTAAAGAATTTTTATGTGAGTTTAATAGACTGTTTTTGAGAAATCAATGTTCTTTTAGTAAACACTGTTTTAGGCCAAGTTAGTGTGATTGCAAATAACATGTTTTTTCTGAAAAACTAGCAGTAGTTCTTTAAAAAAATTGCTTGGTTTCATTGCATTTCAGTGTTTTACATTGGTTTAAAGCATTTTTATGTTAGTTTAATCGACTGATTTTGAGAAAATCAATGTGTTTTTAGTAAACACTGTTTTAGGCATAGTGAGTGTGATTGCAAATAACATGTTTTTTCTGAAAAACTAGCCGTAATTCATTAGAAAAACTGCTGGGTTTCATTGCAATTCAGTGTTTTACATTGGTTTAAAGCATTATTATGTGAGTTTAGTCGACTGTTTTTGAGAAAATCAATGTTTTTTTAGTAAACACTGTTTTAGGCCAAGTTAGTGTGATTGCAAATAACATGTTTTTTCTGAAAAACTAGCAGTAATTCATTGGAAAAACTGCTTGGTTTCATTGCAATTCAGTGTTTTACATTGGTTTAAAGCATTTTTATGGGAGTTTAATCGACTTTTTTTGAGAAAATCAATGTTTTTTTAGTAAACACTGTTTTAGGCCAAGTTAGTGTGATTGAAAATAACATGTTTTTTCTGAAAAACTAGCA
Source organism: Catostylus mosaicus (assembly GCA_964019065.1). Lineage (NCBI taxonomy): Eukaryota > Metazoa > Cnidaria > Scyphozoa > Rhizostomeae > Catostylidae > Catostylus > Catostylus mosaicus. The sequence continues at coordinate 5,179,570 of OZ025192.1, read as the reverse complement.
GTAATTCTTTGGAAAAATTACTTTGTTTCATTGCAATTCAGTGTTTTACATTGGTTTAAAGCATTTTTATGTGAGTTTAATAGACTGTTTTTGAGAAATCAATGTTCTTTTAGTAAACACTGTTTTAGGCCAAGTTAGTGTGATTGCAAATAACATGTTTTTTCTGAAAAACTAGCAGTAGTTCTTTAAAAAAATTGCTTGGTTTCATTGCATTTCAGTGTTTTACATTGGTTTAAAGCATTTTTATGTGAGTTTAATCGACTGTTTTTGAGAAAATCAATGTTTTTTTAGTAAACACTGTTTTAGGCCAAGTTAGTGTGATTGCAAATAACATGTTTTTTCTGAAAAACTAGCAGTAATTCTTTGGAAAAATTGCTTGTTTTCATTGCAATTCAGTGTTTTACATTGGTTTAAAGCATTTTTATGTGAATTTAATCGACTGATTTTGAGAAAATCAATGTGTTTTTAGTAAACACTGTTTTAGGCCAAGTTAGTGTGATTGCAAATAACATGTTTTTTTTGAAAAACTAGCAGTAATTCATTGGAAAAATGGCTTGGTTTCATTGCAATTCAGTGTTTTACATTTGTTTAAAGCATTTTTATGTGAGTTTATTCGACTGTTTTTGAGAAAATCAATGTTTTTTTAGTAAACACTGTTTTAGGCCAAGTTAGTGTGATTGCAAATAACATGTTTTTTCTGAAAAACTAGCAGTAATTCATTGAAAAGATTGCTTGGTTTCATTGCAATTCAGTGTTTTACATTGGTTTAAAGCATTTTTATATGAGTTTAATCGACTGTTTTTGAGAAAATCAATGTTTTTTTAGTAAACACTGTTTTAGGCCAAGTTAGTGTGATTGCAAATAACATGTTTCTTCTGAAAAACTAGCAGTAATTCATTGGAAAAATTGCTTGGTTTCATTGCAATTCAGTGTTTTACATTGGTTTAAAGCATTTTTATGTGAAGTTAATCGACTGTTTTTGAGAAAATCAATGTTTTTTTTAGTAAACACTGTTTTAGGCCAAGTTAGTGTGATTGCAAATAACATGTTTTTACTGAAAAACTAGCAGTAATTCTTTGAAAATATTGCTTGGTTTCATCGCATGTCAGTGTTTTACATTGGTTTAAAGCATTTTTATGTGAGTTTAATCGACTGTTTTTGAGAAAATCAATGTTTTTTTAGTAAACACTGTTTTAGGCCAAGTTAGTGTGATTGCAAATAACATGTTTTCTCTGAAAAAGTAGCAGTAATTCATTGGAAAAACTGCTTGGTTTCATTGCAATTCAGTGTTTTACATTGGTGTAAAGCATTTTTATGTGAGTTTAAGCGACTGTTTTTGAGAAAATCAATGTTTTTTTAGTAAACACTTTTTTAGGCCAAGTTAGTGTGATTGCAAATAACATGTTTCTTCTGAAAAACTAGCAGTAATTCATTGGAAAAATTGCTTGGTTTCATTGCAATTCAGTGTTTTACATTGGTTTAAAGCATTTTTATGTGAGGTTAATCGACTGTTTTTGAGAAAATCAATGTTCTTTTAGTAAACACTGTTTTAGGCCAAGTTAGTGTGATTGCAAATAACATGTTTTTTCTGAAAAACTAGCAGTAGTTCTTTAAAAAAATTGCTTGGTTTCATTGCATTTCAGTGTTTTACATTGGTTTAAAGCATTTTTATGTGAGTTTAATTGACTGTTTTTGACAAAATCAATGTTTTTTCAGTAAACACTGTTCTAGGCCAAGTTAGTGTGATTGCAAATATCATGTTTTTACTGAAAAACTAGCAGTAATTCTTTGGAAAAATTTTTTGGTTTCATTGCAATTCAGTGTTTTACATTGGTTTAAAGCATTTTTTTGTGAGTTTAAGCGACTGTTTTTGAGAAAATCAATGTTTTTTTAGTAAACACTTTTTTAGGCCAAGTTAGTGTGATTGCAAATAACATGTTTCTTCTGAAAAACTAGCAGTAATTCTTTGGAAAAATTTTTTGGTTTCATTGCAATTCAGTGTTTTACATTGGTTTAAAGCATTTTTATGTGAATTTAATCGACTGATTTTGAGAAAATCAATGTGTTTTTAGTAAACACTGTTTTAGGCCAAGTTAGTGTGATTGCAAATAACATGTTTTTTTTGAAAAACTAGCAGTAATTCATTGGAAAAATGGCTTGGTTTCATTGCAATTCAGTGTTTTACATTTGTTTAAAGCATTTTTATGTGAGTTTATTCGACTGTTTTTGAGAAAATCAATGTTTTTTTAGTAAACACTGTTTTAGGCCAAGTTAGTGTGATTGCAAATAACATGTTTTTTCTGAAAAACTAGCAGTAATTCATTGAAAAGATTGCTTGGTTTCATTGCAATTCAGTGTTTTACACTGGTTTAAAGCATTTTTATATGAGTTTAATCGACTGTTTTTGAGAAAATCAATGTTTTTTTAGTAAACACTGTTTTAGGCCAAGTTAGTGTGATTGCAAATAACATGTTTCTTCTGAAAAACTAGCAGTAATTCATTGGAAAAATTGCTTGGTTTCATTGCAATTCAGTGTTTTACATTGGTTTAAAGCATTTTTATGTGAAGTTAATCGACTGTTTTTGAGAAAATCAATGTTTTTTTTAGTAAACACTGTTTTAGGCCAAGTTAGTGTGATTGCAAATAACATGTTTTTACTGAAAAACTAGCAGTAATTCTTTGAAAATATTGCTTGGTTTCATCGCATGTCAGTGTTTTACATTGGTTTAAAGCATTTTTATGTGAGTTTAATCGACTGTTTTTGAGAAAATCAATGTTTTTTTAGTAAACACTGTTTTAGGCCAAGTTAGTGTGATTGCAAATAACATGTTTTCTCTGAAAAAGTAGCAGTAATTCATTGGAAAAACTGCTTGGTTTCATTGCAATTCAGTGTTTTACATTGGTGTAAAGCATTTTTATGTGAGTTTAAGCGACTGTTTTTGAGAAAATCAATGTTTTTTTAGTAAACACTTTTTTAGGCCAAGTTAGTGTGATTGCAAATAACATGTTTCTTCTGAAAAACTAGCAGTAATTCATTGGAAAAATTGCTTGGTTTCATTGCAATTCAGTGTTTTACATTGGTTTAAAGCATTTTTATGTGAGGTTAATCGACTGTTTTTGAGAAAATCAATGTTCTTTTAGTAAACACTGTTTTAGGCCAAGTTAGTGTGATTGCAAATAACATGTTTTTTCTGAAAAACTAGCAGTAGTTCTTTAAAAAAATTGCTTGGTTTCATTGCATTTCAGTGTTTTACATTGGTTTAAAGCATTTTTATGTGAGTTTAATTGACTGTTTTTGACAAAATCAATGTTTTTTCAGTAAACACTGTTCTAGGCCAAGTTAGTGTGATTGCAAATATCATGTTTTTACTGAAAAACTAGCAGTAATTCTTTGGAAAAATTTTTTGGTTTCATTGCAATTCAGTGTTTTACATTGGTTTAAAGCATTTTTTTGTGAGTTTAAGCGACTGTTTTTGAGAAAATCAATGTTTTTTTAGTAAACACTTTTTTAGGCCAAGTTAGTGTGATTGCAAATAACATGTTTCTTCTGAAAAACTAGCAGTAATTCTTTGGAAAAATTGCTTGGTTTCATTGCAATTCAGTGTTTTACATTGGTTTAAAGCATTTTTATGTGAGGTTAATCGACTGTTTTTGAGAAAATCAATGTTCTTTTAGTAAACACTGTTTTAGGCCAAGTTAGTGTGATTGCAAATAACATGTTTTTTCTGAAAAACTAGCAGTAGTTCTTTAAAAAAATTGCTTGGTTTCATTGCATTTCAGTGTTTTACATTGGTTTAAAGCATTTTTATGTGAGTTTAATCGACTGTTTTTGAGAAAATCAATGTTTTTTTAGTAAACACTGTTTTAGGCCAAGTTAGTGTGATTGCAAATAACATGTTTTTTCTGAAAAACTAGCAGTAATTCTTTGGAAAAATTGCTTGTTTTCATTGCAATTCAGTGTTTTACATTGGTTTAAAGCATTTTTATGTGAATTTAATCGACTGATTTTGAGAAAATCAATGTGTTTTTAGTAAACACTGTTTTAGGCCAAGTTAGTGTGATTGCAAATAACATGTTTTTTTTGAAAAACTAGCAGTAATTCATTGGAAAAATGGCTTGGTTTCATTGCAATTCAGTGTTTTACATTTGTTTAAAGCATTTTTATGTGAGTTTAATCGACTGTTTTTGAGAAAATCAATGTTTTTTTAGTAAACACTGTTTTAGGCCAAGTTAGTGTGATTGCAAATAACATGTTTTTTCTGAAAAACTAGCAGTAATTCATTGAAAAGATTGCTTGGTTTCATTGCAATTCAGTGTTTTACATTGGTTTAAAGCATTTTTATATGAGTTTAATCGACTGTTTTTGAGAAAATCAATGTTTTTTTAGTAAACACTGTTTTAGGCCAAGTTAGTGTGATTGCAAATAACATGTTTCTTCTGAAAAACTAGCAGTAATTCATTGGAAAAATTGCTTGGTTTCATTGCAATTCAGTGTTTTACATTGGTTTAAAGCATTTTTATGTGAAGTTAATCGACTGTTTTTGAGAAAATCAATGTTTTTTTTAGTAAACACTGTTTTAGGCCAAGTTAGTGTGATTGCAAATAACATGTTTTTACTGAAAAACTAGCAGTAATTCTTTGAAAATATTGCTTGGTTTCATCGCATGTCAGTGTTTTACATTGGTTTAAAGCATTTTTATGTGAGTTTAATCGACTGTTTTTGAGAAAATCAATGTTTTTTTAGTAAACACTGTTTTAGGCCAAGTTAGTGTGATTGCAAATAACATGTTTTCTCTGAAAAACTAGCAGTAATTCATTGGAAAAACTGCTTGGTTTCATTGCAATTCAGTGTTTTACATTGGTGTAAAGCATTTTTATGTGAGTTTAAGCGACTGTTTTTGAGAAAATCAATGTTTTTTTAGTAAACACTTTTTTAGGCCAAGTTAGTGTGATTGCAAATAACATGTTTTTTCTGAAAAACTAGCAGTAGTTCTTTAAAAAAATTGCTTGGTTTCATTGCATTTCAGTGTTTTACATTGGTTTAAAGCATTTTTATGTGAGTTTAATTGACTGTTTTTGAGAAAATCAATGTTTTTTCAGTAAACACTGTTCTAGGCCAAGTTAGTGTGATTGCAAATATCATGTTTTTACTGAAAAACTAGCAGTAATTCTTTGGAAAAATTTTTTGGTTTCATTGCAATTCAGTGTTTTACATTGGTTTAAAGCATTTTTTTGTGAGTTTAAGCGACTGTTTTTGAGAAAATCAATGTTTTTTTAGTAAACACTTTTTTAGGCCAAGTTAGTGTGATTGCAAATAACATGTTTCTTCTGAAAAACTAGCAGTAATTCTTTGGAAAAATTTTTTGGTTTCATTGCAATTCAGTGTTTTACATTGGTTTAAAGCATTTTTTTGTGAGTTTAAGCGACTGTTTTTGAGAAAATCAATGTTTTTTTAGTAAACACTTTTTTAGGCCAAGTTAGTGTGATTGCAAATAACATGTTTCTTCTGAAAAACTAGCAGTAATTCATTGGAAAAATTGCTTGGTTTCATTGCAATTCAGTGTTTTACATTGGTTTAAAGCATTTTTATGTGAGGTTAATCGACTGTTTTTGAGAAAATCAATGTTCTTTTAGTAAACACTGTTTTAGGCCAAGTTAGTGTGATTGCAAATAACATGTTTTTTCTGAAAAACTAGCAGTAGTTCTTTAAAAAAATTGCTTGGTTTCATTGCATTTCAGTGTTTTACATTGGTTTAAAGCATTTTTATGTGAGTTTAATCGACTGTTTTTGAGAAAATCAATGTTTTTTTAGTAAACACTGTTTTAGGCCAAGTTAGTGTGATTGCAAATAACATGTTTTTTCTGAAAAACTAGCAGTAATTCTTTGGAAAAATTGCTTGTTTTCATTGCAATTCAGTGTTTTACATTGGTTTAAAGCATTTTTATGTGAATTTAATCGACTGATTTTGAGAAAATCAATGTGTTTTTAGTAAACACTGTTTTAGGCATAGTTAGTGTGATTGCAAATAACATGTTTTTTCTGAAAAACTAGCAGTAATTCATTAGAAAAACTGCTTGGTTTCATTGCAATTCAGTGTTTTACATTGGTTTAAAGCATTTTTATGTGAGTTTAGTCGACTGTTTTTGAGAAAATTAATGTTTTTTTAGTAAACACTGTTTTAGGCCAAGTTAGTGTGATTGCAAATAACATGTTTTTTTTGAAAAACTAGCAGTAATTCATTGGAAAAATGGCTTGGTTTCATTGCAATTCAGTGTTTTACATTTGTTTAAAGCATTTTTATGTGAGTTTAATCGACTGTTTTTGAGAAAATCAATGTTTTTTTAGTAAACACTGTTTTAGGCCAAGTTAGTGTGATTGCAAATAACATGTTTTTTCTGAAAAACTAGCAGTAATTCATTGAAAAGATTGCTTGGTTTCATTGCAATTCAGTGTTTTACATTGGTTTAAAGCATTTTTATATGAGTTTAATCGACTGTTTTTGAGAAAATCAATGTTTTTTTAGTAAACACTGTTTTAGGCCAAGTTAGTGTGATTGCAAATAACATGTTTCTTCTGAAAAACTAGCAGTAATTCTTTGAAAATATTGCTTGGTTTCATCGCATGTCAGTGTTTTACATTGGTTTAAAGCATTTTTATGTGAGTTTAATCGACTGTTTTTGAGAAAATCAATGTTTTTTTAGTAAACACGGTTTTAGGCCAAGTTAGTGTGATTGCAAATAACATGTTTTTTCTGAAAAACTAGCAGTAATTCATTGAAAAAATTGCTTGGTTTCATTGCAATTCAGTGTTTTACATTGGTTTAAAGCATTTTTATATGAGTTTAATCGACTGTTTTTGAGAAAATCAATGTTTTTTTAGTAAACACTGTTTTAGGCCAAGTTAGTGTGATTGCAAATAACATGTTTTTTCTGAAAAACTAGCAGTAATTCATTGGAAAAATGGTTTGGTTTCATTGCAATTCAGTGTTTTACATTTGTTTAAAGCATTTTTATGTGAGTTTATTCGACTGTTTTTGAGAAAATCAATGTTTTTTTAGTAAACACTGTTTTAGGCCAAGTTAGTGTGATTGCAAATAACATGTTTCTTCTGAAAAACTAGCAGTAATTCTTTGGAAAAATTGTTTGGTTTCATTGCAATTCAGTGTTTTACATTGCTTTAAAGCATTTTTATGTGAGTTTAATCGACTGTTTTTGAGAAAATCAATGTTTGTTAAGTAAACACTATTTTAGGCCAAGTTAGTGTGATTGCAAATAACATGTTTTTTCTGAAAAAGTAGCAGTAATTCTTTGAAAAAATTGCTTGGTTTCATTGCAATTCAGTGTATTACATTGGTTTAAAGTATTTTTATGTGAGTTTAATTGACTGATTTTGAGAAAATCAATGTTTTTTTAGTAAACACTGTTTTAGGCATAGTTAGTGTGATTGCAAATAACATGTTTTTTCTGAAAAACTAGCAGTAATTCATTAGAAAAACTGCTTGGTTTTACTGCAATTCAGTGTTTTACATTGGTTTAAAGCATTTCTATGTGAGTTTAGTCGACTGTTTTTGAGAAAATCAATGTTTTTTTAGTAAACACTGTTTTAGGCCAAGTTAGTGTGATTGCAAATAACATGTTTTCTCTGAAAAACTAGCAGTAATTCATTGGAAAAACTGCTTGGTTTCATTGCAATTCAGTGTTTTACATTGGTGTAAAGCATTTTTATGTGAGTTTAGTCGACTGTTTTTGAGAAAATCAATGTTTTTTTAGTAAACACTGTTTTAGGCATAGTTAGTGTGATTGCAAATAACATTTTTTTCTGAAAAACTAGCAGTAATTCTTTGGAAAAATTGCTTGGTTTCATTGCAATTCAGTGTTTTACATTGGTTTTAAGCATTCTTATGTGAGTTTATTCGACTGTTTTTGAGAAAATCAATGTTTTTCTAGTAAACACTGTTTTAGGCATAGTTAGTGTGATTGCAAATAACATGTTTTTTCTGAAAACCTAGCAGTAATTCTTTGGAAAAATTGCTTGCTTTCATTGCAATTCAGTGTTTTACATTGCTTTAAAGCATTTTCATGTGAGTTTAATCGACTGTTTTTGAGAAAATCAATGTTTTTTCAGTAAACACTGTTCTAGGCCAAGTTAGTGTGATTGCAAATATCATGTTTTTACTGAAAAACTAGCAGTAATTCTTTGGAAAAATTTTTTGGTTTCATTGCAATTCAGTGTTTTACATTGGTTTAAAGCATTTTTTTGTGAGTTTAAGCGACTGTTTTTGAGAAAATCAATGTTTTTTTAGTAAACACTTTTTTAGGCCAAGTTAGTGTGATTGCAAATAACATGTTTCTTCTGAAAAACTAGCAGTAATTCATTGGAAAAATTGCTTGGTTTCATTGCAATTCACTGTTTTACATTGGTTTAAAGCATTTTTATGTGAGGTTAATCGACTGTTTTTGAGAAAATCAATGTTTTTTTTAGTAAACACTGTTTTAGGCCAAGTTAGTGTGATTGCAAATAACATGTTTTTTCTGAAAAACTAGCAGTAATTCATTAAAAAAATTGCTTGGTTTCATTGCAATTCAGTGTTTTACATTGGTTTAAAGCATTTTTATATGAGTTTAATCGACTAATTTTGAGAAAATCAATGTTTTTTAGTAAACACTGTTTTAGGCCAAGTTAGTGTGATTGCAAATAACATGTTTTTTCTGAAAAACTAGCAGTAATTCATTGGAAAAATGGCTTGGTTTCATTGCAATTCAGTGTTTTACATTTGTTTAAAGCATTTTTATGTGAGTTTATTCGACTGTTTTTGAGAAAATCAATGTTTTTTTAGTAAACACTGTTTTAGGCATAGTTGGTGTGATTGCAAATAACATCTTTTTTCTGAAAAACTAGCAGTAATTCTTTGGAAAAATTGCCTGGTTTCATTGCAATTCAGTGTTTTACATTGGTTTAAAGCATTTTAATGTGAGTTTAATCGACTGTTTTTGAGAAAATCAATGTTTTTTTAGTAAACACTGTTTTAGGCCAAGTTAGTGTGATTGCAAATAACATGTTTTCTCTGAAAAACTAGCAGTAATTCATTGAAAAAATTGCTTGGTTTCATTGCAATTCAGTGTTTTACATTGGTTTAAAGCATTTTTAATATGAGTTTTATCGACTGTTTTTGAGAAAATCAATGTTTTTTAGTAAACACTGTTTTAGGCCAAGTTAGTGTGATTGCAAATAACATGTTTTTTCTGAAAAACTAGCAGTAATTCATTGGAAAAATGGCTTGATTTCATTGCAATTCAGTGTTTTACATTTGTTTAAAGCATTTTTATGTGAGTTTATTCGACTGTTTTTGAGAAAATCAATGTTTTTTTAGTAAACACTGTTTTAGGCCAAGTTAGTGTGATTGCAAATAACATGTTTTTTCTGAAAAAGTAGCAGTAGTTCTTTAAAAAAATTGCTTGGTTTCATTGCAATTCAGTGTTTTACATTGGTTTAAAGCATTTTTATATGGGTTTAATCGACTGTTTTTGAGAAAATCAATGTTTTTTTTAGTAAACACTGTTTTAGGCCAAGTTAGTGTGATTGCAAATAACATGTTTTCTCTGAAAAACTAGCAGTAATTCATTGAAAAAATTGTTTGGTTTCATTGCAATTCAGTGTTTTACATTGGTTTAAAGCATTTTTATGTGACTTTAATCGACTGTTTTTGAGAAAATCAATGTTTTTTCAGTAAACACTATTTTAGGCCAAGTTAGTGTGATTGCAAATAACATGTTTTTACTGAAAAACTAGCAGTAATTCTTTGGAAAAATTGTTTGGTTTCATTGCAATTCAGTGTTTTACATTGGTTTAAAGCATTTTTATGTGAGTTTAATCGACTGTTTTTGAGAAAATCAATGTTTTTTTAGTAAACACTGTTTTAGGCCCAGTTAGTGTGATTGCAAATAACATGTTTTTTCTGAAAAACTAGCAGTAATTCATTGAAAAAATTGCTTGGTTTCATTGCAATTCAGTGTTTTACATTGGTTTAAAGCATTTTTATATGAGTTTAATCGACTGTTTTTGAGAAAATCAATGTTTTTTAGTAAACACTGTTTTAGGCCAAGTTAGTGTGATTGCAAATAACATGTTTTTTCTGAAAAACTAGCAGTAATTCATTGGAAAAATGGCTTGGTTTCATTGCAATTCAGTGTTTTACATTTGTTTAAAGCATTTTTATGTGAGTTTATTCGACTGTTTTTGAGAAAATCAATGTTTTTTTAGTAAACACTGTTGTAGGCCAAGTTAGTGTGATTGCAAATAACATGTTTTTTCTGAAAAAGTAGCAGTAATTCTTTGAAAAAATTGCTTGGTTTCATTGCAATTCAGTGTATTACATTGGTTTAAAGCATTTTTATGTGAGTTTAATTGACTGATTTTGAGAAAATCAATGTTTTTTTAGTAAACACTGTTTTAGGCATAGTTAGTGTGATTGCAAATAACATGTTTTTTCTGAAAAAGTAGCAGTAATTCATTGGAAAAACTGCTTGGTTTCATTGCAATTCAGTGTTTTACATTGCTTTAAAGCATTTTTATGTGAGTTTAATCGACTGTTTTTGAGAAAATCAATGTCTTTTTAGTAAACACTGTTTTAGGCCAAGTTAGTGTGATTGCAAATAACATGTTTTTTCTGAAGAACTAGCAGTAATTCATTGGAAAAACTGCTTGGTTTCATTGCAATTCAGTGTTTTACATTGGTTTAAAGCATTTTTATGGGAGTTTAATCGACTTGTTTTGAGAAAATCAATGTTTTTTTAGTAAACACTGTTTTAGGCCTAGTTAGTGTGATTGAAAATAACATTTTTTTTCTGAAAAACTAGCAGTAATTCTTTGGAAAAATAACTTTGTTTCATTGCAATTCAGTGTTTTACATTGGTTTAAAGCATTTTTATGTGAGTTTAATAGACTGTTTTTGAGAAATCAATGTTTTTTTCGTAAACACTGTTTTAGGCCAAGTTAGTGTGATTGCAAATAACATGTTTTTTCTGAAAAACTAGCAGTTATTCTTTGGAAAAATTGCTTGGTTTCATTGCAATTCAGTGTTTTACATTGCTTTAAAGCATTTTCATGTAAGTTTAATCGACTGTTTTTGAAATAATCAATGTTTTTTTAGTAAACACTGTTTTAGGCCAAGTTAGTGTGATTGCAAATAACATGTTTTTTCTGAAAAACTAGCAGTAATTCTTTGGAAAAATTGCTTGGTTTCATTGCATTTCAGTGTTTTACATTGGTTTAAAGTATTTTTATGTGAGTTTAATCGACTGTTTTTGAGAAAATCAATGTTTTTTTAGTAAACACTGTTTTAGTCATAGTTAGTGTGATTGCAAATAACATGTTAATTCTGAAAAACTAGCGGTATTTCTTTGGAAAAATTGCTTGGTTTCATTGCAATTCAGTGTTTTACATTGGTTTAAAGCATTTTTATGTGAGTTTAATCGACTGTTTTTGAGAAAATCAATGTTTTTTTAGTAAACACTGTTTTAGGCCAAGTTAGTGTGATTGCAAATAACATGTTTTTTCTGAAAAACTAGCAGTTATTCTTTGAAAAAATTGCTTGGTTTCATTGCAAATCAGTGTATTACATTGGTTTAAAGCATTTTTATGTGAGTTTAATCGACTGATTTTGAGAAAATCAATGTTTTTTTAGTAAACACTGTTTTAGGCCAAGTTAGTGTGATTGCAAATAACATGTTTTTTCTGAAAAACTAGCAGTAGCTCATTGGAAAAACTGCTTGGTTTCATTGCAATTCAGTGTTTTACATTGGTTTAAAGCATTTTTATGTGAGTTCAATCGACTGATTTTGAGAAAATCAATGTTTTTTTAGTAAACACTGTTTTAGGCCAAGTTAGTGTGATTGCAAATAACATGTTTTTTCTTAAAAACTAGCAGTAATTCATTGAAAAAATTGCTTGGTTTCATTGCAATTCAGTGTTTTACATTGGTTTAAAGCATTTTTATATGAGTTTAATCGACTGTTTTTGAGAAAATCAATGTTTTTTAGTAAACACTGTTTTAGGCCAAGTTAGTGTGATTGCAAATAACATGTTTTTTCTGAAAAACTAGCAGTAATTCATTGGAAAAATGGCTTGGTTTCATTGCAATTCAGTGTTTTACATTTGTTTAAAGCATTTTTATGTGAGTTTATTCGACTGTTTTTGAGAAAATCAATGTTTTTTTAGTAAACACTGTTTTAGGCCAAGTTAGTGTGATTGCAAATAACATGTTTTTTCTGAAAAACTAGTAGTAATTCATTGAAAAAATTGCTTGGTTTCATTGCAATTCAGTGTTTTACATTGGTTTAAAGCATTTTTATATGAGTTTAATCGACTGTTTTTGAGAAAATCAATGTTTTTTTAGTAAACACTGTTTTAGGCCAATTTAGTGTGATTGCAAATAACATGTTTTTTCTGAAAAACTAGCAGTAATTCATTGGAAAAATGGCTTGGTTTCATTGCAATTCAGTGTTTTACATTGGTTTAAAGCATTTTTATGTGAGTTTATTCAACTGTTTTTGAGAAAATCAATGTTTTTTTAGTAAACACTGTTTTAGGCCAAGTTAGTGTGATTGCAAATAACATGTTTTTTCTGAAAAACTAGCAGTAATTCTTTGGAAAAATTGTTTGGTTTCATTGCAATTCAGTGTTTTACATTGCTTTAAAGCATTTTTATGTGAGTTTAATCGACTGTTTTTGAGAAAATCAATGTTTGTTAAGTAAACACTGTTTTAGGCCGAAGTTAGTGTGATTGCAAATAATATGTTTTTTCTGAAAAAGTAGCTGTAATTCTTTGAAAAAATTGCTTGGTTTCATTGCAATTCAGTGTATTACATTGGTTTAAAGCATTTTTATGCGAGTTTAATTGACTGATTTTGAGAAAATCAATGTTTTTTTAGTAAACACTGTTTTAGGCATAGTTAGTGTGATTGCAAATAACATGTTTTTTCTGAAAAACTAGCAGTAATTCATTGGAAAAACTGCTTGGTTTCATTGCAATTCAGTGTTTAACATTGGTTTAAAGCATTTTTATGTGAGTTTAGTCGACTGTTTTTGAGAAAATCAATGTTTTTTTAGTAAACACTGTTTTAGGCCAAGTTAGTGTGATTGCAAATGACATGTTTTTTCTGAAAAACTAGCAGTAGCTCATTGGAAAAACTGCTTGGTTTCATTGCAATTCAGTGTTTTACATTGGTTTAAAGCATTTTTATGTGAGTTCAATCGACTGATTTTGAGAAAATCAATGTTTGTTAAGTAAACACTGTTTTAGGCCAAGTTAGTGTGATTGCAAATAATATGTTTTTTCTGAAAAAGTAGCAGTAATTCTTTGAAAAAATTGCTTGGTTTCATTGCAATTCAGTGTATTACATTGGTTTAAAGCATTTTTATGCGAGTTTAATTGACTGATTTTGAGAAAATCAATGTTTTTTTAGTAAACACTGTTTTAGGCATAGTTAGTGTGATTGCAAATAACATGTTTTTTCTGAAAAACTAGCAGTAATTCATTGGAAAAACTGCTTGGTTTCATTGCAATTCAGTGTTTTACATTGGTTTAAAGCATTTTTATGTGAGTTTAGTCGACTGTTTTTGAGAAAATCAATGTTTTTTTAGTAAACACTGTTTTAGGCCAAGTTAGTGTGATTGCAAATAACATGTTTTTTCTGAAAAACTAGCAGTAATTCTATGGAAAAATTGCTTGGTTTCATTGCAATTCAGTGTTTTACATTGGTTTAAAGCATTTTTATGGGAGTTTAATCGACTTGTTTTGAGAAAATCAATGTTTTTTTAGTAAACACTGTTTTAGGCCTAGTTAGTGTGATTGAAAATAACATGTTTTTTCTGAAAAACTAGCAGTAATTCTTTTGAAAAATTACTTTGTTTCATTGCAATTCAGTGTTTTACATTGGTTTAAAGCATTTTTATGTGAGTTTAATCGACTGTTTTTGAGAAAATCAATGTTTTTTTAGTAAACACTGTTTTAGTCATAGTTAGTGTGATTGCAAATAACATGTTTTTTCTGAAAAACTAGCGGTATTTCTTTGGAAAAATTGCTTGGTTTCATTGCAATTCAGTGTTTTACATTGGTTTAAAGCATTTTGATGTGAGTTTAATCGACTGTTTTTGAGAAAATCAATGTTTTTTTAGTAAACACTGTTTTAGGCATAGTTAGTGTGATTGCAAATAACATGTTTTTTCTGAAAAACTAGCAGTAATTCTATGGAAAAATTGCTTGGTTTCATTGCAATTCAGTGTTTTACATTGGTTTAAAGCATTTTTATGGGAGTTTAATCGACTTGTTTTGAGAAAATCAATGTTTTTTTAGTAAACACTGTTTTAGGCCTAGTTAGTGTGATTGAAAATAACATGTTTTTTCTGAAAAACTAGCAGTAATTCTTTTGAAAAATTACTTTGTTTCATTGCAATTCAGTGTTTTACATTGGTTTAAAGCATTTTTATGTGAGTTTAATCGACTGTTTTTGAGAAAATCAATGTTTTTTTAGTAAACACTGTTTTAGTCATAGTTAGTGTGATTGCAAAAAACATGTTTTTTCTGAAAAACTAGCGGTATTTCTTTGGAAAAATTGCTTGGTTTCATTGCAATTCAGTGTTTTACATTGGTTTAAAGCATTTTTATGTGAGTTTAATCGACTGTTTTTGAGAAAATCAATGTTTTTTTAGTAAACACTGTTTTAGGCATAGTTAGTGTGATTGCAAATAACATGTTTTTTCTGAAAAACTAGCAGTAATTCTTTGGAAAAATTGCTTGGTTTCATTGCAATTCAGTGTTTTACATTGGTTTAAAGCATTTTTATGTGAGTTTAATCGACTGATTTTGAGAAAATCAATGTTTTTTTAGTAAACACTGTTTTAGGCACAGTTAGTGTGATTGCAAATAACATGTTTTTTCTGAAAAACTAGCAGTAATTCATTGGAAAAATTGCTTGGTTTCATTGCACATCAGTGTTTTACATTGGTTTAAAGCATTTTTATGTGAGTTTAATCGACTGTTTTTGAGAAAATCAATGTTTTTTTAGTAAACACTGTTTTAGGCCAAGTTAGTGTGATTGCAAATAACATGTCTTTTCTGAAAAACTAGCAGTAATTCTTTGAAAAAATTGCTTGGTTTCATTGCAATTCAGTGTTTTACATTGGTTTAAAGCATTTTTATGTGAGTTTACTCGACTGATTTTGAGAAAATCAATGTTTTTTTAGTAAACACTGTTTTAGGCCAAGTTAGTGTGATTGCAAATAACATGTTTTTTCTGAAAAACTAGCAGTAGCTCATTGGAAAAACTGCTTGGTTTCATTGCAATTCAGTGTTTTACATTGGTTTAAAGCATTTTTATGTGAGTTCAATCGACTGATTTTGAGAAAATCAATGTTTTTTTAGTAAAAACTGTTTTAGGCCAAGTTAGTGTGATTGCAAATAACATGTTTTTTCTGAAAAACTAGCAGTAATTCTTTGGAAAAATTGCTTGGTTTCATTGCAATTCAGTGTTTTACATTGGTTTAAAGCATTTTTATGTGAGTTTAATCGACTGATTTTGAGAATATCAATGTTTTTTTAGTAAACACTGTTTTAGGCCAAGTTAGTGTGATTGCAAATAACATGTTTTTTCTGAAAAACTAGCAGTATTTCTTTGGAAAAATTGCTTGGTTTCATTGCATTTCAGTGTTTTACATTGGTTTAAATCATTTTTATGTGAGTTTAATCGACTGTTTTTGAGAAAATAAATGTTTTTTAGTAAACACTGTTTTAGGCCAAGTTAGTGTGATTGCAAATAACATGTTTTTTCTGAAAAACTAGCAGTAATTCATTGGGAAAACTCCTTGGTTTCATTGCAATTCAGTGTTTTACATTGGTTTAAAGCAATTTTATATGAGTTTAATCGACTGTTTTTGAGAAAATCAATGTTTTTTTAGTAAACACTGTTTTAGGCATAGTTAGTGTGATTGCAAATAACATGTTCTTTCTGAAAAACTAGCAGTAATTCTAAGGAAAATTTGCTTGGTTTCATTGCAATTCAGTGTTTTACATTGGTTTAAAGCATTTTTATGTGAGTTTAATCGACTGTTTTTGAGAAAATCAATGTTTTTTTAGTAAACACTGTTTTAGGCCAAGTTAGTGTGATTGCAAATAACATGTTTTTTCTGAAAAACTAGCAGTAATTCATTGGAAAAATGGCTTGGTTTCATTGCAATTCAGTGTTTTACATTTGTTTAAAGCATTTTCATGTGAGTTTATTCAACTGTTTTTGAGAAAATCAATGTTTTTTTAGTAAACACTGTTTTAGGCCAAGTTAGTGTGATTGCAAATAACATGTTTTTTCTGAAAAACTAGCAGTAATTCTTTGGAAAAATTGTTTGGTTTCATTGCAATTCAGTGTTTTACATTGCTTTAAAGCATTTTTATGTGCGTTTAATCGACTGTTTTTGAGAAAATCAATGTTTGTTAAGTAAACACTGTTTTAGGCCTAGTTAGTGTGATTGCAAATAATATGTTTTTTCTGAAAAAGTAGCAGTAATTCTTTGAAAAAATTGCTTGGTTTCATTGCAATTCAGTGTATTACATTGGTTTAAAGCATTTTTATGTGAGTTTAATTGACTGATTTTGAGAAAATCAATGTTTTTTTAGTATACACTGTTTTAGGCATAGTTAGTGTGATTGCAAATAACATGTTTTTTCTGAAAAACTAGCAGTAATTCATTGGAAAAACTGCTTGGTTTCATTGCAATTCAGTGTTTTACATTGGTTTAAAGCATTTTTATGTGAGTTTAATCGACTGTTTTTGAGAAAATCAATGTTTTTTTAGTAAACACTGTTTTAGGCCAAGTTAGTGTGATTGCAAATAACATGTTTTTTCTGAAAAACTAGCAGTAATTCTATGG
The DNA here is from genome assembly GCA_964019065.1 of Catostylus mosaicus. NCBI lineage: Eukaryota > Metazoa > Cnidaria > Scyphozoa > Rhizostomeae > Catostylidae > Catostylus > Catostylus mosaicus. Next base: position 5,162,649 of record OZ025192.1, on the reverse strand, counting down.
AAAAATTGCTTGGTTTCATTGCAATTCAGTGTTTTACATTGCTTTAAAGCATTTTTATGTGAGTTTAATCGACTGTTTTTGAGAAAATCAATGTTTTTTTAGTAAACACTGTTTTAGGCCAAGTTAGTGTGATTGCAAATAACATGTTTTTTCTGAAAAACTAGCAGTAATTCTTTGAACAAATTGCTTGGTTTCATTGCAATTCAGTGTTTTACATTGGTTTAAAGCATTTTTATGTGAGTTTACTCGACTGATTTTGAGAAAATCAATGTTTTTTTAGTAAACACTGTTTTAGGCCAAGTTAGTGTGATTGCAAATAACATGTTTTTTCTGAAAAACTAGCAGTAGCTCATTGGAAAAACTGCTTGGTTTCATTGCAATTCAGTGTTTTACATTGGTTTAAAGCATTTTTATGTGAGTTCAATCGACTGATTTTGAGAAAATCAATGTTTTTTTAGTAAACACTGTTTTAGGCCAAGTTAGTGTGATTGCAAATAACATGTTTTTTCTGAAAAACTAGCAGTAATTCTTTGGAAAAATTGCTTGGTTTCATTGCAATTCAGTGTTTTACATTGGTTTAAAGCATTTTTATGTGAGTTTAATCGACTGATTTTGAGAATATCAATGTTTTTTTAGTAAACACTGTTTTAGGCCAAGTTAGTGTGATTGCAAATAACATGTTTTTTCTGAAAAACTAGCAGTAATTCTTTGGAAAAATGGCTTGGTTTCATTGCAATTCAGTGTTTTACATTTGTTTAAAGCATTTTCATGTGAGTTTATTCAACTGTTTTTGAGAAAATCAATGTTTGTTAAGTAAACACTGTTTTAGGCCTAGTTAGTGTGATTGCAAATAATATGTTTTTTCTGAAAAAGTAGCAGTAATTCTTTGAAAAAATTGCTTGGTTTCATTGCAATTCAGTGTATTACATTGGTTTAAAGCATTTTTATGTGAGTTTAATTGACTGATTTTGAGAAAATCAATGTTTTTTTAGTATACACTGTTTTAGGCATAGTTAGTGTGATTGCAAATAACATGTTTTTTCTGAAAAACTAGCAGTAATTCATTGGAAAAACTGCTTGGTTTCATTGCAATTCAGTGTTTTACATTGGTTTAAAGCATTTTTATGTGAGTTTAATCGACTGTTTTTGAGAAAATCAATGTTTTTTTAGTAAACACTGTTTTAGGCCAAGTTAGTGTGATTGCAAATAACATGTTTTTTCTGAAAAACTAGCAGTAATTCTATGGAAAAATTGCTTGGTTTCATTGCAATTCAGTGTTTTACATTGCTTTAAAGCATTTTTATGTGAGTTTAATCGACTGTTTTTGAGAAAATCAATGTTTTTTTAGTAAACACTGTTTTAGGCCAAGTTAGTGTGATTGCAAATAACATGTTTTTTCTGAAAAACTAGCAGTAATTCTTTGAAAAAATTGCTTGGTTTCATTGCAATTCAGTGTTTTACATTGGTTTAAAGCATTTTTATGTGAGTTTACTCGACTGATTTTGAGAAAATCAATGTTTTTTTAGTAAACACTGTTTTAGGCCAAGTTAGTGTGATTGCAAATAACATGTTTTTTCTGAAAAACTAGCAGTAGCTCATTGGAAAAACTGCTTGGTTTCATTGCAATTCAGTGTTTTACATTGGTTTAAAGCATTTTTATGTGAGTTCAATCGACTGATTTTGAGAAAATCAATGTTTTTTTAGTAAACACTGTTTTAGGCCAAGTTAGTGTGATTGCAAATAACATGTTTTTTCTGAAAAACTAGCAGTAATTCTTTGGAAAAATTGCTTGGTTTCATTGCAATTCAGTGTTTTACATTGGTTTAAAGCATTTTTATGTGAGTTTAATCGACTGATTTTGAGAATATCAATGTTTTTTTAGTAAACACTGTTTTAGGCCAAGTTAGTGTGATTGCAAATAACATGTTTTTTCTGAAAAACTAGCAGTAATTCTTTGGAAAAATTGCTTGGTTTCATTGCATTTCAGTGTTTTACATTGGTTTAAATCATTTTTATGTGAGTTTAATCGACTGTTTTTGAGAAAATAAATGTTTTTTAGTAAACACTGTTTTAGGCCAAGTTAGTGTGATTGCAAATAACATGTTTTTTCTGAAAAACTAGCAGTAATTCATTGGGAAAACTCCTTGGTTTCATTGCAATTCAGTGTTTTACATTGGTTTAAAGCAATTTTATATGAGTTTAATCGACTGTTTTTGAGAAAATCAATGTTTTTTTAGTAAACACTGTTTTAGGCATAGTTAGTGTGATTGCAAATAACATGTTTTTTCTGAAAAACTAGCAGTAATTCTAAGGAAAATTTGCTTGGTTTCATTGCAATTCAGTGTTTTACATTGGTTTAAAGCATTTTTATGTGAGTTTAATCGACTGTTTTTGAGAAAATCAATGTTTTTTTAGTAAACACTGTTTTAGGCCAAGTTAGTGTGATTGCAAATAACATGTTTTTTCTGAAAAACTAGCAGTAATTCATTGGAAAAATGGCTTGGTTTCATTGCAATTCAGTGTTTTACATTTGTTTAAAGCATTTTCATGTGAGTTTATTCAACTGTTTTTGAGAAAATCAATGTTTTTTTAGTAAACACTGTTTTAGGCCAAGTTAGTGTGATTGCTAATAACATGTTTTTTCTGAAAAACTAGCAGTAATTCTTTGGAAAAATTGTTTGGTTTCATTGCAATTCAGTGTTTTACATTGCTTTAAAGCATTTTTATGTGCGTTTAATCGACTGTTTTTGAGAAAATCAATGTTTGTTAAGTAAACACTGTTTTAGGCCAAGTTAGTGTGATTGCAAATAATATGTTTTTTCTGAAAAAGTAGCAGTAATTCTTTGAAAAAATTGCTTGGTTTCATTGCAATTCAGTGTATTACATTGGTTTAAAGCATTTTTATGTGAGTTTAATTGACTGATTTTGAGAAAATCAATGTTTTTTTAGTATACACTGTTTTAGGCATAGTTAGTGTGATTGCAAATAACATGTTTTTTCTGAAAAACTAGCAGTAATTCATTGGAAAAACTGCTTGGATTCATTGCAATTCAGTGTTTTACATTGGTTTAAAGCATTTTTATGTGAGTTTAATCGACTGTTTTTGAGAAAATCAATGTTTTTTTAGTAAACACTGTTTTAGGCCAAGTTAGTGTGATTGCAAATAACATGTTTTTTCTGAAAAACTAGCAGTAATTCTATGGAAAAATTGCTTGGTTTCATTGCAATTCAGTGTTTTACATTGCTTTAAAGCATTTTTATGTGAGTTTAATCGACTGTTTTTGAGAAAATCAATGTTTTTTTAGTAAACACTGTTTTAGGCCAAGTTAGTGTGATTGCAAATAACATGTTTTTTCTGAAAAACTAGCAGTTATTCATTAGAAAAACTGCTTGGTTTCATTGCAATTCAGTGTTTTACATTGGTTTAAAGCATTTTTATGTGAGTTTAGTCGACTGTTTTTGAGAAAATCAATGTTTTTTTAGTAAACACTGTTTTAGGCCAAGTTAGTGTGATTGCAAATAACATGTTTTTTCTGAAAAACTAGCAGTAATTCATTGGAAAAACTGCTTGGTTTCATTGCAATTCAGTGTTTTACATTGGTTTAAAGCATTTTTATGTGAGTTTAATCGACTGTTTTTGAGAAAATCAATGTTTTTTTAGTAAACACTGTTTTAGGCCAAGTTAGTGTGATTGCAAATAACATGTTTTTTCTGAAGAACTAGCAGTAATTCTTTGGAAAAATTGTTTGGTTTCATTGCAATTCAGTGTTTTACATTGGTTTAAAGCATTTTTATGTGAGTTTAATCGACTGTTTTTGAGAAAATCAATGTTTGTTAAGTAAACAATGTTTTTGGCCAAGTTAGTGTGATTGCAAATAACATGTTTTTTCTGAAAAACTAGCAGTAATTCTTTGGAAAAATTGCTTGGTTTCATTGCATTTCAGTGTTTTACATTGGTTTAAAGCATTTTTATGTGAGTTTAATCGACTGTTTTTGAGAAAATCAATGTTTTTTTAGTAAACACTGTTTTAGTCATAGTTAGTGTGATTGCAAATAACATGTTTTTTCTGAAAAACTAGCGGTATTTCTTTGGAAAAATTGCTTGGTTTCATTGCAATTCAGTGTTTTACATTGGTTTAAAGCATTTTTATGTGAGTTTAATCGACTGTTTTTGAGAAAATCAATGTTTTTTTAGTAAACACTGTTTTAGGCCAAGTTAGTGTGATTGCAAATAACATGTTTTTTCTGAAAAACTAGCAGTAATTCTATGGAAAAATTGCTTGGTTTCATTGCAATTCAGTGTTTTACATTGGTTTAAAGCATTTTTATGTGAGTTTAATCGACTGTTTTTGAGAAAATCAATGTTTTTTTAGTAAACACTGTTTTAGGCCAAGTTAGTGTGATTGCAAATAACATGTTTTTTCTGAAAAACTAGCAGTAATTCATTAGAAAAACTGCTTGGTTTCATTGCAATTCAGTGTTTTACATTGGTTTAAAGCATTTTTATGTGAGTTTAGTCGACTGTTTTTGAGAAAATCAATGTTTTTTTAGTAAACACTGTTTTAGGCCAAGTTAGTGTGATTGCAAATAACATGTTTTTTCTGAAAAACTAGCAGTAATTCATTGGAAAAACTGCTTGGTTTCATTGCAATTCAGTGTTTTACATTGGTTTAAAGCATTTTTATGTGAGTTTAATAGACTGTTTTTGAGAAATCAATGTTTTTTCGTAAACACTGTTTTAGGCCAAGTTAGTGTGATTGCAAATAACATGTTTTTTCTGAAAAACTAGCAGTAATTCTTTAAAAAAATTGCTTGGTTTCATTGCATTTCAGTGTTTTACATTGGTTTAAAGCATTTTTATGTGAGTTTAATCGACTGTTTTTGAGAAAATCAATGTTTTTTTAGTAAACACTGTTTTAGGCCAAGTTAGTGTGATTGCAAATAACATGTTTTTTCTGAAAAACTAGCAGTAATTCTTTGGAAAAATTGCTTGTTTTCATTGCAATTCAGTGTTTTACATTGCTTTAAAGCATTTTTATATGAGTTTAATCGACTGTTTTTGAGAAAATAAATGTTTTTTAGTAAACACTGTTTTAGGCCAAGTTAGTGTGATTGCAAATAACATGTTTTTTCTGAAAAACTAGCAGTAATTCATTGGAAAAACTGCTTGGTTTCATTGCAATTCAGTGTTTTACATTGGTTTAAAGAAGTTTTATATGCGTTTATTCGACTGTTTTTGAGAAAATCAATGTTTTTTTAGTAAACACTGTTTTAGGCCAGGTTAGTGTGATTGCAAATAACATGTTTTTTCTGAAAAACTAGCAGTAATTCATTGAAAAAATTGCTTGGTTTCATTGCAATTCAGTGTTTTACATTGGTTTAAAGCATTTTTATATGAGTTTAATCGACTGTTTTTGAGAAAATCAATGTTTTTTTAGTAAACACTGTTTTAGGCCAAGTTAGTGTGATTGCAAATAACATGTTTTTTCTCAAAAACTAGCAGTAATTCATTGGAAAAATGGCTTGGTTTCATTGCAATTCAGTGTTTTACATTTGTTTAAAGGATTTTTATGTGAGTTTATTCAACTGTTTTTGAGAAAATCAATGTTTTTTTAGTAAACACTGTTTTAGGCCAAGTTAGTGTGATTGCAAATAACATGTTTTTTCTGAAAAACTAGCAGTAATTCTTTGGAAAAATTGCTTGGTTTCATTGCAATTCAGTGTTTTACATTGCTTTAAAGCATTTTTATGTGAGTTTAATCGACTGTTTTTGAGAAAATCAATGTTTTCTTAGTAAACACTGTTTTAGGCCAAGTTAGTGTGATTGCAAATAACATGTTTTTTCTCAAAAACTAGCAGTAATTCATTGGAAAAATGGCTTGGTTTCATTGCAATTCAGTGTTTTACATTTGTTTAAAGCATTTTTATGTGAGTTTATTCAACTGTTTTTGAGAAAATCAATGTTTTTTTAGTAAACACTGTTTTAGGCCAAGTTAGTGTGATTGCAAATAACATGTTTTTTCTGAAAAACTAGCAGTTATTCATTAGAAAAACTGCTTGGTTTCATTGCAATTCAGTGTTTTACATTGATTTAAAGCATTTTTATGTGAGTTTAGTCGACTGTTTTTGAGAAAATCAATGTTTTTTTAGTAAACACTGTTTTAGGCCAAGTTAGTGTGATTGCAAATAACATGTTTTTTCTGAAAAACTAGCAGTAATTCATTGGAAAAACTGCTTGGTTTCATTGCAATTCAGTGTTTTACATTGGTTTAAAGCATTTTTATGTGAGTTTAATCGACTGTTTTTGAGAAAATCAATGTTTTTTTAGTAAACACTGTTTTAGGCCAAGTTAGTGTGATTGCAAATAACATGTTTTTTCTGAAGAACTAGCAGTAATTCTTTGGAAAAATTGTTTGGTTTCATTGCAATTCAGTGTTTTACATTGGTTTAAAGCATTTTTATGTGAGTTTAATCGACTGTTTTTGAGAAAATCAATGTTTGTTAAGTAAACAATGTTTTTGGCCAAGTTAGTGTGATTGCAAATAACATGTTTTTTCTGAAAAACTAGCAGTAATTCTTTGGAAAAATTGCTTGGTTTCATTGCATTTCAGTGTTTTACATTGGTTTAAAGCATTTTTATGTGAGTTTAATCGACTGATTTTGAGAAAATCAATGTTTTTTTAGTAAACACTGTTTTAGTCATAGTTAGTGTGATTGCAAATAACATGTTTTTTCTGAAAAACTAGCGGTATTTCTTTGGAAAAATTGCTTGGTTTCATTGCAATTCAGTGTTTTACATTGGTTTAAAGCATTTTTATGTGAGTTTAATCGACTGTTTTTGAGAAAATCAATGTTTTTTTAGTAAACACTGTTTTAGGCCAAGTTAGTGTGATTGCAAATAACATGTTTTTTCTGAAAAACTAGCAGTAATTCTATGGAAAAATTGCTTGGTTTCATTGCAATTCAGTGTTTTACATTGGTTTAAAGCATTTTTATGTGAGTTTAATCGACTGTTTTTGAGAAAATCAATGTTTTTTTAGTAAACACTGTTTTAGGCCAAGTTAGTGTGATTGCAAATAACATGTTTTTTCTGAAAAACTAGCAGTAATTCATTAGAAAAACTGCTTGGTTTCATTGCAATTCAGTGTTTTACATTGGTTTAAAGCATTTTTATGTGAGTTTAGTCGACTGTTTTTGAGAAAATCAATGTTTTTTTAGTAAACACTGTTTTAGGCCAAGTTAGTGTGATTGCAAATAACATGTTTTTTCTGAAAAACTAGCAGTAATTCATTGGAAAAACTGCTTGGTTTCATTGCAATTCAGTGTTTTACATTGGTTTAAAGCATTTTTATGTGAGTTTAATCGACTGTTTTTGAGAAAATCAATGTTTTTTTAGTAAACACTGTTTTAGGCCAAGTTAGTGTGATTGCAAATAACATGTTTTTTCTCAAAAACTAGCAGTAATTCATTGGAAAAATGGCTTGGTTTCATTGCAATTTAGTGTTTTACATTTGTTTAAAGGATTTTTATGTGAGTTTATTCAACTGTTTTTGAGAAAATCAATGTTTTTTTAGTAAACACTGTTTTAGGCCAAGTTAGTGTGATTGCAAATAACATGTTTTTTCTGAAAAACTAGCAGTAATTCTTTGGAAAAATTGCTTGGTTTCATTGCAATTCAGTGTTTTACATTGCTTTAAAGCATTTTTATGTGAGTTTAATCGACTGTTTTTGAGAAAATCAATGTTTTCTTAGTAAACACTGTTTTAGGCCAAGTTAGTGTAATTGCAAATAACATGTTTTTTCTCAAAAACTAGCAGTAATTCATTGGAAAAATGGCTTGGTTTCATTGCAATTCAGTGTTTTACATTTGTTTAAAGCATTTTTATGTGAGTTTATTCAACTGTTTTTGAGAAAATCAATGTTTTTTTAGTAAACACTGTTTTAGGCCAAGTTAGTGTGATTGCAAATAACATGTTTTTTCTGAAAAACTAGCAGTAATTCTATGGAAAAATTGCTTGGTTTCATTGCAATTCAGTGTTTTACATTGCTTTAAAGCATTTTTATGTGAGTTTAATCGACTGTTTTTGAGAAAATCAATGTTTTCTTAGTAAACACTGTTTTAGGCCAAGTTAGTGTGATTGCAAATAACATGTTTTTTCTGAAAAACTAGCAGTAATTCTATGGAAAAATTGCTTGGTTTCATTGCATTTCAGTGTTTTACATTGGTTTAAAGCATTTTTATGTGAGTTTAGTCGACTGTTTTTGAGAAAATCAATGTTTTTTTAGTAAACACTGTTTTAGGCCCAGTTAGTGTGATTGCAAATAACATGTTTTTTCTGAAAAACTAGCAGTAATTCATTGGAAAAACTGCTTGCTTTCATTGCAATTCAGTGTTTTACATTGGTTTAAAGCATTTTTATGTGAGTTTAATCGACTGTTTTTGAGAAAATCAATGTTTTTTTAGTAAACACTGTTTTAGGCCAAGTTAGTGTGATTGCAAATAACATGTTTTTTCTGAGAAACTAGCAGTAATTCTTTGGAAAAATTGTTTGGTTTCATTGCAATTCAGTGTTTTACATTGCTTTAAAGCATTTTTATGTGAGTTTAATCGACTGTTTTTGAGAAAATCAATGTTTGTTAAGTAAACACTGTTTTAGGCCAAGTTAGTGTGATTGCAAATAACATGTTTTTTCTGAAAAACTAGCAGTAATTCTTTAGAAAAATTGCTTGTTTTCATTGCAAATCAGTGTTTTACATTGCTTTAAAGCATTTTTATGTGAGTTTAATCGACTGTTTTTGAAATAATCAATGTTTTTTTAGTAAACACTGTTTTAGGCCAAGTTAGTGTGATTGCAAATAACATGTTTTTTCTGAAAAACTAGCAGTAATTCTTTGGAAAAACTGCTTGGTTTCATTGCAATTCAGTGTTTTACATTGGTTTAAAGCATTTTTATGTGAGTTTAGTCGACTGTTTTTGAGAAAATCAATGTTTTTTTAGTAAACACTGTTTTAGGCCAAGTTAGTGTGATTGCAAATAACATGTTTTTTCTGAAAAACTAGCAGTAATTCTTTGGAAAAATTGCTTGTTTTCATTGCAAATCAGTGTTTTACATTGCTTTAAAGCATTTTTATGTGAGTTTAATCGACTGTTTTTGAAATAATCAATGTTTTTTTAGTAAACACTGTTTTAGGCCAAGTTAGTGTGATTGCAAATAACATGTTTTTTCTGAAAAACTAGCAGTAATTCTTTGGAAAAACTGCTTGGTTTCATTGCAATTCAGTGTTTTACATTGGTTTAAAGCATTTTTATGTGAGTTTAGTCGACTGTTTTTGAGAAAATCAATGTTTTTTTAGTAAACACTGTTTTAGGCCAAGTTAGTGTGATTGCAAATAACATGTTTTTTCTGAAAAACTAGCAGTAATTCTTTGGAAAAATTGCTTGTTTTCATTGCAATTCAGTGTTTTACATTGCTTTAAAGCATTTTTATGTGAGTTTAATCGACTGTTTTTGAAATAATCAATGTTTTTTTAGTGAACACTGTTTTAGGCCAAGTTAGTGTGATTGCAAATAACATGTTTTTTCTGAAAAACTAGCAGTAATTCTTTGGAAAAATTGCTTGGTTTCATTGCATTTCAGTGTTTTACATTGGTTTAAAGCATTTTTATGTGAGTTTAATCGACTGTTTTTGAGAAAATCAATGTTTTTTTAGTAAACACTGTTTTAGGCCAAGTTAGTGTGATTGCAAATAACATGTTTTTTCTGAAAAACTAGCGGTATTTCTTTGGAAAAATTGCTTGGTTTCATTGCAATTCAGTGTTTTACATTGGTTTAAAGCATTTTTATGTGAGTTTAATCGACTGTTTTTGAGAAAATCAATGTTTTTTTAGTAAACACTGTTTTAGGCCAAGTTAGTGTGATTGCAAATAACATGTTTTTTCTGAAAAACTAGCAGTAATTCATTAGAAAAACTGCTTGGTTTCATTGCAATTCAGTGTTTTACATTGGTTTAAAGCATTTTTATGTGAGTTTAGTCGACTGTTTTTGAGAAAATCAATGTTTTTTTAGTAAACACTGTTTTAGGCCAAGTTAGTGTGATTGCAAATAACATGTTTTTTCTGAAAAACTAGCAGTAATTCATTGGAAAAATTGTTTGGTTTCATTGCAATTCAGTGTTTTACATTGCTTTAAAGCATTTTTATGTGAGTTTAATCGACTGTTTTTGAGAAAATCAATGTTTGTTAAGTAAACACTGTTTTAGGCCAAGTTAGTGTGATTGCAAATAATATGTTTTTTCTGAAAAAGTAGCAGTAATTCTTTGAAAAAATTGCTTGGTTTCATTGCAATTCAGTGTATTACATTGGTTTAAAGCATTTTTATGTGAGTTTAATTGACTGATTTTGAGAAAATCAATGTTTTTTTAGTAAACACTGTTTTAGGCATAGTTAGTGTGATTGCAAATAACATGTTTTTTCTGAAAAACTAGCAGTAATTCATTGGAAAAATGGCTTGGTTTCATTGCAATTCAGTGTTTTTTATTTGTTTAAAGCATTTTTATGTGAGTTTATTCAACTGTTTTTGAGAAAATCAATGTTTTTTTAGTAAACACTGTTTTAGGCCAAGTTAGTGTGATTGCAAATAACATGTTTTTTCTGAAAAACTAGCAGTAATTCTTTGGAAAAATTGTTTGGTTTCATTGCAATTCAGTGTTTTACATTGCTTTAAAGCATTTTTATGTGAGTTTAATCGACTGTTTTTGAAAAATCAATGTTTGTTAAGTAAACACTGTTTTAGGCCAAGTTAGTGTGATTGCAAATAATATGTTTTTTTCTGAAAAAGTAGCAGTAATTCTTTGAAAAAATTGCTTGGTTTCATTGCAATTCAGTGTATTACATTGGTTTAAAGCATTTTTATGTGAGTTTAATTGACTGATTTTGAGAAAATCAATGTTTTTTTAGTAAACACTGTTTTAGGCATAGTTAGTGTGATTGCAAATAACATGTTTTTTCTGAAAAACTAGCAGTAATTCATTGGAAAAACTGCTTGGTTTCATTGCAATTCAGTGTTTTACATTGGTTTAAAGCATTTTTATGTGAGTTTAGTCGACTGTTTTTGAGAAAATCAATGTTTTTTTAGTAAACATTGTTTTAGGCCAAGTTAGTGTGATTGCAAATAACATGTTTTTTCTGAAAAACTAGCAGTAATTCTATGGAAAAATTGCTTGGTTTCATTGCAATTCAGTGTTTTACATTGCTTTAAAGCATTTTTATGTGAGTTTAATCGACTGTTTTTGAGAAAATCAATGTTTTTTTAGTAAACACTGTTTTAGGCCAAGTTAGTGTGATTGCAAATAACATGTTTTTTCTGAAAAACTAGCAGTAATTCATTAGAAAAACTGCTTGGTTTCATTGCAATTCAGTGTTTTACATTGGTTTAAAGCATTTTTATGTGAGTTTAGTCGACTGTTTTTGAGAAAATCAATGTTTTTTTAGTAAACACTGTTTTAGGCCTAGTTAGTGTGATTGCAAATAACATGTTTTTTCTGAAAAACTAGCAGTCATTCATTGGAAAAACGGCTTGGTTTCATTGCAATTCAGTGTTTTACATTGGTTTAAAGCATTTTTATGTGAGTTTAATCGACTGTTTTTGAGAAATCAATGTTTTTTCGTAAACACTGTTTTAGGCCAAGTTAGTGTGATTGCAAATAACATGTTTTTTCTGAAAAACTAGCAGTAATTCTTTAAAAAAATTGCTTGGTTTCATTGCATTTCAGTGTTTTACATTGGTTTAAAGCATTTTTATGTGAGTTTAATCGACTGTTTTTGAGAAAATCAATGTTTTTTTAGTAAACACTGTTTAAGGCCAAGTTAGTGTGATTGCAAATAACATGTTTTTTCTGAAAAACTAGCAGTAATTCTTTGGAAAAATTGCTTGTTTTCATTGCAATTCAGTGTTTTACATTGCTTTAAAGCATTTTTATGTGAGTTTAATCGACTGTTTTTGAAATAATCAATGTTTTTTTAGTAAACACTGTTTTAGGCCAAGTTAGTGTGATTGCAAATAACATGTTTTTTCTGAAAAACTAGCGGTATTTCTTTGGAAAAATTGCTTGGTTTCATTGCAATTCAGTGTTTTACATTGGTTTAAAGCATTTTTATGTGAGTTTAATCGACTGTTTTTGAGAAAATCAATGTTTTTTTAGTAAACACTGTTTTAGGCATAGTTAGTGTGATTGCAAATAACATGTTTTTTCTGAAAAACTAGCAGTAATTCTAAGGAAAAATTGCTTGGTTTCATTGCAATTCAGTGTTTTACATTGCTTTAAAGCATTTTTATGTGAGTTTAATCGACTGTTTTTGAGAAAATCAATGTTTGTTAAGTAAACACTGTTTTAGGCCTAGTTAGTGTGATTGCAAATAATATGTTTTTTCTGAAAAAGTAGCAGTAATTCTTTGAAAAAATTGCTTGGTTTCATTGCAATTCAGTGTATTACATTGGTTTAAAGCATTTTTATGTGAGTTTAATTGACTGATTTTGAGAAAATCAATGTTTTTTTAGTAAACACTGTTTTAGGCCAAGTTAGTGTGATTGCAAATAACATGTTTTTTCTGAAAAACTAGCAGTAATTCATTGGAAAAACTGGTTGGTTTCATTGCAATTCAGTGTTTTACATTGGTTTAAAGCATTTTTATGTGAGTTTAGTCGACTGTTTTTGAGAAAATCAATGTTTTTTTAGTAAACACTGTTTTAGGCCAAGTTAGTGTGATTGCAAATAACATGTTTTTTCTGAAAAACTAGCAGTAATTCTATGGAAAAATTGCTTGGTTTCATTGCAATTCAGTGTTTTACATTGCTTTAAAGCATTTTTATGTGAGTTTAATCGACTGTTTTTGAGAAAATTAATGTTTTTTTAGTAAACACTGTTTTAGGCCAAGTTAGTGTGATTGCAAATAACATGTTTTTACTGAAAAACTAGCAGTAATTCATTAGAAAAACTGCTTGGTTTCATTGCAATTCAGTGTTTTACATTGGTTTAAAGCATTTTTATGTGAGTTTAGTCGACTGTTTTTGAGAAAATCAATGTTTTTTTAGTAAACACTGTTTTAGGCCAAGTTAGTGTGATTGCAAATAACATGCTTTTTCTGAAAAACTAGCAGTAATTCATTGGAAAAACTGCTTGGTTTCATTGCAATTCAGTGTTTTACATTGGTTTAAAGCATTTTTATGTGAGTTTAATAGACTGTTTTTGAGAAATCAATGTTTTTTCTTAAACACTGTTTTAGGCCAAGTTAGTGTGATTGCAAATAACATGTTTTTTCTGAAAAACTAGCAGTAATTCTATGGAAAAATTGCTTGGTTTCATTGCATTTCAGTGTTTTACATTGGTTTAAAGCATTTTTATGTGAGTTTAATCGACTGTTTTTGAGAAAATCAATGTTTTTTTAGTAAACACTGTTTTAGGCCAAGTTAGTGTGATTGCAAATAACATGTTTTTTCTGAAAAACTAGCAGTAATTCTTTGGAAAAATTGCTTGTTTTCATTGCAATTCAGTGTTTTACATTGCTTTAAAGCATTTTTATGTGAGTTTAATCGACTGTTTTTGAAATAATCAATGTTTTTTTAGTAAACACTGTTTTAGGCCAAGTTAGTGTGATTGCAAATAACATGTTTTTTCTGAAAAACTAGCAGTAATTCTTTGGAAAAATTGCTTGGTTTCATTGCATTTCAGTGTTTTACATTGGTTTAAAGCATTTTTATGTGAGTTTAATCGACTGTTTTTGAGAAAATCAATGTTTTTTTAGTAAACACTGTTTTAGGCATAGTTAGTGTGATTGCAAACAACATCTTTTTTCTGAAAAACTAGCAGTAATTCTTTCGAAAAATTGCTTGGTTTCATTGCACATCAGTGTATTACATTGGTTTAAAGCATTTTTATGTGAGTTTACTCGACTGATTTTGAGAAAATCAATGTTTTTTTAGTAAACACTGTTTTAGGCCAAGTTAGTATGATTGCAAATAACATGTTTTTTCTGAAAAACTAGCAGTAGCTCATTGGAAAAACTGCTTGGTTTCATTGCAATTTAGTGTTTTACATTGGTTTAAAGCATTTTTATGTGAGTTTAATCGACTGATTTTGAGAATATCAATGTTTTTTTAGTAAACACTGTTTTAGGCCAAGTTAGTGTGATTGCAAATAACATGTTTTTTCTGAAAAACTAGCAGTAATTCTTTGGAAAAATTGCTTGGATTCATTGCACATCAGTGTTTTACATTAGTTTAAAGCATTTTTATGTGAGTTTAATCGACTGTTTTTGAGAAAATCAATGTTTTTTTAGTAAACACTGTTTTAGGCATAGTTAGTGTGATTGCAAATAACATGTTTTTTCTGAAAAACTAGCAGTAATTCTTTGGAAAAATTGCTTGGTTTCATTGCAAGTCAGTGTTTTACATTGGTTTAAAGCATTTTTATGTGAGTTTAATCGACTGATTTTGAGAATATCAATGTTTTTTTAGTAAACACTGTTTTAGGCCAAGTTAGTGTGATTGCAAATAACATGTTTTTTCTGAAAAACTAGCAGTAATTCTTTGGAAAAATTGCTTGGTTTCATTGCACATCAGTGTTTTACATTGGTTTAAAGCATTTTTATGTGAGTTTAATCGACTGTTTTTGAGAAAATCAATGTTTTTTTAGTAAACACTGTTTTAGGCATAGTTAGTGTGATTGCAAATAACATGTTTTTTCTGAAAAACTAGCAGTAATTCTTTGGAAAAATTGCTTGGTGTCATTGCAATTCAGTGTTTTACATTGGTTTAAAGCATTTTTATGTGAGTTTAATCGACTGATTTTGAGAAAATCATCGTTTTTTAGTAAACACTGTTTTAGGCCAAGTTAGGGTGATTGCAAATAACATGTTTTTTCTGAAAAACTAGCAGTAATTCTTTGGAAAAATTGCTTGGTTTCATTGCAATTCAGTGTTTTACATTGCTTTAAAGCATTTTTATGTGAGTTTAATCGACTGATTTTGAGAAAATCATCGTTTTTTTAGTAAACACTGTTTTAGGCCAAGTTAGTGTGATTGCAAATAACATGTTTTTTCTGAAAAACTAGCAGTAGCTCATTGGAAAAACTGCTTGGTTTCATTGCAATTTAGTGTTTTACATTGGTTTAAAGCATTTTTATGTGAGTTTAATCGACTGATTTTGAGAATATCAATGTTTATTTAGTAAACACTGTTTTAGGCCAAGTTAGTGTGATTGCAAATAACATGTTTTTTCTGAAAAACTAGCAGTAATTCTTTGGAAAAATTGCTTGGATTCATTGCACATCAGTGTTTTACATTGGTTTAAAGCATTTTTATGTGAGTTTAATCGACTGTTTTTGAGAAAATCAATGTTTTTTTAGTAAACACTGTTTTAGGCATAGTTAGTGTGATTGCAAATAACATGTTTTTTCTGAAAAACTAGCAGTAATTCTTTGGAAAAATTGCTTGGTTTCATTGCAAGTCAGTGTTTTACATTGGTTTAAAGCATTTTTATGTGAGTTTAATCGACTAATTTTGAGAATATCAATGTTTTTTTAGTAAACACTGTTTTAGGCCAAGTTAGTGTGATTGCAAATAACATGTTTTTTCTGAAAAACTAGCAGTAATTCTTTGGAAAAATTGCTTGGTTTCATTGCACATCAGTGTTTTACATTGGTTTAAAGCATTTTTATGTGAGTTTAATCGACTGTTTTTGAGAAAATCAATGTTTTTTTAGTAAACACTGTTTTAGGCATAGTTAGTGTGATTGCAAATAACATGTTTTTTCTGAAAAACTAGCAGTAATTCTTTGGAAAAATTGCTTGGTGTCATTGCAATTCAGTGTTTTACATTGGTTTAAAGCATTTTTATGTGAGTTTAATCGACTGATTTTGAGAAAATCATCGTTTTTTAGTAAACACTGTTTTAGGCCAAGTTAGTGTGATTGCAAATAACATGTTTTTTCTGAAAAACTAGCAGTACTTCTTTGGAAAAATTGCTTGGTTTCATTGCAATTCAGTGTTTTACATTGCTTTAAAGCATTTTTATGTGAGTTTAATCGACTGATTTTGGGAAAATCATCGTTTTTTTAGTAAACACTGTTTTAGGCATAGTTAGTGTGATTGCAAATAAAATGTTTTTTCTGAAAAACTAGCAGTAATTCTTTGGAAAAATTGCTTGGTTTCATTGCAATTCAGTGTTTTACATTGCTTTAAAGCACTTTTATGTGAGTTTAATCGACTGTTTTTGAGAAAATCAATGTTTTTTTAGTAAACACTGTTTTAGGCCAAGTTAGTGTGATTGCAAATAACATGTTTTTTCTGAAAAACTAGCAGTAATTTATTGACAAAATTGCTTGGTTTCATTGCAATTCAGTGTTTTACATTGGCTTAAAGCATTTTTATGTGAGTTTAATCGACTGTTTTTGAGAAAATCAATGTTTTTTTAGTAAACATTGTTTTAGGCCAAGTTAGTGTGATTGCAAATAACATGTTTTTTCTGAAAAACTAGCAGTAATTCCTTGGGAAAATGGCTTGGTTTCATTGCAATTCAATGTTTTACATTTTTTTAAAGCATTTTTATGTGAGTTTATTCGACTGTTTTTGAGAAAATCAATGTTTTTTTAGTAAACACTGTTTTAGGCCAAGTTAGTGTGATTGCAAATAACATGTTTTTTCTGAAAAAACTAGCAGTAATTCATTGAAAAATTTGCTTGGTTTCATTGCAATTCAGTGTTTTACATTGGTTTAAAGCATTTTTATGTGAGTTTAATCGACTGTTTTTGAGAAAATCAATGTTTTTTTAGTAAACACTGTTTTAGGCCAAGTTAGTGTGATTGCAAATAACATGTTTTTACTGAAAAACTAGCAGTAATTCATTGGAAAAATGGCTTGGTTTCATTGCAATTCAGTGTTTTACATTTGTTTAAAGCATTTTTATGTGAGTTTATTCTACTGTTTTTGAGAAAATCAATGTTTTTTTAGTAAACACTGTTTTAGGCCAAGTTAGTGTGATTGCAAATAACATGTTTTTTCTGAAAAACTAGCAGTAATTCATTGAAAAAATTGCTTGGTTTCATTGCAATTCAGTGTTTTACATTGGTTTAAAGCATTTTTATGTGAGTTTAATCGACTGTTTTTGAGAAAATCAATGTTTTTTTAGTAAACACTGTTTTAGGCCAAGTTAGTGTGATTGCAAATAACATGTTTTTTCTGAAAAACTAGCAGCAATTCTTTGGAAAAATTGCTTGGTTTCATTGCAATTCAGTGTTTTACATTGCTTTAAAGCATTTTTATGTGAGTTTAATCGACTGTTTTTGAGAAAATCAATGTTTGTTTAGTAAACACTGTTTTAGGCCAATTTAGTGTGATTGCAAATAACATGTTTTTTCTGAAAAACTAGCAGTAATTCATTGGAAAAATTGCTTGTTTTCATTGCAATTCAGTGTTTTACATTGGTTTAAAGCATTTTTATGTGAGGTTAATCGACTGTTTTTGAGAAAATCAATGTTTTTTTAGTAAACACTGTTTTAGGCATAGTTAGTGTGATTGCAAATAACATGTTTTTTCTGAAAACCTAGCAGTAATTCTTTGGAAAAATTGCTTGGTTTCATTGCAATTCAGTGTTTTACATTGCTTTAAAGCATTTTTATCTGAGTTTAATCGACTGTTTTTGAGAAAATCAATGTTTTTTTAGTAAACACTGTTTTAGGCCAAGTTAGTGTGAATGCAAATAACATGTTTTTTCTGAAAAACTAGCAGTAATTCATTGGAAAAATTGCTTGGTTTCATTGCAATTCAGTGTTTTACATTGGTTTAAAGCATTTTTGTGTGAGTTTAATCGACTGTTTTTGAGAAAATCAATGTTTTGTTAGTAAACACTGTTTTAGGCCAAGTTAGTGTGATTGCAAATAACATGTTTTTTCTGAAAAAACTGGCAGTAATTCATTGAAAAAATTGCTTGGTTTCATTGCAATTCAGTGTTTTACATTGGTTTAAAGCATTTTTATATGAGTTTAATCGACTGTTTTTGAGAAAATCAATGTTTGTTTAGTAAACACTGTTTTAGGCCAAGTTAGTGTGATTGCAAATAACATGTTTTTTCTGAAAAACTAGCAGTAATTCATTGGAAAAATTGCTTGTTTTCATTGCAATTCAGTGTTTTACATTGGTTTAAAGCATTTTTATGTGAGGTTAATCGACTGTTTTTGAGAAAATCAATGTTTTTTTAGTAAACACTGTTTTAGGCATAGTTAGTGTGATTGCAAATAACATGTTTTTTCTGAAAACCTAGCAGTAATTCTTTGGAAAAATTGCTTGGTTTCATTGCAATTCAGTGTTTTACATTGCTTTAAAGCATTTTTATGTGAGTTTAATCGACTGTTTTTGAGAAAATCAATGTTTTTTTAGTAAACACTGTTTTAGGCCAAGTTAGTGTGAATGCAAATAACATGTTTTTTCTGAAAAACTAGCAGTAATTCTTTGGAAAAATTGCTTGGTTTCATTGCAATTCAGTATTTTACATTGGTTTAAAGCATTTTTGTGTGAGTTTAATCGACTGTTTTTGAGAAAATCAATGTTTTGTTAGTAAACACTGTTTTAGGCCAAGTTAGTGTGATTGCAAATAACATGTTTTTTCTGAAAAAACTAGCAGTAATTCATTGAAAAAATTGCTTGGTTTCATTGCAATTCAGTGTTTTACATTGGTTTAAAGCATTTTTATATGAGTTTAATCGACTGTTTTTGAGAAAATCAATGTTTTTTTAGTAAACACAGTTTTAGGCCAAGTTAGTGTGATTGCAAATAACATGTTTTTACTGAAAAACTAGCAGTAATTCATTGGAAAAATGGCTTGGTTTCATTGCAATTCAGTGTTTTACTTTTGTTTAAAGCATTTTTATGTGAGTTTATTCGACTGTTTTTGAGAAAATCAATGTTTTTTTAGTAAACACTGTTTTAGGCCAAGTTAGTGTGATTGCAAATAACATGTTTTTTCTGAAAAACTAGCAGTAATTCATTGAAAAAATTGCTTGGTTTCATTGCAATTCAGTGTTTTACATTGGTTTAAAGCATTTTTATGTGAGTTTAATCGACTGTTTTTGAGAAAATCAATGTTTTTTTAGTAAACACTGTTTTAGGCCAAGTTAGTGTGATTGCAAATAACATGTTTTTTCTGAAAAACTAGCAGTAATTCATTGGAAAAATGGCTTGGTTTCATTGCAATTCAGTGTTTTACATTTGTTTAAAGCATTTTTATGTGAGTTTATTCGACTGTTTTTGAGAAAATCAATGTTTTGTTAGTAAACACTGTTTTAGGCCAAGTTAGTGTGATTGCAAATAACATGTTTTTTCTGAAAAAACTAGCAGTAATTCATTGAAAAAATTGCTTGGTTTCATTGCAATTCAGTGTTTTACATTGGTTTAAAGCATTTTTATATGAGTTTAATCGACTGTTTTTGAGAAAATCAATGTTTTTTTAGTAAACACTGTTTTAGGCCAAGTTAGTGTGATTGCAAATAACATGTTTTTACTGAAAAACTAGCAGTAATTCATTGGAAAAATGGCTTGGTTTCATTGCAATTCAGTGTTTTACATTTGTTTAAAGCATTTTTATGTGAGTTTATTCGACTGTTTTTGAGAAAATCAATGTTTTTTTAGTAAACACTGTTTTAGGCCAAGTTAGTGTGATTGCAAATAACATGTTTTTTCTGAAAAACTAGCAGTAATTCATTGAAAAAATTGCTTGGTTTCATTGCAATTCAGCGTTTTACATTGGTTTAAAGCATTTTTATGTGAGTTTAATCGACTGTTTTTGAGAAAATCAATGTTTTTTTAGTAAACACTGTTTTAGGCCAAGTTAGTGTGATTGCAAATAACATGTTTTTTCTGAAAAACTAGCAGTAATTCATTGGAAAAATGGCTTGGTTTCATTGCAATTCAGTGTTTTACATTTGTTTATAGCATTTTTATGTGAGTTTATTTGACTGTTTTTGAGAAAATAAATGTTTTTTTAGTAAACACTGTTTTAGGCCAAGTTAGTGTGATTGCAAATAACATGTTTTTTCTGAAAAACTAGCAGTAATTCTTTGGAAAAATTGCTTGGTTTCATTGCAATTCAGTGTTTTACATTGCTTTAAAGCATTTTTATGTGAGTTTAATCGACTGTTTTTGAGAAAATCAATGTTTGTTTAGTAAACACTGTTTTAGGCCAAGTTAGTGTGATTGCAAATAACATGTTTTTTCTGAAAAACTAGCAGTAATTCTTTGAAAAAATTGCTTGGTTTCATTGCAATTCAGTGTATTACATTGGTTTAAAGCATTTTTATGTGAGTTTAATTGACTGATTTTGAGAAAATCAATGTTTTTTTAGTAAACACTGTTTCAGGCATAGTTAGTGTGATTGCAAATAACATGTTTTTTCTGTAAAACTAGCAGTAATTCATTGGAAAAACTGCTTGGTTTCATTGCAATTCAGTGTTTTACATTGGTTTAAAGCATTTTTATGTGAGTTTAGTCGACTGTTTTTGAGAAAATCAATGTTTTTTTAGTAAACACTGTTTTAGGCCTAGTTAGTGTGATTGCAAATAACATGTTTTTTCTGAAAAACTAGCAGTAATTCTATGGAAAAATTGCTTGGTTTCATTGCAATTCAGTGTTTTACATTTGTTTAAAGCATTTTCATGTGAGTTTATTCGACTGTTTTTGAGAAAATCAATGTTTTTTTAGTAAACACTGTTTTAGGCCAAGTTAGTGTGATTGCAAATAACATGTTTTTTCTGAAAAACTAGCAGTAATTCATTGAAAAAATTGCTTGGTTTCATTGCAATTCAGTGTTTTACATTGGTTTAAAGCATTTTTATGTGAGTTTAATTGACTGATTTTGAGAAAATCAATGTTTTTTTAGTAAACACTGTTTCAGGCATAGTTAGTGTGATTGCAAATAACATGTTTTTTCTGTAAAACTAGCAGTAATTTATTGGAAAAACTGCTTGGTTTCATTGCAATTCAGTGTTTTACATTGGTTTAAAGCATTTTTATGTGAGTTTAGTCGACTGTTTTTGAGAAAATCAATGTTTTTTTAGTAAACACTGTTTTAGGCCTAGTTAGTGTGATTGCAAATAACATGTTTTTTCTGAAAAACTAGCAGTAATTCTATGGAAAAATTGCTTGGTTTCATTGCAATTCAGTGTTTTACATTTGTTTAAAGCATTTTCATGTGAGTTTATTCGACTGTTTTTGAGAAAATCAATGTTTTTTTAGTAAACACTGTTTTAGGCCAAGTTAGTGTGATTGCAAATAACATGTTTTTTCTGAAAAACTAGCAGTAATTCATTGAAAAAATTGCCTGGTTTCATTGCAATTCAGTGTTTTACATTGGTTTAAAGCATTTTTATGTGAGTTTAATCGACTGTTTTTGAGAAAATCAATGTTTTTTTAGTAAACACTGTTTTAGGCCAAGTTAGTGTGATTGCAAATAACATGTTTTTTCTGAAAAACTAGCAGTAATTCATTGGAAAAATGGCTTGGTTTCATTGCAATTCAGTGTTTTACATTTGTTTAAAGCATTTTAATGTGAGTTTAATTGACTGATTTTGAGAAAATCAATGTTTTTTTAGTAAACACTGTTTTAGGCATAGTTAGTGTGATTGCAAATAACATGTTTTTTCTGTAAAACTAGCACTAATTCATTGGAAAAACTGCTTGGTTTCATTGCAATTCAGTGTTTTACATTGGTTTAAAGCATTTTTATGTGAGTTTAGTCGACTTTTTTTGAGAAAATCAATGTTTTTTTTAGTAAACAATGTTTTAGGCCAAGTTAGTGTGATTGCAAATAACATGTTTTTTCTGAAAAACTAGCAGTAATTTTATGGAAAAATTGCTTGGTTTCATTGCAATTCAGTGATTTACATTGTTTTAAAGCATTTTTATGTGAGTTTAATCGACTGTTTTTGAGAAAATCAATGTTTTTTTAGTAAACACTGTTTTAGGCCAAGTTAGTGTGATTGCAAATAACATGTTTTTTCTGTAAAAACTAGCAGTAATTATTTGGAAAAATTGCTTGGTTTCATTGCAATTCAGTGTTTTACATTGCTTTAAAGCATTTTTATGTGAGTTTAATCGACTGTTTTTGAGAAAATCAATGTTTTTTTTAGTAAACACTGTTTTAGGCCAAGTTAGTGTGATTGCAAATAACATGTTTTTTCTGAAAAACTAGCAGTAATTCATTGACAAAATTGCTTGGTTTCATTGCAATTCAGCGTTTTACATTGGTTTAAAGCATTTTTATGTGAGTTTAATCGACTGTTTTTGAGAAAATCAATGTTTTTTTAGTAAACATTGTTTTAGGCCAAGTTAGTGTGATTGCAAATAACATGTTTTTTCTGAAAAACTAGCAGTAATTCTTTGAAAAAATTGCTTGGTTTCATTGCAATTCAGTGTTTTACATTGGTTTAAAGCATTTTTATGTGAGTTTAATAGACTGTTTTTGAGAAAATCAATGTTTTTTTAGTAAACACTGTTTTAGGCATAGTTAGTGTGATTGCAAATAACATGTTTTTTCTGAAAACCTAGCAGTAATTCTTTGGAAAAATTGCTTGGTTTCATTGCAATTCAGTGTTTTACATTGGTTTAAAGCATTTTTATGTGAGTTTAATCGACTGTTTTTGAGAAAATCAATGTTTTTTTAGTAAACACTGTTTTAGGCCAAGTTAGTGTGAATGCAAATAACATGTTTTTTCTGAAAAACTAGCATTAATTCTTTGGAAAAATTGCTTGGTTTCATTGCAATTCAGTGTTTTACATTGGTTTAAAGCATTTTTTTGTGAGTTTATTCGACTGTTTTTGAGAAAATCAATGTTTTTTTTAGTAAACACTGTTTTAGGCCAAGTTAGTGTGATTGCAAATAACATGTTTTTTCTGAAAAACTAGCAGTAATTCATTGACAAAATTGCTTGGTTTCATTGCAATTCAGCGTTTTACATTGGTTTAAAGCATTTTTATGTGAGTTTAATCGACTGTTTTTGAGAAAATCAATGTTTTTTTAGTAAACATTGTTTTAGGCCAAGTTAGTGTGATTGCAAATAACATGTTTTTTTTGAAAAACTAGCAGTAATTCCTTGGGAAAATGGCTTGGTTTCATTGCAATTCAGTGTTTTACATTTGTTTATAGCATTTTTATGTGAGTTTATTCGACTGTTTTTGAGAAAATCAATGTTTTTTTAGTAAACACTGTTTTAGGCATAGTTAGTGTGATTGCAAATAATATGTTTTTTCTGAAAACCTAGCAGTAATTCTTTGGAAAAATTGCTTGGTTTAATTGCAATTTAGTGTTTTACATTGCTTTAAAGCATTTTTATGTGAGTTTAATCGACTGTTTTTGAGAAAATCAATGTTTTTTTAGTAAACACTGTTTTAGGCCAAGTTAGTGTGAATGCAAATAACATGTTTTTTCTGAAAAACTAGCAGTAATTCTTTGAAAAAATTGCTTGGTTTCATTGCAATTCAGTGTTTTACATTGGTTTAAAGCATTTTTATGTGAGTTTAATAGACTGTTTTTGAGAAAATCAATGTTTTTTTAGTAAACACTGTTTTAGGCATAGTTAGTGTGATTGCAAATAACATGTTTTTTCTGAAAACCTAGCAGTAATTCTTTGGAAAAATTGCTTGGTTTCATTGCAATTCAGTGTTTTACATTGCTTTAAAGCATTTTTATGTGAGTTTAATCGACTGTTTTTGAGAAAATCAATGTTTTTTTAGTAAACACTGTTTTAGGCCAAGTTAGTGTGAATGCAAATAACATGTTTTTTCTGAAAAACTAGCATTAATTCTTTGGAAAAATTGCTTGGTTTCATTGCAATTCAGTGTTTTACATTGGTTTAAAGCATTTTTTTGTGAGTTTATTCGACTGTTTTTGAGAAAATCAATGTTTTTTTTAGTAAACACTGTTTTAGGCCAAGTTAGTGTGATTGCAAATAACATGTTTTTTCTGAGAAACTAGCAGTAATTCTATGGAAAAATTGCTTGGTTTCATTGCAATTCAGTGTTTTACATTGGTTTAAAGCATTTTTATGTGAGTTTAATAGACTGTTTTTGAGAAAATCAATGTTTTTTTAGTAAACACTGTTTTAGGCCTAGTTAGTGTGATTGCAAATAACATGTTTTTTCTGAAAAACTAGCAGTAATTCTATGGAAAAATTGCTTGGTTTCATTGCAATTCAGTGTTTTACATTTGTTTAAAGCATTTTCATGTGAGTTTATTCGACTGTTTTTGAGAAAATCAATGTTTTTTTAGTAAACACTGTTTTAGGCCAAGTTAGTGTGATTGCAAATAACATGTTTTTTCTGAAAAACTAGCAGTAATTCATTGAAAAAATTGCTTGGTTTCATTGCAATTCAGTGTTTTACATTGGTTTAAAGCATTTTTATGTGAGTTTAATCGACTGTTTTTGAGAAAATCAATGTTTTTTTAGTAAACACTTTTTTAGGCCAAGTTAGTGTGATTGCAAATAACATGTTTTTTCTGAAAAACTAGCAGTAATTCATTGGAAAAATTGCTTGGTTTCATTGCAATTCAGTGTTTTACATTTGTTTAAAGCATTTTAATGTGAGTTTAATTGACTGATTTTGAGAAAATCAATGTTTTTTTAGTAAACACTGTTTTAGGCATAGTTAGTGTGATTGCAAATAACATGTTTTTTCTGAAAAACTAGCAGTAATTCTTTGGAAAAATTGCTTGGTTTCATTGCAATTCAGTGTTTTACATTGCTTTAAAGCATTTTTATGTGAGTTTAGTCGACTGTTTTTGAGAAAATCAATGTTTTTTTAGTAAACACTGTTTTAGGCCTAGTTAGTGTGATTGCAAATAACATGTTTTTTCTGAAAAACTAGCAGTAATTCTATGGAAAAATTGCTTGGTTTCATTGCAATTCAGTGTTTTACATTTGTTTAAAGCATTTTCATGTGAGTTTATTCGACTGTTTTTGAGAAAATCAATGTTTTTTTAGTAAACACTGTTTTAGGCCAAGTTAGTGTGATTGCAAATAACATGTTTTTTCTGAAAAACTAGCAGTAATTCATTGAAAAAATTGCTTGGTTTCATTGCAATTCAGTGTTTTACATTGGTTTAAAGCATTTTTATGTGAGTTTAATCGACTGTTTTTGAGAAAATCAATGTTCTTTTAGTAAACACTGTTTTAGGCCAAGTTAGTGTGATTGCAAATAACATGTTTTTTCTGAAAAACTAGCAGTAATTCTTTGAAAAAATTGCTTGGTTTCATTGCAATTCAGTGTTTTACATTGGTTTAAAGCATTTTTATGTGAGTTTAATAGACTGTTTTTGAGAAAATCAATGTTTTTTTAGTAAACACTGTTTTAGGCATAGTTAGTGTGATTGCAAATAACATGTTTTTTCTGAAAACCTAGCAGTAATTCTTTGGAAAAATTGCTTGGTTTCATTGCAATTCAGTGTTTTACATTGCTTTAAAGCATTTTTATGTGAGTTTAATCGACTGTTTTTGAGAAAATCAATGTTTTTTTAGTAAACACTGTTTTAGGCCAAGTTAGTGTGAATGCAAATAACATGTTTTTTCTGAAAAACTAGCATTAATTCTTTGGAAAAATTGCTTGGTTTCATTGCAATTCAGTGTTTTACATTGGTTTAAAGCATTTTTTTGTGAGTTTATTCGACTGTTTTTGAGAAAATCAATGTTTTTTTTAGTAAACACTGTTTTAGGCCAAGTTAGTGTGATTGCAAATAACATGTTTTTTCTGAAAAACTAGCAGTAATTCATTGACAAAATTGCTTGGTTTCATTGCAATTCAGCGTTTTACATTGGTTTAAAGCATTTTTATGTGAGTTTAATCGACTGTTTTTGAGAAAATCAATGTTTTTTTAGTAAACATTGTTTTAGGCCAAGTTAGTGTGATTGCAAATAACATGTTTTTTTTGAAAAACTAGCAGTAATTCCTTGGGAAAATGGCTTGGTTTCATTGCAATTCAGTGTTTTACATTTGTTTATAGCATTTTTATGTGAGTTTATTCGACTGTTTTTGAGAAAATCAATGTTTTTTTAGTAAACACTGTTTTAGGCATAGTTAGTGTGATTGCAAATAATATGTTTTTTCTGAAAACCTAGCATTAATTCTTTGGAAAAATTGCTTGGTTTAATTGCAATTTAGTGTTTTACATTGCTTTAAAGCATTTTTATGTGAGTTTAATCGACTGTTTTTGAGAAAATCAATGTTTTTTTAGTAAACACTGTTTTAGGCCAAGTTAGTGTGAATGCAAATAACATGTTTTTTCTGAAAAACTAGCAGTAATTCTTTGAAAAAATTGCTTGGTTTCATTGCAATTCAGTGTTTTACATTTGTTTAAAGCATTTTAATGTGAGTTTAATTGACTGATTTTGAGAAAATCAATGTTTTTTTAGTAAACACTGTTTTAGGCATAGTTAGTGTGATTGCAAATAACATGTTTTTTCTGAAAAACTAGCAGTAATTCTTTGGAAAAATTGCTTGGTTTCATTGCAATTCAGTGTTTTACATTGCTTTAAAGCATTTTTATGTGAGTTTAGTCGACTGTTTTTGAGAAAATCAATGTTTTTTTAGTAAACACTGTTTTAGGCCTAGTTAGTGTGATTGCAAATAACATGTTTTTTCTGAAAAACTAGCAGTAATTCTATGGAAAAATTGCTTGGTTTCATTGCAATTCAGTGTTTTACATTGGTTTAAAGCATTTTTATGTGAGTTTAATAGACTGTTTTTGAGAAAATCAATGTTTTTTTAGTAAACACTGTTTTAGGCATAGTTAGTGTGATTGCAAATAACATGTTTTTTCTGAAAACCTAGCAGTAATTCTTTGAAAAAATTGCTTGGTTTCATTGCAATTCAGTGTTTTACATTGCTTTAAAGCATTTTTATGTGAGTTTAATCGACTGTTTTTGAGAAAATCAATGTTTTTTTAGTAAACACTGTTTTAGGCCAAGTTAGTGTGAATGCAAATAACATGTTTTTTCTGAAAAACTAGCAGTAATTCTTTGGAAAAATTGCTTGGTTTCATTGCAATTCAGTGTTTTACATTGGTTTAAAGCATTTTTATGTGAGTTTAGTCGACTGTTTTTGAGAAAATCAATGTTTTTTTTAGTAAACACTTTTTTAGGCCAAGTTAGTGTGATTGCAAATAACATGTTTTTTCTGAAAAACTAGCAGTAATTCTAGGGAAAAATTGCTTGGTTTCATTGCAATTCAGTGTTTTACATTGTTTTAAAGCATTTTTATTTGAGTTTAATCGACTGTTTTTGAGAAAATCAATGTTTTTTTAGTAAACACTGTTTTAGGCCAAGTTAGTGTGATTGCAAATAACATGTTTTTTCTGAAAAACTAGCAGTAATTATTTGGAAAAATTGCTTGGTTTCATTGCAATTCAGTGTTTTACATTGCTTTAAAGCATTTTTATGTGAGTTTAATCGACTGTTTTTGAGAAAATCATCGTTTTTTTAGTAAACACTGTTTTAGGCCAAGTTAGTGTGATTGCAAATAACATGTTTTTTCTGAAAAACTAGCAGTAATTCATTGACAAAATTGCTTGGTTTCATTGCAATTCAGCGTTTTACATTGGTTTAAAGCATTTTTATGTGAGTTTAATCGACTGTTTTTGAGAAAATCAATGTTTTTTAGTAAACATTGTTTTAGGCCAAGTTAGTGTGATTGCAAATAACATGTTTTTTCTGAAAAACTAGCAGTAATTCCTTGGGAAAATGGCTTGGTTTCATTGCCATTCAGTGTTTTACATTTGTTTAAAGCATTTTTATGTGAGTTTATTCGACTGTTTTTGAGAAAATCAATGTTTTTTTAGTAAACACTGTTTCAGGCATAGTTAGTGTGATTGCAAATAATATGTTTTTTCTGAAAACCTAGCAGTAATTCTTTGGAAAAATTGCTTGGTTTCATTGCAATTCAGTGTTTTACATTGGTTTAAAGCATTTTTATATGAGTTTAATCGACTGTTTTTGAGAAAATCAATGTTTTTTTAGTAAACACTGTTTTAGGCCAAGTTAGTGTGATTGCAAATAACATGTTTTTTCTGAAAAAACTAGCAGTAATTCATTGAAAAAATTGCTTGGTTTCATTGCAATTCAGTGTTTTACATTGGTTTAAAGCATTTTTATATGAGTTTATTCGACTGTTTTTGAGAAAATCAATGTTTTTTTAGTAAACATTGTTTTAGGCCAAGTTAGTGTGATTGCAAATAACATGTTTTTTCTGAAAAACTAGCAGTAATTCATTGAAAAATTGCTTGGTTTCATTGCAATTTAGTGTTTTACATTGGTTTAAAGCATTTTTATGTGAGTTTAATCGACTGTTTTTGAGAAAATCAATGTTTTTTTAGTAAACACTGTTTTAGGCCAAGTTAGTGTGATTGCAAATAACATGTTTTTTCTGAAAAACTAGCAGTAATTCTTTGGAAAAATTGCTTGGTTTCATTGCAATTTAGTGTTTTACATTGCTTTAAAGCATTTTTATGTGAGTTTAATCGACTGTTTTTGAGAAAATCAATGTTTTTTTAGTAAACACTGTTTTAGGCCAAGTTAGTGTGATTGCAAATAACATGTTTTTTCTGAAAAACCTAGCAGTTACTCAATGAAAAAATTGCTTGGTTTCATTGCAATTCAGTGTTTTACATTGGTTTAAAGCATTTTTATGTAAGTTTAATAGACTGTTTTTGAGAAAATCAATGTTTTTTTAGTAAACACTGTTTTAGGCATAGTTAGTGTGATTGCAAATAACATGTTTTTTCTGAAAACCTAGCAGTAATTCTTTGGAAAAATTGCTTGGTTTCATTGCAATTCAGTGTTTTACATTGCTTTAAAGCATTTTTATGTGAGTTTAATCGACTGTTTTTGAGAAAATCAATGTTTTTTTAGTAAACACTGTTTTAGGCCAAGTTAGTGTGAATGCAAATAACATGTTTTTTCTGAAAAACAAGCAGTAATTCTTTGGAAAAATTGCTTGGTTTCATTGCAATTCAGTGTTTTACATTGGTTTAAAGCATTTTTATGTGAGTTTAATCGACTGTTTTTGAGAAAATCAATGTTTTTTTAGTAAACACTGTTTTAGGCCAAGTTAGTGTGATTGCAAATAACATGTTTTTTCTGAAAAAACTAGCAGTAATTCATTGAAAAAATTGCTTGGTTTCATTGCAATTCAGTGTTTTACATTGGTTTGAAGCATTTTTATATGAGTTTAATCGACTGTTTTTGAGAAAATCAATGTTTTTTTAGTAAACACTGTTTTAGGCCAAGTTAGTGTGATTGCAAATAACATGTTTTTACTGAAAAACTAGCAGTAATTCATTGGAAAAATGGCTTGGTTTCATTGCAATTCAGTGTTTTACATTTGTTTAAAGCATTTTTATGTGAGTTTATTCGACTGTTTTTGAGAAAATCAATGTTTTTTTAGTAAACATTGTTTTAGGCCAAGTTAGTGTGATTGCAAATAACATGTTTTTTCTGAAAAACTAGCAGTAATTCATTGAAAAATTGCTTGGTTTCATTGCAATTCAGTGTTTTACATTGGTTTAAAGCATTTTTATGTGAGTTTAATCGACTGTTTTTGAGAAAATCAATGTTTTTTTAGTAAACACTGTTTTAGGCCAAGTTAGTGTGATTGCAAATAACATGTTTTTTCTGAAAAACTAGCAGTAATTCATTGGAAAAATGGCTTGGTTTCATTGCAATTCAGTGTTTTACATTTGTTTAAAGCATTTTTATGTGAGTTTATTCGACTGTTTTTGAGAAAATCAATGTTTTTTTAGTAAACACTGTTTTAGGCCAAGTTAGTGTGATTGCAAATAACATGTTTTTTCTGAAAAACTAGCAGTAATTCTTTGAAAAAATTGCTTGGTTTCATTGCAATTCAGTGTATTACATTGGTTTAAAGCATTTTTATGTGAGTTTAATTGACTGATTTTGAGAAAATCAATGTTTTTTTAGTAAACATTGTTTTAAGCATAGTTAGTGTGATTGCAAATAACATGTTTTTTCTGTAAAACTAGCAGTAATTCATTGGAAAAACTGCTTGGTTTCATTGCAATTCAGTGTTTTACATTGGTTTAAAGCATTTTTATATGAGTTTAATCGACTGTTTTTGAGAAAATCAATGTTTTTTTAGTAAACACTGTTTTAGGCCAAGTTAGTGTGATTGCAAATAACATGTTTTTTCTGAAAAACTAGCAGTAATTCATTGGAAAAACTGCTTGGTTTCATTGCAATTCAGTGTTTTACATTGGTTTAAAGCATTTTTATGGGAGTTTAATCGACTGTTTTTGAGAAAATCAATGTTTTTTTAGTAAACACTGTTTTAGGCCAAGTTATTGTGATTGCAAATAACATGTTTTTTCTGAAAAACTAGCAGTAATTCTTTGGAAAAATTGCTTGGTTTCATTGCAATTCAGTGTTTTACATTGCTTTAAAGCACTTTTATGTGAGTTTAGTCTACTGTTTTTGAGAAAATCAATGTTCTTTTAGTAAACACTGTTTCAGGCCAAGTTAGTGTGATTGCAAATAACATGTTTTTTCTGAAAAACTAGCAGTAATTCATTGGAAAAACTGCTTGGTTTCATTGCAATTCAGTGTTTTACATTGGTTTAAAGCATTTTTATGGGAGTTTAATCGACTATTTTTGAGAAAATCAATGTTTTTTTAGTAAACATTTTTTTAGGCCAAGTTAGTGTGATTGAAAATAACATGTTTTTTCTAAAAAACTAGCAGTAATTCTTTGGAAAAATTACTTGGTATCATTGCAATTCAGTGTTTTACATTGGTTTAAAGCATTTTTATGTGAGTTTAATCGACTGTTTTTGAGGAAATCAATGTTTTTTTAGTAAACACTGTTTTAGGCCAAGTTAGTGTGATTGCAAATAACATGTTTTTTCTGAAAAACTAGCAGTAATTCTTTGGAAAAATTGCTTGGTTTCATTGCATTTCAGTGTTTTACATTGGTTTAAAGCATTTTTATGTGAGTTTAATAGACTGATTTTGAGAAAATCAATGTTTTTTTAGTAAACACTGTTTTAGGCCAAGTTAGTGTGATTGCAAATAACATGTTCTTTCTGAAAAACTAGCAGTAATTCTTTGGAAAAATTGCTTGGTTTCATTGCAATTCAGTGTTTTACATTGGTTTAAGGCATTTTTATGTGAGTTTAATCGACTATTTTTGAGAAAATCAATGTTTTTTTAGTAAACACTGTTTTAGGCATAGTTAGTGTGATTGCAAACAACATCTTTTTTCTGAAAAACTAGCAGTAATTCTTTCGAAAAATTGCTTGGTTTCATTGCACATCAGTGTTTTACATTGGTTTAAAGCATTTTTAGGTGAGTTTAATCGACTGTTTTTGAGAAAATCAATGTTTTTTTAGTAAACACAGTTTTAGGCCAAGTTAGTGTGATTGCAAATAACATGTTTTTTCTGAAAAACTAGCAGTAATTTATTGGAAAAACTGCTTGGTTTCATTGCAATTCAGTGTTTTACATTGGTTTAAAGCACTTTTATGTGAGTTTAATCGACTGATTTTAAGAAAATCAATGTTTTTTTAGTAAACACTGTTTTAGGCCAAGTTAGTGTGATTGCAAATAACATCTTTTTTCTGAAAAACTAGCAGTAATTCTTTGGAAAAATTGCTTGGTTTCATTGCAATTCAGTGTTTTACATTGGTTTAAAGCATTTTTATGTGAGTTTAATCGACTGTTTTTGAGAACATCAATGTTTATTTAGTAAACGCTGTTTTAGGCATAGTTAGTGTGATTGCAAATAACATCTTTTTTCTGAAAAACTAGCAGTAATTCATTGGAAAAATTGCTTGGTTTCATTGCAATTCAGTGTTTTACATTGGTTTAAAGCATTTTTATGTGAGTTTAATAGACTGATTTTGAGAAAATCAATGTTTTTTTAGTAAACACTGTTTTAGGCCAAGTTAGTGTGATTGCAAATAACATGTTTTTTCTGAAAAACTAGCAGTAATTCTTTGGAAAAATTGCTTGGTTTCATTGCAATTCAGTGTTTTACATTGGTTTAAAGCATTTTTATGTGAGTTTAATCGACTGTTTTTGAGAAAATCAATGTTTTTTTAGTAAACACTGTTTTAGGCATAGTTAGTGTGATTGCAAACAACATCTTTTTTCTGAAAAACTAGCAGTAATTCTTTCGAAAAACTGCTTGGTTTCATTGCACATCAGTGTTTTACATTGGTTTAAAGCATTTTTATGTGAGTTTAATCGACTGTTTTTGAGAAAATCAATGTTTTTTTAGTAAACACTGTTTCAGGCAAAGTTTGTGTGATTGCAAATAACATGTTTTTTCTGAAAAACTAACAGTAATTCATTGGAAAAATGGCTTGGTTTCATTGCAATTCAGTGTTTTACATTTGTTTAAAGCATTTTTATGAGAGTTTAATCGACTGTTTTTGAGAAAATCAATGTCTTTTTAGTAAACACTGTTTTAGGCCAAGTTAGTGTGATTGCAAATAACATGTTTTTTCTGAAAAACTAGCAGTAATTCTTTTGAAAATTTGCTTGGTTTCATTGCAATTCAGTGTTTTACATTGGTTTAAAGCATTTTTATGTGAGTTTAATCGACTGTTTTCGAGGAAATCAATGTTTTTTTAGTAAACACTGTTTTAGGCCAAGTTATTTTGATTGCAAATAACATGTTTTTTCTGAAAAACTAGCAGTAATTCTTTGGAAAAATTGCTTGGTTTCATTGCATTTCAGTGTTTTACATTGGTTTAAAGCATTTTTATATGAGTTTAATCGACTGTTTTTGAGAAAATCAATGTTTTTTTAGTAAACACTGTTTTAGGCCAAGTTAGTGTGATTGCAAATAACATGTTTTTACTGAAAAACTAGCAGTAATTCATTGGAAAAATGGCTTGGTTTCATTGCAATTCAGTGTTTTACATTTGTTTAAAGCATTTTTATGTGAGTTTATTCGACTGTTTTTGAGAAAATCAATGTATTTTTAGTAAACACTGTTTTAGGCATAGTTAGTGTGATTGCAAACAACATCTTTTTTCTGAAAAACTAGCAGTAATTCTTTCGAAAAATTGCTTGGTTTCATTGCACATCAGTGTTTTACATTTGTTTAAAGCATTTTTAGGTGAGTTTAATCGACTGTTTTTGAGAAAATCAATGTTTTTTTAGTAAACACTGTTTCAGGCCAAGTTAGTGTGATTGCAAATAACATGTTTTTTCTGAAAAACTAGCAGTAATTTATTGGAAAAACTGCTTGGTTTCATTGCAATTCAGTGTTTTACATTGGTTTAAAGCATTTTTATGTGAGTTTAATCGACTGTTTTTGAGAACATCAATGTTTATTTAGTAAACGCTGTTTTAGGCATAGTTAGTGTGATTGCAAATAACATCTTTTTTCTGAAAAACTAGCAGTAATTCATTGGAAAAACTGCTTGGTTTCATTGCAATTCAGTGTTTTACATTGGTTTAAAGCATTTTTATGTGAGTTTAATCGACTGTTTTTGAGAACATCAATGTTTATTTAGTAAACGCTGTTTTAGGCATAGTTAGTGTGATTGCAAATAACATCTTTTTTCTGAAAAACTAGCAGTAATTCATTGGAAAAATGGCTTGGTTTCATTGCAATTCAGTGTTTTACATTTGTTTAAAGCATTTTTATGTGAGTTTATTCGACTGTTTTTGAGAAAATCAATGTTTTTTTAGTAAACACTGTTTTAGGCCAAGTTAGTGTGATTGCAAATAACATGTTTTTTCTGAAAAACTAGCAGTAATTCTTTGAAAAAATTGCTTGGTTTCATTGCAATTCAGTGTATTACATTGGTTTAAAGCATTTTTATGTGAGTTTAATTGACTGATTTTGAGAAAATCAATGTTTTTTTAGTAAACATTGTTTTAAGCATAGTTAGTGTGATTGCAAATAACATGTTTTTTCTGTAAAACTAGCAGTAATTCATTGGAAAAACTGCTTGGTTTCATTGCAATTCAGTGTTTTACATTGGTTTAAAGCATTTTTATATGAGTTTAATCGACTGTTTTTGAGAAAATCAATGTTTTTTTAGTAAACACTGTTTTAGGCCAAGTTAGTGTGATTGCAAATAACATGTTTTTTCTGAAAAACTAGCAGTAATTCATTGGAAAAACTGCTTGGTTTCATTGCAATTCAGTGTTTTACATTGGTTTAAAGCATTTTTATGGGAGTTTAATCGACTGTTTTTGAGAAAATCAATGTTTTTTTAGTAAACACTGTTTTAGGCCAAGTTATTGTGATTGCAAATAACATGTTTTTTCTGAAAAACTAGCAGTAATTCTTTGGAAAAATTGCTTGGTTTCATTGCAATTCAGTGTTTTACATTGCTTTAAAGCACTTTTATGTGAGTTTAGTCTACTGTTTTTGAGAAAATCAATGTTCTTTTAGTAAACACTGTTTCAGGCCAAGTTAGTGTGATTGCAAATAACATGTTTTTTCTGAAAAACTAGCAGTAATTCATTGGAAAAACTGCTTGGTTTCATTGCAATTCAGTGTTTTACATTGGTTTAAAGCATTTTTATGGGAGTTTAATCGACTATTTTTGAGAAAATCAATGTTTTTTTAGTAAACATTTTTTTAGGCCAAGTTAGTGTGATTGAAAATAACATGTTTTTTCTAAAAAACTAGCAGTAATTCTTTGGAAAAATTACTTGGTATCATTGCAATTCAGTGTTTTACATTGGTTTAAAGCATTTTTATGTGAGTTTAATCGACTGTTTTTGAGGAAATCAATGTTTTTTTAGTAAACACTGTTTTAGGCCAAGTTAGTGTGATTGCAAATAACATGTTTTTTCTGAAAAACTAGCAGTAATTCTTTGGAAAAATTGCTTGGTTTCATTGCATTTCAGTGTTTTACATTGGTTTAAAGCATTTTTATGTGAGTTTAATAGACTGATTTTGAGAAAATCAATGTTTTTTTAGTAAACACTGTTTTAGGCCAAGTTAGTGTGATTGCAAATAACATGTTCTTTCTGAAAAACTAGCAGTAATTCTTTGGAAAAATTGCTTGGTTTCATTGCAATTCAGTGTTTTACATTGGTTTAAGGCATTTTTATGTGAGTTTAATCGACTATTTTTGAGAAAATCAATGTTTTTTTAGTAAACACTGTTTTAGGCATAGTTAGTGTGATTGCAAACAACATCTTTTTTCTGAAAAACTAGCAGTAATTCTTTCGAAAAATTGCTTGGTTTCATTGCACATCAGTGTTTTACATTGGTTTAAAGCATTTTTAGGTGAGTTTAATCGACTGTTTTTGAGAAAATCAATGTTTTTTTAGTAAACACAGTTTTAGGCCAAGTTAGTGTGATTGCAAATAACATGTTTTTTCTGAAAAACTAGCAGTAATTTATTGGAAAAACTGCTTGGTTTCATTGCAATTCAGTGTTTTACATTGGTTTAAAGCACTTTTATGTGAGTTTAATCGACTGATTTTAAGAAAATCAATGTTTTTTTAGTAAACACTGTTTTAGGCCAAGTTAGTGTGATTGCAAATAACATCTTTTTTCTGAAAAACTAGCAGTAATTCTTTGGAAAAATTGCTTGGTTTCATTGCAATTCAGTGTTTTACATTGGTTTAAAGCATTTTTATGTGAGTTTAATCGACTGTTTTTGAGAACATCAATGTTTATTTAGTAAACGCTGTTTTAGGCATAGTTAGTGTGATTGCAAATAACATCTTTTTTCTGAAAAACTAGCAGTAATTCATTGGAAAAATTGCTTGGTTTCATTGCAATTCAGTGTTTTACATTGGTTTAAAGCATTTTTATGTGAGTTTAATAGACTGATTTTGAGAAAATCAATGTTTTTTTAGTAAACACTGTTTTAGGCCAAGTTAGTGTGATTGCAAATAACATGTTTTTTCTGAAAAACTAGCAGTAATTCTTTGGAAAAATTGCTTGGTTTCATTGCAATTCAGTGTTTTACATTGGTTTAAAGCATTTTTATGTGAGTTTAATCGACTGTTTTTGAGAAAATCAATGTTTTTTTAGTAAACACTGTTTTAGGCATAGTTAGTGTGATTGCAAACAACATCTTTTTTCTGAAAAACTAGCAGTAATTCTTTCGAAAAACTGCTTGGTTTCATTGCACATCAGTGTTTTACATTGGTTTAAAGCATTTTTATGTGAGTTTAATCGACTGTTTTTGAGAAAATCAATGTTTTTTTAGTAAACACTGTTTCAGGCAAAGTTAGTGTGATTGCAAATAACATGTTTTTTCTGAAAAACTAACAGTAATTCATTGGAAAAATGGCTTGGTTTCATTGCAATTCAGTGTTTTACATTTGTTTAAAGCATTTTTATGAGAGTTTAATCGACTGTTTTTGAGAAAATCAATGTCTTTTTAGTAAACACTGTTTTAGGCCAAGTTAGTGTGATTGCAAATAACATGTTTTTTCTGAAAAACTAGCAGTAATTCTTTTGAAAATTTGCTTGGTTTCATTGCAATTCAGTGTTTTACATTGGTTTAAAGCATTTTTATGTGAGTTTAATCGACTGTTTTCGAGGAAATCAATGTTTTTTTAGTAAACACTGTTTTAGGCCAAGTTATTTTGATTGCAAATAACATGTTTTTTCTGAAAAACTAGCAGTAATTCTTTGGAAAAATTGCTTGGTTTCATTGCATTTCAGTGTTTTACATTGGTTTAAAGCATTTTTATATGAGTTTAATCGACTGTTTTTGAGAAAATCAATGTTTTTTTAGTAAACACTGTTTTAGGCCAAGTTAGTGTGATTGCAAATAACATGTTTTTACTGAAAAACTAGCAGTAATTCATTGGAAAAATGGCTTGGTTTCATTGCAATTCAGTGTTTTACATTTGTTTAAAGCATTTTTATGTGAGTTTATTCGACTGTTTTTGAGAAAATCAATGTATTTTTAGTAAACACTGTTTTAGGCATAGTTAGTGTGATTGCAAACAACATCTTTTTTCTGAAAAACTAGCAGTAATTCTTTCGAAAAATTGCTTGGTTTCATTGCACATCAGTGTTTTACATTTGTTTAAAGCATTTTTAGGTGAGTTTAATCGACTGTTTTTGAGAAAATCAATGTTTTTTTAGTAAACACTGTTTCAGGCCAAGTTAGTGTGATTGCAAATAACATGTTTTTTCTGAAAAACTAGCAGTAATTTATTGGAAAAACTGCTTGGTTTCATTGCAATTCAGTGTTTTACATTGGTTTAAAGCATTTTTATGTGAGTTTAATCGACTGTTTTTGAGAACATCAATGTTTATTTAGTAAACGCTGTTTTAGGCATAGTTAGTGTGATTGCAAATAACATCTTTTTTCTGAAAAACTAGCAGTAATTCATTGGAAAAACTGCTTGGTTTCATTGCAATTCAGTGTTTTACATTGGTTTAAAGCATTTTTATGTGAGTTTAATAGACTGATTTTGAGAAAATCAATGTTTTTTTAGTAAACACTGTTTTAGGCCAAGTTAGTGTGATTGCAAATAACATGTTTTTTCTGAAAAACTAGCAGTAATTCTTTGGAAAAATTGCTTGGTTTCATTGCAATTCAGTGTTTTACATTGGTTTAAAGCATTTTTATGTGAGTTTAATCGACTGTTTTTGAGAAAATCAATGTTTTTTTAGTAAACACTGTTTTAGGCATAGTTAGTGTGATTGAAAATAACGTGTTTTTTCTGAAAAACTAGCAGTAATTCTTTCGAAAAACTGCTTGGTTTCATTGCACATCAGTGTTTTACATTGGTTTAAAGCATTTTTATGTGAGTTTAATCGACTGTTTTTGAGAAAATCAATGTTTTTTTAGTAAACACTGTTTCAGGCAAAGTTAGTGTGATTGCAAATAACATGTTTTTTCTGAAAAACTAGCAGTAATTCATTGGAAAAATGGCTTGGTTTTATTGCAATTCAGTGTTTTACATTTGTTTAAAGCATTTTTATGTGAGTTTATTCGACTGTTTTTGAGAAAATCAATGTTTTTTTATTAAACACTGTTTTAGGCCAAGTTAGTGTGATTGCAAATAACATGTTTTTTCTGAAAAACTAGCAGTAATTCTTTGGAAAAATTGCTTGGTTTCATTGCAATTCAGTGTTTTACATTGCTTTAAAGCATTTTTATGTGAGTTTAATCGACTGTTTTTGAGAAAATCAATGTTTGTTTAGTAAACACTGTTTTAGGCCAAGTTAGTGTGATTGCAAATAACATGTTTTTTCTGAAAAACTGGCAGTAATTCTTTGAAAAAATTGCTTGGTTTCATTGCAATTCAGTGTTTTACATTGCTTTAAAGCATTTTTATGTGCGTTTAATCGACTGTTTTTGAGAAAATCAATGTTTTTTTAGTAAACACTGTTTTAGGCCAAGTTAGTGTGAATGCAAATAACATGTTTTTTCTGAAAAACTAGCAGTAATTCTTTGGAAAAATTGCTTGGTTTCATTGCACATCAGTGTTTTACATTGGTTTAAAACACTTTTATGTGAGTTTAATCGACTGTTGTTGACAAAATCAATGTTTTTCTTAGTAAACACTGTTTTAGGCCAAGTTAGTGTGATTGCAAATAACATGTTTTTACTGAAAAACTAGCAGTAATTCTTTGGAAAAATTGTTTGGTTTCATTGCAATTCAGTGTTTTACATTGGTTTCAAGCATTTTTATGTGAGTTTAATCGACTGTTTTTGAGAAAATCAATGTTTTTTTAGTAAACACTGTTTTAGGCCAAGTTAGTGTGATTGCAAATAACATGTTTTTTCTGCAAAACTAGCAGTAGTTCATTGGGAAAATGGCTTGGTTTCATTGCAATTCAGTGTTTTACATTTGTTTAAAGCATTTTTATGTGAGTTTATTCGACTGTTTTTGAGAAAATCAATGTTTTTTTAGTAAACACCGTTTTAGGCCAAGTTAGTGTGATTGCAAATAACATGTTTTTCTGAAAAACTAGCAGTAATTCATTGGAAAAATTGCTTGGTTTCATTGCAATTCAGTGTTTTACATTGGTGTAAAGCATTTTTAGGTGAGTTTAATCGACTGTTTTTGAGAAAATCAATGTTTTTTTAGTAAACACTGTTTTAGGCATAGTTAGTGTGATTGCAAACAACATCTTTTTTCTGAAAAACTAGCAGTAATTATTTGGAAAAATTGTTTGGTTTCATTGCAATTCAGTGTTTTACATTGGTTTAAAGCATTTTTATGTGAGTTTAATCGACTGTTTTTGAGAAAATCAATGTTTTTTTAGTAAACACTGTTTTAGGCCAAGTTAGTGTTATTGCAAATAACATGTTTTTTCTGCAAAACTAGCAGTAATTTATTGGAAAAATGGCTTGATTTCATTGCAATTCAGTGTTTTACATTTGTTTAAAGCATTTTTATGTGAGTTTATTCGACTGTTATTGAGAAAATCAATGTTTTTTTAGTAAACACTGTTTTAGGCCAAGTTAGTGTGATTGCAAATAACATGTTTTTTCTGAAAAACTAGCAGTATTTCATTGGAAAAATTGCTTGGTTTCATTGCAATTCATTGTTTTACATTGGTGTAAAGCATTTTTAGGTGAGTTTAATCAACTGTTTTTGAGAAAATCAGTGTTATTTTAGTAAACACTGTTTTAGGCCCAGTTAGTGTGATTGCAAATAACATGTTTTTTCTGAAAAACTAGCAGTAATTCTTTGAAAAAATTGTTTGGTTTCATTGCAATTCAGTGTTTTACATTGGTTTAAAGCATTTTTATGTGAGTTTAATCGACTGTTTTTGAGAAAATCAATGTTTTTTTAGTAAACACTGTTTTAGGCCAAGTTAGTGTGATTGCAAATAACATGTTTTTTCTGAAAAACTAGCAGTAATTCATTGGAAAATTTGCTTGGTTTCATTGCAATTCAGTGTTTTACATTGGTTTAACGCATTTTTATGTGAGTTTAATCGACTGTTTTTGAGAAAATCAATGTTTTTTTTAGTAAACACTGTTTTAGGCATAGTTAGTGTGATTGCAAATAACATGTTTTTACTGAAAAACTAGCAGTAATTCTATGGAAAAATTGCTTGGTTTCATTGCAATTCAGTGTTTTACATTGGTTTAAAGCATTTTTATGTGAGTTTAATCGACTGTTTTTGAGAAAATCAATGTTTTTTTTAGTAAACACTGTTTTAGGCCAAGTTAGTGTGATTGCAAATAACATGTTTTTACTGAAAAACTAGCAGTAATTCTTTGGAAAAATTGTTTGGTTTCGTTGCAATTCAATGTTTTACATTAGTTTAAAGCATTTTTATGTGAGTTTAATCGACTGTTTTTGAGAAAATCAATGTTTTTTTAGTAAACACTGTTTTAGGCCAAGTTAGTGTGATTGCAAATAACATGTTTTTTCTGAAAACCTAGCAGTAATTCTTTGGAAAAATTGCTTGTTTTCATTGCAATTCAGTGTTTTTCATTGCTTTAAAGCATTTTTATGTGAGTTTAATCGACTGTTTTTGAGAAAATCAATGTTTTTTTAGTAAACACTGTTTCAGGCCAAGTTAGTGTGAATGCAAATAACATGTTTTTTCTGAAAAACTAGCAGTAATTCTTTGGAAAAATTGCTTGGTTTCATTGCAATTCAGTGTTTTACATTGGTTTAAAGCATTTTTATGTGAGTTTAATCGACTGTTTTTGAGAAAATCAATGTTTTTTTAGTAAACACTGTTTTAGGCCAAGTTAGTGTGATTGCAAATAACATGTTTTTACTGAAAAACTAGCAGTAATTTTTTGGAAAAATTGTTTGGTTTCATTGCAATTCAGTGTTTTACATTGGTTTAAAGCATTTTTATGTGAGTTTAATCGACTGTTTTTGAGAAAATCAATGTTTTTTTAGTAAACACTTTTTTAGGCCAAGTTAGTGTGATTGCAAATAACATGTTTTTTTTGAAAAACTAGCAGTAATTCATTGGAAAAATTGCTTGGTTTCATTGCAATTCAGTGTTTTACATTGGTTTAAAGCATTTTTATGTGAGTTTAATCGACTGTTTTTGAGAAAATCAATGTTTTTTTTAGTAAACACTGATTTAGGCCAAGTTAGTGTGATTGCAAATAACATGTTTTTACTGAAAAACTAGCAGCAATTCTTTGGAAAAATTGTTTGGTTTCATTGCAATTCAGTGTTTTACATTGGTTTAAAGCATTTTTATGTGAGTTTAATCGACTGTTTTTGAGAAAATCAATGTCTTTTTAGTAAACACTGTTTTAGGCCAAGTTAGTGTGATTGCAAATAACATGTTTTTTCTGAAATACTAGCAGTAATTCATTGAAATAATTGCTTGGTTTCATTGCCATTCAGTTTTTGACATTGGTTTAAAGCATTTTCATGTGAGTTTAATCGACTGTTTTTGAGAAAATCAATGTTTTTTAGAAACCACTGTTTTAGGCCAAGTTAGTGTCATTGCAAATAACATGTTTTTTCTGCAAAACTAGCAGTAATTCATTGGAAAAATGGCTTGGTTTCATTGCAATTCAGTGTTTTACATTTGTTTAAAGCATTTTTATGTGAGTTTATTCGACTGTTTTTGAGAAAATCAATGTTTTTTTAGTAAACACTGTTTTAGGCCAAGTTAGTGTGATTGCAAATAACATCTTTTTTCTGAAAAACTAGCAGTTATTCTTTGGAAAAATTGCTTGGTTTCATTGCAATTCAGTGTTTTACATTGCTTTAAAGCATTTTTATGTGAGTTTAATCGACTGTTTTTGAGAAAATCAATGTTTTTTTAGTAAACACTGTTTAAGGCCAAGTTAGTGTGATTGCAAATAACATGTTTTTTCTGAAAAACTAGCAGTAATTCTTTGAAAAAATTGCTTGGTTTCATTGCAATTCAGTGTATTACATTGGTTTAAAGCATTTTGATGTGAGTTTAATCGACT
The DNA here is from genome assembly GCA_964019065.1 of Catostylus mosaicus. Lineage (NCBI taxonomy): Eukaryota > Metazoa > Cnidaria > Scyphozoa > Rhizostomeae > Catostylidae > Catostylus > Catostylus mosaicus. The sequence goes on along the minus strand of OZ025192.1, from coordinate 5,120,742 downwards.
GATTTTGAGAAAATCAATGTTTTTTTAGTAAACACTGTTTTAGGCCAAGTTAGTGTGATTGCAAATAACATCTTTTTTCTGAAAAACTAGCAGTTATTCTTTGGAAAAATTGCTTGGTTTCATTGCAATTCAGTGTTTTACATTGCTTTAAAGCATTTTTATGTGAGTTTAATCGACTGTTTTTGAGAAAATCAATGTTTTTTTAGTAAACACTGTTTAAGGCCAAGTTAGTGTGATTGCAAATAACATGTTTTTTCTGAAAAACTAACAGTAATTCTTTGAAAAAATTGCTTGGTTTCATTGCAATTCAGTGTATTACATTGGTTTAAAGCATTTTTATGTGAGTTTAATCGACTGTTTTTTAGAAAATCAATGTTTTTTAGTAAACACTGTTTTAGGCATAGTTAGTGTGATTGCAAATAACATGTTTTTTCTGAAAAACTAGCAGTAATTCATTGGAAAAACTGCTTGGTTTCATTGCATTTCAGTGTTTTACATTGGTTTAAAGCATTTTTATGTGAGTTTAATCGACTGATTTTGAGAAAATCAATGTTTTTTTAGTAAACACTGTTTTAGGCCAAGTTAGTGTGATTGCAAATAAAATGTTTTTTCTGAAAAACTAGCAGTAATTCTTTGGAAAAATTGCTTGGTTTCATTGCAATTCAGTGTTTTACATTGCTTTAAAGCATTTTTATGTGAGTTTAATCGACTGTTTTTGAGAAAATCAATGTTTTTTTAGTAAACACTGTTTTAGGCCAAGTTAGTGTGATTGCAAATAACATGTTTTTTCTGAAAAACTAGCAGTAATTCATTGAAAAAACTGCTTGGTTTCATTGCAACTCAGTGTTTTACATTGGTTTAAAGCATTTTTATGGGAGTTTAATTGACTGTTTTTGAGAAAATCAATGTTTTTTTAGTAAACACTGTTTTAGGCCAAGTTAGTGTGATTGCAAATAACATGTTTTTTCTGAAAAACTAGCAGTAATTCTTTGGAAAAATTGCTTGGTTTCATTGCATTTCAGTGTTTTACATTGGTTTAAAGCATTTTTATGTGAGTTTAATCGACTGTTTTTGAGAAAATCAATGTTTTTTTAGTAAACACTGTTTTAGGCCAAGTTAGTGTGATTGCAAATAACATGTTTTTTCTGCAAAACTAGCAGTAATTCATTGGAAAAATGGCTTGGTTTCATTGCAATTCAGTGTTTTACATTTGTTTAAAGCATTTTTATGTGAGTTTATTCGACTTTTTTTGAGAAAATCAATGTTTTTTTAGTAAACACTGTTTTAGGCCAAGTTAGTGTGATTGCAAATAACATCTTTTTTCTGAAAAACTAGCAGTTATTCTTTGGAAAAATTGCTTGGTTTCATTGCAATTCAGTGTTTTACATTGCTTTAAAGCATTTTTATGTGAGTTTAATCGACTGTTTTTGAGAAAATCAATGTTTTTTTAGTAAACACTGTTTAAGGCCAAGTTAGTGTGATTGCAAATAACATGTTTTTTCTGAAAAACTAGCAGTAATTCTTTGAAAAAATTGCTTGGTTTCATTGCAATTAAGTGTATTACATTGGTTTAAAGCATTTTTATGTGAGTTTAATCGACTGTTTTTTAGAAAATCAATGTTTTTTTAGTAAACACTGTTTTAGGCATAGTTAGTGTGATTGCAAATAACATGTTTTTTCTGAAAAACTAGCAGTAATTCATTGGAAAAACTGCTTGGTTTCATTGCATTTCAGTGTTTTACATTGGTTTAAAGCATTTTTATGTGAGTTTAATCGACTGATTTTGAGAAAATCAATGTTCTTTTAGTAAACACTGTTTTAGGCCAAGTTAGTGTGAATGCAAATAACATGTTTTTTCTGAAAAACTAGCAGTAATTCATTGGAAAAATTGCTTGGTTTCATTGCAATTCAGTGTTTTACATTGGTTTAAAGCATTTTTATGAGAGTTTAATCGACTATTTTTGAGAAAATCAATGTTTTTTTAGTAAACACTGTTTTAGGCCAAGTTAGTGTGATTGCAAATAACATGTTTTTACTGAAAAACTAGCAGTAATTCTTTGGAAAAATTGCTTGGTTTCATTGCAATTCAGTGTATTACATTGGTTTAAAGCATTTTTATGTGAGTTTAATCGACTGTTTTTTAGAAAATCAATGTTTTTTAGTAAACACTGTTTTAGGCCAAGTTAGTGTGATTGCAAATAACATGTTTTTTCTGAAAAACTAACAGTAATTCTTTGAAAAAATTGCTTGGTTTCATTGCAATTCAGTGTATTACATTGGTTTAAAGCATTTTTATGTGAGTTTAATCGACTGTTTTTTAGAAAATCAATGTTTTTTAGTAAACACTGTTTTAGGCATAGTTAGTGTGATTGCAAATAACATGTTTTTTCTGAAAAACTAGCAGTAATTCATTGGAAAAACTGCTTGGTTTCATTGCATTTCAGTGTTTTACATTGGTTTAAAGCATTTTTATGTGAGTTTAATCGACTGATTTTGAGAAAATCAATGTTTTTTTAGTAAACACTGTTTTAGGCCAAGTTAGTGTGATTGCAAATAAAATGTTTTTTCTGAAAAACTAGCAGTAATTCTTTGGAAAAATTGCTTGGTTTCATTGCAATTCAGTGTTTTACATTGCTTTAAAGCATTTTTATGTGAGTTTAATCGACTGTTTTTGAGAAAATCAATGTTTTTTTAGTAAACACTGTTTTAGGCCAAGTTAGTGTGATTGCAAATAACATGTTTTTTCTGAAAAACTAGCAGTAATTCATTGAAAAAACTGCTTGGTTTCATTGCAACTCAGTGTTTTACATTGGTTTAAAGCATTTTTATGGGAGTTTAATTGACTGTTTTTGAGAAAATCAATGTTTTTTTAGTAAACACTGTTTTAGGCCAAGTTAGTGTGATTGCAAATAACATGTTTTTTCTGAAAAACTAGCAGTAATTCTTTGGAAAAATTGCTTGGTTTCATTGCATTTCAGTGTTTTACATTGGTTTAAAGCATTTTTATGTGAGTTTAATCGACTGTTTTTGAGAAAATCAATGTTTTTTTAGTAAACACTGTTTTAGGCCAAGTTAGTGTGATTGCAAATAACATGTTTTTTCTGCAAAACTAGCAGTAATTCATTGGAAAAATGGCTTGTTTTCATTGCAATTCAGTGTTTTACATTTGTTTAAAGCATTTTTATGTGAGTTTATTCGACTGTTTTTGAGAAAATCAATGTTTTTTTAGTAAACACTGTTTAAGGCCAAGTTAGTGTGATTGCAAATAACATGTTTTTTCTGAAAAACTAGCAGTAATTCTTTGAAAAAATTGCTTGGTTTCATTGCAATTCAGTGTATTACATTGGTTTAAAGCATTTTTATGTGAGTTTAATCGACTGTTTTTTAGAAAATCAATGTTTTTTTAGTAAACACTGTTTTAGGCATAGTTAGTGTGATTGCAAATAACATGTTTTTTCTGAAAAACTAGCAGTAATTCATTGGAAAAACTGCTTGGTTTCATTGCATTTCAGTGTTTTACATTGGTTTAAAGCATTTTTATGTGAGTTTAATCGACTGATTTTGAGAAAATCAATGTTCTTTTAGTAGACACTGTTTTAGGCCAAGTTAGTGTGAATGCAAATAACATGTTTTTTCTGAAAAACTAGCAGTAATTCATTGGAAAAATTGCTTGGTTTCATTGCAATTCAGTGTTTTACATTGGTTTAAAGCATTTTTATGAGAGTTTAATCGACTGTTTTTGAGAAAATCAATGTTTTTTTAGTAAACACTGTTTTAGGCCAAGTTAGTGTGATTGCAAATAACATGTTTTTACTGAAAAACTAGCAGTAATTCTTTGGAAAAATTGCTTGGTTTCATTGCAATTCAGTGTTTTACATTGGGTTAAAGCATTTTTATGTCTGTTTAATCGACTGTTTTTGAGAAAATCAATGTTTTTTTAGTAAACACTGTTTTAGGCCAAGTTAGTGTGATTGCAAATAACATCTTTTTTCTGAAAAACTAGCAGTAATTCATTGGAAAAATTGCTTGGTTTCATTGCAATTCAGTGTTTTACATTGATGTAAAGCATTTTTATGTGAGTTTAATCGACTGTTTTTGAGAAAATCAATGTTTTTTTTAGTAAACACTGGTTTAGGCAAAGTTAGTGTGATTGCAAATAACATGTTTTTCCTGAAAAACTAGCAGTAATTCTTTGAAAAAATTGTTTGGTTTCATTGCAATTCAGTGTTTTACATTGGTTTAAAGCATTTTTATGTGAGTTTAATCGACTGTTTTTGAGAAAATCAATGTTTTTTTAGTAAACACTGTTTTAGGCAAAGTTAGTGTGATTGCAAATAACATGTTTTTTCTGAAAAACTAGCAGTAATTCTTTGGAAAAATTGCTTGGTTTTATTGCATTTCAGTGTTTTACATTAGTTTAAAGCATTTTTATGTGAGTTTAAGCGACTGTTTTTGAGAAAATCAATGTTTTTTTAGTAAACACTGTTTTAGGCCAAGTAAGTGTGATTGCAAATAACATTTTTTTTTTCTGCAAAACTAGCAGTAATTCATTGGAAAAATGGCTTGGTTTCATTGCAATTCAGTGTTTTACATTGGTTTAAAGCATTTTTATGTGAGTTTAATCGACTGTTTTTGAGAAAATCAATGTTTTTTTAGTAAACACTGTTTTAGGCCAAGTTAGTGTGATTGCAAATAACATGTTTTTTCTGAAAAACTAGCAGTAATTCATTGAAAAAATTGCTTGGCTTCATTGCAATTCAGTGTTTTACATTGGTTTAAAGCATTTTTATGTGAGTTTAATCGACTGTTTTTGAGAAAATCAATGTTTTTTTAGTAAACACTGTTTTAGGCCAAGTTAGTGTGATAGCAAATAACATGTTTTTTCTGAAAAACTAGCAGTAATTCATTGGAAAAACTGCTTGGTTTCATTGCAACTCAGTGTTTTACATTGGTTTAAAGCATTTTTATGGGAGTTTAATTGACTGTTTTTGAGAAAATCAATGTTTTTTTAGTAAACACTGTTTTAGGCCAAGTTAGTGTGATTGAAAATAACGTGTTTTTTCTGAAAAACTAGCAGTAATTCTTTGGAAAAATTGCTTGGTTTCATTGCAATTCAGTGTTTTACATTGCTTTAAAGCATTTTTATGTGAGTTTAATCGACTGTTTTTGAGAAAATCAATGTTTTTTTAGTAAACACTGTTTTAGGCCAAGTTAGTGTGAATGCAAATAACATGTTTTTTCTGAAAAACTAGCAGTAATTCATTGGAAAAACTGCTTGGTTTCATTGCAACTCAGTGTTTTACATTGGTTTAAAGCATTTTTATGGGAGTTTAATTGACTGTTTTTGAGAAAATCAATGTTTTTTTCGTAAACACTGTTTTAGGCCAAGTTAGTGTGATTGAAAATAACGTGTTTTTTCTGAAAAACTAGCAGTAATTCTTTAGAAAAATTACTTGGTTTCATTGCAATTCAGTGTTTTACATTGGTTTAAAGCATTTTTATGTGAGTTTAATCGACTGTTTTTGAGAAAATCAATGTTTTTTTAGTAAACACTGTTTTAGGCCAAGTTAGTGTGATTGCAAATAACATCTTTTTTCTGAAAAACTAGCAGTAATTCTTTGGAAAAATTGCTTGGTTTCATTGCATTTCAGTGTTTTACATTAGTTTAAAGCATTTTTATGTGAGTTTAATAGACTGTTTTTGAGAAAATCAATGTTTTTTAGTAAACACTGTTTTAGGCCTAGTTAGTGTGATTGCAAATAACATGTTTTTTCTGAAAAACTAGCAGTAATTCATTGAAAAAATTGCTTGGTTTCATTGCAATTCAGTGTTTTACATTGCTTTAAAGCACTTTTATGTGAATTTAATCGTCTGTTTTTGAGAAAATCAATGTTTTTTCAGTAAACACTGTTTTAGGCCAAGTTAGTGTGATTGCAAATAACATGTTTTTTCTGAAAAACTAGCAGTAATTCATTGGAAAAACTGCTTGGATTCATTGCAACTCAGTGTTTTACATTGGTTTAAAGCATTTTTATGGGAGTTTAATTGACTGTTTTTGAGAAAATCAATGTTTTTTTAGTAAACACTGTTTTAGGCCAAGTTAGTGTGATTGAAAATAACATGTTTTTTCTGAAAAACTAGCAGTAATTCTTTGGAAAAATTACTTGGTTTCATTGCAATTCTGTGCTTTACATTGGTTTAAAGCATTTTTATGTGAGTTTAATCGACTGTTTTTGAGAATATCAATGTTTTTTTAGTAAACACTGTTTTAGGCATAGTTAGTCTGATTGCAAATAACATGTTTTTTCTGAAAAACTAGCAGTAATCATTGGAAAAACTGCTTGGTTTCATTGCAATTCAGTGTTTTAAATTGGTTTAAAGCATTTTTATGTGAGTTTAATCGACTGTTTTTGAGAAAATCAATGTTTTTTTAGTAAACACTGTTTTAGGCATAGTTAGTGTGATTGCAAATAACATCTTTTTTCTGAAAAACTAGCAGTAATTCTTTGGAAAAATTGCTTGGTTTCATTGCACATCAGTGTTTTACATTGGTTTAAAGCATTTTTATGTGAGTTTAATCGACTGTTTTTGAGAAAATCAATGTTTTTTTAGTAAACAATGTTTTAGGCCAAGTTAGTGTGATTGCAAATAACATGTTTTTTCTGAAAAACTAGCAGTAATTCATTGGAAAAACTGCTTGGTTTCATTGCAATTCAGTGTTTTACATTGGTTTAAAGCATTTTCATGTGAGTTTAATCGACTGATTTTGAGAAAATCAATGTTTTTTAGTAAACACTGTTTTAGGCATAGTTAGTGTGATTGCAAATAACATGTTTTTTCTGAAAAACTAGCAGTAATTCATTAGAAAAACTGCTTGGTTTCATTGCAATTCAGTGTTTTACATTGGTTCAAAGCATTTTTATGTGAGTTTAGTCGACTGTTTTTGAGAAAATCAATGTTTTTTAAGTAAACACTGTTTTAGGCCAAGTTAGTGTGATTGAAAATAACATGTTTTTTCTGAAAAACTAGCAGTAATTCTTTGGAAAAATTACTTGGTTTCATTGCAATTCAGTGTTTTACATTGGTTTAAAGCATTTTTATGTGAGTTTAATCCACTGTTTTTGAGAAAATCAATGTTCTTTTAGTAAATACTGTTCTAGGCCAAGTTAGTGTGATTGCAAATAACATGTTTTTTCTGAAAAACTAGCAGTAATTCTTTGGAAAAATTCTTTGGTTTCATTGCATTTCAGTGTTTTACATTGGTTTAAAGCATTTTTATGTGAGTTTAATAGACTCTTTTTGAGAAAATCAATGTTTTTTTAGTAAACACTGTTTTAGGCCAAGTTAGTGTGATTGCAAATAACATGTTTCTTCTGAAAAACTAGCAGTAATTCCATGGAAAAATTGCTTGGTTTCATTGCAATTCAGTGTTTTACATTGGTTTAAAGCATTTTTATATGAGTTTAATCGACTGTTTTTGAGAAACTCAATGTTTTTTTAGTAACCACTGTTTTAGGCCAAGTTAGTGTGATTGCAAATAACATGTTTTTTCTGAAAAACTAGCAGTAATTCATTAAAAAAATGGCTTTGTTTCATTGCAATTCAGTGTTTTACATTGGTTTAAAGCATTTTTATGTGAGTTTAATCGACTGTTTTTGAGAAACTCAATGTTTTTTTAGTAACCACTGTTTTAGGCCAAGTTAGTGTGATTGCAAATAACATGTTTTTTCTGAAAAACTAGCAGTAATTCATTAAAAAAATGGCTTGGTTTCATTGCAATTCAGTGTTTTACATTTGTTTAAAGCATTTTTATGTGAGTTTATTCGACTGTTTTTGAGAAAATCAATGTTTTTTTAGTAAACACTGTTTTAGGCATAGTTAGTGTGATTGCAAATAACATGTTTTTTCTGAAAAACTAGCAGTAATTCTTTGGAAAAATTGCTTGGTTTCATTGCAATTCAGTGTTTTACATTCCTTTAAAGCATTTTTATGTGAGTTTAATCGACTGTTTTTGAGAAAATCAATGCTTTTTTAGTAAACACAGTTTTAGGCCAAGTTAGTGTGATTGCAAATAACATGTTTTGTCTGAAAAACTAGCAGTAATTCTTTGAGAAAACTGCTTGGTTTCATTGCAATTCAGTGTTTTACATTGGTTTAAAGCATTGTTATGTGAGTTTAATCGACTGTTTTTGAGAAAATCAATGTTTTTTTAGTAAACCCGTTTTAGGACAAGTTAGTGTGATTGCAAATAACATGTTTTTTTCTGAAAAACTTGCAGTAATTCATTGAGAAAATTGCTTGGTTTCATTGCAATTCAGTGTTTTACATTGCTTTAAAGCATTTTTATGTGAGTTTAATCGACTGTTTTTGAGAAAATCAATGTATTTTTAGTAACCACTGCTTTAGGCATAGTTAGTGTGATTGCAAATAACATGTTTTTTCTGAAAAACTAGCAGTAATTCTTTGGAAAAATTGCTTGGTTTCATTGCAATTCAGTGTTTTACATTGCTTTAAAGCATTTTTATGTGAGTTTAATCGACTGTTTTTGAGAAAATCAATGCTTTTTTAGTAAACACTGTTTTAGGCCAAGTTAGTGTGATTGCAAATAACATGTTTTTTCTGAAAAACTAGCAGTAATTCTTTGAAAAAATTGCTTGGTTTCATTGCAATTCAGTGTATTACATTGGTTTAAAGCATTTTTATGTGAGTTTAATCGACTGATTCTGAGAAAATCAATGTTTTTTTAGTAAACACTGTTTTAGGCATAGTTAGTGTGATTGCAAATAACATGTTTTTTCTGAAAAACTAGCAGTAATTCATTGGAAAAACTGCTTGGTTTCATTACAATTCAGTGTTTTACATTGGTTTAAAGCATTTTTATGTGAGTTTAGTCGACTGTTTTTGAGAAAATCAATGTTTTTTTAGTAAACACTGTTTTAGGCCAAGTTAGTGTGATTGCAAATAACATGTTTTTTCTGAAAAACTAGCAGTAATTCATTGGAAAAACTGCTTGGTTTCATTGCAATTCAGTGTTTTATATTGGTTTAAAGCTTTTTTATGGGAGTTTAATCCACTGTTTTTGAGAAAATCAATGTTCTTTTAGTAAATACTGTTCTAGGCCAAGTTAGTGTGATTGCAAATAACATGTTTTTTCTGAAAAACTAGCAGTAATTCTTTGGAAAAATTGTTTGGTTTCATTGCATTTCAGTGTTTTACATTGGTTTAAAGCATTTTTATGTGAGTTTAATAGACTCTTTTTGAGAAAATCAATGTTTTTTTAGTAAACACTGTTTTAGGCCAAGTTAGTGTGATTGCAAATAACATGTTTCTTCTGAAAAACTAGCAGTAATTCTATGGAAAAATTGCTTGGTTTCATTGCAATTCAGTGTTTTACATTGGTTTAAAGCATTTTTATGTGAGTTTAATCGACTGTTTTTGAGAAACTCAATGTTTTTTTAGTAACCACTGTTTTAGGCCAAGTTAGTGTGATTGCAAATAACATGTTTTTTCTGAAAAACTAGCAGTAATTCATTAAAAAAATGGCTTGGTTTCATTGCAATTCAGTGTTTTACATTGGTTTAAAGCATTTTTATGTGAGTTTAATCGACTGTTTTTGAGAAACTCAATGTTTTTTTAGTAACCACTGTTTTAGGCCAAGTTAGTGTGATTGCAAATAACATGTTTTTTCTGAAAAACTAGCAGTAATTCATTAAAAAAATGGCTTGGTTTCATTGCAATTCAGTGTTTTACATTTGTTTAAAGCATTTTTATGTGAGTTTATTCGACTGTTTTTGAGAAAATCAATGTTTTTTTAGTAAACACTGTTTTAGGCATAGTTAGTGTGATTGCAAATAACATGTTTTTTCTGAAAAACTAGCAGTAATTCTTTGGAAAAATTGCTTGGTTTCATTGCAATTCAGTGTTTTACATTGCTTTAAAGCATTTTTATGTGAGTTTAATCGACTGTTTTTGAGAAAATCAATGCTTTTTTAGTAAACACAGTTTTAGGCCAAGTTAGTGTGATTGCAAATAACATGTTTTGTCTGAAAAACTAGCAGTAATTCTTTGAGAAAACTGCTTGATTTCATTGCAATTCAGTGTTTTACATTGGTTTAAAGCATTGTTATGTGAGTTTAATCCACTGTTTTTGAGAAAATCAATGTTTTTTTAGTAAATACTGTTTTAGGCCAAGTTAGTGTGATTGCAAATAACATGTTTTTTCTGAAAAACTAGCAGTAATTCATTGGAAAAATTGCTTGGTTTCATTGCAATTCAGTGTTTTACATTGGTTTAAAGCATTTTTATGTGATTTTAATCGACTGTTTTTGAGAAAATCAATGTTGTTCTTAGTAAACACTGTTTTAGGCCAAGTTAGTGTGATTGCAAATAACATATTTTTACTGAAAAACTAGCAGTAATTCATTGGAAAAATTGTTTGGTTTCATTGCAATTCAGTGTTTTACATTGGTTTAAAGCATTTTTATGTGAGTTTAATCGACTGTTTTTGAGAAAATCAATGTTTTTTTAGTATACACTGTTTTAGGCATAGTTAGAGTGATTGCAAATAACATGTTTTTTCTGAAAAACTAGCAGTAATTCTTTGGAAAAATTGCTTGGTTTCATTGCAATTCAGTGTTTTACATTGATTTAAAGCATTTTTATGTGAGTTTAATCGACTGTTTTTGAGAAATCAATGTTTTTTTAGTAAACAATGTTTTAGGACAAGTTAGTGTGATTGCAAATAACATGTTTTTTCTGAAAAACTAGCAGTAATTCATTGAAAAAATTGCTTGGTTTCATTGCAATTCAGTGTTTTACATTGCTTTAAAGCATTTTTATGTGAGTTTAATCGACTGTTTTTGAGAAAATCAATGTTTTTTTAGTTAACACTGTTTTAGGCATAGTTAGTGTGATTGCAAATAACATGTTTTTTCTGAAAAACTAGCAGTAATTCTTTGGAAAAAATTGCTTGGTTTCATTGCAATTCAGTGTTTTACATTGGTCTAAAGCATTTTATGTGAGTTTAATCGACTGTTTTTGAGAAATCAATGCTTTTTTAGTAAACAATGTTTTAGGCCAAGTTAGTGTGATTGCAAAAAACATGTTTTTTCTGAAAAACTAGCAGTAATTCTTTGGAAAAATTGCTTGGTTTCATTGCAATTCAGTGTTTTACATTGATTTAAAGCATTTTTATGTGAGTTTAATCGACTGTTTTTGAGAAATCAATGTTTTTTTAGTAAACAATGTTTTAGGCCAAGTTAGTGTGATTGCAAATAACATGTTTTTTCTGAGAAACTAGCAGTAATTCATTGGAAAAACTGCTTGGTTTCATTGCAATTCAGTGTTTTACAATGGTTTAAAGCATTGTTATGTGAGTTTAATCCACTGTTTTTGAGAAAATCAATGTTTTTTTGGTAAATACTGTTTTAGGCCAAGTTAGTGTGATTGCAAATAACATGTTTTTTCTGAAAAACTAGCAGTAATTCATTGGAAAAATTGCTTGGTTTCATTGCAATTCAGTGTTTTACATTGGTTTAAAGCATTTTTATGTGAGTTTAATCGACTGTTTTTGAGAAAATCAATGTTGTTTTTAGTAAACACTGTTTTAGGCCAAGTTAGTGTGATTGCAAATAACATATTTTTACTAAAAAACTAGCAGTAATTCATTGGAAAAATTGTTTGGTTTCATTGCAATTCAGTGTTTTACATTGGTTTAAAGCATTTTGATGTGAGTTTAATCGACTGTTCTTGAGAAAATCAATGTTTTTTTAGTAAACACTGTTTTAGGTCAAGTTAGTGCGATTGCAAATAACATGTTTTTTCTGAAAAACTAGCTGTAATTCATTGAAAAAATTGCTTGGTTTCATTGCAATTCAGTGTTTTACATTGGTTTAAAGCATTTTTATGTGAGTTTAATCGACTGATTTTGAGAAAATCAATGTTTTTTTAGTAACCACTGTTTTAGGCCAAGTTAGTGTGATTGCAAATAACATGTTTTTTCTGAAAAACTAGCAGTAATTCATTGGAAAAATGGCTTGGTTTCATTGCAATTCAGTGTTTTACATTTGTTTAAAGCATTTTTATGTGAGTTTATTCGACTGTTTTTGAGAAAATCAATGTTTTTTTAGTAAACACTGTTTTAGGCCAAGTTAGTGTGATTGCAAATAACATGTTTTTTCTGAAGAACTAGCAGAAATTCTTTGGAAAAATTGCTTGGTTTCATTGCAATTCAGTGTTTTACATTGCTTTAAAGCATTTTTATGTGAGTTTAATAGACTGATTTTGAGAAAATCAATGTTTTTTTAGTAAACACTGTTTTAGGCCAAGTTAGTGTGATTGCAAATAACATGTTTTTTCTGAAAAACTAGCAGTAATTCTTTGGAAAAATTGCTTGGTTTCATTGCAATTCAGTGTTTTACATTGCTTTAAAGCATTTTTATGTGAGTTTAATCGACTGTTTTTGAGAAAATCAATGTTTTTTTAGTAAACCTGTTTTAGGCCAAGTTAGTGTGATTGCAAATAACATGTTTTTTCTGAAAAACTAGCAGTAATTCATTGAAAAAATTGCTTGGTTTCATTGCAATTCAGTGTTTTACATTGCTTTAAAGCATTTTTATGTGAGTTTAATCGACTGTTTTTGAGAAAATCAATGTTTTTTTAGTAACCACTGTTTTAGGCCAAGTTAGTGTGATTGCAAATAACATGTTTTTTCTGAAAAACTAGCAGTAATTCATTGGAAAAATAGCTTGGTTTCATTGCAATTCAGTGTTTTACATTTGTTTAAAGCATTTTTATGTGAGTTTATTGGACTGTTTTTGAGAAAATCAATGTTTTTTTAGTAAACACTATTTTAGGCCAAGTTAGTGTGATTGCAAATAACATGTTTTTTCTGAAAAACTAGCAGTAATTCATTGGAAAAATGGCTTGGTTTCATTGCAATTCAGTGTTTCACATTTGTTTAAAGCATTTTTATGTGAGTTTATTCGACTGTTTTTGAGAAAATCAATGTTTTTTTAGTAAACACTGTTTTAGGCCAAGTTAGTGTGATTGCAAATAACATGTTTTTTCTGAAGAACTAGCAGAAATTCTTTGGAAAAATTGCTTGGTTTCATTGCAATTCAGTGTTTTACATTGCTTTAAAGCATTTTTATGTGAGTTTAATAGACTGATTTTGAGAAAATCAATGTTTTTTTAGTAAACACTGTTTTAGGCCAAGTTAGTGTGATTGCAAATAACATGTTTTTTCTGAAAAACTAGCAGTAATTCTTTGGAAAAATTGCTTGGTTTCATTGCAATTCAGTGTTTTACATTGCTTTAAAGCATTTTTATGTGAGTTTAATCGACTGTTTTTGAGAAAATCAATGTTATTTTAGTAAACCTGTTTTAGGCCAAGTTAGTGTGATTGCAAATAACATGTTTTTTCTGAAAAACTAGCAGTAATTCATTGAAAAAATTGCTTGGTTTCATTGCAATTCAGTGTTTTACATTGCTTTAAAGCATTTTTATGTGAGTTTAATCGACTGTTTTTGAGAAAATCAATGTTTTTTTAGTAACCACTGTTTTAGGCCAAGTTAGTGTGATTGCAAATAACATGTTTTTTCTGAAAAACTAGCAGTAATTCATTGGAAAAATAGCTTGGTTTCATTGCAATTCAGTGTTTTACATTTGTTTAAAGCATTTTTATGTGAGTTTATTGGACTGTTTTTGAGAAAATCAATGTTTTTTTAGTAAACACTATTTTAGGCCAAGTTAGTGTGATTGCAAATAACATGTTTTTTCTGAAAAACTAGCAGTAATTCTTTGAAAAAATTGCTTGGTTTCATTGCAATTCAGTGTATTACATTGGTTTAAAGCATTTTTATGTGAGTTTAATCGACTGATTTTGAGAAAATCAATGTTTTTTAGTAAACACTGTTTTAGGCATAGTTAGTGTGATTGCAAATAACATGTTTTTTCTGAAAAACTAGCAGTAATTCATTGGAAAAACTGCTTGGTTTCATTGCAATTCAGTGTTTTACATTGGTTTAAAGCATTTTTATGTGAGTTTAGTCGACTGTTTTTGAGAAAATCAATGTTTTTTTAGTAAACACTGTTTTAGGCCAAGTTAGTGTGATTGCAAATAACATGTTTTTTCTGAAAAACTAGCAGTAATTCATTGGAAAAACTGCTTGGTTTCATTGCAATTCAGTGTTTTACATTGGTTTAAAGCTTTTTTATGGGAGTTTAATCCACTGTTTTTGAGAAAATCAATGTTTTTTAAGTAAACACTGGTTTAGGCCAAGTTAGTGTGATTGAAAATAACATGTTTTTTCTGAAAAACTAGCAGTAATTCTTTGGAAAAATTACTTGGTTTCATTGCAATTCAGTGTTTTACATTGGTTTAAAGCATTTTTATGTGAGTTTAATCGACTGTTTTTGAGAAAATCAATGTTCTTTTAGTAAATACTGTTCTAGGCCAAGTTAGTGTGATTGCAAATAACATGTTTTTTCTGAAAAACTAGCAGTAATTCTTTGGAAAAATTGTTTGGTTTCATTGCATTTCAGTGTTTTACATTGGTTTAAAGCTTTTTTATGTGAGTTTAATAGACTGTTTTTGAGAAAATCAATGTTTTTTTAGTAAACACTGTTTTAGGCCAAGTTAGTGTGATTGCAAATAACATGTTTCTTCTGAAAAACTAGCAGTAATTCTATGGAAAAATTGCTTGTTTTCAATGCAATTCAGTGTTTTACATTGGTTTAAAGCATTTTTATGTGGGTTCAATCGACTGTTTTTGAGAAACTCAATGTTTTTTTAGTAACCACTGTTTCAGGCCAAGTTAGTGTGATTGCAAATAACATGTTTCTTCTGAAAAACTAGCAGTAATTCTATGGAAAAATTGCTTGTTTTCATTGCAATTCAGTGTTTTACATTGGTTTAAAGCATTTTTATGTGGGTTCAATCGACTGTTTTTGAGAAACTCAATGTTTTTTTAGTAACCACTGTTTTAGGCCAAGTTATTGTGATTGCAAATAACATGTTTTTTCTGAAAAACTAGCAGTAATTCATTCGAAAAATGGCTTGGTTTCATTGCAATTCAGTGTTTTACATTTGTTTAAAGCATTTTTATGTGAGTTTATTCGACTGTTTTTGAGAAAATCAATGTTTTTTTAGTAAACACTGTTTTAGGCATAGTTAGTGTGATTGCAAATAACATGTTTTTTCTGAAAAACTAGCAGTAATTCTTTGGAAAAATTGCTTGGTTTCATTGCAATTCAGTGTTTTACATTGCTTTAAAGCATTTTTATGTGAGTTTAATCGACTGTTTTTGAGAAAATCAATGCTTTTTTAGTAAACACAGTTTTAGGCCAAGTTAGTGTGATTGCAAATAACATGTTTTGTCTGAAAAACTAGCAGTAATTCTTTGAAAAAACTGCTTGGTTTCATTGCAATTCAGTGTTTTACATTGGTTTAAAGCATTGTTATGTGAGTTTAATCCACTGTTTTTGAGAAAATCAATGTTTTTTTAGTAAACACTGTTTTAGGCCAAGTTAGTGTGATTGCAAATAACATGTTTTTTCTGAAAAACTAGCAGTAATTCATTGGAAAAATTGCTTGGTTTCATTGCAATTCAGTGTTTTACATTGGTTTAAAGCATTTTTATGTGAGTTTAATCGACTGTTTTTGAGAAAATCAATGTTGTTTTTAGTAAACACTGTTTTAGGCCAAGTTAGTGTAATTGCAAATAACATATTTTTACTGAAAAACTAGCAGTAATTCATTAGAAAAATTGTTTGGTTTCATTGCAATTCAGTGTTTTACATTGGTTTAAAGCATTTTGATGTGAGTTTAATCGACTGTTCTTGAGAAAATCAATGTCTTTTTAGTAAACACTGTTTTAGGTCAAGTTAGTGCGATTGCAAATAACATGTTTTTTCTGAAAAACTAGCTGTAATTCATTGAAAAAATTGCTTGGTTTCATTGCAATTCAGTGTTTTACATTGGTTTAAAGCATTTTTATGTGAGTTTAATCGACTGATTTTGAGAAAATCAATGTTTTTTTAGTAACCACTGTTTTAGGCCAAGTTAGTGTGATTGCAAATAACATGTTTTTTCTGAAAAACTAGCAGTAATTCATTGGAAAAATTGCTTGGTTTCATTGCAATTCAGTGTTTTACATTTGTTTAAAGCATTTTTATGTGAGTTTATTCGACTGTTTTTGAGAAAATCAATGTTTTTTTAGTAAACACTGTTTTAGGCCAAGTTAGTGTGATTGCAAATAACATGTTTTTTCTGAAAAACTAGCAGAAATTTTTTGGAAAAATTGCTTGGTTTCATTGCAATTCAGTGTTTTACATTGCTCTAAAGCATTTTTATGTGAGTTTAATCGACTGATTTTGAGAAAATCAATGTTTTTTTAGTAAACACTGTTTTAGGCCAAGTTAGTGTGATTGCAAATAACATGTTTTTTCTGAAAAACTAGCAGTAATTCTTTGGAAAAATTGCTTGGTTTCATTGCAATTCAGTGTTTTACATTGCTTTAAAGCATTTTTAGGTGAGTTTAATCGACTGTTTTTGAGAAAATCAATGCTTTTTTAGTAAACACTGTTTTAGGTCAAGTTAGTGTGATTGCAAATAACATGTTTTTTCTGAAAAACTAGCAGTAATTCTTTGAAAAAATTGCTTGGTTTCATTGCAATTCAGTGTATTACATTGGTTTAAAGCATTTTTATGTGAGTTTAATCGACTGATTTTGAGAAAATCAATGTTTTATAGTAAACACTGTTTTAGGCATAGTTAGTGTGATTGCAAATAACATGTTTTTTCTGAAAAACTAGCAGTAATTCATTGGAAAAACTGCTTGTTTTCATTGCAATTCAGTGTTTTACATTGTTTTAAAGCATTTTTATGTGAGTTTAGTCGACTGTTTTTGAGAAAATCAATGTTTTTTTAGTAAACCTGTTTTAGGCCAAGTTAGTGTGATTGCAAATAACATGTTTTTTCTGAAAAACTAGCAGTAATTCATTGAAAAAATTGCTTGGTTTCATTGCAATTCAGTGTATTACATTGGTTTAAAGCATTTTTATGTGAGTTTAATCGACTGATTTTGAGAAAATCAATGTTTTTTAGTAAACACTGTTTTAGGCATAGTTAGTGTGATTGCAAATAACATGTTTTTTCTGAAAAACTAGCAGTAATTCATTGGAAAAACTGCTTGGTTTCATTGCAATTCAGTGTTTTACATTGGTTTAAAGCATTTTTATGTGAGTTTAGTCGACTGTTTTTGAGAAAATCAATGTTTTTTTAGTAAACACTGTTTTAGGCCAAGTTAGTGTGATTGCAAATAACATGTTTTTTCTGAAAAACTAGCAGTAATTCATTGGAAAAACTGCTTGGTTTCATTGCAATTCAGTGTTTTACATTGGTTTAAAGCTTTTTTATGGGAGTTTAATCCACTGTTTTTGAGAAAATCAATGTTTTTTAAGTAAACACTGGTTTAGGCCAAGTTAGTGTGATTGAAAATAACATGTTTTTTCTGAAAAACTAGCAGTAATTCTTTGGAAAAATTACTTGGTTTCATTGCAATTCAGTGTTTTACATTGGTTTAAAGCATTTTTATGTGAGTTTAATCGACTGTTTTTGAGAAAATCAATGTTCTTTTAGTAAATACTGTTCTAGGCCAAGTTAGTGTGATTGCAAATAACATGTTTTTTCTGAAAAACTAGCAGTAATTCTTTGGAAAAATTGTTTGGTTTCATTGCATTTCAGTGTTTTACATTGGTTTAAAGCTTTTTTATGTGAGTTTAATAGACTGTTTTTGAGAAAATCAATGTTTTTTTAGTAAACACTGTTTTAGGCCAAGTTAGTGTGATTGCAAATAACATGTTTCTTCTGAAAAACTAGCAGTAATTCTATGGAAAAATTGCTTGTTTTCAATGCAATTCAGTGTTTTACATTGGTTTAAAGCATTTTTATGTGGGTTCAATCGACTGTTTTTGAGAAACTCAATGTTTTTTTAGTAACCACTGTTTCAGGCCAAGTTAGTGTGATTGCAAATAACATGTTTCTTCTGAAAAACTAGCAGTAATTCTATGGAAAAATTGCTTGTTTTCATTGCAATTCAGTGTTTTACATTGGTTTAAAGCATTTTTATGTGGGTTCAATCGACTGTTTTTGAGAAACTCAATGTTTTTTTAGTAACCACTGTTTTAGGCCAAGTTATTGTGATTGCAAATAACATGTTTTTTCTGAAAAACTAGCAGTAATTCATTCGAAAAATGGCTTGGTTTCATTGCAATTCAGTGTTTTACATTTGTTTAAAGCATTTTTATGTGAGTTTATTCGACTGTTTTTGAGAAAATCAATGTTTTTTTAGTAAACACTGTTTTAGGCATAGTTAGTGTGATTGCAAATAACATGTTTTTTCTGAAAAACTAGCAGTAATTCTTTGGAAAAATTGCTTGGTTTCATTGCAATTCAGTGTTTTACATTGCTTTAAAGCATTTTTATGATGTGAGTTTAAGCGACTGTTTTTGAGAAAATCAATGTTTTTTTAGTAAACACTGTTTTAGGCCAAGTTAATGTGATTGCAAATAACATGTTTTTTCTGAAAAACAAGCAGTAATTCATTGGAAAAACTGCTTGGTTTCATTGCAATTCAGTGTTTTACATTGGTTTAAAGCATTTTTATGTGAGTTTAAGCGACTGTTTTTGAGAAAATCAATGTTTTTTTAGTAAAGACTGTTTTAGGCCTAGTTAGTGTGATTGCAAATAACATGTTTTTTCTGAGAAACTAGCAGTAATTCTTTGGAAAAATTGCTTGGTTTCATTGCAATTCAGTGTTTTACATTGGTTTAAAGCATTTTTATGTGAGTTTAATCGACTGTTTTTGAGAAAATCAATGTTCTTTTAGTAAATACTGTTCTAGGCCAAGTTAGTGTGATTGCAAATAACATGTTTTTTCTGAAAAACTAGCAGTAATTCTTTGGAAAAATTGTTTGGTTTCATTGCATTTCAGTGTTTTACATTGGTTTAAAGCTTTTTTATGTGAGTTTAATAGACTGTTTTTGAGAAAATCAATGTTTTTTTAGTAAACACTGTTTTAGGCCAAGTTAGTGTGATTGCAAATAACATGTTTCTTCTGAAAAACTAGCAGTAATTCTATGGAAAAATTGCTTGTTTTCAATGCAATTCAGTGTTTTACATTGGTTTAAAGCATTTTTATGTGGGTTCAATCGACTGATTTTGAGAAAATCAATGTTCTTTTAGTAAACACTGTTTTAGGCCAAGTTAGTGTGATTGCAAATAACATGTTTTTTCTGAAAAACTAGCAGTAATTCTTTGGAAAAAATGCTTGGTTTCATTGCAATTCAGTGTTTTACATTGGTTTAAAGCATTTTTATGATGTGAGTTTAAGCGACTGTTTTTGAGAAAATCAATGTTTTTTTAGTAAACACTGTTTTAGGCCAAGTTAATGTGATTGCAAATAACATGTTTTTTCTGAAAAACAAGCAGTAATTCATTGGAAAAACTGCTTGGTTTCATTGCAATTCAGTGTTTTACATTGGTTTAAAGCATTTTTATGTGAGTTTAAGCGACTGTTTTTGAGAAAATCAATGTTTTTTTAGTAAAGACTGTTTTAGGCCTAGTTAGTGTGATTGCAAATAACATGTTTTTTCTGAGAAACTAGCAGTAATTCTTTGGAAAAATTGCTTGGTTTCATTGCAATTCAGTGTTTTACATTGGTTTAAAGCATTTTTATGTGAGTTTAATCGACTGTTTTTGAGAAAATCAATGTTCTTTTAGTAAATACTGTTCTAGGCCAAGTTAGTGTGATTGCAAATAACATGTTTTTTCTGAAAAACTAGCAGTAATTCTTTGGAAAAATTGTTTGGTTTCATTGCATTTCAGTGTTTTACATTGGTTTAAAGCTTTTTTATGTGAGTTTAATAGACTGTTTTTGAGAAAATCAATGTTTTTTTAGTAAACACTGTTTTAGGCCAAGTTAGTGTGATTGCAAATAACATGTTTCTTCTGAAAAACTAGCAGTAATTCTATGGAAAAATTGCTTGTTTTCAATGCAATTCAGTGTTTTACATTGGTTTAAAGCATTTTTATGTGGGTTCAATCGACATTTTTTGAGAAACTCAATGTTTTTTTAGTAACCACTGTTTCAGGCCAAGTTAGTGTGATTGCAAATAACATGTTTCTTCTGAAAAACTAGCAGTAATTCTATGGAAAAATTGCTTGTTTTCATTGCAATTCAGTGTTTTACATTGGTTTAAAGCATTTTTATGTGGGTTCAATCGACTGTTTTTGAGAAACTCAATGTTTTTTTAGTAACCACTGTTTTAGGCCAAGTTATTGTGATTGCAAATAACATGTTTTTTCTGAAAAACTAGCAGTAATTCATTCGAAAAATGGCTTGGTTTCATTGCAATTCAGTGTTTTACATTTGTTTAAAGCATTTTTATGTGAGTTTATTCGACTGTTTTTGAGAAAATCAATGTTTTTTTAGTAAACACTGTTTTAGGCATAGTTAGTGTGATTGCAAATAACATGTTTTTTCTGAAAAACTAGCAGTAATTCTTTGGAAAAATTGCTTGGTTTCATTGCAATTCAGTGTTTTACATTGCTTTAAAGCATTTTTATGTGAGTTTAATCGACTGTTTTTGAGAAAATCAATGCTTTTTTAGTAAACACAGTTTTAGGCCAAGTTAGTGTGATTGCAAATAACATGTTTTGTCTGAAAAACTAGCAGTAATTCTTTGAAAAAACTGCTTGGTTTCATTGCAATTCAGTGTTTTACATTGGTTTAAAGCATTGTTATGTGAGTTTAATCCACTGTTTTTGAGAAAATCAATGTTTTTTTAGTAAACACTGTTTTAGGCCAAGTTAGTGTGATTGCAAATAACATGTTTTTTCTGAAAAACTAGCAGTAATTCATTGGAAAAATTGCTTGGTTTCATTGCAATTCAGTGTTTTACATTGGTTTAAAGCATTTTTATGTGAGTTTAATCGACTGTTTTTGAGAAAATCAATGTTGTTTTTAGTAAACACTGTTTTAGGCCAAGTTAGTGTAATTGCAAATAACATATTTTTACTGAAAAACTAGCAGTAATTCATTGGAAAAATTGCTTGGTTTCATTGCAATTCAGTGTTTTACATTTGTTTAAAGCATTTTTATGTGAGTTTATTCGACTGTTTTTGAGAAAATCAATGTTTTTTTAGTAAACACTGTTTTAGGCCAAGTTAGTGTGATTGCAAATAACATGTTTTTTCTGAAAAACTAGCAGAAATTTTTTGGAAAAATTGCTTGGTTTCATTGCAATTCAGTGTTTTACATTGCTCTAAAGCATTTTTATGTGAGTTTAATCGACTGATTTTGAGAAAATCAATGTTTTTTTAGTAAACACTGTTTTAGGCCAAGTTAGTGTGATTGCAAATAACATGTTTTTTCTGAAAAACTAGCAGTAATTCTTTGGAAAAATTGCTTGGTTTCATTGCAATTCAGTGTTTTACATTGCTTTAAAGCATTTTTAGGTGAGTTTAATCGACTGTTTTTGAGAAAATCAATGCTTTTTTAGTAAACACTGTTTTAGGTCAAGTTAGTGTGATTGCAAATAACATGTTTTTTCTGAAAAACTAGCAGTAATTCTTTGAAAAAATTGCTTGGTTTCATTGCAATTCAGTGTATTACATTGGTTTAAAGCATTTTTATGTGAGTTTAATCGACTGATTTTGAGAAAATCAATGTTTTATAGTAGACACTGTTTTAGGCATAGTTAGTGTGATTGCAAATAACATGTTTTTTCTGAAAAACTAGCAGTAATTCATTGGAAAAACTGCTTGTTTTCATTGCAATTCAGTGTTTTACATTGTTTTAAAGCATTTTTATGTGAGTTTAGTCGACTGTTTTTGAGAAAATCAATGTTTTTTTAGTAAACCTGTTTTAGGCCAAGTTAGTGTGATTGCAAATAACATGTTTTTTCTGAAAAACTAGCAGTAATTCATTGAAAAAATTGCTTGGTTTCATTGCAATTCAGTGTTTTACATTGCTTTAAAGCATTTTTATGTGAGTTTAATCGACTGTTTTTGAGAAAATCAATGTTTTTTTAGTAACCACTGTTTTAGGCCAAGTTAGTGTGATTGCAAATAACATGTTTTTTCTGAAAGACTAGCAGTAATTCATTGGAAAAATAGCTTGGTTTCATTGCAATTCAGTGTTTTACATTTGTTTAAAGCATTTTTATGTGAGTTTATTCGACTGTTTTTGAGAAAATCAATGTTTTTTTAGTAAACACTGCTTTAGGCATTGTTAGTGTGATTGCAAATAACATGTTTTTTCTGAAAAACTAGCAGTAATTCTTTGGAAAAATTGCTTGGTTTCATTGCAATTCAGTGTTTTACATTGCTTTAAAGCATTTTTATGTGAGTTTAATCGACTGTTTTTGAGAAAATCAATGCTTTTTTAGTAAACACTGTTTCAGGTCAAGTTAGTGTGATTGCAAATAACATGTTTTTTCTGAAAAACTAGCAGTAATTCTTTGAAAAAATTGCTTGGTTTCATTGCAATTCAGTGTATTACATTGGTTTAAAGCATTTTTATGTGAGTTTAATCGACTGATTTTGAGAAAATCAATGTTTTTTAGTAAACACTGTTTTAGGCATAGTTAGTGTGATTGCAAATAACATGTTTTTTCTGAAAAACTAGCAGTAATTCATTGGAAAAACTGCTTGGTTTTATTGCAATTCAGTGTTTTACATTGCTTTAAAGCATTTTTATGTGAGTTTAATCGACTGTTTTTGAGAAAATCAATGCTTTTTTAGTAAACACAGTTTTAGGCCAAGTTAGTGTGATTGCAAATAACATGTTTTGTCTGAAAAACTAGCAGTAATTCTTTGAAAAAACTGCTTGGTTTCATTGCAATTCAGTGTTTTACATTGGTTTAAAGCATTGTTATGTGAGTTTAATCCACTGTTTTTGAGAAAATCAATGTTTTTTTAGTAAACACTGTTTTAGGCCAAGTTAGTGTGATTGCAAATAACAAGTTTTTTCTGAAAAACTAGCAGTAATTCATTGGAAAAATTGCTTGGTTTCATTGCAATTCAGTGTTTTACATTGGTTTAAAGCATTTTTATGTGAGTTTAATCGACTGTTTTTGAGAAAATCAATGTTGTTTTTAGTAAACACTGTTTTAGGCCAAGTTAGTGTAATTGCAAATAACATATTTTTACTGAAAAACTAGCAGTAATTCATTAGAAAAATTGTTTGGTTTCATTGCAATTCAGTGTTTTACATTGGTTTAAAGCATTTTGATGTGAGTTTAATCGACTGTTCTTGAGAAAATCAATGTTTTTTTAGTAAACACTGTTTTAGGTCAAGTTAGTGCGATTGCAAATAACATGTTTTTTCTGAAAAACTAGCTGTAATTCATTGAAAAAATTGCTTGGTTTCATTGCAATTCAGTGTTTTACATTGGTTTAAAGCATTTTTATGTGAGTTTAATCGACTGATTTTGAGAAAATCAATGTTTTTTTAGTAACCACTGTTTTAGGCCAAGTTAGTGTGATTGCTAATAACATGTTTTTTCTGAAGAACTAGCAGTAATTCATTGGAAAAATTGCTTGGTTTCATTGCAATTCAGTGTTTTACATTTGTTTAAAGCATTTTTATGTGAGTTTATTCGACTGTTTTTGAGAAAATCAATGTTTTTTTAGTAAACACTGTTTTAGGCCAAGTTAGTGTGATTGCAAATAACATGTTTTTTCTGAAAAACTAGCAGAAATTTTTTGGAAAAATTGCTTGGTTTCATTGCAATTCAGTGTTTTACATTGCTCTAAAGCATTTTTATGTGAGTTTAATCGACTGATTTTGAGAAAATCAATGTTTTTTTAGTAAACACTGTTTTAGGCCAAGTTAGTGTGATTGCAAATAACATGTTTTTTCTGAAAAACTAGCAGTAATTCTTTGGAAAAATTGGTTGGTTTCATTGCAATTCAGTGTTTTACATTGCTTTAAAGCATTTTTAGGTGAGTTTAATCGACTGTTTTTGAAAAAATCAATGCTTTTTTAGTAAACACTGTTTTAGGTCAAGTTAGTGTGATTGCAAATAACATGTTTTTTCTGAAAAACTAGCAGTAATTCTTTGAAAAAATTGCTTGGTTTCATTGCAATTCAGTGTATTACATTGGTTTAAAGCATTTTTATGTGAGTTTAATCGACTGATTTTGAGAAAATCAATGTTTTATAGTAAACACTGTTTTAGGCATAGTTAGTGTGATTGCAAATAACATGCTTTTTCTGAAAAACTAGCAGTAATTCATTGGAAAAACTGCTTGTTTTCATTGCAATTCAGTGTTTTACATTGGTTTAAAGCACTTTTATGTGAGTTTAGTCGACTGTTTTTGAGAAAATCAATGTTTTTTTAGTAAACCTGTTTTAGGCCAAGTTAGTGTGATTGCAAATAACATGTTTTTTCTGAAAAACTAGCAGTAATTCATTGAAAAAATTGCTTGGTTTCATTGCAATTCAGTGTTTTACATTGCTTTAAAGCATTTTTATGTGAGTTTAATCGACTGTTTTTGAGAAAATCAATGTTTTTTTAGTAACCACTGTTTTAGGCCAAGTTAGTGTGATTGCAAATAACATGTTTTTTCTGAAAGACTAGCAGTAATTCATTGGAAAAATAGCTTGGTTTCATTGCAATTCAGTGTTTTACATTTGTTTAAAGCATTTTTATGTGAGTTTATTCGACTGTTTTTGAGAAAATCAATGTTTTTTTAGTAAACACTGCTTTAGGCATTGTTAGTGTGATTGCAAATAACATGTTTTTTCTGAAAAACTAGCAGTAATTCTTTGGAAAAATTGCTTGGTTTCATTGCAATTCAGTGTTTTACATTGCTTTAAAGCATTTTTATGTGAGTTTAATCGACTGTTTTTGAGAAAATCAATGCTTTTTTAGTAAACACTGTTTCAGGTCAAGTTAGTGTGATTGCAAATAACATGTTTTTTCTGAAAAACTAGCAGTAATTCTTTGAAAAAATTGCTTGGTTTCATTGCAATTCAGTGTATTACATTGGTTTAAAGCATTTTTATGTGAGTTTAATCGACTGATTTTGAGAAAATCAATGTTTTTTAGTAAACACTGTTTTAGGCATAGTTAGTGTGATTGCAAATAACATGTTTTTTCTGAAAAACTAGCAGTAATTCATTGGAAAAACTGCTTGGTTTTATTGCAATTCAGTGTTTTACATTGGTTTAAAGCATTTTTATGTGAGTTTAGTCGACTGTTTTTGAGAAAATCAATGTTTTTTTAGTAAACACTGTTTTAGGCCAAGTTAGTGTGATTGCAAATAACATGTTTTTTCTGAAAAACTAGCAGTAATTCATTGGAAAAACTGCTTGGTTTCATTGCAATTCAGTGTTTTACATTGGTTTAAAGCTTTTTTATGGGAGTTTAATCCACTGTTTTTGAGAAAATCAATGTTTTTTAAGTAAACACTGTTTTAGGCCAAGTTAGTGTGATTGAAAATAACATGTTTTTTCTGAAAAACTAGCAGTAATTCTTTGGAAAAATTACTTGGTTTCATTGCAATTCAGTGTTTTACATTGGTTTAAAGCATTTTTATGTGAGTTTATTCGACTGTTTTTGAGAAAATCAATTTTTTTTTTAGTAAACACTGTTTTAGGCATAGTTAGTGTGATTGCAAATAACATGTTTTTTTCTGAAAAACTAGCAGTAATTCTTTGGAAAAATTGCTTGGTTTCATTGCAATTCAGTGTTTTACATTGCTTTAAAGCATTTTTCTGTGAGTTTAATCGACTGTTTTTGAGAAAATCAATGCTTTTTTAGTAAACACAGTTTTAGGCCAAGTTAGTGTGATTGCAAATAACATGTTTTGTCTGAAAAACTAGCAGTAATTCTTTGAAAAAATTGCTTGGTTTCATTGCAATTCTGTGTATTACATTGGTTTAAAGCATTTTTATGTGAGTTTAATCGACTGATTTTGAGAAAATCAATGTTTTTTTAGTAAACACTGTTTTAGGCATAGTTAGTGTGATTGCAAATAACATGTTTTTTCTGAAAAACTAGCAGTAATTCATTGGAAAAACTGCTTGGTTTCATTGCAATTCAGTGTTTTACATTGGTTTAAAGCATTTTTATGTGAGTTTAGTCGACTGTTTTTGAGAAAATCAATGTTTTTTTAGTAACCACTGTTTTAGGCCAAGTTAGTGTGATTGCAAATAACATGTTTTTCTGAAAAACTAGCAGTGATTCTTTGGAAAAATTGCTTGGTTTCATTGCACATCAGTGTTTTACATTGGTTTAAAGCATTTTTATGTGAGTTTAATCGACTGTTTTTGAGAAAATCAATGTTTTTTTAGTAAACACTGTTTTAGGCCAAGTTAGTGTGATTGCAAATAACATGTTTTTTCTGAAAAACTAGCAGCAATTCATTGGAAAAACTGCTTGGTTTCATTGCAATTCAGTGTTTTACATTGGTTTAAAGCATTTTTATGTGAGTTTAATCGACTGATTTTAAGAAAATCAATGTTCTTTTAGTAAACACTGTTTTAGGCCAAGTTAGTGTGATTGCAAATAACATGTTTTTTCTGAAAAACTAGCAGTAATTCTTTGAAAAAATTGCTTGGTTTCATGGCAATTTGGTGTATTACATTTGTTTAAAGCTTTTTTATGTGAGTTTAATCGACAGTTTTTGAGAAAATCAATGTTTTTTTAGTAAACACTGTTTTAGGCAAAGTTAGTGTGATTGCAAATAAAATGTTTTTTCTGAAAAACTAGCAGTAATTCATTGGAAAAACTGCTTGGTTTCATTGCAATTCAGTGTTTTACATTGGTTTAAAGCATTTTTATGTGAGTTTAATTGACTGATTTTGAGAAAATGAATGTTTTTTTAGTAAAACACTGTTTTAGGCCAATTTAGAGTGATTGCAAATAACAATTTTTTTCTGAAAAACTAGCAGTAATTCTTTGGAAAAATTGCTTGGTTTCATTGCAATTCAGTGTTTTACATTGGTTTAAAGCATTTTTATGTGAGTTTAATCGACTGTTTTTGAGAAAATCAATGTTTTTTTAGTAAACACTGTTTTAGGCCAAGTTAGTGTGATTGCAAATAACATGTTTTTTCTGAAAAACTAGCAGTAATTCATTGGAAAAACTGCTTGGTTTCATTGCAATTCAGTGTTTTACATTGGTTTAAAGCATTTTTATGTGAGTTTAATCGACTGATTTTAAGAAAATCAATGTTCTTCTAGTAAACACTGTTTTAGGCCAAGTTAGTGTGATTGCAAATAACATGTTTTTTCTGAAAAACTAGCAGTAATTCTTTGAAAAAATTGCTTGGTTTCATGGCAATTTGGTGTATTACATTTGTTTAAAGCATTTTTATGTGAGTTTAATCGACAGTTTTTGAGAAAATCAATGTTTTTTTAGTAAACACTGTTTTAGGCAAAGTTAGTGTGATTGCAAATAAAATGTTTTTTCTGAAAAACTAGCAGTAATTCATTGGAAAAACTGCTTTGTTTCATTGCAATTCAGTGTTTTACATTGGTTTAAAGCATTTTTATGTGAGTTTAATTGACTGATTTTGAGAAAATGAATGTTTTTTTAGTAAAACACTGTTTTAGGCCAATTTAGTGTGATTGCAAATAACATGTTTTTTCTGAAAAACTAGCAGTAATTCTTTTGAAAATTTGCTTGGTTTCATTGCAATTCAGTGTTTTACATTGGTTTAAAGCATTTTTATGTGAGTTTAATCGACTGATTTTGAGAAAATCAATGTTTTTTTAATAAACACTGTTTTAGGCCAAGTTAGTGTGATTGCAAATAACATCTTTTTTCTGAAAAACTAGCAGTAATTCTTTGAAAAAATTGCTTGGTTTCATTGCACATCAGTGTTTTACATTGGTTTAAAGCATTTTAATGTGAGTTTAATCGACTGTTTTTGAGAAAATCAATGTTTTTCTTAGTAAACACTGTTTAAGGCCAAGTTAGTGTGATTGCAAATAACATGTTTTTTCTGAAAAACTAGCTGTAATTCATTGGAAAAACGGCTTGGTTTCATTGCAATTCAGTGTTTTACATTGGTTTAAAGCATTTTTATGTGAGTTTAATTGACTGATTTTGAGAAAATGAATGTTTTTTTAGTAAACACTGTTTTAGGCCAAGTTAGTTTGATTGCAAATAACATGTTTTTTCTGGAAAACTAGCAGTAATTCTTTGGAAAAATTGCTTGGTTTCATTGCAATTCAGTGTTTTACATTGGTTTAAAGCATTTTTATGTGAATTTAATCGACTGATTTTGAGAAAATCAATGTTTTTTTAGTAAACACTGTTTTAGGCCCAGTTAGTGTGATTGCAAATAACATCTTTTTTCTGAAAAACTAGCAGTAATTCATTGGAAAAACTGCTTGGTTTCATTGCAATTCAGTGTTTTACATTGGTTTAAAGCATTTTTATGTGAGTTTAGTCGACTGTTTTTGAGAAAATCAATGTTTTTTTAGTAAACACTGTTTTAGGCATAATTAGTGTGATTGCAAATAACATGTTTTTCTGAAAAACTAGCAGTGATTCTTTGGAAAAATTGCTTGGTTTCATTGCACATCAGTGTTTTACATTGGTTTAAAGCATTTTTATGTGAGTTTAATCGACTGTTTTTGAGAAAATCAATGTTTTTTTAGTAAACACTGTTTTAGGCCAAGTTAGTGTGATTGCAAATAACATGTTTTTTCTGAAAAACTAGCAGTAATTCATTGGAAAAACTGCTTGGTTTCATTGCAATTCAGTGTTTTACATTGGTTTAAAGCATTTTTATGTGAGTTTAATCGACTGATTTTAAGAAAATCAATGTTCTTCTAGTAAACACTGTTTTAGGCCAAGTTAGTGTGATTGCAAATAACATGTTTTTTCTGAAAAACTAGCAGTAATTCTTTGAAAAAATTGCTTGGTTTCATGGCAATTTGGTGTATTACATTTGTTTAAAGCATTTTTATGTGAGTTTAATCGACAGTGATTGAGAAAATCAATGTTTTTTTAGTAAACACTGTTTTAGGCAAAGTTAGTGTGATTGCAAATAAAATGTTTTTTCTGAAAAACTAGCAGTAATTCATTGGAAAAACTGCTTTGTTTCATTGCAATTCAGTGTTTTACATTGGTTTAAAGCATTTTTATGTGAGTTTAATTGACTGATTTTGAGAAAATGAATGTTTTTTTAGTAAAACACTGTTTTAGGCCAATTTAGTGTGATTGCAAATAACATGTTTTTTCTGAAAAACTAGCAGTAATTCTTTTGAAAATTTGCTTGGTTTCATTGCAATTCAGTGTTTTACATTGGTTTAAAGCATTTTTATGTGAGTTTAATCGACTGATTTTGAGAAAATCAATGTTTTTTTAATAAACACTGTTTTAGGCCAAGTTAGTGTGATTGCAAATAACATCTTTTTTCTGAAAAACTAGCAGTAATTCTTTGAAAAAATTGCTTGGTTTCATTGCACATCAGTGTTTTACATTGGTTTAAAGCATTTTAATGTGAGTTTAATCGACTGTTTTTGAGAAAATCAATGTTTTTCTTAGTAAACACTGTTTAAGGCCAAGTTAGTGTGATTGCAAATAACATGTTTTTTCTGAAAAACTAGCTGTAATTCATTGGAAAAACGGCTTGGTTTCATTGCAATTCAGTGTTTTACATTGGTTTAAAGCATTTTTATGTGAGTTTAATTGACTGATTTTGAGAAAATGAATGTTTTTTTAGTAAACACTGTTTTAGGCCAAGTTAGTTTGATTGCAAATAACATGTTTTTTCTGGAAAACTAGCAGTAATTCTTTGGAAAAATTGCTTGGTTTCATTGCAATTCAGTGTTTTACATTGGTTTAAAGCATTTTTATGTGAATTTAATCGACTGATTTTGAGAAAATCAATGTTTTTTTAGTAAACACTGTTTTAGGCCCAGTTAGTGTGATTGCAAATAACATCTTTTTTCTGAAAAACTAGCAGTAATTCTTTGAAAAAATTGCTTGGTTTCATTGCACATCAGTGTTTTACATTGGTTTAAAGCATTTTTATGTGAGTTTAATTGACTGTTTTTGAGAAAATCAATGTTTTTTTAGTACACACTGTTTTAGGTCAAGTTAGTGCGATTGCAAATAACATGTTTTTTCTGAAAATCTAGCAGAATTTCATTGGAAAAATTGCTTGGTTTCATTGCAATTCAGTGTTTTACATTGGTTTAAAGCATTTTTATGTGAGTTTAATCGACTGTTTTTGAGAAAATCAATGTTTTTTTAGTAAACACTGTTTTAGGCCAAGTTAGTGTGATTGCAAATAACATGTTTTTTCTGAAAAACTAGCAGTAATTCTTTGATAAAATTGCTTGGTTTCATTGCAATTCAGTGTTTTACATTGCTTTAAAGCATTTTTATGTGAGATTAATCGACTGTTTTTGAGAAAATCAATGTTTTTTTAGTAAACACTGTTTTAGGCATAGTTAGTGTGATTGCAAATAACATCTTTTTTCTGAAAAACCAGCAGTAATTCTTTGGAAATATTGCTTGGTTTCATTGCAATTCAGTGTTTTACATTGGTTTAAAGCATTTTTATGTGAGTTTAATCGAGTGTTTTTGAGAAAATCAATGTTTTTTTAGTATACACTGTTTTAGGCCAAGTTAGTGTGATTGCAAATAACATGTTTTTTCTGAAAAACTTTCAGTAATTCATTGGAAAAACTGCTTGGTTTCATTGCAATTCAGTGTTTTACTTTGGTTTAAAGCATTTTTATGTGAGTTTAATCGACTGATTTTGAGAAAATCAATGTTCTTTTAGTAAACACTGTTTTAGGCCAAGTTAGTTTGATTGCAAATAACATGTTTTTTCTGAAAAACTAGCAGTAGTTCTTTGGAAAAATTGATTGGTTTCATTGCAATTCAGTGTTTTACATTGGTTTAAAGCATTTTTATGTGAGTTTAATCGACTGATTTTGAGAAAATCAATGTTTTTTTAGTAAACACTGTTTTAGACCAAGTTAGTGTGATTGCAAATAACATGTTTTTTCAGGAAAACTAGCAGTAATTCTTTGGAAAAATTGCTTGGTTTCATTGCATTTCAGTGTTTTACATTGGTTTAAAGCATTTTTATGTGAATTTAATCGACTGATTTTGAGAAAATGAATGTTTTTTTAGTAAACACTGTTTTAGGCCAAGTTAGTGTGATTGCAAATAACATGTTTTTTCTGGAAAACTAGCAGCAATTCTTTGGAGAAATTGCTTGGTTTCATTGCAATTCAGTGTTTTACATTGGTTTAAAGCATTTTTATGTGAGTTTAATTGACTGATTTTGAGAAAATGAATGTTTTTTTAGTAAAACACTGTTTTAGGCCAATTTAGTGTGATTGCAAATAACATGTTTTTTCTGAAAAACTAGCAGTAATTCTTTTGAAAATTTGCTTGGTTTCATTGCAATTCAGTGTTTTACATTGGTTTAAAGCATTTTTATGTGAGTTTAATCGACTGATTTTGAGAAAATCAATGTTTTTTTAATAAACACTGTTTTAGGCCAAGTTAGTGTGATTGCAAATAACATCTTTTTTCTGAAAAACTAGCAGTAATTCTTTGAAAAAATTGCTTGGTTTCATTGCACATCAGTGTTTTACATTGGTTTAAAGCATTTTGATGTGAGTTTAATCGACTGTTTTTGAGAAATTCAATGTTTTTCTTAGTAAACACTGTTTAAGGCCAAGTTAGTGTGATTGCAAATAACATGTTTTTTCTGAAAAACTAGCAGTAATTCATTGGAAAAACTGCTTGGTTTCATTGCAATTCAGTGTTTTACATTGGTTTAAAGCATTTTTATGTGAGTTTAATCGACTGATTTTGAGAAAATCAATGTTTTCTTAGTAAACACTGTTTTAGGCCAAGTTAGTGTGATTGCAAATAACATGTTTTTTCTGAAAAACTAGCAGTAATTCTTTGGAAAAATTGCTTGGTTTCATTGCAATTCAGTGTTTTACATTGCTTTAAAGCATTTTTATGTGAGTTTAATCGACTGATTTTGAGAAAATCAATGTTTTTTTAGTAAACACTGTTTTAGACCAAGTTAGTGTGATTGCAAATAACATGTTTTTTCAGGAAAACTAGCAGTAATTCCTTGGAAAAATTGCTTGGTTTCATTGCATTTCAGTGTTTTACATTGGTTTAAAGCATTTTTATGTGAATTTAATCGACTGATTTTGAGAAAATGAATGTTTTTTAAGTAAACACTGTTTTAGGCCAAGTTAGTGTGATTGCAAATAACATGTTTTTTCTGAAAAACTAGCAGTAATTCTTTGAAAAAATTGCTTGGTTTCATGGCAATTTGGTGTATTACATTTGTTTAAAGCATTTTTATGTGAGTTTAATCGACAGTTTTTGAGAAAATCAATGTTTTTTTAGTAAACACTGTTTTAGGCAAAGTTAGTGTGATTGCAAATAAAATGTTTTTTTCTGAAAAACTAGCAGTAATTCATTGGAAAAACTGCTTGGTTTCATTGCAATTCAGTGTTTTACATTGGTTTAAAGCATTTTTATGTGAGTTTAATTGATTGATTTTGAGAAAATGAATGTTTTTTTAGTAAAACACTGTTTTAGGCCAATTTAGTGTGATTGCAAATAACATGTTTTTTCTGAAAAACTAGCAGTAATTCTTTTGAAAATTTGCTTGGTTTCATTGCAATTCAGTGTTTTACATTGGTTTAAAGCATTTTTATGTGAGTTTAATCGACTGATTTTGAGAAAATCAATGTTTTTTTAATAAACACTGTTTTAGGCCAAGTTAGTGTGATTGCAAATAACATCTTTTTTCTGAAAAACTAGCAGTAATTCTTTGAAAAAATTGCTTGGTTTCATTGCACATCAGTGTTTTACATTGGTTTAAAGCATTTTGATGTGAGTTTAATCGACTGTTTTTGAGAAAATCAATGTTTTTCTTAGTAAACACTGTTTAAGGCCAAGTTAGTGTGATTGCAAATAACATGTTTTTTCTGAAAAACTAGCAGTAATTCATTGGAAAAACTGCTTGGTTTCATTGCAATTCAGTGTTTTACATTGGTTTAAAGCATTTTTATGTGAGTTTAATCGACTGATTTTGAGAAAATCAATGTTCTTTTAGTAAACACTGTTTTAGGCCAAGTTAGTGTGATTGCAAATAACATGTTTTTTCTGAAAAACTAGCAGTAATTCTTTGGAAAAAATGCTTGGTTTCATTGCAATTCAGTGTTTTACATTGGTTTAAAGCATTTTTATGATGTGAGTTTAAGCGACTGTTTTTGAGAAAATCAATGTTTTTTTAGTAAACACTGTTTTAGGCCAAGTTAATGTGATTGCAAATAACATGTTTTTTCTGAAAAACAAGCAGTAATTCATTGGAAAAACTGCTTGGTTTCATTGCAATTCAGTGTTTTACATTGGTTTAAAGCATTTTTATGTGAGTTTAAGCGACTGTTTTTGAGAAAATCAATGTTTTTTTAGTAAAGACTGTTTTAGGCCTAGTTAGTGTGATTGCAAATAACATGTTTTTTCTGAGAAACTAGCAGTAATTCTTTGCAAAAATTGCTTGGTTTCATTGCAATTCAGTGTTTTACATTGGTTTAAAGCATTTTTATGTGAGTTTAATCGACTGTTTTTGAGAAAATCAATGTTTTTTTAGTAAACACTGTATTAGGCCAAGTTAATGTAATTGCAAATAACATGTTTTTTCTGAAAATCTAGCAGTAATTCATTGGAAAAATTGCTTGTTTTCATCGCAATTCAGTGTTTTACATTGGTTTAAAGCATTTTTATGTGAGTTTAATCGACTGTTTTTGAGAAAATCAATGTTTTTTTAGTAAAAACTGTTTTAGGCCTAGTTAGTGTGATTGCAAATAACATGTTTTTTCTGAAAAACTAGCAGTAATTCATTGGAAAAATTGCTTGGTTTCATTGCAATTCAGTGTTTTACATTGGTTTAAAGCATTTTTATGTGAGTTTAATCGACTGTTTTTAAGAAAATCAATGTTTTTTTAGTAAACACTGTTTTAGGGCAAGTTAGTGTGATTGCAAATAACATGTTTTTTCTGAAAAACTAGCAGTAATTCATTGGAAAAATTGCTTGTTTTCATTGCAATTCAGTGTTTTACATTGGTTTAAAGCATTTTTAATTGAGTTTCGTCGACTCTTTTTGCGAAAATCAATGTTTTTTTAGTAAACACTGTTTTAGGCCAAGTTAGTGTGAATGCAAATGACATATTTTTTCTGAAAAACTAGCAGTAATTCTATGGAAAAATTGCTTGTTTTCATTGCATTTCAGTGTTTTACATTGGTTTAAAGCATTTTTATGTGAGTTTAATCGACTGTTTTTGAGAAAATCATTGTTTTGTTAGTAAACACTGTTTTAGGCCAAGTTAGTGTGATTGCAAATAACATGTTTTTTCTGAGAAACTAGCAGTAATTCTTTGGAAAAATTGCTTGGTTTCATTGCAATTCAGTGTTTTACATTGGTTTAAAGCATTTTTATGTGAGTTTAATTGACTGTTTTTGAGAAAATCAATGTTTGTTTAGAAAACACTGTTTTAGGCCAAGTTAGTTTGATTGCAAATAACATGTTTTTTCTGAAAAACTAGCAGTAATTCTTTGGAAAAATTGCTTGGTTTCATTGCAATTCAGTGTTTTACATTGGTTTAAAGCATTTTTATGTGAGTTTAATCGACTGTTTTTGAGAAAATCAATGTTTTTTTAGTAAACACTGTATTAGGCCAAGTTAATGTAATTGCAAATAACATGTTTTTTCTGAAAACCTAGCAGTAATTCATTGGAAAAATTGCTTGTTTTCATCGCAATTCAGTATTTTACATTGGTTTAAAGCATTTTTATGTGAGTTTAGTCGACTGTTTTTGAGAAAATCAATGTTTTTTTAGTAAAGACTGTTTTAGGCCTAGTTAGTATGATTGCAAATAACATGTTTTTTCTGAAAAACTAGCAGTAATTCTTTGGAAAAATTGCTTGGTTCCATTGCAATTCAGTGTTTTACATTGGTTTAAAGCATTTTTATGTGAGTTTAATCGACTGTTTTTGAGAAAATCAATGTTTTTTTAGTAAACACTGTTTTAGGCCAAGTTAGTGTGATTGCAAATAACATGTTTTTTTCTGAAAAACTAGCAGTAATTCTTTGGAAGAACTGCTTGGTTTCATTGCAATTCAGTGCTTTACATTGGTTTAAAGCATTTTTATAATGTGAGTTTAAGCGACTGTTTTTGAGAAAATCAATGTTTTTTTAGTAAACACTGTTTTAGGCCAAGTTAATGTGATTGCAAATAACATGTTTTTTTCTGAAAAGCAAGCAGTAATTCATTGGAAAAATTGCTTGGTTTCATTGCAATTCAGTGTTTTACATTGGTTTAAAGCATTTTTATGTGAGTTTAAGCGACTGTTTTTGAGAAAATCAATGTTTTTTTAGTAAAGGCTGTTTTAGGCCAAGTTAGTGTGATTGCAAATAACATGTCTTTTCTGGAAAACTAGCAGTAATTCTTTGGAAAAATTGCTTGGTTTAATTGCAATTCAGTGTTTTACATTGGTCTAAAGCATTTCTATGTCAGTTTAATCGACTGTTTTTGAGAAAATCAATGTTTTTTTAGTAAACACTGTTTTAGGCCAAGTTAGTGTGATTGCAAGTAACATGTTTTTCTGAAAAACTAGCAGTAATTCTTTGGACAAACTGCTTGGTTTCATTGCAATTCAGTGTTTTACATTGGTTTAAAGCATTTTTATGTGAGTTTAGTCGACTGTTTCTGAGAAAATCAATGTTTTTATAGTAAACACTGTTTTAGGCCAAGTTAGTGTGATTGCAAATAACATGTTTTTACTGAAAAACTAGCAGTAATTCTTTGGAAAAATTGCTTGGTTTCATTGCAATTCAGTGTTTTACATTGGTTTGAAGCATTTCTATGTGAGTTTAATCGACTTTTTTTGAGAAAATGAATGTTTTTTTAGTAAACACTGTTTTAGGCCAAGTTAGTGTGATTGCAAATAACATGTTTTTTCTGAAAAACTAGCAGTAATTCATTGGAAAAATTGCTTGGTTTCATTGCAATTCAGTGTTTTACATTGGTTTAAAGCATTTTTATGAGAGTTTAATCGACTGTTTTTGAGAAAATCAATGTTTTTTTAGTAAACACTGTTTTAGGCCAAGTTAATGTGATTGCAAATAACATGTTTTTTCTGAAAAACTAGTTCCATTGAATTACTGCTAGTTTTTTTGAAATAACATATCATTTGCAATCATACTAACTTGGCCTAAAACAGTGTTTACTAAAAAAACATTGATTTTCTCAAAAACTGTCGATTAAAATCACATGAAAATGATTTAAAACGACGTATTGTACAGAAATACAATAAAACCAAGCACATTTTCCATTGAATTACTGCTACTTTTTCTGAAATAACACATCATTTGCAATCATACTAACTTGGCCTAAAACATTGTTTACTGAAAAAACATTGATATTCTCAAAAACTGTCGATTAAATTCACATGAAAATGTTTTAAAACGACGTAATGTACAGAAATACAATAAAACCAAGCATTTTTTCCATTGAATTACTGCTAGTTTTCTTGAAATAACATATCATTTGCAATCATACTAGCTTGGCCTGAAACACTGTTTACTAAAAAAATATTGATTTCCTCAAAAACTGTTGATTAAAATCACATGAAAATGTTAAAAAACGACGTAATGTACAGAAATACAATAAAAACAAGCATTTTTTCCATTGAATTACTGCTAGTTTTTCTGTAATAACACATCATTTGCAATCATACTAACTTGGCCTAAAACATTGTTTACTGAAAAAACATTGATATTCTCAAAAACTGTCGATTAAATTCACATGAAAATGTTTTAAAACGACCTAATGTACAGAAATACAATAAAACCAAGCACTTTTTCCATTGAATTACTGCTAGTTTTTTTGAAATAACATATCATTTGCAATCATACTAACTTAGCCTAAAACAGTGTTAACTAAAAAGACATTGATTTTCTCAAAAACTGTCGATTAAATTCACATGAAAATGTTCAAAAACGACGAAATGAACAGAAATACAATAAAACCAAGCAATTTTTCCATTGAATTACTGCTAGTTTTTTTGAAATAACATGCCATTTGCAATCATACTAACTTGGCCTGAAACAGTGTTTACTAAAAAAACATTGATTTTCTCAAAAACTGTCGATTAAAATCACATGAAAATGATTTAAAACGACGTATTGTACAGAAATACAATAAAACCAAGCACTTTTTCCATTGAATTAATGCTAGTTTTTCTGAAATAACAAATCTCTTGCAATCATACTAACTTGGCCTAAAACATTGTTTGCTAAAAAAATATTGATTTCCTCAAAAACTGTTGATTAAAATCACATGAAAATGTTTAAAAACGACGTAATGTACAGAAATACAATAAAACCAAGCTTTTTTTCCATTGAATTACTGCTAGTTTTTCTGAAATAACACATCATTTGCAATCATACTAACTTGGCCTAAAACATTGTTTACTGAAAAAACATTGATATTCTCAAAAACTGTCGATTAAATTCACATGAAAATGTTTTAAAACGACGTAATGTACAGAAATACAATAAAACCAAGCACTTTTTCCATTGAATTACTGCTACTTTTTTTGAAATAACATATCATTTGCAATCATACTAACTTGGCCTAAAACAGTGTTTTCGAAAAAGACATTGATTTTCTCAAAAACTGTCGATAAAATTCACATGAAAATGTTTTAAAACGACCTAATGTACAGACATACAATAAAACCAAGCACTTTTTCCATTGAATTACTGCTAGTTTTTTTGAAATAACATATCATTTGCAATCATACTAACTTAGCCTAAAACAGTGTTAACTAAAAAGACATTGATTTTCTCAAAAACTGTCGATTAAATTCACATGAAAATGTTTAAAAACGACGTAATGAACAGAAATACAATAAAACCAAGCAATTTTTCCATTGAATTACTGCTAGTTTTTTTGAAATAACATATCATTTGCAATCATACTAACTTGGCCTGAAACAGTGTTTACTAAAAAAACATTGATTTTCTCAAAAACCGTCAATTAAAATCACATGAAAATGATTTAAAACGACGTATTGTACAGAAATACAATAAAACCAAGCACTTTTTCCATTGAATTACTGCTAGTTTTTCTGAAATAACATATCATTTGCAATCATACTAACTTGGCCTAAAACAGTGTTTACTAAAAAGACATTGATTTTCTCAAAAACTGTCGATTAAAATCACATGAAAATGCTGTAAAACGATGTATTGTACAGAAATACAATAAAACGAAGCACTTTTTCCATTGAATTAATGCTAGTTTTTCTGAAATAACAAATCTTTTTCAATCATACTAACTTGGCCTAAAACATTGTTTGCTAAAAAAATATTGATTTCCTCAAAAACTGTTGATTAAAATCACATGAAAATGTTTAAAAACGACGTAATGCACAGAAATACAATAAAACCAAGCTTTTTTTCCATTGAATTACTGCTAGTTTTTCTGAAATAACACATCATTTGCAATCTTACTAACTTGGCCTAAAACATTGTTTACTGAAAAAACATTGATATTCTCAAAAACTGTCGATTAAATTCACATGAAAATGTTTTAAAACGACGTAATGTACAGAAATACAATAAAACCAAGCACTTTTTCCATTGAATTACTGCTAGTTTTTTTGAAATAACATATCATTTGCAATCATACTAACTTGGCCTAAAACAGTGTTTACGAAAAAGACATTGATTTTCTCAAAAACTGTCGATTAAATTCACATGAAAATGTTTAAAAACGACGTAATGTACAGAAATACAATAAAACCAAGCAATTTTTCCATTGAATTACTGCTAGTTTTTTTGAAATAACATATCATTTGCAATCATACTAACTTGGCCTAAAACATTGTTTACTGAAAAAACATTGATATTCTCAAAAACTGTCGATTAAAATCACATGAAAATGCTTTAAAACGACGTATTGTACAGAAATATAATATTACCAAGCACTTTTTCCATTGAATTACTGCTAGTTTTTCTGAAATAACAAAACATTTGCAATCATACTAACTTGGCCTCAAACATTGTTTACTAACAAAACATTGATTTTCTCAAAAACTATCGATTAAATTCAAATGAAAATGTTTAAAAACGACGTATTGTACAGAAATACAATAAAACCAAGCACTTTTTCCATTGAATTACTGCTTGTTTTTTGAAATAACATATCATTTGCAATCATACTAACTTGGCCTAAAACAGTGTTTACTAAAAAGACATTGATTTTCTCAAAAACTGTCGATTAAATTCACATGAAAATGTTTAAAAACGACGTATTGTACAGAAATACAATAAAACCAAGCACTTTTTCCATTGAATTACTGCTTGTTTTTTGAAATAACATATCATTTGCAATCATACTAAGTTGGCCTAAAACAGTGTTTACTAAAAAAACATTGAGTTTCTCAAAAACGTTCGATTAAATTCACATGAAAATGTTTTAAAACGACGTAATGTACAGATCTACAATAAGACCAAGCACTTTTTCCATTCAATAACTGCTAGTTTTTCTGAAATAACATATCAACTGCAATCATACCAACTTGGCCTAAAAAATTGTTTACTAGAAAAACATTGATTTTCTCAAAAACTGTCGATTAATTTTACATGAAAATTCTTTAAAAAGACGTAATGTACAGAAATACAATAAAACCAAGCACTTTTTCCATTGAATTAATGCTAGTTTCTCTGAAAAAACATATAATTTAGAATCATACTAACTTGGCCTAAAACATTGTTTACCAAAAAAATATTGATTTTCTCAAAAACTATCGATTAAATTCACATGAAAATGTTTAAAAACGACGTAATGTACAGAAATACAATAAAACCAAGCAATTTTTCCATTGAATTACTGCTAGTTTTTTTGAAATAACATATCATTTGCAATCATACTAACTTGGCCTGAAACAGTGTTTACTAAAAAAACATTGATTTTCTCAAAAACTGTCGATTTAAATCACATGAAAATGCTTTAAAACGACGTAATGTACAGAGATACAATAACACCAAGCACTTATTCCATTCAATTACTGCTAGTTTCTCTGAAAAAACATATAATTTAGAATCATACTAACTTGGCCTAAAAAATTGTTTACCAAAAAAATATTGATTTTTTGAAAAACCGTCAATTAAAATCACATGAAAATGCTTTAAAACGACGTAATGTACAGAAATACAATAAGACCAAGCACTTATTCCATTCAATTACTGCTAGTTTTTCTGAAAAAACATGTAATTTACAATCATACTAACTCGGCCTAAAACATTGTTTACTAAAAAAATATTGATTTTCTCAAAAACTGTCGATTAAATTCACATGAAAATGTTTAAAAACGACGTAATGTACAGAAATACAATAAAACCAAGCAATTTTTCCATTGAATTACTGCTAGTTTTTTTGAAATAACATATCATTTGCAATCATACTAACTTGGCCTGAAACAGTGTTTACTAAAAAAACATTGATTTTCTCAAAAACTGTCGATTTAAATCACATGAAAATGCTTTAAAACGACGTAATGTACAGAGATACAATAAGACCAAGCACTTATTCCATTCAATTACTGCTAGTTTCTCTGAGAAAACATATCATTTGCAATCATACTAACTTGGCCTAAAACAGTGTTTACTAAAAAGACATCGATTTTCTCAAAAACTATCGAATAATTTTACATGAAAATGTTTAAAAACGACGTATTGTACAGAAATACAATAAAACCAAGCACTTTTTCCATTGAATTACTGCTTGTTTTTTGAAATAACATATCATTTGCAATCATACTAACTTGGCCTAAAACAATGTTTACTAAAAAAACATTGAGTTTCTCAAAAACGTTCGATTAAATTCACATGAAAATGTTTTAAAACGACGTAATGTACAGAAATACAATAAGACCAAGCACTTTTTCCATTCAATAACTGCTAGTTTTTCTGAAATAACATATCAACTGCAATCATACCAACTTGGCCTAAAACATTGTTTACTAAAAAACATTAATTTTCTCAAAAACTGTCGAATAATTTTACATGAAAATGCTTTAAAAAGACGTAATGTACAGAAATAGAATAAAACCAAGCACTTTTTCAATTGAATTAATGCTAGTTTATCTGAAATAACAAATCATTTGCAATCATACTAACTTGGCCTAAAACATTGTTTACTAAAAAAATATTGATTTTCTCAAAAACTGTCGATTAAATTCACATGAAAATGTTTAAAAACGACGTAATGTACAGAAATACAATAAAACCAAGCAATTTTTCCATTGAATTACTGCTAGTTTTTTTGAAATAACATATCATTTGCAATCATACTAACTTGGCCTGAAACAGTGTTTACTAAAAAAACATTGATTTTCTCAAAAACTGTCGATTTAAATCACATGAAAATGCTTTAAAACGACGTAATGTACAGAGATACAATAAGACCAAGCACTTATTCCATTCAATTACTGCTAGTTTCTCTGAGAAAACATATCATTTGCAATCATACTAACTTGGCCTAAAACAGTGTTTACTAAAAAGACATCGATTTTCTCAAAAACTATCGAATAATTTTACATGAAAATGTTTAAAAACGACGTATTGTACAGAAATACAATAAAACCAAGAACTTTTTCCATTGAATTACTGCTTGTTTTTTGAAATAACATATCATTTGCAATCATACTAACTTGGCCTAAAACAATGTTTACTAAAAAAACATTGAGTTTCTCAAAAACGTTCGATTAAATTCACATGAAAATGTTTTAAAACGACGTAATGTACAGAAATACAATAAGACCAAGCACTTTTTCCATTCAATAACTGCTAGTTTTTCTGAAATAACATATCAACTGCAATCATACCAACTTGGCCTAAAACATTGTTTACTAAAAAACATTAATTTTCTCAAAAACTGTCGAATAATTTTACATGAAAATGCTTTAAAAAGACGTAATGTACAGAAATAGAATAAAACCAAGCACTTTTTCAATTGAATTAATGCTAGTTTTTCTGAAATAACAAATCATTTGCAATCATACTAACTTGGCCTAAAACATTGTTTACTAAAAAAATATTGATTTTCTCAAAAACTGTCGATTAAATTCACATGAAAATGTTTAAAAACGACGTAATGTACAGAAATACAATAAAACCAAGCAATTTTTCCATTGAATTACTGCTAGTTTTTTTGAAATAACATATCATTTGCAATCATACTAACTTGGCCTGAAACAGTGTTTACTAAAAAAACATTGATTTTCTCACAAACTGTCGATTAATTTACCATAAAAATGTTTCGAAACGACGTATTGTACAGAAATACAATAAAACCAAGCCATTTTCTATTGGATGAATCCTAGTTTCTCTGAAATAACATATCATTTGCAATCATACTAACTTGGCCTAAAACAGTTTTTACTGAAAAAACATTGATTTTCTCAAAAACTGTCGATTAAATTCCCATAAAAATGTTTAAAAACGACGTATTGTACAGAAATGCAATAAAGCCAAGCATTTTTTCCATTGAATTACTGCTAGTTTTTCAGAACAAACATATCATCTGCAATCATACTAACTTGGCCTAAGACAGTGTTTTCTAAAAAGACATTGATTTTCTCACAAACTGTCGATTAAATTCCCATAAAAATGTGTTAAAACGACGTATTGTACAGAAATGCAATAAAACCAAGCATTTTTTCCATTGAATTACTGCTAGTTTTTCTGAAAAAGCATATAATTTGCAATCATACTAACTTGGCCTAAATTAGTGTTTACTAGCAAGACATTGATTTTCTCACAAACTGTCGATTAAATTCCCATGAAAATGTTTTAAAACGAAGTATTGTACGGAATTACAATAACACCAAGCCATTTTTCCATTGAATTAATGCTAGTTTTTCTGAAATAACATATCATTTGCAATCAGACTAACTTGGCCTAAATTAGTGTTTGCTAAAAAAACATTGATTTTCTCAAAGTCTTACGGTTAAATTCACATACAAATGTTTGAAAACGACACAATGTACGGAAATACAAGAAAACCAAGCACTTTTTCCATGGAACTAATTCTAGTTTTCTTTGAAATAACATATCATTTGCAATCATACTAACTTGGCCTCAAACAGTTTTTACTGCAAAAACATTGATTTTCTCAAAAACTGTCGATTAAATTCCCATAAAAATGTTTAAAAACGACGTATTGTACAGAAATACAATAAAACCAAGCCATGTGTCCATGGAATTAATGCTAGTTTTCTTTGAAATAACATATCATTTGCAATCATACTAACTTGGCCTAAAACAGTTTTTACTGAAAAAACATTGATTTTCTCAAAAACTGTCGATCAAATTCCCATAAAAATGTTTCAAAACGACGTATTGTACAGAAAAAAAATAAAACCAAGCCATTTTTCTATTGAATTACTGCTAGTTTTTCTGAAAAAGCATATCATTTGCAATCAGACTAACTCGGCCTAAAACAGTG
The DNA here is from genome assembly GCA_964019065.1 of Catostylus mosaicus. Taxonomy (NCBI): domain Eukaryota; kingdom Metazoa; phylum Cnidaria; class Scyphozoa; order Rhizostomeae; family Catostylidae; genus Catostylus; species Catostylus mosaicus. The sequence continues at coordinate 5,077,141 of OZ025192.1, read as the reverse complement.
TTTACTAAAAAAAACATTGATGTTCTCACAATCTGACGTTTGAAGTCACATAAAAATGTTTGAAAACGACGTAATGTACAGAAATACAATAAAACCAAGCACTTTTTCCATTGAATTACTGCTAGTTTTTTTTGAAATAACATATCATTTGCAATCATACTATTTTGGCCTAAATTAGTGTTTACTAAAAAGACATTGATTTTCTCACAAACTGTCGATTAAATTCCCATAAAAATGTTTCAAAACGACGTAATGTACAGAAATACAATAAAACCAAGCACTTTTTCCATTGAATTACTGCTAGTTTTTTTTGAAATAACATATCATTTCCAATCATACTAACTTGGCCTAAATTAGTGTTTACTAAAAAGACATTGATTTTCTCACAAACTGTCGATTAAATTCCCATAAAAATGTTTCAAAACGACGTATTGTACAGAAATGCAATAAAACCAAGCATTTTTTCCATTGAATTACTGCTAGTTTTTCTGAAAAAGCATATAATTTGCAATCATACCAACTTGGCCTAAATTAGTGTTTACTAACAAGACATTGATTTTCTCACAAACTGTCGATTAAATTCCCATGAAAATGTTTTAAAACGAAGTATTGTGCGGAAATACAATAACACCAAGCCATTTTTCCATTGAATTAATGCTAGTTTTTCTGAAATAACATATCATTTGCAATCAGACTAACTTGGCCTAAATTAGTGTTTGAAAACGACGTAATGTACAAAAATACAATAATACCAAGCACTTTTTCTATTGAATTACTGCTAGTTTTTCTCAAATACCATATCAGTTGCAATCATACTAACTTGGCCTAAATTAGTGTTTACTAAAAGGACATTGATTTTCTCACAAACTGTCGATTAAATTCCCATAAAAATGTTTTAAAACGACGTATTGTACAGAAATACAATAAAACCAAGCCATTTTTCCATTGAATTAATGCTAGTTTTTCTGAAATAACATATCACTTGCAATTATACTAACTTTGCCTAAATTAGTGTTTGCTAAAAAAAACATCGATTTTCTCAAAATCTGACGTTTAAAGTCACATAAAAATGTTTGAAAACGACGTAATGTACAGAAATACAATAAAACTAAGCCATTTTTCCATGGAATTAATGCTAGTTTTCTTTGAAATAACATATCATTTGCAATCATACTAACTTGGCCTAAATTAGTGTTTGCTAAAAAAACATTGATTTTCTCAAAGTCTTACGGTTAAATTCACATACAAATGTTTGAAAACGACACAATGTACGGAAATACAAGAAAACCAAGCACTTTTTCCATTGAATTACTGCTAGTTTTTTTTTAAATAACATATCATTTACAATCATACTAACTTGGCCGAAATTAGTGTTTACTAAAAAGACATTGATTTTCTCACAAACTGTCGATTAAATTCCCATAAAAATGTGTTGAAACGCCGTATTGTACAGAAATACAATAAAACCAAGCCATTTTTCTATTGAATGAATCCTAGTTTTTCTGAAATAACATATCACTTGCAATCATACTAACTTGGCCTAAAACAGTGTTTACTGAAAAAACATTGATTTTCTCAAAAACTGTCGATTAAATTCATATAAAAGTGTTTGAAAACGACGTAATGTACAGAAATACAATAAAACCAAGCACTTTTTCTATTGAATTACTTCTAGTTTCTCTGAAATAACAGATCATTTGCAATCAGACTAATTTGGCCTAAATTAGTGTTTACTAAAAAAACATTGATTTTCTCAAAATCAGACGATTAAAGTCACATAAAAATGTTTGAAAACGACGTAATGTACAGAAATACAATAAAACCACGCACTTTTTCCATTGAGTTACTGCTAGTTTTTCTGAAAAAGCATATCATTTGCAATCAGACTAACTTGGCCTTAATTAGTGTTTACTAAAAAGACATTGATTTTCTCACAAACTGTCGATTAATTTCCCATAAAAATGTTTCGAAACGACGTATTGTACAGAAATACAATAAAACCAAGCCATTTTTCCATTGGATGAATCCTAGTTTCTCTGAAATAACATATCATTTGCAATCACACTAACTTGGCCTAAAACAGTTTTTACTGAAAAAACATTGATTTTCTCAAAAACTGTCGATTAAATTCCCATAAAAATGTTTAAAATCGACGTATTGTACAGAAATGCAATAAAACCAAGCATTTTTTCCATTGAATTACTGCTAGTTTTTCTGAACAAACATTTCATCTGCAATCATACTAACTTGGCCTAAATTATTGTTTACTAAAAAGACATTGATTTTCTCACAAACTGTCGATTAAATTCCCATAAAAATGTGTTGAAACGCCGTATTGTACAGAAATACAATAAAACCAAGCCATTTTTCTATTGAATGAATCCTAGTTTTTCTGAAATAACATATCACTTGCAATCATACTAACTTGGCCTAAAACAGTGTTTACTGAAAAAACATTGATTTTCTCAAAAACTGTCGATTAAATTCATATAAAAGTGTTTGAAAACGACGTAATGTACAGAAATACAATAAAACCAAGCACTTTTTCTATTGAATTACTTCTAGTTTCTCTGAAATAACAGATCATTTGCAATCAGACTAATTTGGCCTAAATTAGTGTTTACTAAAAAAACATTGATTTTCTCAAAATCAGACGATTAAAGTCACATAAAAATGTTTGAAAACGACGTAATGTACAGAAATACAATAAAACCACGCACTTTTTCCATTGAATTACTGCCAGTTTTTCTGAAAAAGCATATCATTTGCAATCAGACTAACTTGGCCTTAATTAGTGTTTACTAAAAAGACATTGATTTTCTCACAAACTGTCGATTAAATTCCCATAAAAATGTTTCAAAACGACGTATTGTACAGAAATGCAATAAAACCAAGCATTTTTTCCATTGAATTACTGCTAGTATTTCTGAAAAAACATATCATTTCCAATCATACTAACTTGGCCTAAAACAGTGTTTACTAAAAAGACATTGATTTTCTCACAAACTGTCGATTAATTTCCCATAAAAATGTTTCGAAACGACGTATTGTACAGAAATACAATAAAACCAAGCCATTTTTCCATTGGATGAATCCTAGTTTCTCTGAAATAACATATCATTTGCAATCACACTAACTTGGCCTAAAACAGTTTTTACTGAAAAAACATTGATTTTCTCAAAAACTGTCGATTAAATTCCCATAAAAATGTTTAAAATCGACGTATTGTACAGAAATGCAATAAAACCAAGCATTTTTTCCATTGAATTACTGCTAGTTTTTCTGAACAAACATTTCATCTGCAATCATACTAACTTGGCCTAAATTATTGTTTACTAAAAAGACATTGATTTTCTCACAAACTGTCGATTAAATTCCCATAAAAATGTTTCAAAACGACGTATTGTACAGAAATGCAATAAAACCAAGCATTTTTTCCATTGAATTACTGCTAGTTTTTCTGATAAAACATATCATTTCCAATCATACTAACTTGGCCTAAAACAGTGTTTACTAAAAAGACATTGATTTTCTCACAAACTGTCGATTAAATTCCCATAAAAATGTTTTAAAACGACGTATTGTACAGAAATACAATAAAACCAAGCCATTTTTCCATTGAATGAATGCTAGTTTTTCTGAAATAACATATCACTTGCAATCATACTATTTTTTCCTAAATTAGTTTTTGCTAAAAAAACATTGATTTTCTCAAAATCTGACGTTTAAATTCACATAAAAATGTTTGAAAACGACGCAATGTACAAAAAAACAATAAAACCAAGCACTTTTTCCATTTAATTACGCCTAGTTTTTCTGACATTACATATCATTTGCAATCATATTAACTTGGCCTAAATTAGTGTTTGCTAAAAAAACATTGATTTTCTCAAAGTCTTACGGTTAAATTCACATACAAATGTTTGAAAACGACACAATGTACGGAAATACAATAAAACCAAGCACTTTTTCCATTGAATTACGCCTAGTTTTTCTGACATAACATATCATTTACAATCATACTAACTTGGCCGAAATTAGTGTTTACTAAAAAGACATTGATTTTCTCACAAACTGTCGATTAATTTCCCATAAAAATGTTTCGAAACGACGTATTGTACAGAAATACAATAAAACCAAGCCATTTTTCCATTGGATGAATCCTAGTTTCTCTGAAATAACATATCATTTGCAATCACACTAACTTGGCCTAAAACAGTTTTTACTGAAAAAACATTGATTTTCTCAAAAACTGTCGATTAAATTCCCATAAAAATGTTTAAAATCGACGTATTGTACAGAAATGCAATGAAACCAAGCATTTTTTCCATTGAATTACTGCTAGTTTTTCTGAACAAACATTTCATCTGCAATCATACTAACTTGGCCTAAATTATTGTTTACTAAAAAGACATTGATTTTCTCACAAACTGTCGATTAAATTCCCATAAAAATGTGTTGAAACGCCGTATTGTACAGAAATACAATAAAACCAAGCCATTTTTCTATTGAATGAATCCTAGTTTTTCTGAAATAACATATCACTTGCAATCATACTAACTTGGCCTAAAACAGTGTTTACTGAAAAAACATTGATTTTCTCAAAAACTGTCGATTAAATTCATATAAAAGTGTTTGAAAACGACGTAATGTACAGAAATACAATAAAACCAAGCACTTTTTCTATTGAATTACTTCTAGTTTCTCTGAAATAACAGATCATTTGCAATCAGACTAATTTGGCCTAAATTAGTGTTTACTAAAAAAACATTGATTTTCTCAAAATCAGACGATTAAAGTCACATAAAAATGTTTGAAAACGACGTAATGTACAGAAATACAATAAAACCACGCACTTTTTCCATTGAATTACTGCCAGTTTTTCTGAAAAAGCATATCATTTGCAATCAGACTAACTTGGCCTTAATTAGTGTTTACTAAAAAGACATTGATTTTCTCACAAACTGTCGATTAAATTCCCATAAAAATGTTTCAAAACGACGTATTGTACAGAAATGCAATAAAACCAAGCATTTTTTCCATTGAATTACTGCTAGTATTTCTGAAAAAACATATCATTTCCAATCATACTAACTTGGCCTAAAACAGTGTTTACTAAAAAGACATTGATTTTCTCACAAACTGTCGATTAATTTCCCATAAAAATGTTTCGAAACGACGTATTGTACAGAAATACAATAAAACCAAGCCATTTTTCCATTGGATGAATCCTAGTTTCTCTGAAATAACATATCATTTGCAATCACACTAACTTGGCCTAAAACAGTTTTTACTGAAAAAACATTGATTTTCTCAAAAACTGTCGATTAAATTCCCATAAAAATGTTTAAAATCGACGTATTGTACAGAAATGCAATAAAACCAAGCATTTTTTCCATTGAATTACTGCTAGTTTTTCTGAACAAACATTTCATCTGCAATCATACTAACTTGGCCTAAATTATTGTTTACTAAAAAGACATTGATTTTCTCACAAACTGTCTATTAAATTCCCATAAAAATGTTTCAAAACGACGTATTGTACAGAAATGCAATAAAACCAAGCATTTTTTCCATTGAATTACTGCTAGTTTTTCTGATAAAACATATCATTTCCAATCATACTAACTTGGCCTAAAACAGTGTTTACTAAAAAGACATTGATTTTCTCACAAACTGTCGATTAAATTCCCATAAAAATGTTTTAAAACGACGTATTGTACAGAAATACAATAAAACCAAGCCATTTTTCCATTGAATGAATGCTAGTTTTTCTGAAATAACATATCACTTGCAATCATACTATTTTTTCCTAAATTAGTTTTTGCTAAAAAAACATTAATTTTCTCAAAATCTGACGTTTAAATTCACATAAAAATGTTTGAAAACGACGCAATGTACAAAAAAACAATAAAACCAAGCACTTTTTCCATTTAATTACGCCTAGTTTTTCTGACATTACATATCATTTGCAATCATATTAACTTGGCCTAAATTAGTGTTTGCTAAAAAAACATTGATTTTCTCAAAGTCTTACGGTTAAATTCACATACAAATGTTTTAAAACGACACAATGTACGGAAATACAATAAAACCAAGCACTTTTTCCATTGAATTACGCCTAGTTTTTCTGACATAACATATCATTTACAATCATACTAACTTGGCCGAAATTAGTGTTTACTAAAAAGACATTGATTTTCTCGCAAACTGTCGATTAAATTGACATAAAAATGTTTGAAAACGACGTAATGTACAAAAATACAATAATACCAAGCACTTTTTCTATTGAATTACTGCTAGTTTTTCTCAAATACCATATCAGTTGCAATCATACTAACTTGGCCTAAATTAGTGTTTACTAAAAGGACATTGATTTTCTCACAAACTGTCGATTAAATTCCCATAAAAATGTTTTAAAACGACGTATTGTACAGAAATACAATAAAACCAAGCCATTTTTCCATTGAATTAATGCTAGTTTTTCTGAAATAACATATCACTTGCAATTATACTAACTTTGCCTAAATTAGTGTTTGCTAAAAAAAACATCGATTTTCTCAAAATCTGACGTTTAAAGTCACATAAAAATGTTTGAAAACGACGTAATGTACAGAAATACAATAAAACTAAGCCATTTTTCCATGGAATTAATGCTAGTTTTCTTTGAAATAACATATCATTTGCAATCATACTAACTTGGCCTAAATTAGTGTTTGCTAAAAAAACATTGATTTTCTCAAAGTCTTACGGTTAAATTCACATACAAATGTTTGAAAACGACACAATGTACGGAAATACAAGAAAACCAAGCACTTTTTCCATTGAATTACTGCTAGTTTTTTTTTAAATAACATATCATTTACAATCATACTAACTTGGCCGAAATTAGTGTTTACTAAAAAGACATTGATTTTCTCACAAACTGTCGATTAAATTCCCATAAAAATGTGTTGAAACGCCGTATTGTACAGAAATACAATAAAACCAAGCCATTTTTCTATTGAATGAATCCTAGTTTTTCTGAAATAACATATCACTTGCAATCATACTAACTTGGCCTAAAACAGTGTTTACTGAAAAAACATTGATTTTCTCAAAAACTGTCGATTAAATTCATATAAAAGTGTTTGAAAACGACGTAATGTACAGAAATACAATAAAACCAAGCACTTTTTCTATTGAATTACTTCTAGTTTCTCTGAAATAACAGATCATTTGCAATCAGACTAATTTGGCCTAAATTAGTGTTTACTAAAAAAACATTGATTTTCTCAAAATCAGACGATTAAAGTCACATAAAAATGTTTGAAAACGACGTAATGTACAGAAATACAATAAAACCACGCACTTTTTCCATTGAATTACTGCCAGTTTTTCTGAAAAAGCATATCATTTGCAATCAGACTAACTTGGCCTTAATTAGTGTTTACTAAAAAGACATTGATTTTCTCACAAACTGTCGATTAAATTCCCATAAAAATGTTTCAAAACGACGTATTGTACAGAAATGCAATAAAACCAAGCATTTTTTCCATTGAATTACTGCTAGTATTTCTGAAAAAACATATCATTTCCAATCATACTAACTTGGCCTAAAACAGTGTTTACTAAAAAGACATTGATTTTCTCACAAACTGTCGATTAATTTCCCATAAAAATGTTTCGAAACGACGTATTGTACAGAAATACAATAAAACCAAGCCATTTTTCCATTGGATGAATCCTAGTTTCTCTGAAATAACATATCATTTGCAATCACACTAACTTGGCCTAAAACAGTTTTTACTGAAAAAACATTGATTTTCTCAAAAACTGTCGATTAAATTCCCATAAAAATGTTTAAAATCGACGTATTGTACAGAAATGCAATAAAACCAAGCATTTTTTCCATTGAATTACTGCTAGTTTTTCTGAACAAACATTTCATCTGCAATCATACTAACTTGGCCTAAATTATTGTTTACTAAAAAGACATTGATTTTCTCACAAACTGTCGATTAAATTCCCATAAAAATGTTTCAAAACGACGTATTGTACAGAAATGCAATAAAACCAAGCATTTTTTCCATTGAATTACTGCTAGTTTTTCTGATAAAACATATCATTTCCAATCATACTAACTTGGCCTAAAACAGTGTTTACTAAAAAGACATTGATTTTCTCACAAACTGTCGATTAAATTCCCATAAAAATGTTTTAAAACGACGTATTGTACAGAAATACAATAAAACCAAGCCATTTTTCCATTGAATGAATGCTAGTTTTTCTGAAATAACATATCACTTGCAATCATACTATTTTTTCCTAAATTAGTTTTTGCTAAAAAAACATTGATTTTCTCAAAATCTGACGTTTAAATTCACATAAAAATGTTTGAAAACGACGCAATGTACAAAAAAACAATAAAACCAAGCACTTTTTCCATTTAATTACGCCTAGTTTTTCTGACATTACATATCATTTGCAATCATATTAACTTGGCCTAAATTAGTGTTTGCTAAAAAAACATTGATTTTCTCAAAGTCTTACGGTTAAATTCACATACAAATGTTTGAAAACGACACAATGTACGGAAATACAATAAAACCAAGCACTTTTTCCATTGAATTACGCCTAGTTTTTCTGACATAACATATCATTTACAATCATACTAACTTGGCCGAAATTAGTGTTTACTAAAAAGACATTGATTTTCTCGCAAACTGTCGATTAAATTGACATAAAAATGTTTGAAAACGACGTAATGTACAAAAATACAATAATACCAAGCACTTTTTCTATTGAATTACTGCTAGTTTTTCTCAAATACCATATCAGTTGCAATCATACTAACTTGGCCTAAATTAGTGTTTACTAAAAGGACATTGATTTTCTCACAAACTGTCGATTAAATTCCCATAAAAATGTTTTAAAACGACGTATTGTACAGAAATACAATAAAACCAAGCCATTTTTCCATTGAATTAATGCTAGTTTTTCTGAAATAACATATCACTTGCAATTATACTAACTTTGCCTAAATTAGTGTTTGCTAAAAAAAACATCGATTTTCTCAAAATCTGACGTTTAAAGTCACATAAAAATGTTTGAAAACGACGTAATGTACAGAAATACAATAAAACTAAGCCATTTTTCCATGGAATTAATGCTAGTTTTCTTTGAAATAACATATCATTTGCAATCATACTAACTTGGCCTAAATTAGTGTTTGCTAAAAAAACATTGATTTTCTCAAAGTCTTACGGTTAAATTCACATACAAATGTTTGAAAACGACACAATGTACGGAAATACAAGAAAACCAAGCACTTTTTCCATTGAATTACTGCTAGTTTTTTTTTAAATAACATATCATTTACAATCATACTAACTTGGCCGAAATTAGTGTTTACTAAAAAGACATTGATTTTCTCACAAACTGTCGATTAAATTCCCATAAAAATGTGTTGAAACGCCGTATTGTACAGAAATACAATAAAACCAAGCCATTTTTCTATTGAATGAATCCTAGTTTTTCTGAAATAACATATCACTTGCAATCATACTAACTTGGCCTAAAACAGTGTTTACTGAAAAAACATTGATTTTCTCAAAAACTGTCGATTAAATTCATATAAAAGTGTTTGAAAACGACGTAATGTACAGAAATACAATAAAACCAAGCACTTTTTCTATTGAATTACTTCTAGTTTCTCTGAAATAACAGATCATTTGCAATCAGACTAATTTGGCCTAAATTAGTGTTTACTAAAAAAACATTGATTTTCTCAAAATCAGACGATTAAAGTCACATAAAAATGTTTGAAAACGACGTAATGTACAGAAATACAATAAAACCACGCACTTTTTCCATTGAATTACTGCTAGTTTTTCTGAAAAAGCATATCATTTGCAATCAGACTAACTTGGCCTTAATTAGTGTTTACTAAAAAGACATTGATTTTCTCACAAACTGTCGATTAAATTCCCATAAAAATGTTTCAAAACGACGTATTGTACAGAAATGCAATAAAACCAAGCATTTTTTCCATTGAATTACTGCTAGTATTTCTGAAAAAACATATCATTTCCAATCATACTAACTTGGCCTAAAACAGTGTTTACTAAAAAGACATTGATTTTCTCACAAACTGTCGATTAATTTCCCATAAAAATGTTTCGAAACGACGTATTGTACAGAAATACAATAAAACCAAGCCATTTTTCCATTGGATGAATCCTAGTTTCTCTGAAATAACATATCATTTGCAATCACACTAACTTGGCCTAAAACAGTTTTTACTGAAAAAACATTGATTTTCTCAAAAACTGTCGATTAAATTCCCATAAAAATGTTTAAAATCGACGTATTCTACAGAAATGCAATAAAACCAAGCATTTTTTCCATTGAATTACTGCTAGTTTTTCTGAACAAACATTTCATCTGCAATCATACTAACTTGGCCTAAATTATTGTTTACTAAAAAGACATTGATTTTCTCACAAACTGTCGATTAAATTCCCATAAAAATGTGTTGAAACGCCGTATTGTACAGAAATACAATAAAACCAAGCCATTTTTCTATTGAATGAATCCTAGTTTTTCTGAAATAACATATCATTTGCAATCACACTAACTTGGCCTAAAACAGTTTTTACTGAAAAAACATTGATTTTCTCAAAAACTGTCGATTAAATTCCCATAAAAATGTTTAAAATCGACGTATTGTACAGAAATGCAATAAAACTAAGCATTTTTTCCATTGAATTACTGCTAGTTTTTCTGAACAAACATTTCATCTGCAATCATACTAACTTGGCCTAAATTATTGTTTACTAAAAAGACATTGATTTTCTCACAAACTGTCGATTAAATTCCCATAAAAATGTTTCAAAACGACGTATTGTACAGAAATGCAATAAAACCAAGCATTTTTTCCATTGAATTACTGCTAGTTTTTCTGAAAAAACATATCATTTCCAATCATACTAACTTGGCCTAAAACAGTGTTTACTAAAAAGACATTGATTTTCTCACAAACTGTCGATTAAATTCCCATAAAAATGTTTTAAAACGACGTATTGTACAGAAATACAATAAAACCAAGCCATTTTTCCATTGAATGAATGCTAGTTTTTCTGAAATAACATATCACTTGCAATCATACTATTTTTTCCTAAATTAGTTTTTGCTAAAAAAACATTGATTTTCTCAAAATCTGACGTTTAAATTCACATAAAAATGTTTGAAAACGACGCAATGTACAAAAAAACAATAAAACCAAGCACTTTTTCCATTTAATTACGCCTAGTTTTTCTGACATTACATATCATTTGCAATCATATTAACTTGGCCTAAATTAGTGTTTACTTAAAGGACATTGATTTTCTCGCAATCTTTCTATTAAATTGACATAAATATGTTTGAAAACAACGTATTGTACAGAAATACAATAAAACAAAGCACTTTTTCCATTGAATTACTGCTAGTTTTTCTGAAAAAGCATATCATTTGCAATCAGACTAACTTGGCCTAAATTAGTGTTTACTAAAAAAACATTGATTTTTTCAAAATCTGACGTTTAAAGTCACACAAAAATGTTTAAAAACGACGTATTGTACAGAAATGCAATAAAACCAAGCATTTTTTCCATTGAATTACTGCTAGTTTTTCTGAACAAACATTTCATCTGCAATCATACTAACTTGGCCTAAATTATTGTTTACTAAAAAGACATTGATTTTCTCACAAACTGTCGATTAAATTCCCATAAAAATGTTTCAAAACGACGTATTGTACAGAAATGCAATAAAACCAAGCATTTTTTCCATTGAATTACTGCTAGTTTTTCTGAAAAAACATATCATTTCCAATCATACTAACTTGGCCTAAAACAGTGTTTACTAAAAAGACATTGATTTTCTCACAAACTGTCGATTAAATTCCCATAAAAATGTTTTAAAACGACGTATTGTACAGAAATACAATAAAACCAAGCCATTTTTCCATTGAATGAATGCTAGTTTTTCTGAAATAACATATCACTTGCAATCATACTATTTTTTCCTAAATTAGTTTTTGCTAAAAAAACATTGATTTTCTCAAAATCTGACGTTTAAATTCACATAAAAATGTTTGAAAACGACGCAATGTACAAAAAAACAATAAAACCAAGCACTTTTTCCATTTAATTACGCCTAGTTTTTCTGACATTACATATCATTTGCAATCATATTAACTTGGCCTAAATTAGTGTTTACTTAAAGGACATTGATTTTCTCGCAAACTTTCTATTAAATTGACATAAATATGTTTGAAAACAACGTATTGTACAGAAATACAATAAAACAAAGCACTTTTTCCATTGAATTACTGCTAGTTTTTCTGAAAAAGCATATCATTTGCAATCAGACTAACTTGGCCTAAATTAGTGTTTACTAAAAAAACATTGATTTTTTCAAAATCTGACGTTTAAAGTCACATAAAAGTGTTTGAAAACGACGTAATGTACAGAAATACAATAAAACCAAGCCATTTTTCCATGGAATTAATGCTAGTTTTCTAGAAATAACATATCATTTGCAATCATACTAACTTGGCCTAAAACAGTTTTTACTGAAAAAACATTGATTTTCTCAAAAACTGTCGATTAAATTCCCATAAAAATGTTTCAAAACGACGTATTGTACAGAAATGCAATAAAACCAAGCATTTTTTCCATTGAATTACTGCTAGTTTTTCTGAACAAACATATCATCTGCAATCATACTAACTTGGCCAAAAACAGTGTTTATTAAAAAGACCTTGATTTTCTCACAAACTGTCGATTAAATTCCCATAAAAATGTGTTAAAACGACGTATTGTACAGAAATACAATAAAACCAAGCCATTTTTCTATTGAATTACTGCTAGTTTTTCTGAAAAAGCATATCATTTGCAATCAGACTAACTTGGCCTAAAACAGTGTTTACTAAAAAGACATTGATGTTCTCAAAATCTGACGTTTAAAGTCACATAAAAATGTTTGAAAACGACGTAATGTAGAGAAATACAATAAAACCAAGCACTTTTTCCATTGAATTACTGCTAGTTTTTTTTGAAATAACATATCATTTGCAATCATACTAACTTGGCCTAAATTAGTGTTTACTAAAAAGACATTGATTTTCTCACAAACTGTCGATTAAATTCCCATAAAAATATTTCAAAACGACGTATTGTACAGAAATGCAATAAAACCAAGCATTTTTTCCATTGAATTACTGCTAGTTTTTCTGAAAAAACATATCATTTCCAATCATACTAACTTGGCCTAAAACAGTGTTTACTAAAAAGATATTGATTTTCTCACAAACTGTCGATTAATTTCCATAAAAATGTTTTGAAACGACGTATTGTACAGAAATACAATAAAACCAAGCCATTTTTCTATTGAATGAATCCTAGTTTTTCGGAAATAACATATCACTTGCAATCATACTAACTTGGCCTAAACCAGTGTTTACTGAAAAAACATTGATTTTCTCAAAAACTGTCGATTAAATTCACATAAAAATGTTTTAAAACGACGTAATGTACAGAAATACAATAAAACCAAGCACTTTTTCTATTGAATTACTTCTAGTTTCTCTGAAATAACAGATCATTTGCAATCAGACTAACTTGGCCTAAATTAGTGTTTACTAAAAAAACATTGATTTTCTCAAAATCAGACGATTAAAGTCACATAAAAATGTTTGAAAACGACGTAATGTACAGAAATACAATAAAACCAAGCCATTTATCCATTGAATTAATGCTAGTTTTTTTTTAAATAACATATCATTTGCAATCATAGTAACTTGGCCTAAAACAGTTTTTACTGAAAAAACATTGATTTTCTCAAAAACTGTCGATTAAATTCCCATAAAAATGTTTCAAAACGACGTATTGTACAGAAATGCAATAAAACCAAGCATTTTGTCCCTTGAATTACTGCCAGTTTTTCTGAAAAAACATATCATTTGCAATCATACTAACTTGGCCTAAAACAGTGTTTACTAAAAAGACATTGATTTTCTCACAAACGGTCGATTAAATTCCCATAAAAATGTTTTAAAACGACGTATTGTACAGAGATATAATAAAACCAAACCATTTTTCTATTGAATGAATGCTAGTTTTTCTGAAATAACATATCACTTGCAATCATACTAACTTGGCCTAAAACAGTGTGTACTGAAAATACATTGATTTTCTCAAAAACTGTCGATTAAATTCACATAAAAATGACAGATACTTGTATCAGAATCTATTTTTCACTCTGGCAATTATGACTTTTTCATTAAACCAATTCTAAACGAATCCCATTTGGCCGATCGAAAGTTTTCAAGTTTCGTCACCTTCTTCCACTTCAAGATCATATCTCTCTTCAGAATGAGAACTTAAACTGTCGTTGTCATTGAAAACTTCATTTTCAGATGAAGACATCGCGAATAGTGCATATATTTGCATACAAAAACGAATTTTCAGTCGCAATCGCGTAGGACTCGCTATTGAGAGATAAATTATCCTTCCCGGTATGACGTCAAGGAGATTCGTACCCAGCCCCCAAAAAGCCTGGTCGTTAGCCATCAGAAAGGGGAAATTAATACCCTATATTTTAAGAACCACGTTGAAAATATCTATAAATTCACTTTTTTCAACATGAACATGGATGGGGCTGCTGATTTCAACCCTTTCCTCCAAAGCATGAGAGGCACTTTAAGTATTGCCAGGCACTGCTTGCAAATATAATCTGTTTTTCGTTTAACAGGGCAGCCATGACTTTCCATGTGCGCGTAGAACGAAAGTTCAGCAATGTCATCGCAAAATTATGTTTTCCCTCTATTCTATTCCAATCACTTTTATTTTAAAGCGTATTCAAACAAATTCTACAATATACTATTCGTTTTATGCCTGCCATTAAAGACACATGCTTTCATTTCCGGTCGATGTCATAAAATTCACTTCAATCTGGTTGTCTGAATTGACCTTGTCTGGTTTGATTGTTGTGTTGTTTGTCTAAAGAATGCTGATCTCAGCAGACAAGAAAAACGCCGCTGTCGCGCAGACTGAACTTTTCTCTCCCTCCGCTTTTCTCCTCCTCCGTAGAGTCTGCACGCAGGCTAGGTTTAACAATGGTCAATACCGCTATTTTAGTGAAATAGAAGAATTTGAGGGACTCGTTGAAAAAGCATAAATTTTTTATTAATTATATTATTTTATATTTATTCGAATGTTTATCTACCCCAATGGACACTCTGATATCATTTCCCGTGGTAATTTACGCACACACTTGTGCTTTGTGTGTAGACTTTTCCTATTGACTTCGCCGTACGCATTACAGCTTCTCTTCCATTAACGGTTTCATAACATTACATCTGAGCATGCGACAATTAATCAGTAGCCCTTTACAGAGTCTGTTTGTGTTATTTGTTAGCTACAGCTAGCCAAGGGTTCTTGTTTGGGTTTTATCTTATTTCTTAAGGAATTAAGAGTTTTCTCCGTATTAAAAATTTAAAGTCTATTTAATTATTTTTTAATTTTATTATTTAGATATTATTGTAATCCTTTATTCTTAAATTAATCATAAATCAGACGATAATGTCCTTATCAAGTAAGCTCGATGAATTGGTAGCTAACAAAGCCTTTGAGACAGAATTTGAAATATAAAATTTAAAAACACCTTGTTGCATTTGCAAAAACAGTGTCAAACATGACCATAAATCAATTTTTTGTGACCAGTGCAATAATTGGATTCACATAGAATGTAATAACATTTCAATTTCCAAATATAAGCAAATCCGAAATGATCCTGATAATAACCAATGGGTTTGTTTATATTTTTCGGTATTAACCAACTCCACCATTTTCCCTTTTACCCTTATATCTGATAGTGTCTTCCAAGAAACAAATGATCTTGAAATTTCCTCTAACGATCACCTAGCTTATCCATCCTTTGAAGTTACATCCAAATTAAGTAACTTGCCTAATCTATATGATTATGACATTGATGAAAATATAAACATAAATTTGAGTTCTCAATATTATTCACTACAGGAAATGACTGCTTTAGAAGTTTCGAAAAAGGACTTTGCCGTTTTCCATATGAATATTCGTAGTCGCTCACTTCACTATCAAGAATTTCATGCTCTTTTGTCTTCTCTTAAAATTGACTTTCAAGTTTTCAGTCCGTCTGAAATCAAGGCATCTATGAATGCTCCCATAAAATCTAATTTACAATTATCTGGCTACACGTTCTACCACACTCTCTCTCTTAGTGCTGCTGGAGGAGTCGGCATCTATTCTAAGAAAATCTCACAACACGCAAAAGAGAAGATTTGTCTATCAGTAATTGGGAGTTTGAAACTCTCTGGGTAGAAACTGATAATTCTAGATCTAAAGATATCCTCTGTTGTTGTGCATATAGACACCCCAGCTCAGATACTGCAAAGTTTACACAACACATTCAGGAAACCCTCTGTTTTTGTACCATTGAAGATAAAATTATCCATATCATGGGTGACTTCACTATAAATCTACTCAACCATGGCCATCATACTCTCACAGGTGACTTTATTAATCTGATGTTTTCCTCTCACTTTATGCCTTCCACCCTGCACCCAACTCGTATCACGGACACCAGCTCCACACTTATTGATAACATCCTCTTAATTAATGTGACTGATTGTAATATTCTTAGTGGTAACCTACTATCCATGATTTCCGAACATCTTCCCCAGTTCACCATTCTGAAGTATAATGCACCTGAGTTTAAAAATACATCCTATTTCGCTCATGACTATAGGAAGTTTGATGAGGCTAGTTCTCTGTCAGAATATTCGGAACTTGATATATCCTATCTTAATGATGACAGTACTGATCTAAATATAAAAGTTGACACATTTTTCCTTAACCTCGATAATCTTATCAAGAAACATTGTCCTAAGAAAAAGTTGAATATGAAAATGCTAAAGTTAAGAAACAAACCTTGGATCAACTTTAAGATTCAAAAAATGATGAAAATTAGAGATAAGCTATTTAAGCAGGTCAAAGTCTCAAATTTACCTGCTGCCCTTAAGCGTACAAACAGTTCCACAAGCGTGTTGTCAATGAAATCAGACAGAGTAAGAAAAACTATTATCGGCAGTACTTTTATGAAAAAAAAACAATATGAAGCTGTTGTGGAAAGGTATTAAAGATGAAATTAGTTTGAAACCAAATAATACTGATACATTCTTACGTCTAGTTGATAACAATGCCTTAAAAGTATTTGATTCTATCCATATTGCAAATGAATTTAATAAATACTTTACAAAGGTAGCTGAACGAATCACTAAAAAAATCCCAAGAACGCCATATAGAAAAATCTTCTTTATCTTACTTATCAAATTCAAACTCTGATTCTTTTTTCATATCTCCATGTAATGCAAACGAGGTAACTAATGTAATAAAATCTCTAAAAATAGGGAAAGTCCTCTGGACCAAATAGCATTCCAGTCAAATTATTGAAAGTACTTAATTATCCTATTTCCTCTGATCTCTCCGCTCTTATAAACGAGTCATTCACAACTGTTATTTTTTCCTGAAAATTGCGAAGGTAATTCCAATATTTAAGAAAGGTTTCAAGACCAAAACATGTAACTAAAGACCAATTTCATTACTTTTCTTTTTAGTAAAATATTCGAAAAATTTTTGCAGACTCGCCTTCAAAAGGTTCTTGAAACATGTAAGGTCTTATTCAGTGTGCAATTCGGATTTCGCAGTGGTCAATCTACAGAACATGCACTAGTTACTTTAACTGAAAGTATTAAATCAACTCCTGACAACAGACTTGGCTGTGGAATTTTCCTAGATCTGCAAAGAGCTTTCGATACTGTTAATCATGGAATTCTGCTTAAAAAACTGGAACATTATGGTAAAAAGAGATGCTGCTCTGGCATGGTTTGAATCTTATCTTAGCAATCGTAGACAATTGGTATTAATTAATGGCTATTCCTTTTCCTTGTGTGATATAACATCTGGTGCTCTACAGGGATCCGTTCTTGGACCTCTTCTATGTCTTATCTACATCAACGACTTACAAAACGCTACTAGTTTATTGTCATTTTTCCTGTTTGCTGATGACACAAACGTTTACTTAGAGACTGATGATCTTGATAGTCTAACTAGAGTTATTAATAAAGAGCCGTGTAAGGTCAGATCTTGGCTCGACTGTAACAAACTGGCACTTAACATCGACAAAACTAACTTTGTCCTTCTTTATTCTCCCAGGAGAAAATTAACTGACGCTATTGACATTAAACTTGGCAAGAAAAACATTTCAAGGACAAAGTATGTGAAATTTTTAGGAATCTTGTTAGATGAACATCTCACTTGGAAATACCATATCTCTAGAACTTCCGGAATATTTTCCAAAATAAGACACTATATCCCTTGCAACCTCTGATCAGCCTCTATGAGTATCTGTTTTCCTCATTTCTCAATGATGGCATCACTGTCTAGAGTTTAACATATTATACTTATCTAAAGCCACTTTACATTCTCCAAAAGAAAATCTCAAGATGCATCAGCTTTTCGCATTTTGCAGCTCCATCTTCAAAAATGTTTAATTCACTAAAAATTCTTAAGCTCGAAGATGTTATACATTTAAATATTCTGACGTTTGTCTACAAAGCTCTAAACAACGTATCTCCTGCCTGCTTTCACACATACTTTACTCCCAACTCATCTGTCCATAGAATTGTAACTCGTCAGGTAACCAGGGTGACCTCTATCAATCCTTAAAAAATACTAAAATTTATGGTCTTAAAACAATCAAGTATTTTGGTTCCAAACTTTAGAATACACTCCCACTTTTCATTTGGGTTTCTTGTTCTGCTTCAGTACTTCGATCCAGTCTTAAGACCTTCGTTATGGACTCATATTTACATCAACACTTTTACTTAGTAGCTCAAAGCTTAACGGAATTTCACAATTGCTTACAACTTGATACACATCTGGATTTGGTTTGTTGTAGTTTTTAATAAACTTCTTTAGTTTGTTTCGTTTGTTTTGAACAAAGTTTCGTTTGTTTTGAACGGGAGGACTCTCTCTGAAGTAGTTTATCTATTTAGAGAGTTCCTCCTTAGTCAATTAAACATACATACAACCCTGCAATATGTTTTTTTGTGTATCCTATAATCAATGTTATATTAAATGTAGTTTGTATTAAATAATGTTTGTATGTAATTACTTGTAGACTGTATTTAGGATTAATTGATAAATGAAGGAAAACTGAAAATGGTATGTTCTGGCCCGATCTGTCGATTATCTTCTTGAGTTCTGGCTTAATTTAGATGCTGCTTGATGGATATTACAAGTTCTAGATGGTTCATGGCAGTTCAGAACAGTTGCTGTGGCTTTGGGATTTTTGTGGCAGGTTTTATATGTCTCTTGGTGGTTCTCTAAGGTCTTATATGGTTCTGGCATGTTTCAGACGGTATACGTAGGTTCTACCTATGGCTTGTTTTCTTGAGGTCTTGTTTGATTTAGATGCTGTTAAATGGTTATAGACAGTTCTAGTTGGCTCTGGTCAGTTCAAGATAGTTTTTGCTGCTTTTGGATAGTTGTGGCAGGTTCTATATGGTTTTTTCTAGTTGTCTACAGTTTTGAATGCTTCTAGCCTGTTTTTGACGATTGTGGTAGGTTCTGGTTTGACCCGTCGATTCTCTTTTTGAGTTCTTGCGTGATCTAGATGTTGCTTCATGGTTTTGGCCCATTCTAGATGGTTTTGGCCAGTTCAAGAAAGTTGTGGCTGCTTTTCTATATTATGGCAGGTTTTATATAGCTCTTGATCGTTCTGTACGGTGTTGAATGGCTCAGCCTTGTTCCAGACTATATTGATATGTTCTGGCCTGATCTATGGATTGGTTTCCCGAGTTTTTGCTTGATTTAGATGCTGCTTGATGGTTCTGGCCCATTTTAGATGGTTCTTGCCGGTTTGGAACAGTTGTTGATGCTGTTGGATAGTTGCGACCGATTCTACATGGCTCTTGATGGTTCATTTTGATGTTAGATGGTACAGGCCTGCTGTAGACGGCAGAGGTAGGTTCTGGCCCGACCCATGGATTGGTTTCTCGAGTTTGCGCCTGATTTGGGACTTCTTGATGGTTGTGGCCAGATGTAGTTGGTTCTGGCCAGTTCAAGACAGTTGTGACTGTGTTGGGATAGTTTTGTAGGTTCTATATGGCTCTTGATGGTTATGTATAGTGCCGATTCTCTTCTTCAGTTCTGGCTGGATTTAGTTGCTGCTTTATGGCTATTGCCAGTTCTAGATGGTTCATGACAGTTCAGAACACTTGTTGTGGCTTAAGGATGTTTGTGGCAGGTTTTATATGGCTCCTAGTGGTTTTTACGGTGTTGGATGGTTCGGGCCTGTTCCAGATGGTAGTGATGGGTTCTGTTTTACGTGTGAACTTACTTTTAAAATATTTAATCTTTGATACAATCATCTATTTCTCTCTTAATCTGCTCACTTCCATCTTAGTAACTTCCCATTTCTCAGGGACTAATATTACCTATATTAATCTTCTTGTAGTAGCCTCACTTTCATGTAACATGTGCCTTGATCCGAGTGAGACCGGATTCCGCCATCTTCTTTATATATATTTATATATATACTTAACACGCGTTACCCACACAACTTACCTCGTCTCTCATGAATACCTACTCTACCAGACGTTTTACGCGTCTATCGTATATACCTACCCTACAAGAAGATTTACATGGTGTCTGGTATTTAAATATATGCTTTACTCGTGGCTACAATATTATTGAGCAACTTGACCCTCCATGACTCTTGACTTTTGAAGGCAATGTGGCACTGTCTCGGAAGACTTGGAGAAAAGCCTTTGACTTGTACCTTGTAGCTACCGAATCCGATGCATATTCAGACAAGATAAAGACTTCCCTTCCACTCACTACTATAGGAGAACGAGGCAGAGAAATGTATGAATCGTTTGAGTTTACAGACGGTGATTCCCTCAAACTAAAGCCTGTTCTCGAGCAGTTTGAAGCATATTGTAGCCCATGGTCCAACACAACTATCAACAGACACAAGTTCTTTACTTATCGCAAAATTGAAGGGCAGATTTTCAATACTTTTGTGACAGTACTCAAAACTTTGTCTGCTGAATGTGAATTTGATAATTTGCGTGACTAGCTCATAAAAGATATGATAATTTGTGGAGCCTCTGACCGGGCTCAAAAGAAAATAATGCTGAGAGAGCCTAAACTAGATCTCAAGAAGGCCATAGAACGTGGCCAAGCTGCAGAACATGCAAAACAGCTAACATCTCAAGTTGACCTCTCACTCAACAAATCACTCACCGCAGAAAGAGGGAAAGAAAGCAATCTGTTGCTGGAGCAGCCCCTAGTGAAGCAGAGGAAAACAGTTCAAAGGTAAACAATCACTGTTGATCAAAAACTGCCAGTTTTGAGTAGGCAGCCATTCACGCGGACACTGTCCAGCTTATGGTCAAAAATGCAATCGTTGTCACCGTAATAATCATTATGCAAAATGTTGCACCAAAAAAGTTCAAGAAATTGAAGAAGAAAGTTATGGTAAAACTTCTGAATCCTCCTCTGATACCGAATTCTACATTGGTTCAGTAACTGCAACTGAGAATGAAACTGAAACTGCTCCTGAATCTGAAGAGCCACTCAAGATAGATTTATTTGATGATACCAGTCCCAGTCAATGGTCAATTAATTTAAAAACTGGTGGTGAAGGCATAGCTTACAAATTTGACACGGGTGCTCAGCTATATGTACTGGCACAGAAGTATTTTGATAAACTTAATCCTTGTCCTAAGCTGAAGACCACCTCTGTTCGACTCTCTGCTTATAATTGTACAAGTATCCCCGTTGCTGGAAACCTTAGTAATACCTTTAATGCGCAAAGGTAAGAAGCATCATGTTTTATTCATTTTCGTAAGCTCAGACACTACTCCTATCATCCAGGGGCGGATCCAGACTACTGCAACTACTGCTCGAGCAGTAGTCAGATTATAAGATACTGGCCAACCTGAAGTTGACCTGGCCAGTGTCCTCAAACCTACTCAATCCTAGAATTTTATCAAAGTTCGTCAGATATTTGTCGTTTCTGTTTTTTTTTTCAATTTTCATCATGCTATGTGTCAAAATGCGCAATGAGCCAACAACATGAGCCAGGCATAGGTTGAATGTGAATGAGCGCTATTGTAAATTAAAGTTTAGCAGCTACTTTAGGCGGGAGCAATAGTGACTTCAAAATTTCTTAAATCAAGCAACCAGGACACGAGATGACTACTGTTCCAAATCCGCGAGAGCAGTAATGGTTTGAAAAAGTGAAGAGCTGACCAATCAGGATTGATCATGTGAAGTTTAATAAGGCGGAAGCAGTAGTGAGGTTTAACAATTGATTTAGTGATTCCTTAAGGTAGTGCAGTGTTCGATGGTTGCGTGACGGGAAATGTTTACCTTTGAAACCGGAACTTAGGCCTTACACATCACCTCAATCACGCTCCCGCTTCAAGTTCAGAAGTTCAAGAAAATATTAAAACGGTATTCTTTGGGTTTGGTTTTGACCCGTGTAACTTTGTGAATGAACTCAATTTGGTTGCAGGAGGACAGGTATAAATTGTTTCGCCACTTTCTATTTCACTTTTGACAACAACTTTGGCAGACTTTCCTGACCCCTGGGAATGCCAGGTCTGTTAAGCTTGTTGATTCCATTATACTGTTTTCTTACACCCTTTTATTATTCTATATTAATTGTGAAGTGGATAACCTCGACTTGCTTCAAAGAATAGTGAGCGAAGAAATGGAGAAAGCGTGAGAATGTGCCTTGCTGTGACAAACTGTAACATATAGAGAGAATGAAAATTTTCCTTTCTGCACATCTCCTCAGGATTTGCCTACCGAAATTATCAATATCAAAACTGACAAACTTCCAATTATGAAAACTTAAAATGTCAAATCTCTTTGTACTCTTTTTGATGAAAATATTTCCTGGGAATATAACGTGGCAAAACTGTCAGAACGTGTGGTATATTCTTAAAAGTAAGACCCTATAATTTTTTCTTCTCTCCTCTCCTCCAGTATGGTGTTTTAGTTAAAGGATTAATAAGTATATTACAATCCAGTATTCTTGCTAAAGAAAGGTTGCAAGGGCAATCTTATTTTAAGATTTTGCTTCACATTCTACACCCACCTTTTATGATTTAAAAATTTAAAGCTACATCTTATGCTTGTTTATTTAATGCTATTTTTTACAACAGTGGATGTTTAACTAATTCAGACTAACATAAAGCAATTTTAAGGATCGCATAAAGCACTTTATTTGTATGCATTTGTTTTCATGGAACTACATGCATGCAGTTCTACATTTTAAAGCAAAACTGGAACATGGACAAAGTACCTATTGCTTATGAAATAAGTCAGTGCAAATAATTCTACTTTATGTAAGCTGTATTTTTGGAGCAAAAAGCTGAAATAGCATTTTCTTGATATAAAATGTTTTCTGCCTAGCTTCTATTAACACACAAATATTTCTTCTTTGATGATAATTCGAAATGAATGAATAAATGAATGAATGGGTTGAAACAGGGGGGGGGGGGGAGGAACTATATGTCTTGCATGTGCTTATTGTTCAGGGTGTGTGAATTGGCTTTTGCAGAAAGTTCTCCTAAGGAAATTTTTTCGTCGTGATTCACATCTCTCAGTGTCCTTTCACATCTTCATTCCATTTTATGTTTGTCAAAGTGGTCATGGAAATAAACATTATTCCACATCCACAGTATAGCCTTAATGAAAAATTTGGCAATATCAATAATTGATAACGAGCGAATCCAAATAATACCCATTTCATATTCCTTGACTACATTTTCAATATATTTGTGCAGGTTCATATCATTCTATGATCTAAATTGGCCTCTTTCACAATTCCTTCCAAAGAATTTCTAGCAAGCTATCGAGAGAAACAGGACAGCAGAGAAATCTTTCAATCGTGTCTCCTAAT
Source organism: Catostylus mosaicus (assembly GCA_964019065.1). NCBI lineage: Eukaryota > Metazoa > Cnidaria > Scyphozoa > Rhizostomeae > Catostylidae > Catostylus > Catostylus mosaicus. The sequence continues at coordinate 5,053,097 of OZ025192.1, read as the reverse complement.
CCAAAATAACCAAACCAAGGGGGGCTTGCTCCTTGATTAGTCTACCTATTGAGTGAGCTCCTCCTTAGAAATTCAGCAAACTTACAATTTATGCTTCATACTTTTATATTTATATTTATGTTTATCTTCTGTAAATACATTTAATTAGTTGAATTGTTGTTATGATTGTAATTGTATTTCAATATTGTTAGTTTAGTTTAGTTGAATTTTGAATTTTGAATAAATGAAAAAATGAAATGGACAAACTCTTCACAAGCCACAATAAACTTTGGAAGGAAGCAGGACTTGCCAAATATTTTGTCTAGCGAAAGGCAACAAGGATCCCTTGAGTCATTTGTCACAAAACAGTTAAGAGTTTCTACCCAATGTATTCAGGAGGAAAGTTGAGACACAGACCTATCAAAATTCGGCACCATTTTCCAACAAATCAATGCTAAACAATGCTGAGCAGGCCTACTACGTGTATCTTTTGTTTTGGTATATATATAGAAATGTCATTTTGATATCCTTTGCCATGGTAATTCGAGACCCACACCTTACAGAGCCACACCTACATCCAAAGAGCCACGCCCTAGTATTTTAGATAACCTGAACTCAGCAGTAGTCAGAAGATATCCTTGATCCGCCCCTGTCATCGGCTTGAATACCTCAGACTTAACCACGTTCACAGTGTCTTTAAAGACCACACAAGAGCTTGACAGAATGGAAAAGCTTGGAGTCATAGCGAAAGTGGAAAAATCTACTGATTGGGTCAATGGTCTAGTCGTCATCACCAAACCTAACGGAAAATTGCGGGTATGCCTTGATCCGCGACCAATGAATCAAGTAATTAAAAGGCATCACTGTCGTCTCCCAACAGCTGAAGAAATCATATCGCAAAAGAATGGTGCCCGCTTCTTCACAAAGTTAGATGCTAGTAATGGATATTGGAAAATTCCCGTCGATAGTGAAAGCTCTGATCTACTCACCTTTGCAACTACTTTTGGATGCTTCAAGTTTAAGAGAATGCCCTATGGAATCCACTCGGCAAGTGAAATCTTTCAGCTAAAGATTTCCAAAATAATTGAGGGTATCAACGGTGTAGCGAACTCACAGGACGATATAATTATTTGGGCTGACAACAAAGATGCCCAAGATGCTCGTCTTACACAAGTTCTTAGAAGCATTAGAGACAGTGGTCTCAAGCTGAACAAAGCTAAATGCGTTTTCAGGTCAACTGAACTCACCTTTCTAGGCCATATAATCTCAGCGGCAGGTGTGAAACCCGATCTCCGAAATATAGAGGCCATCACAAAAATGCCTATCCTCACTAACAAGGCCGAGCTGCAGCGATTCTTAGGGATGGTCAACTACCTTGGGAAGTTTTTTCCCAGGCTTTCTGATGAAACTGCGCCACTTCGAGAACTCTTGAAGAAAGCTGTCAAATTTCTCATGCAGAAACCCCAGAAAGATGCTTTTAAACGGCTGCAAACTTTAATCACCACCGTGGTTATTCTCAAGTATCACGATCCAAATCTACCGACAAGATTTCGCACTGCTTCCAGCCTCATTGGTCTAGGTGCAATGATATAACAATGTCTTAAAGGAGAATGGTACCCAATTGCTTTTGCGTCAAGATCCCTGGAAAAATCGGAAAAAACCGTGCCTCCATCGAACGTGAGACCTTATCGGTAGTTTTTGGATGTGAGAAGTTCCATAAAAGTATCTATGGACGGGAAATAATTGTTCAGAATGATCACAAGCCTCTCAAAACAATACTTTCCAGATGCATATAGCAGAAGCATCTTGTCTACCCCATATAAAAAAGCTTTTTCTTCGCTTGCAAAAGTACAGCTTTGTCTTTGAATATTCACCAGGAAAGAAAGTGAAGGTTGCGGACACACTTAGTCGTACATACACCATAGCCGGGAGGAGCAAGTCGGAAATTGCTGAATTAGATATGACACATTACGTTAATTCAGTCCTACAAATTCTGCCAATCAGTGCCTCAATGTTGCAACGCCTTCAATCTGAAACTGCAAGTGACTCAACTTTGCAGAAACTGAAAGAATACACCATCAGAAGTTGGCCATCAAAACCAGATATAAGTCCGTGCCTCTTACATTTCTACCAACATCCTGATGACATTGTCCACTATTATGATCTTCTACTCAAAGGTCAGCGCAAAATTATTCCATCTAGCATGCCCTCAGAAATCAAATCTATAATCAATCAACGTCACCAAAGTCAGGATAAGTGCATTCTTGGTGCTAGAAATACTGTTTTCTGGCCTGGAATCAACCTGAAATCGTTGAACCTGAATAACAATGTTCTGAATGCCTCAATCATCGTAACCGACAGAAACATGAAACTCTACTGCCACATGATATTCAAAGTACACCATGGACAAAAGTAGCCTGTGACCTATCCTCAATTTATGGAAAAGATTACCTCTTAATTGTTGAATACAATTCAAAATATTTTGAAGTAGCCCCCTTGAAAAACCAGCTGATGCTCCTGCAGTCATATGGGCCACAAAGAAAATATTCAGCAGCCATGGGATACCAAAGGCAGTCTTTCTGACAACGGCTCACAGTTCATCGTGCATGCATGTAAGCAGTTTGCAAAAACAAGGGATTTCGACCATACTGATACATCAAGTCCATACTTTCCCAAGAGTAATGGACTAGTTAAAGGAAAATCCAAACATTGAAACGCACTCTTACGAAAGCTCATGAATCCGGTCAAGATGTCTACCTTGCACTACTCGAGTTGAACGTCACACCCTCCACTGATGGAAAATCCCCAGCCTTCAAAATGTTCAACAGAAATCCATGCACGAACCTACCATTCATTCTTCAAAATAAATAACATCGTGTCCCAAAAGATCCCAAGTCAAAGGATTACCATGAGAAACGTGCAAAAGATCTTCCTGTTCTTGAGCCAGGAACAATCCTGCGAATGCGAATTGACACATATTCTTTGTGGAAAGAAACGACCTGTCCATTCCCTTCTCCAGTTTTGGCTTGATTTAGATGCTGCTTGATGGCAATTGCCAGTTCTAGATGTTTCATGCCAGTTTAGAACAGTTTCTGCGGCTCAGGAATGTTTGTAGCAGGTTTTATTTGGCTCTTGGTTGCTCTGTAAGGGGTTGGATTATTCTGGCATGTTTCAGACGATATACGTAGTGTCTGGTCCGACCTATGGATTCTTTTCTTGAGTTCTTGTTTGATTTAAATGCTCTTTTATTTAGATGCTGTTTGATGGTTTTAGTCATTTCTTGTTTGCTCTGGCCAGTTCAAGATAGATTTGGCTGCATTTGGATGGTTGTGGTAGGCTCTATATGGCTCTTGAAGGTTCTCTACGGTTTTAGATGCTTCTTGCCTGTTTTAAGCGATAGTGGTAGGTTCTGGCTTGACATGTCAATTCTTTTCTTGGGTTCTTTTGACTATAATGATAGGTTCTGGCCTGACCATTGCATTGTTTTCTAGAGTTTTCACTTGATTTAGATATTGCTATATGGTGTTGGCCAGTACTAATTGGTTCTGGCCAGTTCAAGTTAAAAGTGACTGCTGTTGAATAGTTTTGGCAAGTTCTACATGGCTTTTGACGGTTCTTTTCGGTGTTGGATGCATATGGCCTGTTCTAGACGGTACTTTTAGGACCTTGCCCGACCTATGGATTGTTTTCTCGAATTTTTGCTTAATTTAGATGATGCTTGATCGTTGTTCTGTTCTAGTGGGCTCTGGCCAGTTCAAGATAGTTGCGGCTGCTTTTGGATAGTTCTGGCAGGCTCTATATGGCTATTGAAGGTTCTTTACGGTTATGGATGCTTCTGGCCTGTTTTAAGCGATAGAAGTAGGTTCTGACTGGCTGGACCTGTGGGTGGTTTTTTCGAGTTCTGCCTTAATTTATATGCGGATTGATGGTTATGACAATGTCTAGATGTTTCTTACCAGTACAGGACAGTTGTGGCTACTTTTGGATGTTTTTGCAGTTTGCATATGGCCCTTGATGGTGATGTACCGTCTTTGGCGGTTTTGTACTGTTCCAGACAGTGGAGTAGGTTCTGCTCCGACCATTGGAAGGTCTTTTCAAATTCTGGCACGGGTCGGATGGTGCTTTATGGTCCTGGCCATTTCTAGATCGTTCTGGCCAGTTCAATATAATTGTGGCTGCTTTTGGATAGTTTTGGCAGGTTTTATATAGCTCCTATTGCTTCTGTAAGGTGTTTGATGGCTATGGCCTGATGTAGACGGTAGTTGTAGGTTTTGGCCCAACCTGGTGATTCTCTTCTTGAGTTCTGGCTTGATTTAGATGCTCTTTACTTATTATGGCCCGTTCTAGATGGATTTTTCCAGTTCAGGATAGTTTGGTCTGCCTTTGGATGGTTGTGGTAGGTTTTCTATGGTTCTTGATGGTTTTTTTCGGTTTTGGATGGTTGCGGCCTTTTTCGGACGATTGTGGTTGGTTCTGGCCCGAAATGTTGACTGCTCTCTCAAGATTTGGCTAGAATTAGATGGTACTGGATGGTTCTGCTCTGACGTTATTAATTTTGGCTCTTTTAGGATAGTCGTGCCTTCTTTTCGATTGTCGTGGCAAGTTCTAAAAGATCTCGATGGTCCTGTATGGTGTTGGAGGGCTCTTGCCTGTTCTACATGGTTTTGTTAGGTTTTGGCCCGACCGGTAGAATTTTCTCTCGAGTTCTCGTTGGATTTATATGCTTCTTGATGCTTAATGCCAGTTCTAGATTGCTCTGGCCTGTTCAAGATATCTGTGGCTGCAGTTGGATCGATGTGGCAGGTTTCATATGGCTATTGAAGGTTTTCTACCTTGTAGGATGCTTCTAGCCAGTTTTTGACAATAGTGGTAGGTTCTGGCCCGAGCTGTGGCATGTTGTTTCGAGATTTGGCTTGATTTAGGTGCTGCTTGATGGTTATTGCCAGTTCTAGATGGTTTTTGCCAATTCAAGATAGTTGTGAATGCTTGGTGATGGTTGTGCGGGTTTCATAAGACTCTTGATGGACCTATACTGTGTTGGATGCTTCTGGCATGTTCCAGACGATAGTCGTAGGTTCTTGGCTGACCAGACGACTGTTTTCTCGAGTTCTTGCTTGACTTTGATGGTTGTTGCTGGGTTAGGCCAATTCTTGTTGGCTCTGGCCAGTTTAAGATAGCTGTTGCTGGTTGTATATAGCTTTTATTGCTTCTATACGGTTTTGGATGGCTATGGCCTGTTCTAGACGGTAGTGGCAGGTTCTGGCCCAACCTATCTATTCGCTCCTCGAGTTCTGGCTGCTGCTTGATGGATATGGCAAGGTCTAGATGGGTTTTGCCAGTAAAGGATAGTTGTGTCTGCTTTTTGATGCAATTGATTTTGGCTCGTTCAGGATAGTTTTGGCAAGTGTTGGATAGTTGTGGCAGGTTTTATGTGGCTTTTGATGGTTGTTTGCGGTGTTGGATGGTTCTGGTCTGTTCCAGACGGTAGTTGTAGGTCCTGGCAAGAACTGTGGATTATTTTCTCGAGTTTTGCTTGATTTGGATGCTGCTTGATAGTTTTGGCCAGTTGAAGTAGTGTCTGGCCAGTTCAAGATAGTTGTGGTTGCTTCTGTATAGTTATTGCACGTTCTCTCCTCCCGTTAAAGGTATTTTTTTCCGTATTTGATGCATTTGGCCTCTTTTAGACGATAGGTCTTGGTTCTGTCCCGACCTGTGGCTTTTTGTTTTGAGTTCTGCCTTAAAATAGATGGTGTTTCTTTGTTATGGCAAGGTCTAGAAATTATTTTTCCGTACAGAATAGTTGTGGCGGTCTGGGGATGGTTGTGGCAGGTTTGATATTGCTCATTGTGGTTCTGTAAGGTGTTCGATGGTTCTAACCTGTTGAAGAGGGTAGAAGTAGCTTCTGGCCTGACCGGTTGATTATTTTCTCAAGTGCTGGCCTGAGTTAGATGCTGCTTGACGGTTCTGTCAAGGTCTAGATGGCTCTGGCCAGTTCAAGACAGTTGTGGCTGCGTTTGGATGGTTGTGGTTAGGTTCTTCATGGGTCTTGGTGGTTCTCCACTGTGTTGGATGCTTGAGGCCCGTTTTAGATTATAGTGGTAGGTTCTGGTCTAACCTATGGATTTCTCGAGTTTTCGCTGAATGTTCATGTAAATAGATGGTTTTGGCCAGTTCTAGTTGGTTCTTGCCAGTTCACGATGGTTGGGGCTGCTTTTGGACAGTTGTGACAGGTACTATATGACTCTAGAAGGTTCTCTACGGTGTTGGATGCTTCTGGCCTGTTTAGAACGGAAGTCTTAGGTTCTGGCTTGACCTGTCGATTTTGTTCACGAGTTCTAGCATGATGTAGATGCTGCGCGATAGTTCTGGCTCGTTCTAGATGGTTTTTGTTAGTTCAGGATAGTTTTGACTTCTTTTGGATGGTTTTTGTAGGTTTTATGTGGCTCTTGAAGGTCCTCTACGGTGTTGAATGCTTCTGGCCTGTTTTAGATTATAGTGGTAGCTTCTGGCTTGACCTTCGATTCCCTTTTTGAGTTTTAGCTTGATCTAGATGCTGCTTGCTTGTTTTGGCCAGTTCTAGATGATTCTTGCCAGTTCAAGAAAGTGATGGCTGCATTTGTATTTTTGGCAGGTTTATATAGCTCTTCATGGTTCTGTGCGGTGTTGGATGGCTATGGCTTTTTCCACACTAAAGTGGTAGGCTCTGGCCGGGCCTATGGATTGTTTTCTCAAGTTTTCGCCTGATTAAGATGCTGCTTGATGGTTCGGCCTTTTTAGATGGTTCTTGCCACATTAGAATAGTTTTTGCTGCCTTGGGATGGTTGTGGCAGGTTTGATATGGCTCTTGGTGGTTCTGTACGGTGTTGGATGGTTCGGGCCTTTTTCAGACGGTAGTAGTGGGTTTTCGCCTGACCTATGGATTGTTTTTTTGAGTTCTGCCTTCATTTAGATCCTGCTTGATGGTTATGGCCAGTTATAGATGGCTCTGGCAAGCTCAAGATAGTTGTTGTTGCTGTAGGTTAGTTGTGGAAGGTTCTGCGTGGCTCTTGATCCTTCTTTTCGATGTTTGGATGGTTCTGGCCTGTTCCAAAAAGTAGTTGTAGAACTTGGCCCGAAATGTGGACTTTTTTCTTGAGTTATTGCTAGATTTAGAACCTGCTTGGTGGCTCTATATCAGTTTTTATTGGTACTGGCTCGATTAGAGTCTTTTTTGGCTGCTTTTTGATTGTCGTGGAGGTTCTACATGGCTCTTGATGGTTTTTTTTCGATTTTGGATTGTTCTGGCCTTTTCCAGACGGTAGTTGTAGGTCCTGGCCCGACCTATGGACTGTTTTCTTGGGTTCTTGCTTAATTTAGATGCTGCTTGATGGTTCTTCAGCATTTTTTGGTGGATCCTCTCGTTCAAGATATTTTTGCCGGCTTTTTTATTTTCGTTCCAGGTTCTAAGTGGTTCTGGATGGTCCTGTACGGTGCAGCATAGTACAGGCCTGTTTTCAGACGATAGTGGTAGGTTCTGCTCTGACCTAAGGATTGGTTTCTCGAGTTTTTGCTTGATTTGGATGCTGCTTTATGGTTTTGGCCAAATTTAGTTGGTGCTTGCCAGTTCAAGAAAATTGTGGCTGTGTATTAATAGTTTTGGTAGGTTTTTATGGCCCCTATGGGTTATCTATGGCGTTTGATGGTTCTGGCTTTTTCCTTACGGGAATGATAGGTTTTAGCCCAACATGTCGATTCCCTTCTCGATATCTGGCTTTATTTAGATGCTGCTTGATTGCAATTGCCAGTTTTAGATGGTTTATACCAGTTCAAAACAGTTGTCGCGGCCTTGGGATGTTTGTTGCAGTTTTTATCTGGCTCTTGGTGGTTCCGTAAGGTTTATGATGGTTTTGGCATTTTTCAGACGGTAGTGCTAGGGCTGGCCAGACTTATGTATTTTTTTCTTGAGTTTCTGTTTGATTTAAATGCTGTTTGATGGTTTTAGTCAGTTCTAGTTGGCTCTGGCAAGTTGAAGATAGTTTTTGCTGCTTTTGGCTGCTTGTGGCAGGTTCTCTATGGCTCTTGAAGGTGCTCTACGGTGTTGGATGCTTCTGGCCTGGTTTAGACGATTGTGGTAGCTTCTGGCTTGACCTGTCGATTCTCTTCTTTAGCTCTAGCTTGATCTAGATGCTGCTTGATATTTTTTGCTCGTTCTAGATGGTTCTTACCAGTTGAAGAAGTTGTGTCTGCTTTTGTATGTTGTGGCAGGGTTTATATAGCTCTTGACGGATTGGCATTTGATCGCTCTGGCCTGTTGCAGACTAAAGTGAAAGGTTTTGGACTGACTTATGAATTGATATTTCGATGTTTCGCGCTACATGGATGCTGCTTTATGGTTTTTGCTAAATTTAGTTGGTTCTGGCCAGTTCAAGACAGTTGTGGCTGTGTTTGGATAGTTGTAGTAGGGTCTATATGGCTTTTGATGATTCTCTTTGTTGTTAGATTGTTCTGGCTTTTTCCATACTGTAGTAGTAGGTTCATGCCCGACCTGTCGATTCACTTCTTGAGTTCTGGCTTATTTAGATTCTGCTTGATGGATATTGCCAGTTCTAGATGGTTCATGCCAGTTCAGAACAGTTGTTGCGGATTTAGGATGTTTGTTGTATGTTTTATATGGCTTTTGGTGATTCTGTAAGGTGTTTGATAGTTCTGGTATGTTTTAGACGGTAGTGGTATGTTTTGGCCCGACCTCTGGATTGTTTTTTTTTCAATATGCCTTGATTTAGATCCTGCTTGATGGTTATGGCAAGTTCTAGATGGCTCTGTCCAGTTCAAGATAGTTTTGGTTGCTGGTGAATAGTTGTAGCAGGCTCTACATTGTTCTTTGTAGTTCTTTTTCGGTATTGGATGGTTCTGGTTTGCTCAGGAGGCTAGTTATAGGTCCTGGCCCGACCTTTGGATAAGTTACTCCAGTTCTTGCTTATTTAGATGCTGCTTGATGCTTTTGGCCAGTTCTAGTTGGCTCTAGCGTTTTCAACATAGCTTTAGCTGCTTTTGGATAGTTGTGGCAAGTTCTACGTAGCTATTGGAGGTTTTTTACCGTGTTTGCTGCTTCTGACCTGTTTTACACGATAGTTGTAGGTTCTGGCCCAACCTGAGGCTTGTTTTTTGTGTTCTGCTTTTATTTAGATGATGTTTGATGGTTATGGCAAGGTCTAGTTATATCTTACCCATACAGAATAGTTGTGACTGCTTTTAGATGGTGTTGCAGGCTTTTTATGGCTCTTGATGCATCTGTACGGTCTTTGGTGGGTCTGGATTTTAGAGAAGGTAGTGGTAGGCTCTGGCCCAAACTGTGGCTTGTTTTCTCGAGTTCGGGCTTCATTTATATGCTGCTTGATAGTTCTGGCCCGTTCTAGAGGGTTTGCCAGCCCAGAATAGTTATGGTGGCTTTCGGATGATTGTTGGATGTTTGAAATTGCTCCTGGTGGTTATGTACGGTGCTGGATAGTTATGGCCTGATCCAGAAGGTAATGGGAGGTTCTGGTCATACCTATGCATAATTTTTTTCAGTGATACCTTCATTTAGATCCTGCCTGATGGTATTGGTCGGTTCTAGATTATTCTGGCAAGTTCAAGAAAGTTGTGGCTGCTTTCGATAGTTGTTCAAGGTTAGATATGGCCCTTGATCGTTCTATATAGTGTTGGATGGTTTTGGCCTTGTTTCGACGATAAGGATAGGTTGTGGCCCGATCTGTGGCTTCTTTCTTCGAGTTTTGACTTGATTCAGATGCTGCGTGACTATTGGCCGTTCTAGATGTTTCTTGCCAGTTCAGAACAGTTTTTGGTGCTATAGGATAGTCCTGGCAGGATTTAAATGGCTCTTGGTGGTTCTGTACGGTGTTTTATGGATCTAGCCGGTTCCAGACGGTAGAGATAGTTTCTGGCCCGTCCTGAGGATGTTTTTCTAAATTGCTAGCTTGATGTAGTTCCTGCTTGACAGTTCTGGCAGTCCTAGATGGTTTTGACCAGTTGAAGACAGTTGTGGCTGCAATTGGATAGTTGTGGTAGGTTCCAAATGGCTTTTGATGGTTCTCTCAGTGTTGGATGGCTCTAGCTTTTTCCAGACGGTAGAAGTAGGTTCCTGCCCGACCTATGGATTGTTTTTTATGTGTTATACCTCCATTTAGATCCTGTCTGATGGTTATGACCACTTTTAGGTGGTTCAGGCCTGTTCATTATAGTTGCAGATCCTGCAGGATAGTCGTGGCAGGGTCTACATTGCTCTTGATGGTTTTTTCAGTATTGGATGTTTCTGACCTGTTCCAGACGGTAGTGGTAGGTTCTTGCCCGACCTGCAGATCCTTTGCTCTAGTGCTGGCTTGAGTTGGATGCTGCTTTACGGTTCTGGCAAATTCTACATGTTTTTTGCCCGATTAAGATAGTTGTTGGTGCGTTTGGATAGTTCTGTACGTTTTATATGGCTTTTGATAGTTCTCCACTCTTTTGGATGCTTCTGGCCTGTTTAAGACAGCAGTGCTTGGTTCTGGCTCGACCTATTGATTGTTCTCTCTCTAGATTTGTCTAGATTTAGAGGTGTTGGATGGTTTTGGTCGGCTAATTTTGTTTGTTACTGGTTCAGGATAGTTTTAGCTACTTTTCGATTGTCGTGGCTGGTTCTGAATGGTTCTGCATGGTCCTGTACGGTGATTGATGGACAGGCCTGTTCCAGACGGCAGAGGTAGGTTCTGGCCTCACCTCTGGATTCTTGTCTCGAGTTTTCGCTTCATCTAGTTCCTGGTTGATGGTTATGGTCAGTTCTAGTTTGCCCTGACCAGTTCAAGATAGTTCTGGCTGCGTTTGGATAGCTACTGCAGAGTCTAAATGGCTCTTGAAGGTTCTCTTCGGTGTAGGATGTTTTTGGCCTGTTTTAGATGGTAGTTGTAGGTTCTGGCATGACCTCACCATTCTCCTCTCGAGTTCTGGCTTGGTGTAGATGCTGCTTGATGGCTCTGGCCCGATCTAGATGGTTTGTGCTAGTTCAGGATAGTTGTGGTAAGTTTTATATGGCTCTTGATGGTTTTCTTTGGTGTTGGATGCATCTTGCCTGTTCCAGACGGTAGAGGTAGGTTCAGGCCCGACATTTGGAGTGTTTTCTCTAGTGCTGGCTTGAGGTAGTTACTGCTTGACGGTTCTGGCAAGTTTTACATGGTTAAAGCCTTTTAAAGACAGTTGTGGGTGCGTTTGGATAGATGTGGTAGATTCTATTTGGCTGTTGATGATTCTCTGCGGTGTAGAATGGTTTAGGCCTCTTCCAGACGGTAGTTGTAGGTTCTAGACTGACCTATGAATTGTTTTCTCGTGTTTTCCTTGATTTAGATTCTGCTTGATGGCCATTACCAGTTTTAGATAGTTGTTGCCAAATAAGAACAATTGTGGCTGCTGTAGGACAGTTATTGCAGGATTTATATGGCTTTTTTTGGTTCTGTACGATGCCTTTTTGTTTTGGTCTATTCAAGACAGTAGCAGTTGGATGGGTCTGGCCTGTTCCAAATGGTTTATTTGCGTTCTGCAATCGTTTAGATCCTGCTTGATGGTTACTGCCAGTGGTAGATGGTTTTTGCCAGTTCAAGATAGTTGTGGCTGCTGTTGGATATTCGTGGTAGGTTATATATAGCCTTTGAGGGCTCTATACGGTGTTTGATGGTTCTGGTTTTTTCCATACGGTATTGGTAGGTTCTGGCCCGACCTGTCGATTCTCTTCACGAGTTCTGGCTTGATTTAGATGCTGCTTGATGGTTATTGCCATTTCTAGATGGTTGATGCCAGATCAAAACAGTTGTTGCAGCTTCTGGATGGTTGTGGCAGATCTTATATGGCTCTTGGTTAATCTGTACTGTGTTGAATGGTTCTGGCATGTGCTAGACGGTAGTGGTAGGTTCTCGCCCGACCTTTGGATTTTTTCTTATTTCTACCTTTATTGAGATCCTGCTTGATGGTTATGGTCAGTTTTAGATGTTTCTGGTCAGTTCTAGATGGTTCTGGCCAGTTCTAGACAGTTTTGGCTGCTGTAGGATAGTTGTGGCAGGTTTTACATGGCTCTCTTGGTTCTTTTCGATGTTGAATGGTTCTGGCCTGTTTCAGACAGTAGTTGCAGGTACTTTACCGACCTGGAAATTTTTTTCTCGAGATGTTGCTTGATTTAAATGCCGTGTTATGGTTTCATCCATTTCTAGTTGGCTCTGACCAGTTCAAGATAGTTTTGGCTGCTTTTGGATAGTTGTTGCAGTGTCTATATGGCTCTTGAGGGTTTTGTTCGGTGTTGGATGCTTTTGGCCTGTTGTTAACGGTAGTGGTTTGTTCTGGCTTGACCTGTCGATTTTCTTCATGAATTGTACCTGGAAGTAAATGCTTCTTGAAGGTTCTGGTTGTACTAAGTTTTATATGACTCTTGATGGTTCTCTTCGGTGTTGGGTGGCTCGTTCCTGCTCCAGACGATAGAGGTAGGTTCTTGCCCGACCTTAGGATTGTTTTTTTTAGTTCTGCCTTCACTTAGATCCAGCTTAATGGTTATTTCCAGTTCCAGATGGTTCTGGCCAGTTCAAGATAGTTGTGGCTGCTGTAGGATGGATGTTGCAGGTTAGGGGAGAGTGGGGCATGTCGGAACAAAATTTTTATACAATAATATATTTCAGCACCTGTTTGTATCGTACCAATAGCTTAGTGATTAATCACTACCTGTGTCCTTAAACACTATTTTGAACATACAAGTTTGGGCAGCATGCTTTCGAGTTCCCAGTTTAATAGTACTTTACATAGTCGACTTGAAAGTTCCAACTTACCCCACAACAGGGGTAAGTTGAAACACAGAGTGGGGAAAATTGAACATACTGTAGACTTACAAGCAACACTGTTACTGCCCTTGAAATTTTGCATATCTCACTTTATAACAAAAAGTAGTTCAATTAAAGAAGATTTAACAAATGAACACAATATCCTTAAATGCAAAATATTTGAAAAAACAAGTCATCAATTGTTATAAATTTTGAAAAAAAATCTTAGGCAAAAACAACAAAACAAGGCAAAAAACTGTAAACAGTTATATACCAAACAAAAGTTATTCTCAGCATCAATCAGTTGCACAGTTATTCTGGCTTTTAGGCAGATAAATCCACTTGAAACACCAACCTCTTTTGACTACGCTTAGTGCCACCATTTTGTAATGGTCTCGGAAGAATAATTTCAATGTCTCCACGCCCGTGTGTGCATATTTCAGCATCTTCTGGCATGTAGAACATAAAGCACCCTGAACTCTCTCTGTTCCTGTCCTGCTTCAAAATTTTTGAGGAAACTTCATCATCATTATCGTTGATTTGAAGAGCTTGTCCAACATAATAATGTAGTGTTCTCTTCCCTCTCGAACACAATAAAACATAATCATCAACTTTTGCATCCGAAGAAGTCCCAAGCTCGTAATCTTCACCATCTTGCTCATTGTCAGATTTTTCTTGCTCATCAGATATGAAATCCATGAAATCATCTTCAATTTCATCAGAGGTAAGAGGCACCTTCTTGCGGGTGGGAAATAAATGCCTGACAACCTTATGCTTCTTTTGGGCCCCTTTTTTCCTTCCTTTTTCTTTGCTGCTTTTCTGCAATTTCCGTACGCACAGGATAGTTTATTGTGCTTTTAGATGGTTGTAGTAGATTTTATATTGTTCGTAATGGTTCTGTACGGTCTTTGGTGGTTCTGGATTGTTGCAAACGATAATTGTAGGTTTTGATCCGACCGCTGGATTCTTCTCCCAAGTTCTGGCGTGAATTAGATGCTGCTTGATGGTTTTGGCCGGTCCTAGTTGGTTCTGGCCAGTTCAAGATAGTTGTTGCTATTTTTGGATAATTTGGCCAGGTTCTACATGGCTTTTGATTGTTGTTTTCGGTGTTGGATGGTTCTTGCCTTATCCAGACAGTAGTTGTAGATCCTGGCAATACCTGTGGATTATCTTCTCGAGTTCTTGCTATATGTAGAGGCTGCATGACTGTTCTGGCCCGTTCTAGATGGTTCTTACCTGTTCAGGATAGTCTTGTCTTCTTTTGGATGGATGTGGTTGGTTTTATATGGCTCTTCATTATTCTCTTTGGTTTTGGATGGTTCAGGCCTGTTCAAGACGGTAGTGGTAGGTTTTGGTATGACCTGGCGATGCTCTTCTCGCGTACTGGCTTATTTAGATGCTGCTTTATGGTTCTAGCAAGTTCTAGATGGTTATTGCCAGTTCAACAAAGTTGTTGCTGCGTTTGGATCGTTGTCGTAGGTTCTATATGGCACTTGAAGGTTTTCTACGGTATTGGATGCTTCTGGCCTGTCTTGCACGGTAGTCTTCAGTTACGTCTTGACCTGTGATTCTCTACTCGAGTGCGTGCGTGATAAAGATGCTTCCTAACGGTTCTGGCCTATTCTAGATGATTCTTTGGGATGGTTGTGGTAGGTTCTAATGGCTCTTTGTGGTTCTCTTCGGTGTTGGATGGTTCTGGCCAGTTTTAGACGATGGTCGTTGGTTATTGCCCCACCTCTGTATTCTTCTCTCCAAATTTTGCTGGATATAAATTGTTGGGAAAAGCCCGCGTATGCATAACATTTTATTACACTCGTGACATACATTTAATATTAGCAGCATTGAAGAATCTCGTTTTCATGCAGAAATGATAATTATTAAAACTTGTGACCTGTGACTCACAGCGAACTTTCTCCCTTCACGTGAACTATGGCATTAGTCATTAAGTAATGTAAAATTTGAATGGACTGATTAATACGCATACTTTAATCTCATTAGCTGGTTAATTTTGTACCCTTTTGTTAATAATTATAAATACTCGTCGAGTAAAGTGTCCAGTAGATTTCAAGGCAGTAGCGAAACGTAAGATGTTTTATGATATTAAGCTGGGAAAAAAAATGGGTCTCTCTCGTTTTTTCATCTAACCAGCAGAAGAGAATTTAGGATTCTCTACATAGATAGTGGAGGATGGTTGCGTTAAGTTTTTATTGGTTTTTGCTCGTTCAGGATAGTTTTCGCTGCTTTTCAAGGGACGTGGCAGCGTTCTAAATGGTTCCTGGTGGTCCTGTACGGTGTTGGATGGTTCATACCTGTTCCAGACGATAGTGGTAGGTTCTAGTCTGACCTATGGATTGGTTTCTTTAGGTTCTGGTCTATGGATTGGTAGTCGTAAGTTCTGGCCTGACCTATGGATCTTTTTCCGGAGTCTATGCTTGATTTAGATGCTGCTTGTTTGTTTTAGCTAGTTATAGTTGGTTCTGGCCAGTTCAAGATAGTTTTGGCTGCTGTTGGTTAGTTGTGGCAGGTTCTACATGGCTTTTGATGGTTGATTTTGATGTTGGGTGGTTCTGGTCTGTTCCAGACGGTAGTTATAGGTCCTGGCAAGACCTGTGGATTATCTTCTCGAGTTCTTGCTTGATGTAGAGGCTGTTCGACTGTTCTGGCCCGTTCTAGATGTTTCTTACCAGTTTTGGATAGTCTTATCTTTTTTTGGATGGCTGTGGTTGGTGATGGTTCTCTCTGGTTTTGGATGTTTCTGCCCTGTTCCAGACGGTAGAGGTAGGTTTTTGCCCGACCTGCAGATTGTTTGCTGTACTGCTGGCTTGAGTTGGATGCTGCTTTACGGTTCTGGCAAGTTCTACCTGGTTTCTTGCTGGGTTAAGATAGTTGTTGATGCGTTTGGATAGTTGTGGTGGGTTTTATATGGCTTTTGATAGTTCTGCACTCTGTTGGATACTTCTGGCCGGCTTAAGACGACAGTGGTTGGTTCTAGCCCGACCTGTGGACTGTTCTCTCGAGATTTCGCTAGATTTAGTTGGTGATGGATAGTTCTGCTCGGTTTTAATTGGTTTTGGCTCGTTCGGGATAGTTTTGGCTGCTGTTGGATAGTTGTGGCAGGTTCTTTATGGCTATTGAAGGTTCTGTACCGTAATTGATGCTTCTGGCCCGTATTAGACGATAGTTGTAGGTTCTTGCCCGACCTGCGAATTGTTTGCTCTAGTGCTGGCTTGAGTTAGATGCTGCTTTACGGTTCTGGAAGGTTCTACATGGTTTTTCCCGGGTTAAGATAGTTGTTGGTGCGTTTGGATAGTTGTGGTAGGTTTTATATGGCTTTTGATAGTTCTGCACTCTGTTGGATGCTTCTGGCCTGCTTAAGACGACAGTGGTTCTAGCCCGACCTGTAGATTGTTCTCTCAAGATTTGGCTAGATTTAGAGGAGTTCAATGGTTCTGGTCAGTTTTTATTGCTTGTTGCTCGTTCAGGAGAGTTTTGGCTACTTTTCGATTGTCGTGGCTGGTTCTAAATGATACTGCATGGTCCTGTACGGTGCATGATGGTACAGGTCTGTTCCAGACGGCAGAGGTAGGTTCTGGCCTCACCTCTGGATTGTTTTCTCGAGTTTTCGCTTCATCTAGATCCTGGTTCAAGGTTATGGCCAGTTCTAGTTTGCCCTGACCAGTTCAAGATAGATCTGGCTGCTTTTGGATAGCTGCTGCAGAGTCTAAATGGCTCTTGAAGGTTCTCTACGGTGTAGGATGTTTATGGCCTGTTTTAGACGTTAGTGGTAGGTTCTGGCATGACCTCACCATTCTCTTCTCGAGTTCTGGCTTGGTGTAGATGCTGCTTGATGGTTCTGGCCCGTTCTAGATGGGTTATGCTACTTTAGGATAGTTTTGTTTACTTTTGCATGGTTGTGATAAGTTTCATATTGCTCTTTATGGTATCTTTGGTGTTGGTTGCATCTTCCCTGTTACAGACGGTAGAGGTAGGTTCAGGCCCGACATGTGGATTCTCCTCTCGAGTTCTGGCTTGATTTAGATGCTGCTTCATGGGTATTGCCATTTCTAGATGGTTGATGCCAGTTGAAAACAGTTGTTGCAGCTTTTAGATGGTTGTGGCAAATCTTATATGGCTCTTGGTTGATCTGTACTGTGGTGGATGGTTCTGGCATTTTCTAGACGGTAGTGGTAGGTTCTCGCCAGACCTTTAGATTTTTTTTGAGTTCTACCTTCATTTAGATCCTGCTCGAGGGTTATGGCCGGTTCTAGATGGTTCTGGCCAGTTCTAGATAGTTGTGGCTGCTGAAGGATAGTTGTGGCAGGTTTTACACGGCTATTGATGGTTCTATTCGATTCTCAATGGTTCTGACCTGTTTTAGACGGTAGTTGCAGGTACTTTACCGACCTGGAAATTTTTGTCTTGAGATGTTGCTTGATTTAAATGCCGTTTGATGGTTTTATCAATTTCTAGTTGGCTATGACAGGTTCAAGATAGTTGTGGCTGCTCTTGGATAGTTGTGGCAGTGTCTATATGGCTCTTGAAGGCTTTGTTTGGTGTTGGATGCTTTTGTCCTGTTTTAGACTGTAGTGGTAGGTTCTTGCTTGTCCTGTCGATTTTCTTCATGAAATGTAGCTGGAGGTAAATGCTGCTTGAAGGTTCTGGTTGTGGTAAGTTTTATATGGCTCTTGATGGATCTCTTCGGTGTTGGCTGCCTCGTTCCTGCTCCAGACGGTAGAGGCAGGTTCATGCCCGACCTTAGGATTGTTTTCTTCTGTTCTGCCTTCACTTAGATCCAGCTTAATGGTTATTTCCAGTTCCAGATGGTTCTGGCCAGTTCAAGATAGTTGTGGCTGCTGCAGGATGGATATCGCAGGATATATATGCTTTTTGAAGGTTCTTTTAGATGTTGGATGGTTCTGGCCTGTTTCAGACGGTAGTTGTAGGTCCCAGCCCGACCTGCGGATTGTTTTCTTGAGTTCCTGCTTGATTTTGATGCAGCTTATGGTTTTTGCCAGTTCTAGTTGCCTCTGGCTTGTTAAAGATTGTTGTGGTAGGGTTTATATGGCTATTGTAGGTTCTCTACGGTATTTGATGGTTCTGGCCTGCTCCAGACAGTAAAGGTAGGCTTTGGCGAGACCAGTGCTTTGTTTTCTCTAGTGCTGGCATAAGGTAGATGCCGCTTGATGGTTCTAGCCTGTTGCAGATGGTTTTTGCCAGTTCAGGAAAGTTGTATCTGCTTTTAGATGGTTGGAGTAGGTTTTACATGGTTCGTAATGGTTCTGTACGGTCTTTTGTGGTTCTGGATTAATGCAAACGATAATTGTAGGTTTTGGTCTGACCGCTCGATTCTCCTCCCAAGTTCTGGCTTGATTTAGATGCTGCTTGATGGCTATTGATAGAGGTAGCTTCTGGCCCGACCTGTCGGTTGGTTTCTCTAGTTCTGGCTTGAGTTAAATGCTGCTTGACGCTTCTGCCAGCTGATAGCTGGTTTATGCCGGTTCAAGATAGTTGTGCCTGCTTTTTGATGGTTGTGATAGGTCAATGTATGGCTCTTGATGGTTCTCTTCAGATTTGGATGGTACTGGCCTTTTCCAGAAGATTGTTGTTGGTTTTGGCCTATTCTCTCAAGATTTGGCTAGATTTATGTGGTGCTGGATGGTTCTGCTCGGTTTCAATTGTTTTTGGCTCGTTCAGGATAGTTTTGGCTGCTGTTGGTTAGTTGTGACAGGTACTCTATGGCTATTGAAGGTTGTTTACCGTGTTTGATGCTTCTGGCCCGTTTTAGACGATAGTTGAGGGTTCTGGCAAGATCTGTTGTTTGTTTTTTTTTAGTTCTACCTTAATTTAGCTGGTGTTTGATAGTTATCGCAAGGTCTAGATATTTCTTGCTCGTAGAGAATGGTTGTGGTTGCTTTTGGATATTTTTGTAGTTTTTATGTAGCTCTTGATGGTTCTGTACGGTTTTTGGTGGTTCTGGATATTGGAGAGGGCAATGGTAGGTTCTGGCTTGAGCTGTGGCTTTTTTGCTAGAGTTGTGGCATCATTTATTCGCTGCTTGGTGGTCCTGGCCCATTCTAGATGGTTTTTAGCAATTCTGAATAGTTCTGGTGGCTTCGGGATGGTTGTGGCAGGCTTGATATGGCTCCTGAAGGTTCTCTAAGAAGTTGGATGGCTCTGGCCTGTTTTAAACATTAGCGGTTGGTTATTCTCCCGAGATTTAGCTACATTTAGGTGGTGCTTGATGTTTCTTGTTGGTTTTTTATTGGTCTTGGCTCGTCGAAGTAAGTCTTTCGCTGCTTTTCGAGTGGTGTGGCAGGTTCTAAGTAGTTCTTGGTGGTCTTATATGGTGTTAGATGGTTCATGCCTGTTCCAGACTGTAGTGGTAGGTTTTGGTTTGACCTATTGATTATTTTCTCGAGGTTTTGCTTGGTTCACATGCTGCTTGATAGTTTTGGCCAGTACTAGTTGGTTCTGGCCATTTCAAGATAGTTTTTGCTACCTTTGGATGATTTTGGCAGTTTTTAAATGGCTTTTGATGGTTGTTTTCGGTGCTGGATGGTTCTTGCCTTATCCAGACGGTAGTTGTAGGTCCTGGCAATACCTGTGGATTATCCTTTCGAGTTCTTGCTTGATGTAGAGGCTGCTTGACTGTTCTGGCCCGTTCTACATGGTTCTTACCAGTTCAGGATAGTCTTGTCTTCTTTTGGATAGCTGTGGTTGGTTTTATATGGCTCTTGATTATTCTCTTTCGAGTTGGATGGTTCAGGGCTGTTCAAGACGGTAGTGGTAGGTTCTGGCTTGACCTGTCGATTCTCTTTTCGAGTACTGGTTTGATTTAGATGCTCCTTGACGGTTCTGGCAAGTTCTGGATGGTTCTTGTCAGTTGAGCACAGTTGTGGCTGCGTTTGGTTTGTTGTAGTAGGATCTATATGGCACTCGAAGGCTTACTACGGTGTTGGATGCTTCTGGCCTGTTTTAGACGGTAGTCTTAGGTTCTGGCTTGACCTGTGATTATCTACTCGAGTCCTTGCTTGAATTAGATGCTTCTTGACGGTTCTGGCCCAATCTAGATGGTTCTTTGGGATGTTTGTGGTAGGTGTCATATGGCTCTTGATGGTTCTCTTCGGTGTTGGATGGTTCTGGCCAGTTTTAGACGATTGTCGTTGTTTCCGGTCCGACCTCTGGATTCCTCTCTCCAGCTTTTGCTGGATATAGATAGTGCAGGATGGTTGCGATAGGTTTTTGTTGGTTTTTGCTCGTTCTGGATAGTTTTTGCTGCTTTTCGAGGGCTGTGGCAGGTTCTAAATGGTTCCAGGTTGTCCTGTACGGCGTTGGATGGTTTACACCTGCTCCAGACGATAGTGATATGTTCTGGTCTGATGTTCTGACCTATGGTTTGGTTTCTTGTAGGTTCTGACCTGGATTTTTTTCCGGATTCTATGCTTGATTTAGATGCTGCTTGATGGTTTTGGCCAGTTCTAGTTGGTTCTGGCCAATTCAAGATAGTTTTGGCTGCTGTTGGTTAGTTGTGGTACGTTCTATATGGCACTTGAAGGTTTTCTACTGTTTTAGACGGTAGTCTTAGGTTCTGCTTTGAACTATGATTCTCTACTCGAGTCCTTGCTTGATGTAGATGCTTCATGACGGTTTTGGCCCATCCTAGATGGTTCTTTGGGATGGTTGTGGTAGGTTTTATATGGCTCTTGGCTGTTTTCTTCGGTGTTGGATGGTTCTGGCCAGTTTTAGACGATGGTCGTTGGGTCTTCCCCGACCTTTGGATTCTTCTCTCCAGATTTTGCTGGATATAGATTGTTGGGAAAACCCACGCGTATGCAAAAAATTTTATTACACTCTTGACATACATTTAATATTACCAGCATAGAAGAATCTCGTTTTCATGCAGAAGTGATAATTATTAAAACTTGTGACCTGTGACTCACAGTGAACTTTCTCCTTTCACGTAAACTATGGCACTAGTCATTAAGTAATGTAAAATTTGATTGGGCTGATTAATAGGCATATTTTAATCTCATACGCTGGTTGATTTTGTACCCTTTTGTTAATAATTATAAATAATCGTCGAGTAAAGTGTCCAGTAAATTTCAAGGCAGTAGCGAAACGTAAGATGTTTTATGATATTACGCTGAGAAAAAAAAATGGGTCTCTCTCGTTTGTTCATCTAACGACCAGAAGAGAATTTAGGATTCTCTACATAGATAGTGCAGGATGGTTGCGATAAGTTTTTGTTGGTTTTTGCCCGTTCAGGATAGTTTTCGCTGCTTTTCGAGGGACGTGGCAGGTTCTAAATGGTTCCTGGTGGTCCTTTACGGTGTTGGATGGTTCATACCTGTTCCAGACGATAGTGGTAGGTTCTAGTCTGACCTATGGATTGGTTTCTTTAGGTTCTGGCCTATGGATTGGTAGTCGTAGGTTCTTGCCTGACCTATGGATCTTTTTCCGAAGTCTATGCTTGATTTAGATGCTGCTTGATGGTTTTAGCCAGTTCTAGTTGGTTCTGGCCAGTTGAAGATAGTTTTGGCTGCTGTTGGTTAGTTGTGGCAGGTTCTACATGGCTCTTTATAGTTGATTTTGGTGTTGGATGGTTCTGGTCTGTTCCAGAGGGTAGTTGTAGGTCCTGGCAAGACCTGTGGATTATCCTCTCGAGGTTTTCTTGATTTGGATGCTGCTTGATGGTTTTGGCCAATTTTAGTAGTGTCTGGCCAGTTCAACATAGTTGTGGCTGCTTCTGGATAATTGTTGCAGGTTCTATATGGCTTTTAAAGATTTTTACCGTATTTGATGCTTCTGGCCTGTTTTGGAGGATAGGTGTAGGTACTGGTCCGATCTGTGGCTTGTTGTTTTGAGTTCTGCCTTATAATAGATGGTGTTTGATGGTTATGGTAAGGTCTAGGAATTATTTGTCCGTACAGAATAGTTGTGGCGACATTGAGATTGTTGTGGCAGGTTTGATATTGCTCATGATGGTTCGTTAAGGTGTTGGATGGTGTAAAAAGTGGATGAATCATTTGAAAAATAGATAAATTTAACTAGTGTTATTTTTAGAGCCCAGTGCAAAGTAAATCGATTTACTGTCCGTAAATGCGAAGGAGCGAACTAAGGTTTTATTCGAAATGAAAATTTTAAATTTAATCCATAAATGAAATATTTAAAGAACGTTATTTGTTAAATTATGATATTTCCAAAAATTTCTTGAAGAGGCCATGTCTTTAACATTTTTCAAACAATCAAATATTACGGAGCGCATCCAGCGGCTAAACAAAAGCGCTGTCAGTTTTTGACTAAATTTGACTCATATGTTGTGCATCGGCATTAAATTCCTCTGTTTTGAAGGTGCATCGGCGCTAAATCCTCCACTAATATTTGTTGTGCTTTGGCACGATAATCCTTTTCAAGGCTTACTTCATTTTCTTGGGCTTCAGACCGATGAAAAACAATCGTTCGACTGTTTTCAACAAACTGTGTTCTTGCAAAAACAGCGAACGTGTGCAAAAACGACCCAATTCAGGCTTCAATTAACCCAATTATCCAAAACAATGTACAACTCAAAACAAGCATGCTGTTGTTATACTTTGAATACAACAATGTTGAGTAAAAGATCCCTTTGAATATTGAGATATTAATCTTTTGCGTGTGTAAATCGCTTTGTCGCCTTGACAACTCGCCCTGAATGGATTCGAAATTGAACATTCTTCCCCCCCCCCCTTGATCTCTTTGAATGAAATCAACTTCTTCATTGTTCTTTTGTAGCGTTTTAAGTGGTTCATGAACTTTTAGTGTCTGTGCTGACTGTATTTTCTTCGATGCTCTATATACTTATTTGTGCTGTACCTCTAATTGATGTAGACGTTGTATGGGAAGTTTTAATTCCCCTTTATGTGTCTTCAAAGTAACAGTACGAATGAGACCATCTCTTCCAGGATGAACTTGAGTGATACGTCCCATTGGCCAGTTTCCTCTTTGAACATTGCCGTCTGAGATGAAAACAACATCTCCGATTTTTATTGATGGTCGCTCTACCTTCCACTTGTTGCTAATCGATAAGCTCTTGTTTCCATCGTTTCCAAAAATGATTAAGAAGTCGTTCATAGTAGAAGAATCTTTGAACAACGCGTCCTCTGTCTACTTCCTTGATCGGCCAACTTGGTATGTTACGTAGTGCTCGATGTCGGTTAGGATAGTGTATAACTCTGTGCTCGTAAGAAGAGCATTACCAAGAACTTTCTTCAGTAAAAGCTTTACTGTTTTCACTATTCTTTTCCACCATCCACCTCCTCATCGGATGCCCGTTAGGAAGAATTACTTGGTGGTTTGCTTCTTCAGGCAGTTCTTAATCATAGAGCCTTCCACCAACTCGCAACACTTGGTTCCTGCTATCATAAAACGGGTCCAACATCAAAATTCTACTTGAATTTGAAATTTGTTTGCCGTTCCTCAGTACTTGTAACTCATCCTTGTATATATCTGATTGCACCCTGCGATACCAATACATTTCTGCTTCTTGTAGTTCTTATATAGGCATATCGTGCCACGGTTGCTCTTGCTTGAAATGGCCATCGAAAATCTATGGATTTGACTCTCATCAATTTTAACCATGAACTGTGTCTTGTCGGATCAATGACTTCTTTCAATTCGATTGTTGCAAGTATCTGCAAAATTCTCTTTGATTCCTTGCATGCCATGTTTGTGATTGTCTCATCTGCTGCAATGTCACTCGGTCATTCCTCTGACGGTAAGCTTAACCATGATGGACCTCTCCACCATTTTTCTGTTAGCTTAAGATCTTTACAGGTTAATCCTCGTGTTAGACAATCTGCAGAGTTTTCCTTCCCAGGACAATAACGCCTACCGTGGAAGAGTTACTCTCTTTAATAGTGCCACTCTTGTGTTAGACATAGTAAGCTTGGTGCTGTCATGTCCATTTATATCGACTGTGCGTATGTATACTGCAGCTCCATATGACTTTGGTGATGCATCTCCAAATCCATGAATTTCTATTCTGTCTTTTGTGCCTATACTAGCTAAGAAACATTTTGGAATCTTGCTATCACTGACATCTGAAAGCTCATTTTTCCATGATCTCCATTGACTGAGAATGTCTGATGGCAATTTATAGTCCCATTGCAACCCTCTGCTCAAAATTTCCTGGAACATTATTTTTGCTCTTAAGACAAAGAGTGATAATAATCCCTTTGGATCAAATTTTTGATGCAATTGTTCTTGCCTGTTCCAGACGGTAGTGGTACGTTCTGGTCATAGCTATGGATTGTTCTTTTGAATTTTTCTTTGATTTAGAACTTTCTTGATGGTTCTGGCCAGTTTAAGATGGTTTTTGCCAGTGCTGGATGTTTGCTTTTGGATGGTTTTGGTAGGAATTATACGACTCTTGATGGTTCTGTTTGGTGTTGGATGGTTCTGGCCTGTTGCAGGCGGTAGAGATAGCTTCTAGCCCGTCCTGTTGATTATTTTGTCTAGTGCTAGTTTGATTTAGTTGCTGCTTGACGGTTCTCTCA
Source organism: Catostylus mosaicus (assembly GCA_964019065.1). Taxonomy (NCBI): domain Eukaryota; kingdom Metazoa; phylum Cnidaria; class Scyphozoa; order Rhizostomeae; family Catostylidae; genus Catostylus; species Catostylus mosaicus. Next base: position 5,028,778 of record OZ025192.1, on the reverse strand, counting down.
AGGTCTTGATGGCTCTGGCCAGTTCAAGACAGTTGTGGCTGCGTTTGGAAAGTTGTGGTTAGGTTCTTTATGGCTCTTGATGGTTCTCTACACTGTTCGATGCTTCTGTCCTGTTCTAGACGGTAGTGGTAGGTTTTGGCCTCAGCGGTGAATTGAGTTTTTGATTTGTGACTTGATTTAGATGCTGCATGATGATTAGGCCAGTTCTAGATGGTTTTCGCTATTTCTGTATAGCTGTGGCTGCTTTTGCAAAGTTGTGGCAGGTTATTTATTGCTCCTAAAAGTTCGGTTCGGTGTTGGATACTTCTGGCCTTTTCTAGACGGTGGTGGTAGGTTTTGGCCTGAGCGGTATATTGAGTTTTCGATTTGTGACTTGATTTAGATGCTGCATGATTAGGCCAGTTCTAGATGGTTTTTGCTATTTTGTATAGCTGTGGCTGCTTTTGCAAAGTTGTGGTAGGCTATTTATTGCTTTTGAAAGTTTTGTTCGGTGTTGGATTCTTCTGGCCTTTTCTAGAGGGTAGTTTTAGGTTCTGGCATGACCTCTGGCTTGATTTTTCGAGTTCTACCTCGATTAGGATGCTCATCGATAGTTATGGCTAGTTTTAGAGGGTAATTGCCAGTTCAGGATAGTTGTAGCTGCTTTTGCATAGTTTTGGTAGGTTTTAAATGGCTGTTGATGGTTCTGTACGGGGATGGATGCTTTTGGCATGTTTCAGATGGTGTTGGTAGGTTCTGGCCCGACCTGTGGATTGATTGACATTACGAGTTTCGCTTTCATTTAGATGCCTCTTGATAGTTATTGTCTGTTCTAGATAATTCTTGCCATTTCAGGATAGTTGTAGCTGCTTTTGCATTGTTTTAGCAGGTCATTTATATCCCTTGATGATCCTGTACGGTGGTGGATGCTTCTGGGCGGATTTAGACGGTAATTGTAGGTTCTGCCTTGACTTGTGGATTGATTTTTGGTTTTCCTCCTTGACGTAGGTGCTTTATGATGATAAGGTCTGTTATAGTGGGAATTTGCCATTTCTGGATAGTTGTGGCTTGTTTTGTATGGTTGCTGCAGGTTATTTATTGCTCTCGATGCTCCTGTACATTGTTTGCTAGTTCTGGCCTGCTCTAGAAGATATTCGAGAGTTTTGGTCTGATCCATGGGTTATCTTTTCGAGTTCTGCCTTTATTTAGATGCTGCTCAAAGCTTATGGCTGGTTGTAGATGGTAATCATCAGTTCAGGATCGTTCTTGCTGTTTTGCTCATTGTTGTGGCAGGTTTGATATAGCTCTTGATGGTTCTGTATGGTGTTCGATACTTCTGTCCTGTTCTAGACGGTAGTGGTAGGTATTGGCCTGAGCAGTATATTGAGTTTTCGATATGTGACTTGATTTAGATGCTGCATGATGATTAGGCCAGTTCTAGATGGTTTTTGCTATTTTGTATAGCTGTGGCTGCTTTTGCATAGTTGTGGCAGGCTATTTATTGCTCTTGAAAGTTTTGTTCCGATTTGGATTCTTCTGGCCTTTTCTAGAGGGTAGTTTTAGGTTCTGGCATGACCTCTGGTTTGATTTTTCGAGTTCTACCTTGATTAAGATGCTGATCGATGGTTATGGCTCGTTTTAGAGGGTAATTGCCAGTTCAGGATAGTTGTAGCTGCTTTTGCATAGTTTTGGCAGGTTTTATATGGCTCTTCATGGTTCTGTACGGGGATGGATGCTTCTGGCATGTTTCAGATGGTGTTGGTAGGTTCTGGCCCAACCTGTGGATTGACATTACGAGTTTCGCCCTCATTTAGATCCCTCTTGATAGTTATTGTCTGTTCTAGATGATTGTCACCATTTCAGGATAGTTGTAGCTGCTTTTGCATGGTTGTAGCTGGTCTTTTAAATCTATTGATGGTCCTGTATGGTGTAGGATGCTTCTGGGCGTTTTTAAACGGTAACTTTAGGTTTTGCCCTGACTTCATGATCGATCTTTCGTTTTCCGCCTTGATTTAGATGCTTTTGACGATAAGGTCAGTTAAAGTGGGAATTTGCCATTTCTTGATTGTTGTGGCTTGTTTTGTATGGTTGCTGCAGGTTATTTATTGCTCTTGATGCTCCTGTACATTATTTGCTAGTTCTGGCCTGCTCTAGAAGGTATTCGATAGTTTTGGTCTGATCCATGGGTCATGTTTTCGAGTTCTGCCTTTATTTAGATGCTGCTCAAAGCTTATGGCTGGTTGTAGATGGTAATCATCAGTTCAGGATAGTTCTTGTTGTTTTGCTCATGGTTGTGGCAGGTTTGATATAGCTCTTGGTGTTTCTGTATGGTGTTCGATGCTTCTGTCCTGTTCTAGACGGTAGTGGTAGGTTTTGGCCTGAACGATGGCTTGAGCTTTCGATTTTTGACTTGATTTAAATGCTGCATGATGATTAGGCCAGTTCTAGATGGTTTTTGCTATTTCTGTATAGCTGTGGCTGCTTTTGCAAAGTTGTGGCAGGTTATTTGTTGCTCTTAAAAGTTCGGTTCGGTGTTGGATACTTCTGGCCTTTTCTAGACGGTAGTTGTAGGTTCTGGCGTGACCTCGGGTTTGATTTTTCGAGTTCTACCTTGATTAAGATGCTAATCGATGGTTATGGCTAGTTTTAGAGGGTAATTGCCAGTTCAGGATAGTTGTAGCTGCTTTTGCATAGTTTTGGCAGGTTTTATATGGCTCTTCAAGGTTCTGTACGGGGATGGATGCTTTTGGCATGTTTTATATGGTGTTGGTAGGTTCTGGCCCAACCTGTGGATTGATATTACGAGTTTCGCCTTCATTTAGATGCCTCTTGATAGTTATTGTCTGTTCTAGATGATTCTCACCATTTCAGGATAGTTGTAGCTGCTTTTGCATGGTTTTAGCAGGTCTTTTATATCTATTGATGGTCCTGTACGGTGTAGGATGCTTCTGGGCGTTTTTAAACGGTAACTTTAGGTTTTGCCCTGACTTGATGATCGATCTTTCGTTTTCCGCCTTGATTTAGATGCTTTTGACGATAAGGTCAGCTAAAGTGGGAATTTGCCATTTCTTGATTGTTGTGGCTTGTTTTGTATGGTTGCTGCAGGTTATTTATTGCTCTTGATGCTCCTGTACATTGTTTGCTAGTTCTGGCCTGCTCTAGAAGGTATTCGATAGTTTTGGTCTGATCCATGGGTTATGTTTTCGAGTTCTGCCTTTATTTAGATGCTGCTCAAAGCTTATGGCTGGTTGTAGATGGTAATCATCAGTTCAGGATAGTTCTTGTTGTTTTGCTCATGGTTGTGGCAGGTTTGATATAGCTCTTGGTGTTTCTGTATGGTGTTCGATGCTTCTGTCCTGTTCTAGACGGTAGTGGTAGGTTTTGGCCTGAACGGTGGCTTGAGCTTTCGATTTGTGACTTGATTTAGATGCTGCATGATGATTAGGCCAGTTCTAGATGGTTTTTGCTATTTCTGTATAGCTGTGGCTGCTTTTGCAAAGTTGTGGCAGGTTATTTGTTGCTCTTAAAAGTTCGGTTCGGTGTTGGATACTTCTGGCCTTTTCTAGACGGTAGTTGTAGGTTCTGGCGTGACCTCGGGTTTGATTTTTCGAGTTCTACCTTGATTAAGATGCTAATCGATGGTTATGGCTAGTTTTAGAGAGTAATTGACAGTTCATGATAGTTGTAGCTGCTTTTGCTTGGTTAAGGCAGGTTTTATATGGCTCTTCATTGTTCTGTACGGGTTTGATGCTTCTGGCATGTTCTAGCTGGTGATGGTAGCTTCTGGCCTGACCTGTCAATTCCTTTCTAGAGTATTGCCTTGATTTAGATGCTGGTTGATGGTTACGGCAAGTTCTAGATGATTATTGCTCGGTAAGGATGGTTGTGGCTGCTTTTGCATTGTTTTGGCAGGTTTTTTATTGCTCTTGCAGCTTCTTTACTTTGATGGATTCTTCTTGCCTGTTCTTTGCGGTAGTGGTAGGTTCTGGCGTATCATGTGGATCGATTTATCGAGTTCTGCATTATTTTAGATGCTGGTCGTTGGTTATAGCTTGTTTTAGATGGTTATTGCCGGTCCAGGATGGTTTTAGCTGCTTTTGCATGGTTGTTGCAGATTAATTATGGTTCTTGATGGTTCTGTACGAGGTTGGATGCTTCTGGCATGTTCCAGAAGGATAAGGTAGGTTCTGGCTCCACCTGTTAATCTTCTTTTCGAGTTCTGCCTTGATTTAGATCCTGGTCGATCGTTATGGCCAGTTTTAGATGGTACCTGCTATTTCAGAATAGGTATGGCTACTGTTGCATTGTTTCAGCAGGTTCTTTTATGTCTCTTGATGGTTCTCTACGGTGTTGGATGCTTCTGGCTTCTTCTAAACGTTATTGGTAGGTTCGGATCTGATCCATGAATTGGATTTTGGCGTTGTGCCTTTATTTAGATGCTGCTTGATTATTATGGCCAATTCAAGATGGTTCTTGCCATTTCAGGATAGATGTGACTGCCTTTGCATGGTAGTGACATATTTTTATATCTGTTGATTGTTCTGTACGGTCTTGAATGCTTCTGTCCAGTTCTAGACAGTAGTTGTAGGTTTTGGCCTGAGCGGTATATTGAGTTCTCGATTTGTGACTTGATTTAGATGCTGCATGATTAGGCCAGTTCTAGATGGTTTTTGCTATTTTGTATAGCTGTGGCTGCTTTTGCAAAGTTGTGGTAGGCAATTTATTGCTTTTGAAAGTTTTGGTTCGGTTTTGGATTCTTCTGGCCTTTCCTAGAGGGTAGTTGTAGGTTCTGGCATGACCTCTGGTTTGAATTTTCGAGTTCTACCTTGATTAAGATGCTGATCGATGGTTATGGCTAGTTTTAGAGGGTAATTGCCAGTTCAGGATAGTTGTAGCTGCTTTTGCATAGTTTTGGCAGGTTTTATATGGCTGTTGATGGTCCTCTACGGTGTAGGATGCTTCTGGGCGTTTTTAAACGGTAACTTTAGGTTTTGCCCAGACTTGTTGATCGATCTTTCGTTTTCCGCCTTGATTTAGATGCTTTTGACGATAAGGTCAGTTAAAGTGGGAATTTGCCATTTCTGGATTGTTGTGGCTTGTTTTGTATGGTTGCTGCAGGTTATTTATTGCTCCTGATGCTCCTGTACATTGTTTGCTAGTTCTGGCCTGCTCTAGAAGGTATTCGATAGTTTTGGTCTGATCCATGGGTTATGTTCTTGAGTTCTGCCTTTATTTAGATGCTGCTGAAAGCTTATGGCTGGTTGTAGATGGTAATCATCAGTTCAGGATAGTTCTTGTTGTTTTGCTCATGGTTGTGGCAGGTTTGATATTGCTCTTGGTTTTTCTGTATGGTGTTCGATGCTTCTGTCCTGTTCTAGACGGTAGTGGTAGGTTTTGGCCTGAACGGTGGCTTGAGTTTTCGATTTCTGACTTGATTTAAATGCTGCATGATGATTAGGCCAGTTCTAGATGGTTTTTGCTATTTTTGTATAGCTGTGGCTGCTTTTGCAAAGTTGTGGCAGGATATTTATTGCTCTTAAAAGTTCGGTTCGGTGTTGGATACTTCTGGCCTTTTCTAGACGGTGGTGGTAGGTTTTGGCCTGAGCGGTATATTGAGTTTTCGATTTGTGTCTTCATTTAGATGCTGCATGATTAGGCCAGTTCTAGATGGTTTTTGCTATTTTGTATAGCTGTGGCTGCTTTTGCAAAGTTGTGGCAGGTTATTTATTGCTCTTAAAAGTTCGGTTCGGTGTTGGATACTTCTGGCCTTTTCTATACGGTGGTGGTAGGTTTTGGCCTGAGCGGTATATTGAGTTTTCGATTTGTGACTTGATTTAGATGCTGCATGATTAGGCCAGTTCTAGATGGTTTTTGCTATTTTGTATAGCTGTGGCTGCTTTTGCAAAGTTGTGGTAGGCTATTTATTGCTTTTGAAAGTTTTGTTCGGTTTTGGATTCTTCTGGCCTTTTCTAGAGGGTAGTTGTAGGTTCTGGCATGACCTCTGGCTTGAATTTTCGAGTTCTACCTTGATTAAGATGCTGATCGATGGTTATGGCTAGTTTTAGAGGGTAATTGCCAGTTCAGGATAGTTGTAGCTGCCTTTGCATAGTTTTTGCAGGTTTTATATGGCTTTTGATGGTTCTGTACGGGAATGGATGCTTTTGGCATGTTTCAGATGGTGTTGGTAGGTTCTTGCCCGACCTGTGGATTGACATTACGAGTTTCGCCTTCATTTAGATGCCTCTTGATAGTTATTGTCTGTTCTAGATGATTCTCACCATTTCAGGATAGTTGTAGCTGCTTTTGCATGGTTTTAGCAGGTCTGTTATATCTATTGATGGTCCTGTACGGTGTAGGATGCTTCTGTTCGTCTTTAAACGGTAACTTTAGGTTTTGCCCTGACTTGTTGATCGATCTTTCGTTTTCCGCCTTGATTTAGATGCTTTTGACGATAAGGTCAGTTAAAGTGGGAATTTACCATTTCTGGATTGTTGTGGCTTGTTTTCTATGGTTGCTGCAGGTTATTTATTGCTCCTGATGCTCCTGTACATTGTTTGCTAGTTCTGGCCAGCTCTAGAAGGTATTCGATAGTTTTGGTCTGATCCATGGGTTATGTTCTCGAGTTCTGCCTTTATTTAGATGCTGCTCAAAGCTTATGGCTTGTTGTAGATGGTAATCATCAGTTCAGGATAGTTCTTGTTGTTTTGCTCATGGTTGTGGAAGGTTTGATATAGCTCTTGGTTTTTCTGTATGGTGTTCGATGCTTCTGTCCTGTTCTAGACGGTAGTGGTAGGTTTTGGCCTGAACGGTGGCTTGAGTTTTCGTTTTCTGACTTGACTTAGATGCTGCATGATGATTAGTCCAGTTCTAGATGGTTTTTGCTATTTTGTATAGCTGTGGCTGCTTTTGCAAAGTTGTGGTAGGCAATTTATTGCTTTTGAAAGTTTTGGTTCGGTTTTGGATTCTTCTGGCCTTTTCTAGAGGGTAGTTGTAGGTTCTGGCATGACCTCTGGTTTGAATTTTCGAGTTCTACCTTGATTAAGATGCTGATCGATGGTTATGGCTAGTTTTAGAGGGTAATTGCCAGTTCAGGATAGTTGTAGCTGCTTTTGCATAGTTTTGGCAGGTTTTATATGGCTGTTGATGGTCCTCTACGGTGTAGGATGCTTCTGGGCGTTTTTAAACGGTAACTTTAGGTTTTGCCCAGACTTGTTGATCGATCTTTCGTTTTCCGCCTTGATTTAGATGCTTTTGACGATAAGGTCAGTTAAAGTGGGAATTTGCCATTTCTGGATTGTTGTGGCTTGTTTTGTATGGTTGCTGCAGGTTATTTATTGCTCCTGATGCTCCTGTACATTGTTTGCTAGTTCTGGCCTGCTCTAGAAGGTATTCGATAGTTTTGGTCTGATCCATGGGTTATGTTCTTGAGTTCTGCCTTTATTTAGATGCTGCTGAAAGCTTATGGCTGGTTGTAGATGGTAATCATCAGTTCAGGATAGTTCTTGTTGTTTTGCTCATGGTTGTGGCAGGTTTGATATTGCTCTTGGTTTTTCTGTATGGTGTTCGATGCTTCTGTCCTGTTCTAGACGGTAGTGGTAGGTTTTGGCCTGAACGGTGGCTTGAGTTTTCGATTTCTGACTTGATTTAAATGCTGCATGATGATTAGGCCAGTTCTAGATGGTTTTTGCTATTTTTGTATAGCTGTGGCTGCTTTTGCAAAGTTGTGGCAGGATATTTATTGCTCTTAAAAGTTCGGTTCGGTGTTGGATACTTCTGGCCTTTTCTAGACGGTGGTGGTAGGTTTTGGCCTGAGCGGTATATTGAGTTTTCGATTTGTGTCTTCATTTAGATGCTGCATGATTAGGCCAGTTCTAGATGGTTTTTGCTATTTTGTATAGCTGTGGCTGCTTTTGCAAAGTTGTGGCAGGTTATTTATTGCTCTTAAAAGTTCGGTTCGGTGTTGGATACTTCTGGCCTTTTCTATACGGTGGTGGTAGGTTTTGGCCTGAGCGGTATATTGAGTTTTCGATTTGTGACTTGATTTAGATGCTGCATGATTAGGCCAGTTCTAGATGGTTTTTGCTATTTTGTATAGCTGTGGCTGCTTTTGCAAAGTTGTGGTAGGCTATTTATTGCTTTTGAAAGTTTTGTTCGGTTTTGGATTCTTCTGGCCTTTTCTAGAGGGTAGTTGTAGGTTCTGGCATGACCTCTGGCTTGAATTTTCGAGTTCTACCTTGATTAAGATGCTGATCGATGGTTATGGCTAGTTTTAGAGGGTAATTGCCAGTTCAGGATAGTTGTAGCTGCCTTTGCATAGTTTTTGCAGGTTTTATATGGCTTTTGATGGTTCTGTACGGGAATGGATGCTTTTGGCATGTTTCAGATGGTGTTGGTAGGTTCTTGCCCGACCTGTGGATTGACATTACGAGTTTCGCCTTCATTTAGATGCCTCTTGATAGTTATTGTCTGTTCTAGATGATTCTCACCATTTCAGGATAGTTGTAGCTGCTTTTGCATGGTTTTAGCAGGTCTGTTATATCTATTGATGGTCCTGTACGGTGTAGGATGCTTCTGTTCGTCTTTAAACGGTAACTTTAGGTTTTGCCCTGACTTGTTGATCGATCTTTCGTTTTCCGCCTTGATTTAGATGCTTTTGACGATAAGGTCAGTTAAAGTGGGAATTTACCATTTCTGGATTGTTGTGGCTTGTTTTGTATGGTTGCTGCAGGTTATTTATTGCTCCTGATGCTCCTGTACATTGTTTGCTAGTTCTGGCCAGCTCTAGAAGGTATTCGATAGTTTTGGTCTGATCCATGGGTTATGTTCTCGAGTTCTGCCTTTATTTAGATGCTGCTCAAAGCTTATGGCTTGTTGTAGATGGTAATCATCAGTTCAGGATAGTTCTTGTTGTTTTGCTCATGGTTGTGGAAGGTTTGATATAGCTCTTGGTTTTTCTGTATGGTGTTCGATGCTTCTGTCCTGTTCTAGACGGTAGTGGTAGGTTTTGGCCTGAACGGTGGCTTGAGTTTTCGTTTTCTGACTTGACTTAGATGCTGCATGATGATTAGTCCAGTTCTAGATGGTTTTTGCTATTTCTCTATAGCTGTGGCTGCTTTTGCAAAGTTGTGGCAGGTTATTTATTGCTCTTGAAAGTTTGGTTCGGTGTTGGATTCTTCTGGCCTTTTCTAGACGGTAGTTGTAGGTTTTGCCGTAACATGTGGGTCGATTTTTTGAAGTCTGCCTTGATTTAGATGCTGATCTATGGTTATGGCTTGTTTTAGATGTCTATTGCCAGTTCAGGATAGTTTTAGCTGCTTTTGCATAGTTTAAGCAGGTTTTAAGTGGCTGTTGATGGTTCCGTACGGGGGTGGATGCTTTTGGCATGTTTTATATGGTGTTGGTAGGTTCTGGCCCAACCTGTGGATTGAAATTACGAGTTCCGCCTTCATTTAGATGCCTCTTGATAGTTATTGTCTGTTCTAGATGATTCTCACCATTTCAGGATAGTTGTAGCTGCTTTTGCATGGTTTTAGCAGGTCTTTTATATCTATTGATGGTCCTGTACGGTGTAGGATGCTTCTGGGCGTTTTTAAACGGTAACTTTAGGTTTTGCCCTGACTTGATGATCGATCTTTCGTTTTCCGCCTTGATTTAGATGCTTTTGACGATAAGGTCAGTTAAAATGGGAATTTGCCATTTCTGGATTATTGTGGCTTGTTTTGTATGGTTACTGCAGGTTATTTATTGCTCTTGATGCTCCTGTACATTGTTTGCTAGTTCTGGCCTGCTCTAGAAGGTATTCGATAGTTTTGGTCTGATCCATGGGTTATCTTTACGAGTTCTGCCTTTATTTAGATGCTGCTCAAATCTTATGGCTGGTTGTAGATGGTAATCATCAGTTCAGGATAGTTCTTGTTGTTTTGCTCATGGTTGTGGCAGGTTTGATATAGCTCTTGATGGTTCTATATGGTGTTCGATGCTTCTGTCCTGTTCTAGACTGTAGTGGTAGGTTTTGGCTTGAGCGGTGAATTGAGTTCTCGATTTGTGACTTGATTTAGATGCTGCATGATGATTAGGCCAGTTCTAGATGGTTTTTGCTATTTCTGTATAGCTGTGGCTGCTTTTGCAAAGTTGTGGCAGGTTATTTATTGCTCTTGAAAGTTTGGTTCGGTGTTGGATTCTTCTGGCCTTTTCTAGAGGGTAGTTGTAGGTTCTGGCATGACCTCTGGTTTGATTTTTCGAGTTCTACCTTGATTAAGATCCTCATCGATAGTTATAGCTAGTTTTAGAGGGTAATTGCCAGTTCAGGATAGTTGTAGCTGCTTTTGCATACTTTTGGTAGGTGTTAGATGGCTGTTGATGGTTCTGTACGGGGATGGATGCTTTTGGCATGTTTCAGCTGGTGTTGGTAGGTTCTGGCCCGACCTGTGGATTGACATTACGAGTTTTGCCTTCATTTAGATGCCTCTTGATAGTTATTGTCTGTTCTAGATGATTCTCGCCATTTCAGGATAGTTGTAGCTGCTTTTGCATGGTTTTAGCAGGTCTTTTATATCTATTGATCGTCCTGTACGGTGTAGGATTCTTCTGGGCGTTTTTAAACGGAAACTTTAGGTTTTGCCCTGACTTGTTGATCGATCTTTCGTTTTCCGCCTTGATTTAGATGCTTTTGACGATAAGGTCAGTTAAAGTGTGAATTTGCCATTTCTGGATTGTTGTGGCTTGTTTTGTATGGTTGCTGCAGGTTATTTATTGCTCTTGATGCTCCTGTACATTGTTTGCTAGTTCTGGCCTGCTCTAGAAGGTATTCGATAGTTTTGGTCTGATCCATGGGTTATGTTTTAAGGTTCTGCCTTTATTTAGATGCTGCTGAAAGCTTATGGCTGGTTGTAGATGGTAATCATCAGTTCAGGATAGTTCTTGTTGTTTTGCTCATGGTTGTGGCAGGTTTGATATAGCTCTTGGTTTTTCTGTATGGTGTTCGATGCTTCTGTCCTGTTCTAGACGGTAGTGGTAGGGTTTGGCCTGAACGGTGGCTTGAGCTTTCGATTTCTGACTTGATTTAAATGCTGCATGATGATTAGGCCAGTTCTAGATGGTTTTTGCTATTTCTGTATAGCTGTGGCTGCTTTTACAAAGTTGTGGCAGGTTATTTATTGCTCTTAAAAGTTCGGTTCGGTGTTGGATACTTCTGGCCTTTTCTAGACGGTAGTTGTAGGTTCTGGCGTGACCTCGGGTTTGATTTTTCGAGTTCTACCTTGATTAAGATGCTAATCGATGGTTATGGCTAGTTATAGAGAGTAATTGCCAGTTCAGGATAGTTGTAGCTGCTTTTGCATAGTTTTGGCAGGTTTTATATGGCTGTTGATGGTCCTCTACGGTGTAGGATGCTTCTGGGCGTTTTTAAACGGTAACTTTAGGTTTTGCCCAGACTTGTTGATCGATCTTTCGTTTTCCGCCTTGATTTAGATGCTTTTGACGATAAGGTCAGTTAAAGTGGGAATTTGCCATTTCTGGATTGTTGTGGCTTGTTTTGTATTGTTGCTGCAGGTTATTTATTGCTCCTGATGCTCCTGTACATTGTTTGCTAGTTCTGGCCTGCTCTAGAAGGTATTCGATAGTTTTTGTCTGATCCATGGGTTATGTTCTTGAGTTCTGCCTTTATTTAGATGCTGCTGAAAGCTTATGGCTGGTTGTAGATGGTAATCATCAGTTCAGGATAGTTCTTGTTGTTTTGCTCATGGTTGTGGCAGGTTTGATATTGCTCTTGGTTTTTCTGTATGGTGTTCGATGCTTCTGTCCTGTTCTAGACGGTAGTGGTAGGTTTTGGCCTGAACGGTGGCTTGAGTTTTCGATTTCTGACTTGATTTAAATGCTGCATGATGATTAGGCCAGTTCTAGATGGTTTTTGCTATTTTTGTATAGCTGTGGCTGCTTTTGCAAAGTTGTGGCAGGATATTTATTGCTCTTAAAAGTTCGGTTCGGTGTTGGATACTTCTGGCCTTTTCTAGACGGTGGTGGTAGGTTTTGGCCTGAGCGGTATATTGAGTTTTCGATTTGTGACTTCATTTAGATGCTGCATGATTAGGCCAGTTCTAGATGGTTTTTGGTATTTTGTATAGCTGTGGCTGCTTTTGCAAAGTTGTGGCAGGTTATTTATTGCTCTTAAAAGTTCGGTTCGGTGTTGGATACTTCTGGCCTTTTCTAGACGGTGGTGGTAGGTTTTGGCCTGAGCGGTATATTGAGTTTTCGATTTGTGACTTGATTTAGATGCTGCATGATTAGGCCAGTTCTAGATGGTTTTTGCTATTTTGTATAGCTGTGGCTGCTTTTGCAAAGTTGTGGTAGGCTATTTATTGCTTTTGAAAGTTTTGTTCGGTTTTGGATTCTTCTGGCCTTTTCTAGAGGGTAGTTGTAGGTTCTGGCATGACCTCTGGCTTGAATTTTCGAGTTCTACCTTGATTAAGATGCTGATCGATGGTTATGGCTAGTTTTAGAGGGTAATTGCCAGTTCAGGATAGTTGTAGCTGCTTTTGCATAGTTTTGGCAGGTTTTATATGGCTGTTGATGGTTCTGTACGGGAATGGATGCTTTTGGCATGTTTCAGATGGTGTTGGTAGGTTCTTGCCCGACCTGTGGATTGACATTACGAGTTTCGCCTTCATTTAGATGCCTCTTGATAGTTATTGTCTGTTCTAGATGATTCTCACCATTTCAGGATAGTTGTAGCTGCTTTTGCATGGTTTTAGCAGGTCTGTTATATCTATTGATGGTCCTGTACGGTGTAGGATGCTTCTGGGCGTTTTTAAACGGTAACTTTAGGTTTTGCCCTGACTTGTTGATCGATCTTTCGTTTTCCGCCTTGATTTAGATGCTTTTGACGATAAGGTCAGTTAAAGTGGGAATTTACCATTTCTGGATTGTTGTGGCTTGTTTTGTATGGTTGCTGCAGGTTATTTATTGCTCCTGATGCTCCTGTACATTGTTTGCTAGTTCTGGCCAGCTCTAGAAGGTATTCGATAGTTTTGGTCTGATCCATGGGTTATGTTCTCGAGTTCTGCCTTTATTTAGATGCTGCTCAAAGCTTATGGCTTGTTGTAGATGGTAATCATCAGTTCAGGATAGTTCTTGTTGTTTTGCTCATGGTTGTGGAAGGTTTGATATAGCTCTTGGTTTTTCTGTATGGTGTTCGATGCTTCTGTCCTGTTCTAGACGGTAGTGGTAGGTTTTGGCCTGAACGGTGGCTTGAGTTTTCGTTTTCTGACTTGACTTAGATGCTGCATGATGATTAGTCCAGTTCTAGATGGTTTTTGCTATTTCTCTATAGCTGTGGCTGCTTTTGCAAAGTTGTGGCAGGTTATTTATTGCTCTTGAAAGTTTGGTTCGGTGTTGGATTCTTCTGGCCTTTTCTAGACGGTAGTTGTAGGTTTTGCCGTAACATGTGGGTCGATTTTTTGAAGTCTGCCTTGATTTAGATGCTGATCTATGGTTATGGCTTGTTTTAGATGTCTATTGCCAGTTCAGGATAGTTTTAGCTGCTTTTGCATAGTTTAAGCAGGTTTTAAGTGGCTGTTGATGGTTCCGTACGGGGATGGATGCTTTTGGCATGTTTTATATGGTGTTGGTAGGTTCTGGCCCAACCTGTGGATTGATATTACGAGTTCCGCCTTCATTTAGATGCCTCTTGATAGTTATTGTCTGTTCTAGATGATTCTCACCATTTCAGGATAGTTGTAGCTGCTTTTGCATGGTTTTAGCAGGTCTTTTATATCTATTGATGGTCCTGTACGGTGTAGGATGCTTCTGGGCGTTTTTAAACGGTAACTTTAGGTTTTGCCCTGACTTGATGATCGATCTTTCGTTTTCCGCCTTGATTTAGATGCTTTTGACGATAAGGTCAGTTAAAATGGGAATTTGCCATTTCTGGATTATTGTGGCTTGTTTTGTATGGTTACTGCAGGTTATTTATTGCTCTTGAAGCTCCTGTACATTGTTTGCTAGTTCTGGCCTGCTCTAGAAGGTATTCGATAGTTTTGGTCTGATCCATGGGTTATCTTTACGAGTTCTGCCTTTATTTAGATGCTGCTCAAATCTTATGGCTGGTTGTAGATGGTAATCATCAGTTCAGGATAGTTCTTGTTGTTTTGCTCATGGTTGTGGCAGGTTTGATATAGCTCTTGATGGTTCTATATGGTGTTCGATGCTTCTGTCCTGTTCTAGACTGTAGTGGTAGGTTTTGGCTTGAGCGGTGAATTGAGTTCTCGATTTGTGACTTGATTTAGATGCTGCATGATGATTAGGCCAGTTCTAGATGGTTTTTGCTATTTCTGTATAGCTGTGGCTGCTTTTGCAAAGTTGTGGCAGGTTATTTGTTGCTCTTGAAAGTTTGGTTCGGTGTTGGATTCTTCTGGCCTTTTCTAGAGGGTAGTTGTAGGTTCTGGCATGACCTCTGGTTTGATTTTTCGAGTTCTATCTTGATTAAGATCCTCATCGATAGTTATAGCTAGTTTTAGAGGGTAATTGCCAGTTCAGGATAGTTGTAGCTGCTTTTGCATACTTTTGGTAGGTGTTAGATGGCTGTTGATGGTTCTGTACGGGGATGGATGCTTTTGGCATGTTTCAGCTGGTGTTGGTAGGTTCTGGCCCGACCTGTGGATTGACATTACGAGTTTTGCCTTCATTTAGATGCCTCTTGATAGTTATTGTCTGTTCTATATGATTCTCGCCATTTCAGGATAGTTGTAGCTGCTTTTGCATGGTTTTAGCAGGTCTTTTATATCTATTGATCGTCCTGTACGGTGTAGGATTCTTCTGGGCGTTTTTAAACGGAAACTTTAGGTTTTGCCCTGACTTGTTGATCGATCTTTCGTTTTCCGCCTTGATTTAGATGCTTTTGACGATAAGGTCAGTTAAAGTGTGAATTTGCCATTTCTGGATTGTTGTGGCTTGTTTTGTATGGTTGCTGCAGGCTATTTATTGCTCTTGATGCTCCTGTACATTGTTTGCTAGTTCTGGCCTGCTCTAGAAGGTATTCGATAGTTTTGGTCTGATCCATGGGTTATGTTTTAAGGTTCTGCCTTTATTTAGATGCTGCTGAAAGCTTATGGCTGGTTGTAGATGGTAATCATCAGTTCAGGATAGTTCTTGTTGTTTTGCTCATGGTTGTGGCAGGTTTGATATAGCTCTTGGTTTTTCTGTATGGTGTTCGATGCTTCTGTCCTGTTCTAGACGGTAGTGGTAGGGTTTGGCCTGAACGGTGGCTTGAGCTTTCGATTTCTGACTTGATTTAAATGCTGCATGATGATTAGGCCAGTTCTAGATGGTTTTTGCTATTTCTGTATAGCTGTGGCTGCTTTTGCAAAGTTGTGGCAGGTTATTTATTGCTCTTAAAAGTTCGGTTCGGTGTTGGATACTTCTGGCCTTTTCTAGACGGTGGTGGTAGGTTTTGGCCTGAGCGGTATATTGAGTTTTCGATTTGTGACTTGATTTAGATGCTGCATGATTAGGCCAGTTCTAGATGGTTTTTGCTATTTTGTATAGCTGTGGCTGCTTTTGCAAAGTTGTGGTAGGCTATTTATTGCTTTTGAAAGTTTTGTTCGGTTTTGGATTCTTCTGGCCTTTTCTAGAGGGTAGTTGTAGGTTCTGGCATGACCTCTGGCTTGAATTTTCGAGTTCTACCTTGATTAAGATGCTGATCGATGGTTATGGCTAGTTTTAGAGGGTAATTGCCAGTTCAGGATAGTTGTAGCTGCTTTTGCATAGTTTTGGCAGGTTTTATATGGCTGTTGATGGTTCTGTACGGGAATGGATGCTTTTGGCATGTTTCAGATGGTGTTGGTAGGTTCTTGCCCGACCTGTGGATTGACATTACGAGTTTCGCCTTCATTTAGATGCCTCTTGATAGTTATTGTCTGTTCTAGATGATTCTCACCATTTCAGGATAGTTGTAGCTGCTTTTGCATGGTTTTAGCAGGTCTGTTATATCTATTGATGGTCCTGTACGGTGTAGGATGCTTCTGGGCGTTTTTAAACGGTAACTTTAGGTTTTGCCCTGACTTGTTGATCGATCTTTCGTTTTCCGCCTTGATTTAGATGCTTTTGACGATAAGGTCAGTTAAAGTGGGAATTTACCATTTCTGGATTGTTGTGGCTTGTTTTGTATGGTTGCTGCAGGTTATTTATTGCTCCTGATGCTCCTGTACATTGTTTGCTAGTTCTGGCCAGCTCTAGAAGGTATTCGATAGTTTTGGTCTGATCCATGGGTTATGTTCTCGAGTTCTGCCTTTATTTAGATGCTGCTCAAAGCTTATGGCTTGTTGTAGATGGTAATCATCAGTTCAGGATAGTTCTTGTTGTTTTGCTCATGGTTGTGGAAGGTTTGATATAGCTCTTGGTTTTTCTGTATGGTGTTCGATGCTTCTGTCCTGTTCTAGACGGTAGTGGTAGGTTTTGGCCTGAACGGTGGCTTGAGTTTTCGTTTTCTGACTTGACTTAGATGCTGCATGATGATTAGTCCAGTTCTAGATGGTTTTTGCTATTTCTCTATAGCTGTGGCTGCTTTTGCAAAGTTGTGGCAGGTTATTTATTGCTCTTGAAAGTTTGGTTCGGTGTTGGATTCTTCTGGCCTTTTCTAGACGGTAGTTGTAGGTTTTGCCGTAACATGTGGGTCGATTTTTTGAAGTCTGCCTTGATTTAGATGCTGATCTATGGTTATGGCTTGTTTTAGATGTCTATTGCCAGTTCAGGATAGTTTTAGCTGCTTTTGCATAGTTTAAGCAGGTTTTAAGTGGCTGTTGATGGTTCTGTACGGGGATGGATGCTTTTGGCATGTTTTATATGGTGTTGGTAGGTTCTGGCCCAACCTGTGGATTGATATTACGAGTTCCGCCTTCATTTAGATGCCTCTTGATAGTTATTGTCTGTTCTAGATGATTCTCACCATTTCAGGATAGTTGTAGCTGCTTTTGCATGGTTTTAGCAGGTCTTTTATATCTATTGATGGTCCTGTACGGTGTAGGATGCTTCTGGGCGTTTTTAAACGGTAACTTTAGGTTTTGCCCTGACTTGATGATCGATCTTTCGTTTTCCGCCTTGATTTAGATGCTTTTGACGATAAGGTCAGTTAAAATGGGAATTTGCCATTTCTGGATTATTGTGGCTTGTTTTGTATGGTTACTGCAGGTTATTTATTGCTCTTGATGCTCCTGTACATTGTTTGCTAGTTCTGGCCTGCTCTAGAAGGTATTCGATAGTTTTGGTCTGATCCATGGGTTATCTTTACGAGTTCTGCCTTTATTTAGATGCTGCTCAAATCTTATGGCTGGTTGTAGATGGTAATCATCAGTTCAGGATAGTTCTTGTTGTTTTGCTCATGGTTGTGGCAGGTTTGATATAGCTCTTGATGGTTCTATATGGTGTTCGATGCTTCTGTCCTGTTCTAGACTGTAGTGGTAGGTTTTGGCTTGAGCGGTGAATTGAGTTCTCGATTTGTGACTTGATTTAGATGCTGCATGATGATTAGGCCAGTTCTAGATGGTTTTTGCTATTTCTGTATAGCTGTGGCTGCTTTTGCAAAGTTGTGGCAGGTTATTTATTGCTCTTGAAAGTTTGGTTCGGTGTTGGATTCTTCTGGCCTTTTCTAGAGGGTAGTTGTAGGTTCTGGCATGACCTCTGGTTTGATTTTTCGAGTTCTATCTTGATTAAGATCCTCATCGATAGTTATAGCTAGTTTTAGAGGGTAATTGCCAGTTCAGGATAGTTGTAGCTGCTTTTGCATACTTTTGGTAGGTGTTAGATGGCTGTTGATGGTTCTGTACGGGGATGGATGCTTTTGGCATGTTTCAGCTGGTGTTGGTAGGTTCTGGCCCGACCTGTGGATTGACATTACGAGTTTTGCCTTCATTTAGATGCCTCTTGATAGTTATTGTCTGTTCTAGATGATTCTCGCCATTTCAGGATAGTTGTAGCTGCTTTTGCATGGTTTTAGCAGGTCTTTTATATCTATTGATCGTCCTGTACGGTGTAGGATTCTTCTGGGCGTTTTTAAACGGAAACTTTAGGTTTTGCCCTGACTTGTTGATCGATCTTTCGTTTTCCGCCTTGATTTAGATGCTTTTGACGATAAGGTCAGTTAAAGTGTGAATTTGCCATTTCTGGATTGTTGTGGCTTGTTTTGTATGGTTACTGCAGGTTATTTATTGCTCTTGATGCTCCTGTACATTGTTTGCTAGTTCTGGCCTGCTCTAGAAGGTATTCGATAGTTTTGGTCTGATCCATGGGTTATGTTTTAAGGTTCTGCCTTTATTTAGATGCTGCTGAAAGCTTATGGCTGGTTGTAGATGGTAATCATCAGTTCAGGATAGTTCTTGTTGTTTTGCTCATGGTTGTGGCAGGTTTGATATAGCTCTTGGTTTTTCTGTATGGTGTTCGATGCTTCTGTCCTGTTCTAGACGGTAGTGGTAGGGTTTGGCCTGAACGGTGGCTTGAGCTTTCGATTTCTGACTTGATTTAAATGCTGCATGATGATTAGGCCAGTTCTAGATGGTTTTTGCTATTTCTGTATAGCTGTGGCTGCTTTTACAAAGTTGTGGCAGGTTATTTATTGCTCTTAAAAGTTCGGTTCGGTGTTGGATACTTCTGGCCTTTTCTAGACGGTAGTTGTAGGTTCTGGCGTGACCTCGGGTTTGATTTTTCGAGTTCTACCTTGATTAAGATGCTAATCGATGGTTATGGCTAGTTATAGAGAGTAATTGCCAGTTCAGGATAGTTGTAGCTGCTTTTGCATAGTTTTGGCAGGTTTTATATGGCTGTTGATGGTCCTCTACGGTGTAGGATGCTTCTGGGCGTTTTTAAACGGTAACTTTAGGTTTTGCCCAGACTTGTTGATCGATCTTTCGTTTTCCGCCTTGATTTAGATGCTTTTGACGATAAGGTCAGTTAAAGTGGGAATTTGCCATTTCTGGATTGTTGTGGCTTGTTTTGTATGGTTGCTGCAGGTTATTTATTGCTCCTGATGCTCCTGTACATTGTTTGCTAGTTCTGGCCTGCTCTAGAAGGTATTCGATAGTTTTGGTCTGATCCATGGGTTATGTTCTCGAGTTCTGCCTTTATTTAGATGCTGCTCAAAGCTTATGGCTGGTTGTAGATGGTAATCATCAGTTCAGGATAGTTCTTGTTGTTTTGCTCATGGTTGTGGCAGGTTTGATATTGCTCTTGGTTTTTCTGTATGGTGTTCGATGCTTCTGTCCTGTTCTAGACGGTAGTGGTAGGTTTTGGCCTGAACGGTGGCTTGAGTTTTCGATTTCTGACTTGATTTAAATGCTGCATGATGATTAGGCCAGTTCTAGATGGTTTTTGCTATTTTTGTATAGCTGTGGCTGCTTTTGCAAAGTTGTGGCAGGATATTTATTGCTCTTAAAAGTTCGGTTCGGTGTTGGATACTTCTGGCCTTTTCTAGACGGTGGTGGTAGGTTTTGGCCTGAGCGGTATATTGAGTTTTCGATTTGTGACTTCATTTAGATGCTGCATGATTAGGCCAGTTCTAGATGGTTTTTGGTATTTTGTATAGCTGTGGCTGCTTTTGCAAAGTTGTGGCAGGTTATTTATTGCTCTTAAAAGTTCGGTTCGGTGTTGGATACTTCTGGCCTTTTCTAGACGGTGGTGGTAGGTTTTGGCCTGAGCGGTATATTGAGTTTTCGATTTGTGACTTGATTTAGATGCTGCATGATTAGGCCAGTTCTAGATGGTTTTTGCTATTTTGTATAGCTGTGGCTGCTTTTGCAAAGTTGTGGTAGGCTATTTATTGCTTTTGAAAGTTTTGTTCGGTTTTGGATTCTTCTGGCCTTTTCTAGAGGGTAGTTTTAGGTTCTGGCATGTCCTCTGGCTTGAATTTTCGAGTTCTACCTTGATTAAGATGCTGATCGATGGTTATGGCTAGTTTTAGAGGGTAATTGCCAGTTCAGGATAGTTGTAGCTGCTTTTGCATAGTTTTGGCAGGTTTTATATGGCTGTTGATGGTTCTGTACGGGAATGGATGCTTTTGGCATGTTTCAGATGGTGTTGGTAGGTTCTTGCCCGACCTGTGGATTGACATTACGAGTTTCGCCTTCATTTAGATGCCTCTTGATAGTTATTGTCTGTTCTAGATGATTCTCACCATTTCAGGATAGTTGTAGCTGCTTTTGCATGGTTTTAGCAGGTCTGTTATATCTATTGATGGTCCTGTACGGTGTAGGATGCTTCTGGGCGTTTTTAAACGGTAACTTTAGGTTTTGCCCTGACTTGTTGATCGATCTTTCGTTTTCCGCCTTGATTTAGATGCTTTTGACGATAAGGTCAGTTAAAGTGGGAATTTACCATTTCTGGATTGTTGTGGCTTGTTTTGTATGGTTGCTGCAGGTTATTTATTGCTCCTGATGCTCCTGTACATTGTTTGCTAGTTCTGGCCAGCTCTAGAAGGTATTCGATAGTTTTGGTCTGATCCATGGGTTATGTTCTCGAGTTCTGCCTTTATTTAGATGCTGCTCAAAGCTTATGGCTTGTTGTAGATGGTAATCATCAGTTCAGGATAGTTCTTGTTGTTTTGCTCATGGTTGTGGAAGGTTTGATATAGCTCTTGGTTTTTCTGTATGGTGTTCGATGCTTCTGTCCTGTTCTAGACGGTAGTGGTAGGTTTTGGCCTGAACGGTGGCTTGAGTTTTCGTTTTCTGACTTGACTTAGATGCTGCATGATGATTAGTCCAGTTCTAGATGGTTTTTGCTATTTCTCTATAGCTGTGGCTGCTTTTGCAAAGTTGTGGCAGGTTATTTATTGCTCTTGAAAGTTTGGTTCGGTGTTGGATTCTTCTGGCCTTTTCTAGACGGTAGTTGTAGGTTTTGCCGTAACATGTGGGTCGATTTTTTGAAGTCTGCCTTGATTTAGATGCTGATCTATGGTTATGGCTTGTTTTAGATGTCTATTGCCAGTTCAGGATAGTTTTAGCTGCTTTTGCATAGTTTAAGCAGGTTTTAAGTGGCTGTTGATGGTTCTGTACGGGGATGGATGCTTTTGGCATGTTTTATATGGTGTTGGTAGGTTCTGGCCCAACCTGTGGATTGATATTACGAGTTCCGCCTTCATTTAGATGCCTCTTGATAGTTATTGTCTGTTCTAGATGATTCTCACCATTTCAGGATAGTTGTAGCTGCTTTTGCATGGTTTTAGCAGGTCTTTTATATCTATTGATGGTCCTGTACGGTGTAGGATGCTTCTGGGCGTTTTTAAACGGTAACTTTAGGTTTTGCCCTGACTTGATGATCGATCTTTCGTTTTCCGCCTTGATTTAGATGCTTTTGACGATAAGGTCAGTTAAAATGGGAATTTGCCATTTCTGGATTATTGTGGCTTGTTTTGTATGGTTACTGCAGGTTATTTATTGCTCTTGATGCTCCTGTACATTGTTTGCTAGTTCTGGCCTGCTCTAGAAGGTATTCGATAGTTTTGGTCTGATCCATGGGTTATCTTTACGAGTTCTGCCTTTATTTAGATGCTGCTCAAATCTTATGGCTGGTTGTAGATGGTAATCATCAGTTCAGGATAGTTCTTGTTGTTTTGCTCATGGTTGTGGCAGGTTTGATATAGCTCTTGATGGTTCTATATGGTGTTCGATGCTTCTGTCCTGTTCTAGACTGTAGTGGTAGGTTTTGGCTTGAGCGGTGAATTGAGTTCTCGATTTGTGACTTGATTTAGATGCTGCATGATGATTAGGCCAGTTCTAGATGGTTTTTGCTATTTCTGTATAGCTGTGGCTGCTTTTGCAAAGTTGTGGCAGGTTATTTATTGCTCTTGAAAGTTTGGTTCGGTGTTGGATTCTTCTGGCCTTTTCTAGAGGGTAGTTGTAGGTTCTGGCATGACCTCTGGTTTGATTTTTCGAGTTCTATCTTGATTAAGATCCTCATCGATAGTTATAGCTAGTTTTAGAGGGTAATTGCCAGTTCAGGATAGTTGTAGCTGCTTTTGCATACTTTTGGTAGGTGTTAGATGGCTGTTGATGGTTCTGTACGGGGATGGATGCTTTTGGCATGTTTCAGCTGGTGTTGGTAGGTTCTGGCCCGACCTGTGGATTGACATTACGAGTTTTGCCTTCATTTAGATGCCTCTTGATAGTTATTGTCTGTTCTAGATGATTCTCGCCATTTCAGGATAGTTGTAGCTGCTTTTGCATGGTTTTAGCAGGTCTTTTATATCTATTGATCGTCCTGTACGGTGTAGGATTCTTCTGGGCGTTTTTAAACGGAAACTTTAGGTTTTGCCCTGACTTGTTGATCGATCTTTCGTTTTCCGCCTTGATTTAGATGCTTTTGACGATAAGGTCAGTTAAAGTGTGAATTTGCCATTTCTGGATTGTTGTGGCTTGTTTTGTATGGTTGCTGCAGGTTATTTATTGCTCTTGATGCTCCTGTACATTGTTTGCTAGTTCTGGCCTGCTCTAGAAGGTATTCGATAGTTTTGGTCTGATCCATGGGTTATGTTTTAAGGTTCTGCCTTTATTTAGATGCTGCTGAAAGCTTATGGCTGGTTGTAGATAGTAATCATCAGTTCAGGATAGTTCTTGTTGTTTTGCTCATGGTTGTGGCAGGTTTGATATAGCTCTTGGTTTTTCTGTATGGTGTTCGATGCTTCTGTCCTGTTCTAGACGGTAGTGGTAGGGTTTGGCCTGAACGGTGGCTTGAGCTTTCGATTTCTGACTTGATTTAAATGCTGCATGATGATTAGGCCAGTTCTAGATGGTTTTTGCTATTTCTGTATAGCTGTGGCTGCTTTTACAAAGTTGTGGCAGGTTATTTATTGCTCTTAAAAGTTCGGTTCGGTGTTGGATACTTCTGGCCTTTTCTAGACGGTAGTTGTAGGTTCTGGCGTGACCTCGGGTTTGATTTTTCGAGTTCTACCTTGATTAAGATGCTAATCGATGGTTATGGCTAGTTATAGAGAGTAATTGACAGTTCATGATAGTTGTAGCTGCTTTTGCTTGGTTAAGGCAGTTTTTATATGGCTCTTCATTGTTCTGTACGGGTTGGATGCTTCTGGCATGTTCTAGCTGGTGATGGTAGCTTCTGGCCTGACCTGTCAATTCCTTTCTAGAGTATTGCCTTGATTTAGATGCTGGTTGATGGTTACGGCAAGTTCTAGATGATTATTGCTCGGTAAGGATAGTTGTGGCTGCTTTTGCATTGTTTTGGCAGGTTCTTTATTGCTCTTGCAGCTTCTTTACTTTGATGGATTCTTCTTGCCTGTTCTTGGCGGTAGTGGTAGGTTCTGGCGTATCATGTGGATCGATTTATCGAATTCTGCATTATTTTAGATGCTGGTCGTTGGTTATAGCTTGTTTTAGATGGTTATTGCCGGTTCAGGATGCTTTTAGCTGCTTTTGCATGGTTGTTGCAGATTAATTATGGTTCTTGATGGTTCTGTACGGGGTTGGATGCTTCTGGCATGTTCCAGAAGGATAAGGTAGGTTCTGGCTCCACCTGTTAATCCTCTTTTCGAGTTCTGCCTTGATTTAGATCCTGGTCGATCGTTATGGCCAGTTTTAGATTGTACCTGCTATGTCAGAATAGGTATAGCTACTTTTGCATTGTTTCAGCAGGTTTTTTTATGTCTCTTGATGGTTCTCTACGGTGTTGGATGCTTCTGGCTTCTTCTAAACGTTATTGGTAGGTTCGGATCTGATCCATGAATTGGATTTTGGCGCTGTGCCTTGATTTAGGTGCTGCTTGATGATTATGGCCAATTCAAGATGGTTCTTGCCATTTCAGGATAGATGTGACTGCCTTTGTATGGTAGTGACATATTTTTTATGTCTGTTGATTGTTCTGTACGGTCTTGAATGCTTCTGACCAGTTCTAGACAGTAGTTGTAGGTTTTGCCGTAACATGTAGGTCGATTTTTGAGTTCTGCCTTGATTAAGATGCTGGTCTAATGTTATGGCTAATTCTGGATAGCTATTGCCAGTACAGGATAGTTCTTGCTGTTTTTCTCATGGTTGTGGCAGGTTTTATGTAGCTCTTGATGGTTCTGTATGGTGTTCGATACTTCTGTCCTGTTCTAGACGGTAGTGGTAGGTTTTGGCCTGAGCGGTGAATTGAGTTTTCGATTTGTGACTTGACTTAGATGCTGCATGATGATTAGTCCAGTTCTAGATGGTTTTTGCTATTTCTGTATAGCTGTGGCTGCTTTTGCAAAGTTGTGGCAGGTTATTTATTGCTCTTGAAAGTTTGGTTCGGTGTTGGATTCTTCTGGCCTTTTCTAGACGGTAGTTGTAGGTTTTGCCGTAACATGTGGGTCGATTTTTTGAAGTCTGCCTTGATTTAGATGCTGATCTATGGTTATGGCTTGTTTTAGATGTCTATTGCCAGTTCAGGATAGTTTTAGCTGCTTTTGCATAGTTTAAACAGGTTTTAAGTGGCTGTTGATGGTTCTGTACGGGGATGGATGCTTTTGGCATGTTTTATATGGAGTTGGTAGGTTCTGGCCCAACCTGTGGATTGATATTACGAGTTCCGCCTTCATTTAGATGCCTCTTGATAGTTATTGTCTGTTCTAGATGATTCTCACCATTTCAGGATAGTTGTAGCTGCTTTTGCATGGTTTTAGCAGGTCTTTTATATCTATTGATGGTCCTGTACGGTGTAGGATGCTTCTGGGCGTTTTTAAACGGTAACTTTAGGTTTTGCCCTGACTTGATGATCGATCTTTCGTTTTCCGCCTTGATTTAGATGCTTTTGACGATAAGGTCAGTTAAAGTGGGAATTTGCCATTTCTGGATTGTTGTGGCTTGTTTTGTATGGTTGCTGCAGGTTATTTATTGCTCTTGATGCTCCTGTACATTGTTTGCTAGTTCTGGCCTGCTCTAGAAGGTATTCGATAGTTTTGGTCTGATCCATGGGTTATGTTTTAAGGTTCTGCCTTTATTTAGATGCTGCTCAAAGCTTATGGCTGGTTGTAGATGGTAATCATCAGTTCAGGATAGTTCTTGTTGATTTGCTCATGGTTGTGGCAGGTTTGATATAGCTCTTGATGGTTCTATATGGTGTTCGATGCTTCTGTCCTGTTCTAGACTGTAGTGGTAGGTTTTGGCCTGAGCGGTGAATTGAGTTCTCGATTTGTGACTTGATTTAGATGCTGCATGATGATTAGGCCAGTTCTAGATGGTTTTTGCTATTTCTGTATAGCTGTGGCTGCTTTTGCAAAGTTGTGGCAGGTTATTTATTGCTCTTGAAAGTTTGGTTCGGTGTTGGATTCTTCTGGCCTTTTCTAGAGGGTAGTTGTAGGTTCTGGCATGACCTCTGGTTTGATTTTTCGAGTTCTACCTTGATTAAGATCCTCATCGATAGTTATAGCTAGTTTTAGAGGGTAATTGCCAGTTCAGGATAGTTGTAGCTGCTTTTGCATACTTTTGGTAGGTGTTAAATGGCTGTTGATGGTTCCGTACGGGAATGGATGCTTTTGGCATGTTTCAGCTGGTGTTGGTAGGTTCTGGCCCGACCTGTGGATTGACATTACGAGTTTTGCCTTCATTTAGATGTCTCTTGATAGTTATTGTCTGTTCTAGATGATTCTCACCATTTCAGGATAGTTGTAGCTGCTTTTGCATGGTTTTAGCAGGTCTTTTATATCTATTGATGGTCCTGTACGGTGTAGGATGCTTCTGGGCGTTTTTAAACGGAAATTTTAGGTTTTGCCCTGATTTGATGATCGATCTTTCGTTTTCCGCCTTTATTTAGATGCTTTTGACGATAAGGTCAGTTAAAGTGGGAATTTGCCATTTCTGGATTGTTGTGGCTTGTTTTGTATGGTTGCTGCAGGTTATTTATTGCTCTTGATGCTCCTGTACATTGTTTGCTAGTTCTGGCCTGCTCTAGAAGGTATTCGATAGTTTTGGTCTGATCCATGGGTTATGTTTTAAGGTTCTGCCTTTATTTAGATGCTGCTCAAAGCTTATGGCTGGTTGTAGATGGTAATCATCAGTTCAGGATAGTTCTTGTTGTTTTGCTCATGGTTGTGGCAGGTTTGATATAGCTCTTGGTTTTTCTGTATGGTGCTCGATGCTTCTGTCCTGTTCTAGACGGTAGTGGTAGGGTTTGGCCTGAACGGTGGCTTGAGCTTTCGATTTCTGACTTGATTTAAATGCTGCATGATGATTAGGCCAGTTCTAGATGGTTTTTGCTATTTCTGTATAGCTGTGGCTGCTTTTGCAAAGTTGTGGCAGGTTATTTATTGCTCTTAAAAGTTCGGTTCGGTGTTGGATACTTCTGGCCTTTTCTAGACGGTGATTGTAGGTTCTGGCGTAACCTCGGGTTTGATTTTTCGAGTTCTACCTTGATTAAGATGCTAATCGATGTTTATGGCTAGTTTTAGAGAGTAATTGACAGTTCATGATAGTTGTAGCTGCTTTTGCTTGGTTAAGGCAGTTTTTATATGGCTCTTCATTGTTCTGTACGGGTTGGATGCTTCTGGCATGTTCTAGCTGGTGATGGTAGCTTCTGGCCTGACCTGTCAATTCCTTTCTAGAGTATTGCCTTGATTTAGATGCTGATTGATGGTTACGGCAAGTTCTAGATGATTATTGCTCGGTAAGGATAGTTGTGGCTGCTTTTGCATTGTTTTGGCAGGTTCTTTATTGCTCTTGCAGCTTCTTTACTTTGATGGATTCTTCTTGTCTGTTCTTGGCGGTAGTGGTAGGTTTTGGCGTATCATGTGGATCGATTTATCGAATTCTGCATTATTTTAGATGCTGGTCGTTGGTTATAGCTTGTTTTAGATGGTTATTGCCGGTTCAGGATGGTTTTAGCTGCTTTTGCATGGTTGTTGCAGATTAATTATGGTTCTTGATGGTTCTGTACGGGGTTGGATGCTTTTGGCATGTTCCAGAAGGATAAGGTAGGTTCTGGCTCCACCTGTTAATCTTCTTTTCGAGTTCTGCCTTGATTTAGATCCTGGTCGATCGTTATGGCCAGTTTTAGATTGTACCTGCTATGTCAGAATAGGTATAGCTACTTTTGCATTGTTTCAGCAGGTTTTTTTATGTCTCTTGATGGTTCTCCACGGTGTTGGATGCTTCTGGCTTCTTCTAAACGTTATTGGTAGGTTCGGATCTGATCCATGAATTGGATTTTGGCGCTGTGCCTTGATTTAGGTGCTGCTTGATGATTATGGCCAATTCAAGATGGTTCTTGCCATTTCAGGATAGATGTGACTGCCTTTGTATGGTAGTGACATATTTTTTATGTCTGTTGATTGTTCTGTACGGTCTTGAATGCTTCTGACCAGTTCTAGACAGTAGTTGTAGGTTTTGCCGTAACATGTAGGTCGATTTTTGAGTTCTGCCTTGATTAAGATGCTGATCTAATGTTATGGCTAATTCTGGATAGTTATTGCCAGTACAGGATAGTTCTTGCTGTTTTTCTCATGGTTGTGGCAGGTTTTATGTAGCTCTTGATGGTTCTGTATGGTGTTCGATACTTCTGTCCTGTTCTAGACGGTAGTGGTAGGTTTTGGCCTGAGCGGTGAATTGAGTTTTCGATTTGTGACTTGACTTAGATGCTGCATGATGATTAGTCCAGTTCTAGATGGTTTTTGCTATTTCTGTATAGCTGTGGCTGCTTTTGCAAAGTTGTGGCAGGTTATTTATTGCTCTTGAAAGTTTGGTTCGGTGTTGGATTCTTCTGGCCTTTTCTAGACGGTAGTTGTAGGTTTTGCCGTAACATGTGGGTCGATTTTTTGAAGTCTGCCTTGATTTAGATGCTGATCTATGGTTATGGCTTCTTTTAGATGTCTATTGCCAGTTCAGGATAGTTTTAGCTGCTTTTGCATAGTTTAAGCAGGTTTTAAGTGGCTGTTGATGGTTCTGTACGGGGATGGATGCTTTTGGCATGTTTTATATGGTGTTGGTAGGTTCTGGCCCAACCTGTGGATAGATATTACGAGTTCCGCCTTCATTTAGATGCCTCTTGATAGTTTTTGTCTGTTCTAGATGATTCTCACCATTTCAGGATAGTTGTAGCTGCTTTTGCATGGTTTTAGCAGGTCTTTTATATCTATTGATGGTCCTGTACGGTGTAGGATGCTTCTGGGCGTTATTAAACGGAAACTTTAGGTTTTGCCCTGACTTGTTGATCGATCTTTCGTTTTCCGCCTTGATTTAGATGCTTTTGACGATAAGGTCAGTTAAAGTGGGAATTTGCCATTTCTGGATTGTTGTGGCTTGTTTTGTATGGTTGCTGCAGGTTATTTATTGCTCTTGATGCTCCTGTACATTGTTTGCTAGTTCTGGCCTGCTCTAGAAGGTATTCGATAGTTTTGGTCTGATCCATGGGTTATGTTTTAAGGTTCTGCCTTTATTTAGATGCTGCTGAAAGCTTATGGCTGGTTGTAGATGGTAATCATCAGTTCAGGATAGTTCTTGTTGTTTTGCTCATGGTTGTGGCAGGTTTGATATAGCTCTTGGTTTTTCTGTATGGTGTTCGATGCTTCTGTCCTGTTCTAGACGGTAGTGGTAGGGTTTGGCCTGAACGGTGGCTTGAGCTTTCGATTTCTGACTTGATTTAAATGCTGCATGATGATTAGGCCAGTTCTAGATGGTTTTTGCTATTTCTGTATAGCTGTGGCTGCTTTTGCAAAGTTGTGGCAGGTTATTTATTGCTCTTAAAAGTTCGGTTCGGTGTTGGATACTTCTGGCCTTTTCTAGATGGTAGTTGTAGGTTCTGGCGTGACCTCGGGTTTGATTTTTCGAGTTCTACCTTGATTAAGATGCTAATCGATGGTTATGGCTAGTTTTAGAGAGTAATTGACAGTTCATGATAGTTGTAGCTTCTTTTGCTTGGTTAGGGCAGTTTTTATATGGCTCTTCATTGTTCTGTACGGGTTGGATGCTTCTGGCATGTTCTAGCTGGTGATGGTAGCTTCTGGCCTGACCTGTCAATTCCTTTCTAGAGTATTGCCTTGATTTAGATGCTGGTTGATGGTTACGGCAAGTTCTAGATGATTATTGCTCGGTAAGGATAGTTGTGGCTGCTTTTGCATTGTTTTGGCAGGTTCTTTATTGCTCTTGCAGCTTCTTTACTTTGATGGATTCTACTTGCCTGTTCTTTGCGGTAGTGGTAGGTTTTGGCGTATCATGTGGATCGATTTATCGAATTCTGCATTATTTTAGATGCTGGTCGTTGGTTATAGCTTGTTTTAGATGGTTATTGCCGGTTCAGGATGGTTTTAGCTGCTTTTGCATGGTTGTTGCAGATTAATTATGGTTCTTGATGGTTCTGTACGGGGTTGGATGCTTCTGGCATGTTCCAGAAGGATAAGGTAGGTTCTGGCTCCACCTGTTAATCTTCTTTTCGAGTTCTGCCTTGATTTAGATCCTGGTCGATCGTTATGGCCAGTTTTAGATGGTACCTGCTATTTCAGAATAGGTATGGCTACTGTTGCATTGTTTCAGCAGGTTCTTTTATGTCTCTTGATGGTTCTCTACGGTGTTGGATGCTTCTGACTTCTTCTAAACGTTATTTGTAGGTTCGGATCTGATCCATGAATTGGATTTTGGCGTTGTGCCTTGATTTAGGTGCTGCTTGATGATTATGGCCAATTCAAGATGGTTCTTGCCATTTCAGGATAGATGTGACTGCCTTTGTATGGTAGTGACATATTTTTTATGTCTGTTGATTGTTCTGTACGGTCTTGAATGCTTCTGACCAGTTCTAGACAGTAGTTGTAGGTTTTGCCGTAACATGTAGGTCGATTTTTGAGTTCTGCCTTGATTTAGATGCTGGTCTAATGTTATGGCTAATTCTGGATAGTTATTGCCAGTACAGGATAGTTCTTGCTGTTTTTCTCATGGTTGTGGCAGGTTTTATGTAGCTCTTGATGGTTCTGTATGGTGTTCGATACTTCTGTCCTGTTCTAGACGGTAGTGGTAGGTTTTGGCCTGAGCGGTGAATTGAGTTTTCGATTTGTGACTTGACTTAGATGCTGCATGATGATTAGGCCAGTTCTAGATGGTTTTTGCTATTTCTGTATAGCTGTGGCTGCTTTTGCAAAGTTGTGGCAGTTTATTTATTGCTCTATAAAGTTTGGTTCGGTGTTGGATTCTTCTGGCCTTTTCTAGACGGTAGTTGTAGGTTTTGCCGTAACATGTGGGTCGATTTTTTGAGGTCTGCCTTGATTTAGATGCTGATCTATTGTTATGGCTTGTTTTAGATGTCTATTGCCAGTGCAGGATAGTTTTAGCTGCTTTTGCATAGTTTAAGCAGGTTTTAAGTGGCTGTCGATGGTTCTGTACGGGGATGGATGCTTTTGGCATGTTTTATATGGTGTTGGTAGGTTCTGGCCCAACCTGTGGATTGACATTACGAGTTCCGCCTTCATTTAGATGCCTCTTGATAGTTATTGTCTGTTCTAGATGATTCTCACCATTTCAGGATAGTTGTAGCTGCTTTTGCATGGTTTTAGCAGGTCTTTTATATCTATTGATGGTCCTGTACGGTGTAGGATGCTTCTGGGCGTTATTAAACGGTAACTTTAGGTTTTGCCCTGACTTGATGATCGATCTTTCGTTTTCCGCCTTGATTTAGATGCTTTTGACGATAAGGTCAGTTAAAATGGGAATTTGCCATTTCTGGATTGTTGTGGCTTGTTTTGTATGGTTGCTGCAGGTTATTTATTGCTCTTGATGCTCCTGTACATTGTTTGCTAGTTCTGGCCTGCTCTAGAAGGTATTCGATAGTTTTGGTCTGATCCATGGGTTATGTTTTAAGGTTCTGCCTTTATTTAGATGCTGCTGAAAGCTTATGGCTGGTTGTAGATGGTAATCATCAGTTCAGGATAGTTCTTGTTGTTTTGCTCATGGTTGTGGCAGGTTTGATATAGCTCTTGGTTTTTCTGTATGGTGTTCGATGCTTCTGTCCTGTTCTAGACGGTAGTGGTAGGGTTTGGCCTGAACGGTGGCTTGAGCTTTCAATTTCTGACTTGATTTAAATGCTGCATGATGATTAGGCCAGTTCTAGATGGTTTTTGCTATTTCTGTATAGCTGTGGCTGCTTTTGCAAAGTTGTGGCAGGTTATTTATTGCTCTTAAAAGTTCGGTTCGGTGTTGGATACTTCTGGCCTTTTCTAGATGGTAGTTGTAGGTTCTGGCGTGACCTCGGGTTTGATTTTTCGAGTTCTACCTTGATTAAGATGCTAATCGATGGTTATGGCTAGTTTTAGAGAGTAATTGACAGTTCATGATAGTTGTAGCTTCTTTTGCTTGGTTAGGGCAGTTTTTATATGGCTCTTCATTGTTCTGTACGGGTTGGATGCTTCTGGCATGTTCTAGCTGGTGATGGTAGCTTCTGGCCTGACCTGTCAATTCCTTTCTAGAGTATTGCCTTGATTTAGATGCTGGTTGATGGTTACGGCAAGTTCTAGATGATTATTGCTCGGTAAGGATAGTTGTGGCTGCTTTTGCATTGTTTTGGCAGGTTCTTTATTGCTCTTGTAGCTTCTTTACTTTGATGGATTCTTCTTGCCTGTTCTTTGCGGTAGTGGTAGGTTTTGGCGTATCATGTGGATCGATTTATCGAATTCTGCATTATTTTAGATGCTGGTCGTTGGTTATAGCTTGTTTTAGATGGTTATTGCCGGTTCAGGATGGTTTTAGCTGCTTTTGCATGGTTGTTGCAGATTAATTATGGTTCTTGATGGTTCTGTACGGGGTTGGATGCTTCTGGCATGTTCCAGAAGGATAAGGTAGGTTCTGGCTCCACCTGTTAATCTTCTTTTCGAGTTCTGCCTTGATTTAGATCCTGGTCGATCGTTATGGCCAGTTTTAGATGGTACCTGCTATTTCAGAATAGGTATGGCTACTGTTGCATTGTTTCAGCAGGTTCTTTTATGTCTCTTGATGGTTCTCTACGGTGTTGGATGCTTCTGACTTCTTCTAAACGTTATTTGTAGGTTCGGATCTGATCCATGAATTGGATTTTGGCGTTGTGCCTTGATTTAGGTGCTGCTTGATGATTATGGCCAATTCAAGATGGTTCTTGCCATTTCAGGATAGATGTGACTGCCTTTGTATGGTAGTGACATATTTTTTATGTCTGTTGATTGTTCTGTACGGTCTTGAATGCTTCTGACCAGTTCTAGACAGTAGTTGTAGGTTTTGCCGTAACATGTAGGTCGATTTTTGAGTTCTGCCTTGATTTAGATGCTGGTCTAATGTTATGGCTAATTCTGGATAGTTATTGCCAGTACAGGATAGTTCTTGCTGTTTTTCTCATGGTTGTGGCAGGTTTTATGTAGCTCTTGATGGTTCTGTATGGTGTTCGATACTTCTGTCCTGTTCTAGACGGTAGTGGTAGGTTTTGGCCTGAGCGGTGAATTGAGTTTTCGATTTGTGACTTGACTTAGATGCTGCATGATGATTAGGCCAGTTCTAGATGGTTTTTGCTATTTCTGTATAGCTGTGGCTGCTTTTGCAAAGTTGTGGCAGGTTATTTATTGCTCTTGAAAGTTTGGTTCGGTGTTAGATTCTTCTGGCCTTTTCTAGAGGGTAGTTGTAGGTTCTGGCATGACCTCTGGTTGGATTTTTCGAGTTCTACCTTGATTAAGATGCTGATCTATTGTTATGGCTTGTTTTAGATGTCTATTGCCAGTTCAGGATAGTTTTAGCTGCTTTTGCATAGTTTAAGCAGGTTTTAAGTGGCTGTCGATGGTTCTGTACGGGGATGGATGCTTTTGGCATGTTTTATATGGTGTTGGTAGGTTCTGGCCCAACCTGTGGATTGACATTACGAGTTCCGCCTTCATTTAGATGCCTCTTGATAGTTATTGTCTGTTCTAGATGATTCTCACCATTTCAGGATAGTTGTAGCTGCTTTTGCATGGTTTTAGCAGGTCTTTTATATCTATTGATGGTCCTGTACGGTGTAGGATGCTTCTGGGCGTTTTTAAACGGTAACTTTAGGTTTTGCCCTGACTTGATGATCGATCTTTCGTTTTCCGCCTTGATTTAGATGCTTTTGACGATAAGGTCAGTTAAAATGGGAATTTGCCAATTCTGGATTGTTGTGGCTTGTTTTGTATGGTTGCTGCAGGTTATTTATTGCTCTTGATGCTCCTGTACATTGTTTGCTAGTTCTGGCCTGCTCTAGAAGGTATTCGATAGTTTTGGTCTGATCCATGGGTTACCTTTTCGAGTTCTGCCTTTATTTAGATGCTGCTCAAATCTTATGGCTGGTTGTAGATGGTAATCATCAGTTCAGGATAGTTCTTGTTGTTTTGCTCATGGTTGTGGCAGGTTTGATATAGCTCTTGATGGTTCTATATGGTGTTCGATGCTTCTGTCCTTTTCTAGAAGGTAGTGGTAGGTTTTGGCCTGAGCGGTGAATTGAGTTTTCGATTTGTGACTTGATTTAGATGCTGCATGATGATTAGGCCAGTTCTAGATGGTTTTTGCTATTTCTGTATAGCTGTGGCTGCTTTTGCAAAGTTGTGGCAGGTTATTTATTGCTCTTGAAAGTTTGGTTCGGTGTTGGATTCTTCTGGCCTTTTCTAGAGGGTAGTTGTAGGTTCTGGCATGACCTCTGGTTGGATTTTTCGAGTTCTACCTTGATTAAGATGCTCATCGATAGTTATGGCTAGTTTTAGAGGGTAATTGCCAGTTCAGGATAGTTGTAGCTGCTTTTGCATAGTTTTGGTAGGTGTTAAATGGCTGTTGATGGTTCTGTACGGGGATGGATGCTTTTGGCATGTTTCAGATGGTGTTGGTAGGTTCTGGCCCAACCTGTGGATTGACATTACGAGTTCCGCCTTCATTTAGATGCCTCTTGATAGTTATTGTCTGTTCTAGATGATTCTCACCATTTCAGGATAGTTGTAGCTGCTTTTGCATGGTTTTAGCAGGTCTTTTATATCTATTGATGGTCCTGTACGGTGTAGGATGCTTCTGGGCGTTTTTAAACGGTAACTTTAGGTTTTGCCCTGACTTGATGATCGATCTTTCGTTTTCCGCCTTGATTTAGATGCTTTTGACGATAAGGTCAGTTAAAATGGGAATTTGCCAATTCTGGATTGTTGTGGCTTGTTTTGTATGGTTGCTGCAGGTTATTTATTGCTCTTGATGCTCCTGTACATTGTTTGCTAGTTCTGGCCTGCTCTAGAAGGTATTCGATAGTTTTGGTCTGATCCATGGGTTACCTTTTCGAGTTCTGCCTTTATTTAGATGCTGCTCAAATCTTATGGCTGGTTGTAGATGGTAATCATCAGTTCAGGATAGTTCTTGTTGTTTTGCTCATGGTTGTGGCAGGTTTGATATAGCTCTTGATGGTTCTATATGGTGTTCGATGCTTCTGTCCTTTTCTAGAAGGTAGTGGTAGGTTTTGGCCTGAGCGGTGAATTGAGTTTTCGATTTGTGACTTGATTTAGATGCTGCATGATGATTAGGCCAGTTCTAGATGGTTTTTGCTATTTCTGTATAGCTGTGGCTGCTTTTGCAAAGTTGTGGCAGGTTATTTATTGCTCTTGAAAGTTTGGTTCGGTGTTGGATTCTTCTGGCCTTTTCTAGAGGGTAGTTGTAGGTTCTGGCATGACCTCTGGTTGGATTTTTCGAGTTCTACCTTGATTAAGATGCTCATCGATAGTTATGGCTAGTTTTAGAGGGTAATTGCCAGTTCAGGATAGTTGTAGCTGCTTTTGCATAGTTTTGGTAGGTGTTAAATGGCTGTTGATGGTTCTGTACGGGGATGGATGCTTTTGGCATGTTTCAGATGGTGTTGGTAGGTTCTGGCCCGACCTGTGGATTGACATTACGGGTTTTGCCTTCATTTAGATGCCTCTTGATAGTTATTGTCTGTTCTAGATGATTCTCACCATTTCAGGATAGTTGTAGCTGCTTTTGCATGGTTTTAGCAGGTCTTTTATATCTATTGATGGTCCTGTACGGTGTAGGATGCTTCTGGGCGTTTTTAAACGGTAACTTTAGGTTTTGCCCTGACTTGATGATCGATCTTTCGTTTTCCGCCTTGATTTAGATGCTTTTGACGATAAGGTCAGTTAAAATGGGAATTTGCCATTTCTGGATTGTTGTGGCTTGTTTTGTATGGTTGCTGCAGGTTATTTAT
Organism: Catostylus mosaicus; assembly: GCA_964019065.1. Lineage (NCBI taxonomy): Eukaryota > Metazoa > Cnidaria > Scyphozoa > Rhizostomeae > Catostylidae > Catostylus > Catostylus mosaicus. The sequence goes on along the minus strand of OZ025192.1, from coordinate 4,993,669 downwards.
TGCTCTTGATGCTCCTGTACATTGTTTGCTAGTTCTGGCCTGCTCTAGAAGGTATACGATAGTTTTGGTCTGATCCATGGGTTACCTTTTCGTGTTCTGCCTTTATTTAGATGCTGCTCAAATCTTATGGCTGGTTGTAGATGGTAATCATCAGTTCAGGATAGTTCTTGTTGTTTTGCTCATGGTTGTGGCAGGTTTGATATAGCTCTTGATGGTTCTATATGGTGTTCGATGCTTCTGTCCTGTTCTAGACGGTAGTGGTAGGTTTTGGCCTGAGCGGTGAATTGAGTTTTCGATTTGTGACTTGATTTAGATGCTGCATGATGATTAGGCCAGTTCTAGATGGTTTTTGCTATTTCTGTATAGCTGTGGCTGCTTTTGCAAAGTTGTGGCAGGTTATTTATTGCTCTTGAAAGTTTGGTTCGGTGTTGGATTCTTCTGGCCTTTTCTAGAGGGTAGTTGTAGGTTCTGGCATGACCTCTGGTTGGATTTTTCGAGTTCTACCTTGATTAAGATGCTCATCGATAGTTATGGCTAGTTTTAGAGGGTAATTGCCAGTTTAGGATAGTTGTAGCTGCTTTTGCATAGTTTTGGTAGGTGTTAAATGGCTGTTGATGGTTCTGTACGGGGATGGATGCTTTTGGCATGTTTCAGATGGTGTTGGTAGGTTCTGGCCCGACCTGTGGATTGACATTACGGGTTTTGCCTTCATTTAGATGCCTCTTGATAGTTATTGTCTGTTCTAGATGATTCTCACCATTTCAGGATAGTTGTAGCTGCTTTTGCATGGTTTTAGCAGGTCTTTTATATCTATTGATGGTCCTGTACGGTGTAGGATGCTTCTAGGCGTTTTTAAACGGTAACTTTAGGTTTTGCCCTGACTTGTTGGTCGATCTTTCGTTTTCCGCCTTGATTTAGATGCTTTTGACGATAAGGTCAGTTAAAGTGGGAATTTGCCATTTCTGGATTGTTGTGGCTTGTTTTGTATGGTTGCTGCAGGTTATTTATTGCTCTTGATGCTCCTGTACATTGTTTGCTAGTTCTGGCCTGCTCTAGAAGGTATTCGATAGTTTTGGTCTGATCCATGGGTTATGTTTTAAGGTTCTGCCTTTATTTAGATGCTGCTCAAAGCTTATGGCTGGTTGTAGATGGTAATCATCAGTTCAGGATCGTTCTTGCTGTTTTGCTCATTGTTGTGGCAGGTTTGATATAGCTCTTGGTTTTTCTGTATGGTGTTCGATGCTTCTGTCCTGTTCTAGACGGTAGTGGTAGGGTTTGGCCTGAACGGTGGCTTGAGCTTTCGATTTCTGACTTGATTTAAATGCTGCATGATGATTAGGCCAGTTCTAGATGGTTTTTGCTATTTCTGTATAGCTGGGGCTGCTTTTGCAAAGTTGTGGCAGGCTATTTATTGCTCTTAAAAGTTCGGTTCAGTGTTGGATACTTCTGGCCTTTTCTAGACGGTAGTTGTAGGTTCTGGCGTGACCTCGGGTTTGATTTTTCGAGTTCTACCTTGATTAAGATGCTAATCGATGGTTATGGCTAGTTTTAGAGAGTAATTGACAGTTCATGATAGTTGTAGCTGCTTTTGCTTGGTTAAGGCAGGTTTTATATGGCTCTTCATTGTTCTGTACGGGTTGGATGCTTCTGGCATGTTCTAGCTGGTGATGGTAGCTTTTGCCTGACCTGTCAATTCCTTTCTAGAGTATTGCTTTGATTTAGATGCTGGTTGATGGTTACGGCAAGTTCTAGATGATTATTGCTCGGTAAGGATAGTTGTGGCTGCTTTTGCATTGTTTTTGCAGGTTTTTTATTGCTCTTGCAGCTTCTTTACTTTGATGGATTCTTCTTGCCTGTTCTTTGCGGTAGTGGTAGGTTTTGGCCTGAGCAGTATATTAAGTTCTCGATTTATGACTCGATTTAGATGCTGCATGATGATTAGGCCAGTTCTAGATGGTTTTTGCTATTTTGTATAGCTGTGGCTGCTTTTCCAAAGTTGTGGCAGGCTATTTATGGCTTTTGAGAGTTTTGTTCGGTTTTGGATTCTTCTGGCCTTTTCTAGAGGTTAGTTGTAGGTTCTGGCATGACCTTTGGTTTGATTTTCCGAGTTCTACCTTGATTAAGATGCTGATTGATGGTTATGGCTAGTTTTAGAGGGTAATTGCCAGTTCAGGATAGTTGTAGCTGCTTTTGCATAGTTTTGGCAGGTTTTATATGCCTCTTCATGGTTCTGTACAGGGATGGATGCTTCTGGCATGTTTCAGATGTTGTTGGTAGGTTCTGGCCCAACCTGTGGATTGATATTACGATTTCTGCCTTCATTTAGATGCCTCTTGATAGTTATTGTCTGTTCTAGATGATTCTCACCATTTCAGGATAGTTGTAGCTGCTTTTGCATGGTTTTAGCAGGTCTTTTATATCTATTGATGGTCCTGTACGGTGTAGGATGCTTCTGGGCGCTTTTTAACGGTAACTTTAGGTTTTGCCCTGACTTGATGATCGATCTTTCGTTTTCCGCCTTGATTTAGATGCTTTTGACGATAAGGTCAGTTAAAGTGGGAATTTGCCATTTCTGGATTGTTGTGGCTTGTTATGTATGGTTGCTGCAGGTTATTTATTGCTCTTGATGCTCCTGTACATTGTTTGCTAGTTCTGGCCTGCTCTAGAAGGTATTCGATAGTTTTGGTCTGATCCATGGGTTATGTTTTCGAGTTCTGCCTTTATTTAGATGCTACTCAAAGCTTATGGCTGGTTGTAGATGGTAATCATCAGTTCAGGATAGTTCTTGTTGTTTTGCTCATGGTTGTGGCAGGTTTGATATAGCTCTTGGTTTTTCTTTATGGTGTTCGATGCTTCTGTCCTGTTCTAGACGGTAGTGGTAGGGTTTGGCCTGAGCGGTGGCTTGAGCTTTCAATTTCTGACTTGATTTTAATGCTGCATGATGATTAGGCCAGTTCTAGATGGTTTTTGCTATTTTTGTATAGCTGTGGCTGCTATTGCAAAGTTGTGGCAGGTTATTTATTGCTCTTAAAAGTTCGGTTCGGTGTTGGATACTTCTGGCCTTTTCTAGACGGTAGTTGTAGGTTCTGGCATGACCTTAGGTTTGATTTTTCGAGTTCTACCTTGATTAAGATGCTAATCGATGGTTATGGCTTGTTTTAGAGAGTAATTGACAGTTCATGATAGTTGTAGCTGCTTTTACTTGGTTAAGGCAGGTTTTATATGGCTCTTCATTGTTCTGTACGGGTTGGATGCTTCTGGCATGTTCTAGCTGGTGATGGTAGCTTCTGGCCTGACCTGCCAATTCCTTTTTAGAGTATTGCCTTGATTTAGATGCTGGTTGATGGTTACGGCAAGTTCTAGATGATTATTGCTCGGTAAGGATAGTTGTGGCTGCTTTTGCATTGTTTTGGCAGGTTCTTTATTGATCTTGCAGCTTCTTTACTTTGATGGATTCTTCTTGCCTGTTCTTTGCGGTAGTGGTAGGTTCTGGCGTATCATGTGGATCGATTTATCGAATTCTGCATTATTTTAGATGCTGGTCGTTGGTTATAGCTTGTTTTAGATGGTTATTGCCGGTTCAGGATGGTTTTAGCTGCTTTTGCATGGTTGTTGCAGATTAATTATGGTTCTTGATGGTTCTGTACGGGGTTGGATGCTTCTGGCATGTTCCAGAAGGATAAGGTAGGTTCTGGCTCCACCTGTTAATCTTCTTTTCGAGTTCTGCCTTGATTTAGATCCTGGTCGATCGTTATGGCCAGTTTTAGATGGTACCTGCTATTTCAGAATAGGTATGGCTACTGTTGCATTGTTTCAGCAGGTTCTTTTATGTCTCTTGATGGTTCTCTACGGTGTTGGATGCTTCTGGCTTCTTCTAAACGTTATAGGTAGGTTCGGATCTGATCCATGAATTGGATTTTGGCGTTGTGCCTTGATTTAGATGCTGCTTGATGATTATGGCCAATTCAAGATTGTTCTTGCCATTTCAGCATAGATGTGACTGCCTTTGCATGGTAGTGACATATTTTTTATATCTGTTGATTGTTCTGTACGGTCTTGAATGCTTCTGACCAGTTCTAGACAGTAGTTGTAGGTTTTGCCGTAACATGTGGGTCGATTTCTGAGTTCTGCCTTGATTTAGATGCTGGTCTAATGTTATGGCTAATTCTGGATAGTTATTGCCAGTACAGGATAGTTTTTGCTGTTTTTCTCATGGTTGTGGCAGGTATTATGTAGCTCTTGATGGTTTTGTATGGTGTTCGATACTTCTGTCCTGTTCTAGACGGTAGTGGTAGGTTTTGGCCTGAGCGGTGAATTGAGTTTTCGTTTTCCGCCTTGATTTAGATGCCTTTGACGATAAGGTCAGTTAAAGTGGGAATTTGCCATTTCTGGATTGTTGTGGCTTGTTTTGTATGGTTGCTGCAGGTTATTTATTGCTCTTGATGCTCCTGTACATTGTTTGCTAGTTCTGGCCTGCTCTAGAAGGTATTCGATAGTTTTGGTCTGATCCATGGGTTATGTTTTAAGGTTCTGCCTTTATTTAGATGCTGCTCAAAGCTTATGGCTGGTTGTAGATGATAATCATCAGTTCAGGATAGTTCTTGTTGTTTTGCTCATGGTTGTGGCAGGTTTGATATAGCTCTTGGTTTTTCTGTATGGTGTTCGATGCTTCTGGCATGTTCTAGCTGGTGATGGTAGCTTCTGGCTTGACCTGTCAATTCCTTTCTAGAGTATTGCCTTGATTTAGATGCTGGTTGATGGTTACGGCAAGTTCTAGATGATTATTGCTCGGTAAGGATAGTTGTGGCTGCTTTTGCATTGTTTTGGCAGGTTCTTTATTGATCTTGCAGCTTCTTTACTTTGATGGATTCTTCTTGCCTGTTCTTTGCGGTAGTGGTAGGTTCTGGCGTATCATGTGGATCGATTTATCGAATTCTGCATTATTTTAGATGCTGGTCGTTGGTTATAGCTTGTTTTAGATGGTTATTGCCGGTTCAGGATGGTTTTAGCTGCTTTTGCATGGTTGTTGCAGATTAATTATGGTTCTTGATGGTTCTGTACGGGGTTGGATGCTTCTGGCATGTTCCAGAAGGATAAGGTAGGTTCTGGCTCCACCTGTTAATCTTCTTTTCGAGTTCTGCCTTGATTTAGATCCTGGTCGATCGTTATGGCCAGTTTTAGATGGTACCTGCTATTTCAGAATAGGTATGGCTACTGTTGCATTGTTTCAGCAGGTTCTTTTATGTCTCTTGATGGTTCTCTACGGTGTTGGATGCTTCTGGCTTCTTCTAAACGTTATTGGTAGATTCGGATCTGATCCATGAATTGGATTTTGGCGTTGTGCCTTGATTTAGGTGCTGCTTGATGATTATGGCCAATTCAAGATGGTTCTTGCCATTTCAGGATAGATGTGACTGCCTTTGCATGGTAGTGACATATTTTTTATATCTGTTGATTGTTCTGTACGGTCTTGAATGCTTCTGACCAGTTCTAGACAGTAGTTGTAGGTTTTGCCGTAACATGTGGGTCGATTTCTGAGTTCTGCCTTGATTTAGATGCTGGTCTAATGTTATGGCTAATTCTGGATAGTTATTGCCAGTACAGGATAGTTTTTGCTGTTTTTCTCATGGTTGTGGCAGGTATTATGTAGCTTTTGATGGTTTTGTATGGTGTTCGATACTTCTGTCCTGTTCTAGACGGTAGTGGTAGGTTTTGGCCTGAGCGGTATATTGAGTTTTCGATTTGTGACTCGATTTAGATGCTGCATGATGATTAGGCCAGTTCTAGATGGTTTTTGCTATTTTGTATAGCTGTGGCTGCTTTTCCAAAGTTGTGGCAGGCTATTTCTTGCTTTTGAAAGTTTTGTTCGGTTTTGGATTCTTCTGGCCTTTTCTAGAGGGTAGTTGTAGGTTCTGGCATGACCTCTGGTTTGATTTTTCCAGTTCTACCTTGATTAAGATGCTCATTGATGGTTATGGCTAGTTTTAGAGGGTAATTGCCAGTTCAGGATAGTTGTAGCTGCATTTGCATAGTTTTGGTAGGTTTTAAATGGCTGTTGATGGTTCTGTACGGGGATGGATGCTTTTGGCATGTTTCATATGGTGTTGGTAGGTTCTGGCCCGACCTGTGGATTGACATCACGAGTTTCGCCTTCATTTAGATGCCTCTTGATAGTTATTGTCTGTTCTAGATGATTCTCACCATTTCAGGATAGTTGTAGTTGCTTTTGCATGGTTTTAGCAGGTCTTTAATATCTATTGATGGTCCTGTACGGTGTAGGATGCTTCGGGGCGTTTTTAAACGGTAACTTTAGGTTTTGCCTTGATTTGATGATCGATCTTTCGTTTTCCGCCTTTATTTAGATGCTTTTGACGATAAGGTCAGTTAAAGTGGGAATTTGCCATTTCTGGATTGTTGTGGCTTGTTTTGTATGGTTGCTGCAGGTTATTTATTGCTCTTGATGCTCCTGTACATTGTTTGCTAGTTCTGGCCTGCTCTAGAAGGTATTCCATAGTTTTGGTCTGATCCATGGGTTATGTTTTCGAGTTCTGCCTTTATTTAGATGCTACTCAAAGCTTATGGCTGGTTGTAGATGGTAATCATCAGTTCAGGATAGTTCTTGTTGTTTTGCTCATGGTTGTGGCAGGTTTGATATATCTCTTGGTTTTTCTGTAGGGGGTTCGATGCTTCTGTCCTGTTCTAGATGGTAGTGGTAGGATTTGGCCTGAACGGTGAATTGAGTTTTCGATTTCTGACTTGATTTAAATGCTGCATGATGATTAGGCCAGTTCTAGATGGTTTTTGCTATTTCTGTATAGCTGTGGCTGCTTTTGCAAAGTTGTGGCAGGTTATTTATTGCTCTTAAAAGTTCGGTTCGGTGTTGGATACTTCTGGCCTTTTTTAGACGGTAGTTGTAGGTTCTGGCGTGACCTCGGGTTTGATTTTTCGAGTTCTACCTTGATTAAGATGCTAATCGATGGTTATGGCTAGTTTTAGAGAGTAATTGACAGTTCATGATAGTTGTAGCTGCTTTTACTTGGTTAAGGCAGGTTGTATATGGCTCTTCATTGTTCTGTACGGGTTGGATGCTTCTGGCATGTTCTAGCTGGTGATGGTTGCTTTTGGCCTGACCTGTCAATTCCTTTCTAGAGTATTGCTTTGATTTAGATGCTGGTTGATGGTAACGGCAAGTCCTATATGATTATTGCTCGGTAAGGATAGTTGTGGCTGCTTTTGCATTGTTTTGGCAGGTTTTTTATTGCTCTTGCAGCTTCTTTACTTTGATGGATTCTTCTTGCCTGTTCTTTGCGGTAGTGGTAGGTTCTGGCGTATCATGTGGATCGATTTATCGAATTCTGCATTATTTTAGATGCTGGTCGTTGGTTATAGCTTGTTTTAGATGGTTATTGCCGGTTCAGGATGGTTTTAGCTGCATTTGCATGGTTGTTGCAGATTAATGATGGTTCTTGATGGTTCTGTATGGGGTGGGATGCTTCTGGCATGTTCCAGAAGGATAAGATAGGTTCTGGCTCCACCTGTGAATCTTCTTTTCGAGTTCTGCCTTGATTTAGATCCTGGTCGATCGTTATGGCCAGTTTTAGATTGTACCTGCTGTTTTAGAATAGGTATAGCTACTTTTGCATTGTTTCAGCAGGTTTTTTTATGTCTCTTGATGGTTCTCTACGGTGTTGGATGCTTCTGGCTTCTTCTAAACGTTATTGGTAGGTTCGGATCTGATCCATGAATTGGATTTTGGCGTTGTGCCTTGATTTAGGTGCTGCTTGATGATTATGGCCAATTCAAGATGGTTCTTGCCATTTCAGGATAGATGTGACTGCCTTTGTATGGTAGTGACATATTTTTTATGTCTGTTGATTGTTCTGTACGGTCTTGAATGCTTCTGACCAGTTCTAGACAGTAGTTGTAGGTTTTGCCGTAACATGTGGGTCGATTTTTGAGTTCTGCCTTAATTTAGATGCTGGTCTAATGTTATGGCTAATTCTGGATAGTTATTGCCAGTACAGGATAGTTCTTGCTGTTTTTCTCATGGTTATGGCAGGTTTTATGTAGCTCTTGATGGTTCTGTATGGTCTTCGATACTTCTGTCCTGTTCTAGACGGTAGTGGTAGGTTTTGGCCTGAGCGGTGAATTGAGTTTTCGATTTGTGACTTGACTTAGATGCTGCATGATGATTAGGCCAGTTCTAGATGGTTTTTGCTATTTCTGTATAGCTGGGGCTGCTTTTGCAAAGTTGTGGCAGGCTATTTATTGCTCTTAAAAGTTCGGTTCAGTGTTGGATACTTCTGGCCTTTTCTAGACGGTAGTTGTAGGTTCTGGCGTGACCTCGGGTTTGATTTTTCGAGTTCTACCTTGATTAAGATGCTAATCGATGGTTATGGCTAGTTTTAGAGAGTAATTGACAGTTCATGATAGTTGTAGCTGCTTTTACTTGGTTAAGGCAGGTTGTATATGGCTCTTCATTGTTCTGTACGGGTTGGATGCTTCTGGCATGTTCTAGCTGGTGATGGTTGCTTTTGGCCTGACCTGTCAATTCCTTTCTAGAGTATTGCTTTGATTTAGATGCTGGTTGATGGTAACGGCAAGTCCTATATGATTATTGCTCGGTAAGGATAGTTGTGGCTGCTTTTGCATTGTTTTGGCAGGTTTTTTATTGCTCTTGCAGCTTCTTTACTTTGATGGATCTTTCTTGCCTGTTCTTTGCGGTAGTGGTAGGTTCTGGCGTATCATGTGGATCGATTTATCGAATTCTGCATTATTTTAGATGCTGGTCGTTGGTTATAGCTTGTTTTAGATGGTTATTGCCGGTTCAGGATGGTTTTAGCTGCATTTGCATGGTTGTTGCAGATTAATGATGGTTCTTGATGGTTCTGTATGGGGTGGGATGCTTCTGGCATGTTCCAGAAGGATAAGATAGGTTCTGGCTCCACCTGTGAATCTTCTTTTCGAGTTCTGCCTTGATTTAGATCCTGGTCGATCGTTATGGCCAGTTTTAGATTGTACCTGCTGTTTTAGAATAGGTATAGCTACTTTTGCATTGTTTCAGCAGGTTTTTTTATGTCTCTTGATGGTTCTCTACGGTGTTGGATGCTTCTGGCTTCTTCTAAACGTTATTGGTAGGTTCGGATCTGATCCATGAATTGGATTTTGGCGTTGTGCCTTGATTTAGGTGCTGCTTGATGATTATGGCCAATTCAAGATGGTTCTTGCCATTTCAGGATAGATGTGACTGCCTTTGTATGGTAGTGACATATTTTTTATGTCTGTTGATTGTTCTGTACGGTCTTGAATGCTTCTGACCAGTTCTAGACAGTAGTTGTAGGTTTTGCCGTAACATGTGGGTCGATTTTTGAGTTCTGCCTTAATTTAGATGCTGGTCTAATGTTATGGCTAATTCTGGATAGTTATTGCCAGTACAGGATAGTTCTTGCTGTTTTTCTCATGGTTATGGCAGGTTTTATGTAGCTCTTGATGGTTCTGTATGGTCTTCGATACTTCTGTCCTGTTCTAGACGGTAGTGGTAGGTTTTGGCCTGAGCGGTGAATTGAGTTTTCGATTTGTGACTTGACTTAGATGTTGCATGATGATTAGGCCAGTTCTAGATGGTTTTTGCTATTTCTGTATAGCTGTGGCTGCTTTTGCAAAGTTGTGGCAGGTTATTTATTGCTCTTGAAAGTTTGGTTCGGTGTTGGATTCTTCTGGCTATTTCTAGACGGTAGTTGTAGGTTTTGCCGTAACATGTGGGTCGATTTTTTGAGGTCTGCCTTGATTTAGATGCTGATCTATGGTTATGGCTTGTTTTAGATGACTATTGCCAGTTCAGGATAGTTTTAGCTGCTTTTGCATAGTTTAAGCAGGTTTTAAGTGGCTGTTGATGGTTCTGTACGAGGATGGATGCTTTTGGCATGTTTTATATGGTGTTGGTAGGTTCTGGCCCAACCTCTGGACTGATATAACGATTTCCGTCATCATTTAGATGCCTCTTGATAGTTATTTTCTGTTCTAGATGATTCTCGCCATTTCAGGATAGTTGTAGCTGCTTTTGCATGGTTTTAGCAGGTCTTTTATATCTATTGATGGTCCTGTACGGTGTAGGATGCTTCTGGGCGGTTTTAAACGGTAACTTTAGGATTTGCCCTGACTTGTTGATAAATTTTTCGTTTTCCGCCTTGATTTAGATGCTTTTTGACGATTAGGTCAGTTAAAGTGGGAATTTGCCATTTCTGGATTGTTGTGGCTTGTTTTGTATGGTTGCTGCAGGTTATTTATTGCTCTTGATGCTCCTGTACATTGTTTGCTAGTTCTGGCCTGCTCTAGAAGGTATTCGATAGTGTTGGTCTGATCCATGGGTTGATTTTTCGAGTTCTACCTTGATTTACATGCTCCTGAAAGCTTATGGCTGGTTCTTGATGGTAATCATCAGTTCAGGATAGTTCTTGCTGTCTTTCTCATGGTTGTGGCAGGTTTGATATAGCTCTTGATGGTTCTGTATGGTGTTCGATGCTTCTGTCCTGTTCTAGACGGTAGTGGTAGGTTTTGGCCTGAACGGTGGCTTGAGCTTTCGATTTCTGACTTGATTTAAATGCTGCATGATGATTAGGCCAGTTTTAGATGGTTTCTGCTATTTCTGTATAGCTGTGGCTGCTTTTGCAAAGTTGTGGCAGGTTATTTATTGCTCTTAAAAGTTCGGTTCGGTGTTGGATACTTCTGGCTTTTCTAGACGGTAGTTGTAGGTTCTGGCGTGACCTCGGGTTTGATTTTTCGAGTTCCACCTTGATTAAGATGCTAATCGATGGTTATGGCTAGTTTTAGAGAGTAATTGACAGTTCATGATAGTTGTAGCTGCTTTTGCTTGGTTAAGGCAGGTTGTAAATGGCTCTTCATTGTTCTGTACGGGTTGGATGCTTCTGGCATGTTCTAGCTGGTGATGGTAGCCTCTGGCCTTACCTGTCAATTCCTTTCTACAGTATTGCCTTGATTTAGATGCTGGTTGATGGTTACGGCAAGTTCTAGATGATAATTGCTCGGTAAGGATAGTTGTGGCTGCTTTTGCATTGTTTTGGCAGGTTTTTTATTGCTCTTGCAGCTTCTTTACTTTGATGGATTCTTCTTGCCTGTTCTTTGCGGTAGTGGTAGGTTCTGGCGTATCATGTGGATCGATTTATCGAATTCTGCATTATTTTAGATGCTGGTGGTTGGTTATAGCTTGTTTTAGATGGTTATTGCCGGTTCAGGATGGTTTTAGCTGCTTTTGCATGGTTGTTGCAGATTAATGATGGTTCTTGATGGTTCTGTACGGGGTGGATGCTTCTGGCATGTTCCAGAAGGATAAGGTAGGTTCTGGCTCCACCTGTTATTCTTCTTTTCGAGTTCTGCCTTGATTTAGATCCTGGTCGATCGTTATGGCCAGTTTTAGATGGTACCTGCTATTTCAGAATAGGTATGGCTACTGTTGCATTGTTTCAGCAAGTTTTTTTATGTCTCTTGATGGTTCTCTACGGTGTTGGATGCTTCTGGCTTCTTCTAAACGTTATTGGTAGGTTCGGATCTGATCCATGAATTGGATTTTGGCGTTGTGCCTTGATTTAGGTGCTGCTTGATGATTATGGCCAATTCAAGATGGTTCTTGCCATTTCAGGATAGATGTGACTGCCTTTGTATGGTAGTGACATATTTTTTATGTCTGTTGATTGTTCTGTACGGTCTTGAATGCTTCTGACCAGTTCTCGACAGTAGTTGTAGGTTTTGCCGTAACATGTGGGTCGATTTTTGAGTTCTGCCTTAATTTAGGTGCTGGTCTAATGTTATGGCTAATTCTGGATAGTTATTGCCAGTACAGGATAGTTCTTGCTGTTTTTCTCATGGTTGTGGCAGGTATTATGTAGCTCTTGATGGTTCTGTATGGTGTTCGATACTTCTGTCCTGTTCTAGACGGTAGTGGTAGGTTTTGGCCTGAGCGGTGAATTGAGTTTTCGATTTGTGACTTGATTTAGATGCTGCATGATGATTAGGCCAGTTCTAGATGGTGTTTGCTATTTCTGTATAGCTGTGGCTGCTTTGGCAAAGTTGTGGCAGGTTATCTATTGTTCTTGAAAGTTTGGTTCGGTGTTGGATTCTTCTGGCTATTTCTAGACGGTAGTTGTAGGTTTTGCCGTAACATGTGGGTCGATGTTTTGAGGTCTGCCTTGATTTAGATGCTGATCTATGGTTATGGCTTGTTTTAGATGTTTTTTGCCAGTTCAGGATAATTGTAGCTCGTTTTGCATAGTTTAAGCAGGTTTTAAGTGGCTGTTGATGGTTCTGTACGGGGATGGATGCTTTTGGCATGTTTTAGATGGTGTTGGTAGGTTCTGGCCCAACCTCTGGACTGATATAACGAGTTCCGTCATCATTTAGATGCCTCTTGATAGTTATTGTCTGTTCTAGATGATTCTCGCCATTTCAGGATAGTTGTAGCTGCTTTTGCATGGTTTTAGCAGGTCTTTTATATCTATTGATGGTCCTGTACGGTGTAGGATACTTCTGGGCGGTTTTAAACGGTAACTTTAGGATTTTCCCTTACTTGTTGATAAATTTTTCGTTTTTTGCCTTGATTTAGATGCTTTATGATGATAAAGTCAGTTATAGTTGGAATTTGGCGTTTCAGGATATTTACGGCTGGTTTTGTATGGTTGTTGCAGGTGTGGTAAGCTTTGGGCTGTTAAGTGGATTGATTTTTCATTCTCTAAATTGATCTAGATGCTGCTCAAAGGTTAAAGCTAGTTCCTGATTGCTTTTGCCTGTTCAGGGTAGTTGTAGCCGCTTTTACATGATTTTGGCAGGATTTATGTTGCTCTTGATGGTTCTGTAAGGTTTTCGATGCGTTTATGTCTGTTCTAGAGGGTAGTGGATAGTTCCAGCCTAATCTGTGGGTTGATTTTTCGAGCTGTGCCTTGCTTTAGATGCTGCATGATGGTTATGGTTATTTCTAGATGGTTATTGCCAGTTCAGGATAATTTTAGCTGCTTTTGCATGGTTTTGGTAGGTTTTATATAGCTTTTGATGGTTCTGTATGGTGTTAGATGCTTTAACCTTTTCTAGATGGTATTTGTTGGTTCTAGTGTGACATGGGAATCCATTTTTTAGGTTCTGCTCTGGTTTAGTTGCTTGTCGATGGTTGTGCCTAGTTATAGATAGTTCTTGCCGGAACTGGACAGTTGTAGCTTCTTTTGTGTGTTTGTGGCAGGTTCTTTATAGCTATTGATAGCTGTGTACGATGATCGATGCTTCTTGTCTGTTCTTGACGCTAGTGTATAGTTCTTCCCTAGTCGGCGGATTGATTTTTCGAGTTGTGCCTTGGTTTAGATACTGCATGATGGTTATTGCCAGTTCTAAGTGCTTATTACAAGGTCATTTTAATTTTAGCTGCTTTTGCATTGTTTTGGTAGGTTTTATATTGCTTTTGTTGGCTCTGTAAGGTGCTCGATGCTTATGACCTTTTCTAGACGGTATTTGGAAGGTTCTGGTGTGCCATTGGAATTGATTTTCTGGGTTCTGTTTTGGTTAAGATGCTGGTCAATGGTTGTGCTTTGTCATAGTTAGTTCTTGCCAGATATGGACAGTTGTAGCTGCTTTTTTGTGGTTGTGGTAGGTTTTCTATAGCTTTTGATGGTTCTATACGATTTTTGATGCTTCTGGTCTGTTCTAGACGGTAGTGCATAGTTCTAGCTGAATCTGTGGAGTGATTTTACGAGTTGTGCCTTGATTTAGATGCTGCATGATGGTTATGGCCAGTTCTAGATGGTTATTGCCAGTTCAGGATGATTTTAGCTGCTTTTGTATGGTTTTGGTCACTTATTACAAAGCTGTCAATATTTCTGTAAGGTGCACGATGCTTGTGACCTTTTCTAGATGGTATTGGTAGGTTCTGGTGTGACAAGTGAGTCAATTTCTTGGGTTCTGCTTTGGTTAAGATGCTGGTCGATGGTTTTGCCAAGTTCTAGATACTTCTTACCAGATCTAGACAGTTGTTGCTACTTTTTTGTGGTTGTGGTAGGTTTTATATAGCTTTTGATGGTTCTTTACGATTTTCAATGCTTCTGGTCTGTTCTAGACGGTAGTGCATAGTTCTAGCTGAATCTGTGGAGTGTTTTTACGAGTTGTGCCTTGATTTAGATGCTGCATGATGGTTATTGCCAGTTCTAGATGGTTATTGCCAGTTCAGGATGATTTTAGCTGCTTTTGTATGGTTTTGGTCAGTTTTTACAAAGCACTTAATATTTCTGTAAGGTGCTCGATGCTTGTGACCTCTTCTAGACGGTATTGGTAGGTTCTGGTGTGACATGTGAATCAATTTCTTGGGTTCTGCTTTGGTTAAGATGCTGGTTAATGGTTTTGCCAAGTTCTAGATACTTCTTGCCAGATCTGGACAGTTGTCGCTGCTTTTGTGTGGTTGTGGCAGGTTCTATATAGCTCTTGATAGCTGTGTACGATGATCGATGCTTCTTGTCTGTTCTTGACGCTAGTGTATAGTTTTGGCCTAGTCGGCGGTTGATTTTTTGAGTTGTGCCTTGATTTGGATATTGCATGATGGTTATTACCGGTTCTAGGTGGTTGTTACCAGGTCATTTTAATTTTAGCTGCTTTGGCATGATTTTGGTAGGTTTTATATAGCTTTTGATGGCTCTGTAAGGTGCTCGATGCTTCTGACCTTTTCTAGACGGTATTTGAAAGGTTCTGGTGTGCCATTGGAATTGATTTTTTAGGTTCTGCTTTGGTTAAGATGCTGGTCGATGGTTGTGCTTAGTCATAGTTAGTTCTTGCCAGATATGGACAGTTGTAGCTTCGTTTTTGTGGTTTTATTAGGTTTTACATAGCTTTTTTTTGTTTTGTATGGTGCTGGATGCTTCCTACCTTTTCTAGACGGTATTTGTGAGTTGTGGTGTGACATGTGAATCAATTTCTTGGGTTCTGCTTTGGTTATGATGCTGGTCGATGGCTTTGCCAAGTTCTAGATACTTCTTGCCAGATCTGGACAGTTGTCGCTGCTTTTGTGTGTTTGTGGCAGGTTCTTTATAGCTTTTGATAGCTGTGTACGATGATCGATGCTTCTGGTCTGTCCTTGACGCTAGTGTATAGTTCTTCCCTAGTCGGCAGATTGATTTTTCGAGTTTTGCCTTGGTTCAGATACTGCATGATGGTTGTTGCCAGTTCTAAGTGCTTATTACCAGGTCATTTTAATTTTAGCTGCTTTTGCATTGTTTTGGTAGGTTTTATATTGCTTTTGTTGGCTCTGTAAGGTGCTCGATGCTTCTGAACTTTTCTAGACGGTATTTGAAGGTTCTGGTGTGCCATTGGAATTGATTTTCTGGGTTCTGCATTGGTTAAGATGCTGGTCAATGGTTGTGCTTAGTCATAGTTAGTTCTTAACAGATATGGACAGTTGTAGCTACTTTTTTGTGGTTGTGGAAGGTTTTCTATAGCTTTTGATGGTTCTATACGATTTTTGATGCTTCTGGTCTGTTCTAGACGGTAGTGCATAGTTTTAGCTGAATCTGTGGAGTGATTTTACGAGTTGTGCCTTGATTTAGATGCTGCATGATGGATATGGCCAGTTCTAGATGGTTATTGCCAGTTCAGGATGATTTTAGCTGCTTTTGTATGGTTTTGGTCACTTATTACAAAGCTGTCAATATTTCTGTAAGTTGCTCGATGCTTGTGACCTTTTCTAGATGGTATTGGTAGGTTCTGGTGTGACAAGTGAGTCAATTTCTTGGGTTCTGCTTTGGTTAAGATTCTGGTCGATGGTTTTGCCAAGTTCTAGATACTTCTTGCCAGATCTCGACAGTTGTTGCTGCTTTTTTCTGGTTGTGGTAGGTTTTATATAGCTTTTGATGGTTCTGTACGATTTTCGATGCTTCTGGTCTGTTCTAGACGGTAGTGCATAGTTCTAGCTGAATCTGTTGAGTGATTTTACGAGTTGTGCCTTGATTTAGATGCTGCATGATGGTTATTGCCAGTTCTAGATGGTTATTGCCAGTTCAGGATGATTTTAGCTGCTTTTGTATGGTTTTGGTCAGTTTTTACAAAGCACTTAATATTTCTGTAAGGTGCTCGATGCTTGTGACCTCTTCTAGACGGTATTGGTAGGTTCTGGTGTGACATGTGAATCAATTTCTTGGGTTCTGCTTTGGTTAAGATGCTGGTTAATGGTTTTGCCAAGTTCTAGATACTTCTTGCCAGATCTGGACAGTTGTCGCTGCTTTTGTGTGGTTGTGGCAGGTTCTATATAGCTCTTGATAGCTGTGTACGATGATCGATGCTTCTTGTCTGTTCTTGACGCTAGTGTATAGTTTTGGCCTAGTCGGCGGTTGATTTTTTGAGTTGTGCCTTGATTTGGATATTGCATGATGGTTATTACCGGTTCTAGGTGGTTGTTACCAGGTCATTTTAATTTTAGCTGCTTTGGCATGATTTTGGTAGGTTTTATATAGCTTTTGATGGCTCTGTAAGGTGCTCGATGCTTCTGACCTTTTCTAGACGGTATTTGAAAGGTTCTGGTGTGCCATTGGAATTGATTTTTTAGGTTCTGCTTTGGTTAAGATGCTGGTCGATGGTTGTGCTTAGTCATAGTTAGTTCTTGCCAGATATGGACAGTTGTAGCTGCGTTTTTGTGGTTTTATTAGGTTTTACATAGCTTTTTTTTGTTTTGTATGGTGCTGGATGCTTCCTACCTTTTCTAGACGGTATTTGTGAGTTGTGGTGTGACATGTGAATCAATTTCTTGGGTTCTGCTTTGGTTATGATGCTGGTCGATGGCTTTGCCAAGTTCTAGATACTTCTTGCCAGATCTGGACAGTTGTCGCTGCTTTTGTGTGTTTGTGGCAGGTTCTTTATAGCTTTTGATCGCTGTGTACGATGATCGATGCTTCTGGTCTGTCCTTGACGCTAGTGTATAGTTCTTCCCTAGTCGGCAGATTGATTTTTCGAGTTTTGCCTTGGTTCAGATACTGCATGATGGTTGTTGCCAGTTCTAAGTGCTTATTACCAGGTCATTTTAATTTTAGCTGCTTTTGCATTGTTTTGGTAGGTTTTATATTGCTTTTGTTGGCTCTGTAAGGTGCTCGATGCTTCTGAACTTTTCTAGACGGTATTTGAAGGTTCTGGTGTGCCATTGGAATTGATTTTCTGGGTTCTGCATTGGTTAAGATGCTGGTCAATGGTTGTGCTTAGTCATAGTTAGTTCTTAACAGATATGGACAGTTGTAGCTACTTTTTTGTGGTTGTGGAAGGTTTTCTATAGCTTTTGATGGTTCTATACGATTTTTGATGCTTCTGGTCTGTTCTAGACGGTAGTGCATAGTTTTAGCTGAATCTGTGGAGTGATTTTACGAGTTGTGCCTTGATTTAGATGCTGCATGATGGATATGGCCAGTTCTAGATGGTTATTGCCAGTTCAGGATGATTTTAGCTGCTTTTGTATGGTTTTGGTCACTTATTACAAAGCTGTCAATATTTCTGTAAGTTGCTCGATGCTTGTGACCTTTTCTAGATGGTATTGGTAGGTTCTGGTGTGACAAGTGAGTCAATTTCTTGGGTTCTGCTTTGGTTAAGATTCTGGTCGATGGTTTTGCCAAGTTCTAGATACTTCTTGCCAGATCTAGACAGTTGTTGCTGCTTTTTTGTGGTTGTGGTAGGTTTTATATAGCTTTTGATGGTTCTGTACGATTTTCGATGCTTCTGGTCTGTTCTAGACGGTAGTGCATAGTTCTAGCTGAATCTGTGGAGTGATTTTACGAGTTGTGCCTTGATTTAGATGCTGCATGATGGTTATTGCCAGTTCTAGATGGTTATTGCCAGTTCAGGATGATTTTAGCTGCTTTTGTATGGTTTTGGTCAGTTTTTACAAAGCACTTAATATTTCTGTAAGGTGCTCGATGCTTGTGACCTCTTCTAGACGGTATTGGTAGGTTCTGGTGTGACATGTGAATCAATTTCTTGGGTTCTGCTTTGGTTAAGATGCTGGTTAATGGTTTTGCCAAGTTCTAGATACTTCTTGCCAGATCTGGACAGTTGTCGCTGCTTTTGTGTGGTTGTGGCAGGTTCTATATAGCTCTTGATAGCTGTGTACGATGATCGATGCTTCTTGTCTGTTCTTGACGCTAGTGTATAGTTTTGGCCTAGTCGGCGGTTGATTTTTTGAGTTGTGCCTTGATTTGGATATTGCATGATGGTTATTACCGGTTCTAGGTGGTTGTTACCAGGTCATTTTAATTTTAGCTGCTTTGGCATGATTTTGGTAGGTTTTATATAGCTTTTGATGGCTCTGTAAGGTGCTCGATGCTTCTGACCTTTTCTAGACGGTATTTGAAAGGTTCTGGTGTGCCATTGGAATTGATTTTTTAGGTTCTGCTTTGGTTAAGATGCTGGTCGATGGTTGTGCTTAGTCATAGTTAGTTCTTGCCAGATATGGACAGTTGTAGCTGCGTTTTTGTGGTTTTATTAGGTTTTACATAGCTTTTTTTTGTTTTGTATGGTGCTGGATGCTTCCTACCTTTTCTAGACGGTATTTGTGAGTTGTGGTGTGACATGTGAATCAATTTCTTGGGTTCTGCTTTGGTTATGATGCTGGTCGATGGCTTTGCCAAGTTCTAGATACTTCTTGCCAGATCTGGACAGTTGTCGCTGCTTTTGTGTGTTTGTGGCAGGTTCTTTATAGCTTTTGATCGCTGTGTACGATGATCGATGCTTCTGGTCTGTCCTTGACGCTAGTGTATAGTTCTTCCCTAGTCGGCAGATTGATTTTTCGAGTTTTGCCTTGGTTCAGATACTGCATGATGGTTGTTGCCAGTTCTAAGTGCTTATTACCAGGTCATTTTAATTTTAGCTGCTTTTGCATTGTTTTGGTAGGTTTTATATTGCTTTTGTTGGCTCTGTAAGGTGCTCGATGCTTCTGAACTTTTCTAGACGGTATTTGAAGGTTCTGGTGTGCCATTGGAATTAATTTTCTGGGTTCTGCATTGGTTAAGATGCTGGTCAATGGTTGTGCTTAGTCATAGTTAGTTCTTAACAGATATGGACAGTTGTAGCTACTTTTTTGTGGTTGTGGAAGGTTTTCTATAGCTTTTGATGGTTCTATACGATTTTTGATGCTTCTGGTCTGTTCTAGACGGTAGTGCATAGTTTTAGCTGAATCTGTGGAGTGATTTTACGAGTTGTGCCTTGATTTAGATGCTGCATGATGGATATGGCCAGTTCTAGATGGTTATTGCCAGTTCAGGATGATTTTAGCTGCTTTTGTATGGTTTTGGTCAGTTTTTACAAAGCACTTAATATTTCTGTAAGGTGCTCGATGCTTGTGACCTCTTCTAGACGGTATTGGTAGGTTCTGGTGTGACATGTGAATCAATTTCTTGGGTTCTGCTTTGGTTAAGATGCTGGTTAATGGTTTTGCCAAGTTCTAGATACTTCTTGCCAGATCTGGACAGTTTTCGCTGCTTTTGTGTGGTTGTGGCAGGTTCTATATAGCTCTTGATAGCTGTGTACGATGATCGATGCTTCTGGTCTGTCCTTGACGCTAGTGTATAGTTCTTCCCTAGTCGGCGGATTGATTTTTCGAGTTGTGCCTTGGTTTAGATACTGCATGATAGTTATTGCCAGTTCTAAGTGCTTATTACAAGGTCATTTTAATTTTAGCTGCTTTTGCATTGGTTTGGTAGGTTTTATATTGCTTTTGTTGGCTCTGTAAGGTGCTCGATGCTTCTGAACTTTTCTAGATGGTATTTGAAGGTTCTGGTGTGCCATTGGAATTGATTTTCTGGGTTCTGCTTTGCTTAAGATGCTGGTCAATGGTTGTGCTTAGTCATAGTTAGTTCTTGCCAGATATGGACAGTTGTAGCTGCTTTTTTGTGGTTGTGGTAGGTTTTCTATAGCTTTTGATGGTTCTATACGATTTTTGATGCTTCTGGTCTGTTCTAGACGGTAGTGCATAGTTCTAGCTGAATCTGTGGAGTGATTTTACGAGTTGTGCCTTGATTTAGATGCTGCATGATGGTTATGGCCAGTTCTAGATGGTTATTGCCAGTTCAGGATGATTTTAGCTGCTTTTGTATGGTTTTGGTCACTTATTACAAAGCTGTCAATATTTCTGTAAGGTGCTCGATGCTTGTGACCTTTTCTAGATGGTATTGGTAGGTTCTGGTGTGACAAGTGAGTCAATTTGTTGGGTTCTGCTTTGGTTAAGATGCTGGTCGATGGTTTTGCCAAGTTCTAGATACTTCTTGCCAGATCTAGACAGTTGTTGCTGCTTTTTTGTGGTTGTGGTAGGTTTTATATAGCTTTTGATGGTTCTGTACGATTTTCGATGCTTCTGGTCTGTTCTAGACGGTAGTGCATAGTTTTAGCTGAATCTGTGGAGTGAATTTACGAGTTGTGCCTTGATTTAGATGCTGCATGATGGTTATTGCCTGTTTTAGATGGTTATTGCCAGTTCAGGATGATTTTAGCTGCTTTTCTATGGTTTTGGTCAGTTTTTACAAAGCACTTAAAGGGCCTCTCCAGCCAAAAATTTGATATCATTTTTTATGTCTTAAAATATAGTTTCTGACACGCTGATTTCGATGGTGTCAATATTTTTTTAAATTTCCTTATAGTTTTAAAGTTATAAGCCTCCAAAGTTGCCCATTCCGAGAAAAAAACGAAAAAGGGCGAAAGGATTAGGTGACACTGTGACGTCACAATGTTCGGCACTCGCTAGTCGTGAATCCAACGAGTTTTTCTTGAACTCACTCGGTCTCACCGTAATTCACTCGGTTACCCAGAATTTCTTCTAGAATTTCCGCATTTGCGATCGAAGATCAAAATTTTAAAAATGGCGACGCAGAGACGAGGAAAGAGAGTATGATAATATTACTTGGTCTGGTTCAAGCTCGCTGCATGTTTTTAGTATCGCTTAACAAGCAATGCGATCTTCAAGGGACTCGATTGCCAAGGGACGATTTTTTGACTGGCAAAATTTGCAATGAACATTTCTCAACAGAAAGTTTCGCGAAAAAAATTTGGAAGGTCAGTTCTATGAGCAAAGAATGCATGGCAATACTGGGTAGTGGTTTGGTTCAACCTTTGAAAGACCTAGTGGGAAAAAGTAAGATAACTCCAGTGGGGGATCTAGAAATTTAGAGGGGGACTTCCCAGATTTAGATGTTATTTGATAGTGTGGTGAAGATTTTGGGGTAAGACCGTAGCATGTAGACTGGGGGTCTAGGGGTACCCTAAGGCCCCTATTAGGTCCAGGGCTCTGATGGGGGTAAGGGGCCCCCTGAGATTTCGCATTTGCTGAGGCCTTAAAATGGCTTAGGATTTTAAAATTTTCTTTCCTTATGGAATTAAAACATAAGAAATACAACAATTTATCTTTCTGAGTCTTAAACAACTAATATCCAAATAATATTAAAGTTGCAATGGGTTCTGGAAACCTGGAAGCTCCCCCTAAATCCACTCCTTAACTCCTTCTCCACTAGTTCTTCACTTGGGAAAGTGTGATACTGCATCCTAATCTCCCTACCAGGGTTACTTTGAAGATTACTGAAAACAAATATCACATTTTCACCTCATAATGCAATCAATATAGATTGCATAACCATTTACAGCATTTGTTGAATGAGATAAGGCTTTGTTTATCTTACAATTTGAGTTATATTACATTCAACACTAATTACGTATGGTTTACTAACAAATTAAATTCTGTTGGATTTAAGGATAGCCTAAATGTTACTGGTTAGTTGCTAGGTTTTGTTTTTAGTAGACTTAGCAAAGAGAGGCAATACAATTGCAGTCCTCCTGCCAGGATGATGGTGAAAATATCTGAAGACATGGTGATGATTAGGTAATCATTATAGCACCATCCATGAGATTTTTGAAGGCAATATTAATGGTAATAATAATATTATGACTGTATTTCAATTTTTTAAGGTTTTTTCAAAAATTCTAATCTGCTTGAGTGTAATAGTGAAAACATGCTATTACAAATCATCGAATCCAACAAAATTTCTTAAGGGAAAATTCTCTTCACTACCAGGTAAAGGAAAATGAGTACTGATAAGGCAAACTGTACAGTGAGAAAGTACGATTTATGCTTCTCTGCCAAATAACCCCCAATCTCATTTTGCAAGCTGATATTGCACACGATGCTGGAACTAGGATGTTTGAAGGACCCATATTTTCAAACATGCAGTAGAAAAGGCATCTAGGTCAGCTTTGCAAGGAAACATTTTCCTGCCTATTGTACCATGGAATTTTTTAATCTTGTTGTTCACCTCTGAAATCAGACTACAACAGATTGATTCATCTGAAGTAAGCATAATTTTGCAATGTCCACATGTGCACCTGAAACTGAAATTTAAATGGATATAATGCAGAATCACATAGGTTTGGTACAGTATTGTGCAAGTAACATTAATTTTATTTTAACTATGTGTTATAGTTATAAATTATTATTTTGAATGAGTAGTCCCTTGAATTAACAAAACCTTATTTTGCAAATGACAGTTGACAGCATAGCACAAGGTGGATCCAAAGGACTATAACTCACAAGCAAAGAATTGGGCAAGGCTGCTGTGTTTTATAAACAATACACACTTTGGTCACAGAAACAGAGACAGCCTTCGTAATATATTTTGGGTTTGGGGAAAAGAAATAATCAACAACATTTCTTCAGTTGTCAAGGCTCCTGTAATTCTTACATTAGCATATACTATATCAGATAATATTCTACCCTATGCTTTTTAAAATACATAAAGTTTTTGTGGAGTGAAAGTGAAAGATTTTAGCAGGAAGACCAGGACCAGCGAGGGGACTGGGAAATGAAGGTGTTCTGCTGGAAGGGTGGCAAAGAATGATGATTGACTTATATTTACTGGAAAGTATATCATAAACTAAGAACATTTCAATTTAAAAAAATTTGAAAACAGAAAAGCTGTAATCCTTACCATGAATCTAAATCTGCCTGTATATTTCCGTCATCTTTTTTTCATCTTGATCAGCATGGTTTACTGCTAGGCCCTTTAATTCGTGATTTACGTACTCGGCTCAAAGTGATATGGTAAAGGATTGTTATTTTTGTCGAAAAGCTCACTGTTTGATGAATTGGGGCTTACAGCTTTTGAATCACTAGTAGGAAAGCTTAAATCGATGCTCGAGACACAAGAGAAAACAGTCGCTGCTTTCCGCCATTACTGAACGAAAATTCTTTCGCAACGCACCGACGACCTCTTCGCCCTCGTACAGAAAGAGACGACAGCTCACGAAATACACTGTGACGTCAAAATTACGTCACAGTGTCACCATCCCGAGAATTTTTCAAATTCAACTTTCAAACTTTAAACGCCTATAACTTTGAAATGATGCAAGTTACGGAAAAATGAATAGCAGATTCATGATCAGCACCTTTGAATCCATCAGATTAGATAATAAAATGAAGTTCGAGATTTTGGCTGGAGAGGCCCTTTAATATTTCTGTAAGGTGCTCGATGCTTGTGACCTCTTCTAGACGGTATTGGTAGGTTCTGGTGTGACATGTGAATCAATTTCTTGGGTTCTGCTTTGGTTAAGATGCTGGTTAATGGTTTTGCCAAGTTCTAGATACTTCTTGCCAGATCTGGACAGTTGTCGCTGCTTTTGTGTGGTTGTGGCAGGTTCTATATAGCTCTTGATAGCTGTGTACAATGATCGATGCTTCTTGTCTGTTCTTGACGCTAGTGTATAGTTTTGGCCTAGTCGGCGGTTGATTTTTTGAGTTGTGCCTTGATTTGGATATTGCATGATGGTTATTACCGGTTCTAGGTGGTTGTTACCAGGTCATTTTAATTTTAGCTGCTTTGGCATGATTTTGGTAGGTTTTATATAGCTTTTGATGGCTATGTAAGGTGCTCGATGCTTCTGACCTTTTCTAGACGGTATTTGGAAGGTTCTGGTGTGCCATTGGAATTGATTTTTTAGGTTCTGCTTTGGTTAAGATGCTGGTCGATGGTTGTGCTTAGTCATAGTTAGTTCTTGCCAGATATGGACAGTTGTAGCTGCGTTTTTGTGGTTTTATTAGGTTTTACATAGCTTTTTTTTTGTTTTGTATGGTGCTGGATGCTTCCTACCTTTTCTAGACGGTATTTGTGAGTTGTGGTGTGACATGTGAATCAATTTCTTGGGTTCTGCTTTGGTTATGATGCTGGTCGATGGCTTTGCCAAGTTCTAGATACTTCTTGCCAGATCTGGACAGTTGTCGCTGCTTTTGTGTGTTTGTGGCAGGTTCTTTATAGCTTTTGATAGCTGTGGACGATGATCCATGCTTCTGGACTGTTCTTGACGCTAGTGTATAGTTCTTCCCTAGTCGGCGGATTGATTTTTCGAGTTGTGCCTTGGTTTAGATACTGCATGATGGTTATTGCCAGTTCTAAGTGCTTATTACCAGGTCATTTTAATTTTAGCTGCTTTTGCATTGTTTTGGTAGGTTTTATATTGCTATTGTTGGCTCTGTAAGGTGCTCGATGCTTCTGACCTTTTCTAGACGGTATTTGAGGGTTCTGGTCTGCCATTGGAATTGATTTTCTGGGTTATGCTTTGGTTAAGATGCTGGTCAATGGTTGTGCTTAGTCATAGTTAGTTCTTGCCAGATATGGACAGTTGTAGCTGCTTTTTTGTGGTTGTGGTAGGTTTTCTATAGCTTTTGATGGTTCTATACGATTTTTGATGCTTCTGGTCTGTTCTAGACGGTAGTGCATAGTTCTAGCTGAATCTGTGGAGTGATTTTACGAGTTGTGCCTTGATTTAGATGCTACATGATGGTGATGGCCAGTTCTAGATGGTTATTGCCAGTTCAGGATGATTTTAGCTGCTTTTGTATGGTTTTGGTCACTTATTACAAAGCTGTCAATATTTCTGTAATGTGCTCGATGCTTGTGACCTTTTCTAGATGGTATTGGTAGGTTCTGTTGTGACAAGTGAGTCAATTTCATGGGTTCTGCTTTGGTTAAGATGCTGGTCGATGGTTTTGCCAAGTTCTAGATACTTTTGCCAGATCTGTACAGTTGTTGCTGCTTTTTTGTGGTTGTGGTAGGTTTTATATAGCTGTTGATGGTTCTGTACGATTTTCGATGTTTATGGTCTGTTGTAGACGGTAGTGCATCGTTCTAGCTGAATCTGTGGAGTGATTTTACCAGTTGTGCCTTGATTTAGATGCTGCATGATGGTTATGGCCAGTTCTAGATGGTTATTGCCTGTTCAGGATGATTTTAGCTGCTTTTGTATGTTTTTGGTCAGTTTTTACAAAGCACTTAATATTTCTGTAAGGTGCTCGATGCTTGTGACCTCTTCTAGACGGTATTGGTAGGTTCTGATGTGACATGTGAATCAATTTCTTGGGTTCTGCTTTGGTTAAGATGCTGGTTAATGGTTTTGCCTAGTTCTAGATACTTCTTGCCAGATCTGGACAGTTGTCGCTGCTTTTGTGTGATTGTGGCAGGTTCTATATAGCTTTTGATAGCTGTGTACGATGATCGATGCTTCTTGTCTGTTCTTGACGCTAGTGTATAGTTCTGGCCTAGTCGGCGGCTTGATTTTTTGAGTTGTTCCTTGATTTGGATACTGCATGAGGGTTATTACCGGTTCTAGGTGGTTGTTACCAGGTCATTTTAATTTTAGCTGCTTTTGCATGATTTTGGTAGGTTTTATATAGCTTTTGATGGCTATGTAAGGTGCTCGATGCTTCTGACCTTTTCTAGACGGTATTTGGAAGGTTCTGGTGTGTTATTGGAATTGATTTTTTAGGTTCTGCTTTGGTTAAGATGCTGGTCGATGGTTGTGCTTAGTCATAGTTAGTTCTTGCCAGATATGGACAGTTGTAGCTGCGATTTGTGGTTTTATTAGGTTTTACATAGCTTTTTTTTTGTTTTGTATGGTGCTGGATGCTTCCTACCTTTTCTAGACGGTATTTGTGAGTTGTGGTGTGACATGTGAATCAATTTCTTGGGTTCTGCTTTGGTTATGATGCTGGTCGATGGCTTTGCCAAGTTCTAGATACTTCTTGCCAGATCTGGACAGTTGTCGCTGCTTTTGTGTGTTTGTGGCAGGTTCTTTATAGCTTTTGATAGCTGTGTACGATGATCGATGCTTCTGGACTGTTCTTGACGCTAGTGTATAGTTCTTCCCTAGTCGGCGGATTGATTTTTCGAGTTGTGCCTTGGTTTAGATACTGCATGATGGTTATTGCCAGTTCTAAGTGCTTATTACCAGGTCATTTTAATTTTAGCTGCTTTTGCATTGTTTTGGTAGGTTTTATATTGCTATTGTTGGCTCTGTAAGGTGCTCGATGCTTCTGACCTTTTCTAGACGGTATTTGAGGGTTCTGGTCTGCCATTGGAATTGATTTTCTGGGTTATGCTTTGGTTAAGATGCTGGTCAATGGTTGTGCTTAGTCATAGTTAGTTCTTGCCAGATATGGACCGTTGTAGCTGCTTTTTTGTGGTTGTGGTAGGTTTTCTATAGCTTTTGATGGTTCTATACGATTTTTGATGCTTCTGGTCTGTTCTAGACGGTAGTGCATAGTTCTAGCTGAATCTGTGGAGTGATTTTACGAGTTGTGCCTTGATTTAGATGCTGCATGATGGTTATGGCCAGTTCTAGATGGTTATTGCCGGTTCAGGATGATTTTAGCTGCTTTTGTATGGTTTTGGTCACTTATTACAAAGCTGTCAATATTTCTGTAAGGTGCTCGATGCTTGTGACCTTTTCTAGATGGTATTGGTAGGTTCTGTTGTGACAAGTGAGTCAATTTCATGGGTTCTGCTTTGGTTAAGATGCTGGTCGATGGTTTTGCCAAGTTCTAGATACTTTTGCCAGATCTGTACAGTTGTTGCTGCTTTTTTGTGGTTGTGGTAGGTTTTATCTAGCTGTTGATGGTTCTGTACGATTTTCGATGTTTATGGTCTGTTGTAGACGGTAGTGCATCGTTCTAGCTGAATCTGTGGAGTGATTTTACGAGTTGTGCCTTGATTTAGATGCTGCATGATGGTTATGGCCAGTTCTAGATGGTTATTGCCAGTTCAGGATGATTTTAGCTGCTTTTGTCTGTTTTTGGTCAGTTTTTACAAAGCACTTAATATTTCTGTAAGGTGCTCGATGCTTGTGACCTCTTCTAGACGGTATTGATAGGTTCTGATGTGACATGTGAATCAATTTCTTGGGTTCTGCTTTGGTTAAGATGCTGGTTAATGGTTTTGCCTAGTTCTAGATACTTCTTGCCAGATCTGGACATATGTCGCTGCTTTTGTGTGATTGTGGCAGGTTCTATATAGCTCTTGATAGCTGTGTACGATGATCGATGCTTCTTGTCTGTTCTTGACGCTAGTGTATAGTTCTGGCCTAGTCGGCGGCTTGATTTTTTGAGTTGTTCCTTGATTTGGATACTGCATGATGGTTATTACCGGTTCTAGGTGGTTGTTACCAGGTCATTTTAATTTTAGCTGCTTTTGCATGATTTTGGTAGGTTTTATATAGCTTTTGATGGCTATGTAAGGTGCTCGATGCTTCTGACCTTTCCTAGACGGTATTTGGAAGGTTCTGGTGTGCCATTGGAATTGATTTTTTAGGTTCTGCTTTGGTTAAGATGCTGGTCGATGGTTGTGCTTAGTCATAGTTAGTTCTTGCCAGATATGGACAGTTGTAGCTGCGTTTTTGTGGTTTTGGTAGGTTTTATATAGCTTTTGATGGTTCTGTACGATTTTCGATGCTTCAGGTCTGTTCTAGACGGTAGTGCATAGTTCTAGCTGAATCTGTGGAGTTATTTTACGAGTTGTGCCTTGATTTAGATGCTGCATGATGGTTATTGCCAGTTCTAGATGGTTATTGCCCGTTCAGGATGATTTTAGCTGCTTTTGTATGGTTTTGGTCAGATTTTACAAAGCACTTAATATTTCTGTAAGGTGCTCGATGCTTGTGACCTCTTCTAGATGGTATTGGTAGGTTCTGGTGTGACATGTGAATCAATTTCTTGGGTTCTGCTTTGGTTAAGATGCTGGTCGATGGTTTTGCCAAGTTCAAGATACTTCTTGCCAGATCTGGACAGTTGTTGCTGCTTTTTTGTGGTTGGGTTGGTTTTATATAGCTTTTGATGGTTCTGTACGATTTTTGATGCTTCTGGTGTGTTCTAGACGGTAGTGCATAGTTCTAGCTGAATCTGTGGAGTGATTTTACGAGATGTGCCTTGATTTAGATGCTGCATGATGGTTATGGCCAGTTCTCGATGGTTCTTGCCAGTTCAGGATGATTTTAGCTGCTTTTGTATGGTTTTGGTCAGTTTTTACCAAGCACTTATTATTTCTTTAAGGTGTTCGATGCTTGTGACCTCTTCTAGACGGTATTGGTAGGTTCTGGTGTGACATGTGAATCAATTTCTTGGGTTCTGCTTTGGTTAAGATGCTGGTCGATGGTTTTGCCAAGTTCTAGATACTTTTGCCAGATCTGTACAGTTGTTGCTGCTTTTTTGTGGTTGTGGTAGGTTTTATATAGCTTTTGATGGTTCTGTACGATTTTCGATGCTTATGGTATGTTCTAGACGGTAGTGCATAGTTCTTGCTGAATCTGTTGAGTGATTTTACGAGTTGTGCCTTGATTTAGATGCTGGATTGTGGTTATGGCCAGTTCTAGATGGTTATTGCCAGTTCAGGATGATTTTAGCTGCTTTTGTATGGTTTTGGTCAGTTTTTACAAAGCACTTAATATTTCTGTAAGGTGCTCGATGCTTTTGACCTCTTCTAGACGGTATTGGTAGGTTCTGATGTGACATGTGAATCAATTTCTTTGGTTCTGCATTGGTTAAGAGGCTAGTCGATGGTTTTGCCAAGTTCTAGATACTTCTTGCCAGATCTGGACAGTTGTCGCTGCTTTTTTGTGGTTGTGGCTGGTTCTATATGGCTCTTGATAGCTGTGTACGATGATCGAAGCTTCTTGTCTGTTCTTGACGCTAGTGTATAGTTCTGGCCTAGTCGGCGGCTTGATTTTTTGAGTTGTGCCTTGATTTAGATACTGCATGATGGTTACTGCCAGTTCTAGGTGGTTATTATCAGGTCATTTTAATTTTAGCTGCTTTTGCATAATTTTGGTAGGTTTTATATAGCTTCTGATGGGTCTGTAAGGTGCTGGATGCTTTTGACCTTTTCTAGACGGTATTTGAAGGTTCTGGTGTGCCATTGGAATTGATTTTTTTGGTTCTGCTTTGGTTAAGATGCTGGTCGATGGTTGTGCTTAATCATAGTTAGTTCTTGCCAGATATGGACAGTTGTAGCTGCTTTTTTGTTGTTGTGGTAGGGTTTATATAGCTTTTGATGGTTATGTACGATTCTCGAGGCTTCTGGTCTGTTCTAGACGATAGTGCATAGTTCTAGCTGAATCTGTGGAGTGATTTTAGGAGTTGTGCCTTGATTTAAATGCTGCATGATGCTTATGGCCAGTTCTAGATGGTTATTGCCAGTTCAGGATGATTTTAGCTGCTTTTGTATGGTTTTGGTCAGTTTTTACAAAGCTCTTAATATTTCTGTAAGGTGCACGATGCTTGTGACCCTTTCTAGATGCTATTGGTAGGTTCTGGTGTGACATGTGAGTCAATTTCGTGGGTTCTGCTTTGGTTAAGATGCTGGTCGATGGTTTTGCCAAGTTCAAGATACTTCTTGCCAGATCTGGACATATGTCGCTGCTTTTGTGTGATTGTGGCAGGTTCTATATAGCTCTTGATAGCTGTGTACGATGATCGATGCTTCTTGTCTGTTCTAGACGGTAGTGCATAGTTCTAGCTGAATCTGTGGAGTGATTTTACGAGTTGTGCCTTGATTTAGATGCTGCATGATGGTTATGGCCAGTTCTAGATGGTTATTGCCAGTTCAGGATGATTTTAGCTGCTTTTGTATGGTTTTGGTCACTTATTACAAAGCTGTCAATATTTCTGTAAGGTGCTCGATGCTTGTGACCTTTTCTAGATGGTATTGGTAGGTTCTGGTGTGACAAGTGAGTCAATTTGTTGGGTTCTGCTTTGGTTAAGATGCTGGTCGATGGTTTTGCCAAGTTCTAGATACTTCTTGCCAGATCTAGACAGTTGTTGCTGCTTTTTTGTGGTTGTGGTAGGTTTTATATAGCTTTTGATGGTTCTGTACGATTTTCGATGCTTGTGGTCTGTTCTAGACGGTAGTGCATAGTTTTAGCTGAATCTGTGGAGTGAATTTACGAGTTGTGCCTTGATTTAGATGCTGCATGATGGTTATTGCCTGTTTTAGATGGTTATTGCCAGTTCAGGATGATTTTAGCTGCTTTTCTATGGTTTTGGTCAGTTTTTACAAAGCACTTAATATTTCTGTAAGGTGCTCGATGCTTGTGACCTCTTTTAGACGGTATTGGTAGGTTCTGGTGTGACATGTGAATCAATTTCTTGGGTTCTGCTTTGGTTAAGATGCTGGTTAATGGTTTTGCCAAGTTCTAGATACTTCTTGCCAGATCTGGACAGTTGTCGCTGCTTTTGTGTGGTTGTGGCAGGTTCTATATAGCTCTTGATAGCTGTGTACAATGATCGATGCTTCTTGTCTGTTCTTGACGCTAGTGTATAGTTTTGGCCTAGTCGGCGGTTGATTTTTTGAGTTGTGCCTTGATTTGGATATTGCATGATGGTTATTACCGGTTCTAGGTGGTTGTTACCAGGTCATTTTAATTTTAGCTGCTTTGGCATGATTTTGTCAGGTTTTATATAGCTTTTGATGGCTCTGTAAGGTGCTCGATGCTTCTGACCTTTTCTAGACGGTATTTGAAAGGTTCTGGTGTGCCATTGGAATTGATTTTTTAGTTTCTGCTTTGGTTAAGATGCTGGTCGATGGTTGTGCTTAGTCATAGTTAGTTCTTGCAAGATATGGACAGTTGTAGCTGTGTTTTTGTGGTTTTATTAGGTTTTATATAGCTTTTTTTTTGTTTTGTATAGTGCTGGATGCTTCCTACCTTTTCTAGATGGTATTTGTTGGTTCTAGTGTGACATGGGAATCCATTTTTTAGGTTCTGCTCTGGTTTAGTTGCTTGTCGATGGTTGTGCCTAGTTATAGATAGTTCTTGCCGGAACTGGACAGTTGTAGCTTCTTCTGTGTGTTTGTGGCAGGTTCTTTATAGCTTTTGATAGCTGTGTACGATGATCGATGCTTCTGGTCTGTCCTTGACGCTAGTGTATAGTTATTCCCTAGTCGGCGGATTGATTTTTCGAGTTGTGCCTTGGTTTAGATACTGCATGATGGTTATTGCCAGTTCTAAGTGCTTATTACCAGGTCATCTTAATTTTAGCTGCTTTTGCATTGGTTTGGTAGGTTTTATATTGCTTTTGTTGGCTCTGTAAGGTGCTCGATGCTTCTGACCTTTTCTAGACGGTATTTGAAGGTTCTGGTGTGCCATTGGAATTGATTTTCTGGGTTCTGCTTTGGTTAAGATGCTGGTCGATGGTTGTGCTTAGTCATAATTAGTTCTTGCCAGATATGGACAGTTGTAGCTGCGTTTTTGTGGTTTTGGTAGGTTTTATATAGCTTTTGATGGTTCTGTACGATTTTCCATGCTTCAGGTCTGTTCTACACGGTAGTGCATAGTTCTAGCTGAATCTGTGGAGTTATTTTACGAGTTGTGCCTTGATTTAGATGCTGCATGATGGTTATTGCCATTTCTAGATGGTTATTGCCCGTTCAGGATGATTTTAGCTGCTTTTGTATGGTTTTGGTCAGATTTTACAAAGCACTTAATATTTCTGTAAGGTGCTCGATGCTTGTGACCTCTTCTAGATGGTATTGTCAGGTTCTGGTGTGACATGTGAATCAATTTCGTGGGTTCTGCTTTGGTTAAGATGCTGGTCGATGGTTTTTCCAAGTTCTAGATACTTCTTGCCAGATCTGGACAGTTGTCGCTGCTTTTGTGTGGTTGTGGCAGGTTCTATATAGCTCTCGATAGCTGTGTACGATGATCGATGCTTCTTGTCTGTTCTTGACGCTAGTGTATAGTTCTGGCCTAGTCGGCGGCTTGATTTTTTGAGTTGTTCCTTGATTTGGATACTGCATGATGGTTATTACCGGTTCTAGGTGGTTGTTACCAGGTCATTTTAATTTTAGCTGCTTTTGCATGATTTTGGTAGGTTTTATATAGCTTTTGATGGCTATGTAAGGTGCTCGATGCTTCTGACCTTTTCTAGACGGTATTTGGAAGGTTCTGGTGTGCCATTGGAATTGATTTTTTAGGTTCTGCTTTGGTTAAGATGCTGGTCGATGGTTGTGCTTAGTCATAGTTAGTTCTTGCCAGATATGGACAGTTGTAGCTGCGTTTTTGTGGTTTTATTAGGTTTTACATAGCTTTTTTTTTGTTTTGTATGGTGCTGGATGCTTCCTACCTTTTCTAGACGGTATTTGTGAGTTGTGGTGTGACATGTGAATCAATTTCTTGGGTTCTGCTTTGGTTATGATGCTGGTCGATGGCTTTGCCAAGTTCTAGATACTTCTTGCCAGATCTGGACAGTTGTCGCTGCTTTTGTGTGTTTGTGGCAGGTTCTTTATAGCTTT
Organism: Catostylus mosaicus; assembly: GCA_964019065.1. Classification (NCBI taxonomy): domain Eukaryota; kingdom Metazoa; phylum Cnidaria; class Scyphozoa; order Rhizostomeae; family Catostylidae; genus Catostylus; species Catostylus mosaicus. The sequence continues at coordinate 4,961,066 of OZ025192.1, read as the reverse complement.
TGATAGCTGTGTACGATGATCCATGCTTCTGGACTGTTCTTGACGCTAGTGTATAGTTCTTCCCTAGTCGGCGGATTGATTTTTCGAGTTGTGCCTTGGTTTAGATACTGCATGATGGTTATTGCCAGTTCTAAGTGCTTATTACCAGGTCATTTTAATTTTAGCTGCTTTTGCATTGTTTTGGTAGGTTTTATATTGCTTTTGTTGGCTCTGTAAGGTGCTCGATGCTTCTGACCTTTTCTAGACGGTATTTGAGGGTTCTGGTCTGCCATTGGAATTGATTTTCTGGGTTCTGCTTTGGTTAAGATGCTGGTCAATGGTTGTGCTTAGTCATAGTTAGTTCTTGCCAGATATGGACAGTTGTAGCTGCTTTTTTGTGGTTGTGGTAGGTTTTCTATAGCTTTTGATGGTTCTATACGATTTTTGATGCTTCTGGTCTGTTCTAGACGGTAGTGCATAGTTCTAGCTGAATCTGTGGAGTGATTTTACGAGTTGTGCCTTGATTTAGATGCTACATGATGGTGATGGCCAGTTCTAGATGGTTATTGCCAATTCAGGATGATTTTAGCTGCTTTTGTATGGTTTTGGTCACTTATTACAAAGCTGGCAATATTTCTGTAATGTGCTCGATGCTTGTGACCTTTTCTAGACGGTATTGGTAGGTTCTGATGTGACATGTGAATCAATTTCTTGGGTTCTGCTTTGGTTAAGATGCTGGTTAATGGTTTTGCCTAGTTCTAGATACTTCTTGCCAGATCTGGACAGTTGTCGCTGCTTTTGTGTGATTGTGGCAGGTTCTATATAGCTTTTGATAGCTGTGTACGATGATCGATGCTTCTTGTCTGTTCTTGACGCTAGTGTATAGTTCTGGCCTAGTCGGCGGCTTGATTTTTTGAGTTGTTCCTTGATTTGGATACTGCATGATGGTTATTACCGGTTCTAGGTGGTTGTTACCAGGTCATTTTAATTTTAGCTGCTTTTGCATGATTTTGGTAGGTTTTATATAGCTTTTGATGGCTATGTAAGGTGCTCGATGCTTCTGACCTTTTCTAGACGGTATTTGGAAGGTTCTGGTGTGTTATTGGAATTGATTTTTTAGGTTCTGCTTTGGTTAAGATGCTGGTCGATGGTTGTGCTTAGTCATAGTTAGTTCTTGCCAGATATGGACAGTTGTAGCTGCGATTTGTGGTTTTATTAGGTTTTACATAGCTTTTTTTTGTTTTGTATGGTGCTGGATGCTTCCTACCTTTTCTAGACGGTATTTGTGAGTTGTGGTGTGACATGTGAATCAATTTCTTGGGTTCTGCTTTGGTTATGATGCTGGTCGATGGCTTTGCCAAGTTCTAGATACTTCTTGCCAGATCTGGACAGTTGTCGCTGCTTTTGTGTGTTTGTGGCAGGTTCTTTATAGCTTTTGATAGCTGTGTACGATGATCCATGCTTCTGGACTGTTCTTGACGCTAGTGTATAGTTCTTCCCTAGTCGGCGGATTGATTTTTCGAGTTGTGCCTTGGTTTAGATACTGCATGATGGTTATTGCCAGTTCTAAGTGCTTATTACCAGGTCATTTTAATTTTAGCTGCTTTTGCATTATTTTGGTAGGTTTTATATTGCTATTGTTGGCTCTGTAAGGTGCTCGATGCTTCTGACCTTTTCTAGACGGTATTTGAGGGTTCTGGTCTGCCATTGGAATTGATTTTCTGGGTTATGCTTTGGTTAAGATGCTGGTCAATGGTTGTGCTTAGTCATAGTTAGTTCTTGACAGATATGGACCGTTGTAGCTGCTTTTTTGTGGTTGTGGTAGGTTTTCTATAGCTTTTGATGGTTCTATACGATTTTTGATGCTTCTGGTCTGTTCTAGACGGTAGTGCATAGTTCTAGCTGAATCTGTGGAGTGATTTTACGAGTTGTGCCTTGATTTAGATGCTGCATGATGGTTATGGCCAGTTCTAGATGGTTATTGCCGGTTCAGGATGATTTTAGCTGCTTTTGTATGGTTTTGGTCACTTATTACAAAGCTGTCAATATTTCTGTAAGGTGCTCGATGCTTGTGACCTTTTCTAGATGGTATTGGTAGGTTCTGTTGTGACAAGTGAGTCAATTTCATGGGTTCTGCTTTGGTTAAGATGCTGGTCGATGGTTTTGCCAAGTTCTAGATACTTTTGCCAGATCTGTACAGTTGTTGCTGTTTTTTTGTGGTTGTGGTAGGTTCTATCTAGCTGTTGATGGTTCTGTACGATTTTCGATGTTTATGGTCTGTTGTAGACGGTAGTGCATCGTTCTAGCTGAATCTGTGGAGTGATTTTACGAGTTGTGCCTTGATCTAGATGCTGCATGATGGTTATTGCCAGTTCTAGATGGTTATTGCCCGTTCAGGATGATTTTAGCTGCTTTTGTATGGTTTTGGTCAGATTTTACAAAGCACTTAATATTTCTGTAAGGTGCTCGATGCTTGTGACCTCTTCTAGATGGTATTGGTAGGTTCTGGTGTGACATGTGAATCAATTTCTTGGGTTCTGCTTTGGTTAAGATGCTGGTCGATGGTTTTGCCAAGTTCAAGATACTTCTTGCCAGATCTGGACATATGTCGCTGCTTTTGTGTGATTGTGGCAGGTTCTATATAGCTCTTGATACCTGTGTACGATGATCGATGCTTCTTGTCTGTTCTAGACGGTAGTGCATAGTTCTTGCTGAATCTGTGGAGTGATTTTACGAGTTGTGTCTTGATTTAGATGCTGCATTATGGTTATGGCCAGTTCTTGATGGTTATTGCCAGTTCAGGATGATTTTAGCTGCTTTTGTATGGTTTTGGTCAGTTTTTACAAAGCACTTAATATTTCTGTAAGGTGCTCGATGCTTTTGACCTCTTCTAGACGGTATTGGTAGGTTCTGATGTGACATGTGAATCAATTTCTTTGGTTCTGCATTGGTTAAGAGGCTAGTCGATGGTTTTGCCAAGTTCTAGATACTTCTTGCCAGATCTGGACAGTTGTCGCTGCTTTTTTGTGGTTGTGGCTGGTTCTATATGGCTCTTGATAGCTGTGTACGATGATCGATGCTTCTTGTCTGTTCTTGACGCTAGTGTATAGTTCTGGCCTAGTCGGCGGCTTGATTTTTTGAGTTGTGCCTTGATTTAGATACTGCATGATGGTTACTGCCAGTTCTAGGTGGTTATTATCAGGTCATTTTAATTTTAGCTGCTTTTGCATAATTTTGGTAGGTTTTATATAGCTTCTGATGGGTCTGTAAGGTGCTGGATGCTTTTGACCTTTTCTAGACGGTATTTGAAGGTTCTGGTGTGCCATTGGAATTGATTTTTTTGGTTCTGCTTTGGTTAAGATGCTGGTCGATGGTTGTGCTTAATCATAGTTAGTTCTTGCCAGATATGGACAGTTGTAGCTGCTTTTTTGTTGTTGTGGTAGTGTTTATATAGCTTTTGATGGTTATGTACGATTCTCGATGCTTCTGGTCTGTTCTAGACGATAGTGCATAGTTCTAGCTGAATCTGTGGAGTGATTTTAGGAGTTGTGCCTTGATTTAAATGCTGCATGATGCTTATGGCCAGTTCTAGATGGTTATTGCCAGTTCAGGATGATTTTAGCTGCTTTTGTATGGTTTTGGTCAGTTTTTACAAAGCTCTTAATATTTCTGTAAGGTGCACGATGCTTGTGACCCTTTCTAGATGCTATTGGTAGGTTCTGGTGTGACATGTGAGTCAATTTCGTGGGTTCTGCTTTGGTTAAGATGCTGGTCGATGGTTTTGCCAAGTTCAAGATACTTCTTGCCAGATCTGGACAGTTGTTGCTGCTTTTGTGTGGTTGTGGTTGGTTTTATATAGCTTTTGATGGTTCTGTACGATTTTTGATGCTTCTGGTCTGTTCTAGACGGTAGTGCATAGTTCTAGCTGAATCTGTGGAGTGATTTTACGAGATGTGCCTTGATTTAGATGCTGCATGATGGTTATGGCCAGTTCTCGATGGTTCTTGCCAGTTCAGGATGATTTTAGCTGCTTTTGTATGGTTTTGGTCAGTTTTTACCAAGCACTTATTATTTCTTTAAGGTGTTCGATGCTTGTGACCTCTTCTAGACGGTATTGGTAGGTTCTGGTGTGACATGTGAATCAATTTCTTGGGTTCTGCTTTGGTTAAGATGCTGGTTGATGGTTTTGCCAAGTTCTAGATACTTCTTGCCTGATCTGGACAGTTGTCGCTGCTTTTGTGTGGTTGTGGCAGGTTCTATATAGCTCTTGATAGCTGTGTACGATGATCGATGCTTCTTGTCTGCTCTTGACTCTAGTTTATAGTTCGGGCCTAGTCTTTGGATTGATTTTTTCGAGTTGTGCCCTGATTTAGATACTGCATGATGGTTATTGCCAATTCTAGGTGGTTATTACCAGTTCATTTTAATTCTGGCTGCTTTTGCATAGTTTTGGTAGGTTTTATAAAGCTCTTTATATTTCTATACGGTGCTCGATACTTTTGACCTTTTCTAGATGGTATTTGTAGGTTCTGGTGTGACATGTGCATCGATTTTTTCAGTTTTGCTTTGGTTAAGATGCTTGTCGATGGTTGTTCCAAATTCTAGATAGTTCTTGCCAGATCTGGACAGTTGTAGCTTCTTTTGTGTGGTTGTGGCAGGCTTTATATAGCTCTTGATGGTTCTGTACGGTGTTGGATGCTTCTGGCCTTGTCTAGATGGTAGTAGTAGGAACTAGCGTGCCATGTGGATCGATTTTTCAATTTTTACCTTGATTAAGATGCTGGTCGATGGTTGTACCTAAAACTAGATCTTTCTTGCCAGAATTGAATAGTTATACCTGCTTTTGTCTGGTTTTGGCAGATTTTATATAGGTCCTGATAGTTTTTTACGGTGTTCGATGCTTCTCCTCTGTTTTAGACGGTAGTGGATAGTTCTGGCCTAATCTGTGAATTCATATTTCGAGTTGTGCCTTGATTTGGATACGGCATGATGGTTATGGCCAGTTCTATATGATTCTTGCAATATCATTATAGTGATGGCTTGTTTTGCATGATAGTGGAAGTTTTTAGATGGCTCTTGATGGTTCTGTAAGGTTTTCGATGCTTCTGGACTGTTCTAGACCGTAGTGGAAAGTTCTGGCCTAATCTGTGGATTGCCTTTTCAGGTTTTGCCTTGATTTAGATGCTGCATGATGGTTTTGACCAGTTCTATATGGTTATTGCCAATCTAGGATAACCTTAGCTGCTTTTGCATGGTTTTTGGTAGGTTTTATATAGCTCTTGAAGGTTCTGTATGGTGCTTTCTGCTTCTGACCTTTTCTAGACGGTATTTGTAGGTTCTGGTGTGACCTGTGAATCGATTTGTTGGTTTCTGTTTTGGTTAAAATGCTGGTCGATGGTTTTGCCAAGTTCTAGATAGTTCTTGCCAGTTCGGGACAGTTGTAGGTGCTTATTTGTGCTTGTGGTAGGTTTTATATAGCTCTTGATGGTTCTGTATGATAGTTTTGCCACGTTTTAGATAGCTATAGGTGCTTTTGTGTGGTTGTGGCAGAATCTATATAGCTCATGAAAGCTGTGTACGATGGTCGATGCTTCTGGTCTGTTCTTGACGCTAGTTTATCGTTCTGGCCTAGACTGTGGATTGATTTTTTGAGTTGTGCCTTAATTTAGATACTGCATGATGGTTGTTGCCAGTTCTAGGTGGTTATTACCAGTTCTTTTTTATTCTGGCCGCTTTTGCATAGTTTTGGTAGGTTTTATGAAGCTCTTAATATTTATTTAAGATGCTCGATGCTTGTGACCTTTTCTAGATGGTATTTGTAGGTTCTGGTGTGACATGTGAATCAAGTTGTTGGGTTCTGCTTTGGTCAAGATGCTGCTCGCTGGTTTTTCCAAGTTCTAGATAGTTCTTGCCAGATCTGGACAGTTGTAGTTGCTTTTGTGTGGTTGTGGCAGGTTTTATATAGCTGTTGATGGTTTTGTACGATGATTGATGCTTCTGGTCTGTTCTAGACGATTGTGGATAGTTCTGGCCTAATCTGTGGATTGATTTTTCGAGATGTGCCTTGATTTAGATGCTGCATGATTGTTATGGCCAGTTTTAGGGGGTTATTGACAGTTCAGAATTATTTTAGCTGCTTTTGTAAGGTTTTGGTTAGAATTAATATAGCTCTTGATGGTTCTGTAAGGTGCTCGATGCTTCTGACCTTTTCTCGACGATATTGATAGGTTCTAGTGTGACTTGTGAATCGATTTTTTTGGATCTGCTTTGGTTAAGAACCTGGTCGTTGGTTGTGCCTAAATCTAGATATTTCTTGCCAGAGTTGAATAGTTATAGCTGCTTTGGTGTGGTTGTGGCAGGTTGTGTATAGCTCTTGATGGTTTTGTACGATGATTGATGCTTCTGGTCTGTTCTAGACGATTGTGGATAGTTCTGGCCTAATCTATGGATTGATATTTCGAGTTGCGCTTTGATTCAGCTGCTGCATGATGGTGATGGCCAGTTCTATATAGTTCTTGCAATATCATTAAAGTTATGGCTGGTTTTGCATGATAGTGGCAGGTTTTATATTGGCTCTTGATGGTTCTGTAAGGTTGTCGATGCTTCTGGTCTGTTCTAGTCGGTAGTGGATAGTTCTGGCCTAATCTGTGGATTGATTTTTCGAGTTGTGCCTTAAATTAGATGCTGCATCATGGTTATGGCCAGTTCTAGATGGTTATCGCCAGTTTAGGATCAATTTAGCTGCTTTTGTATGGTTTTCGTTAGGTTTTATATAGCTCTTGATGGTTTTGTAAGGTGCTCAATGCTTCTAACTTATTCTAGACGGTATTTGTAGGTTCTATTGTTACATGTGAATGAATTTCTTGGATTCTGCTTTGGTCAAGATGCTGGTCGATGGTTTTGCCAAGTTCTAGATAGTTCTTGCCAGATCGGGACAGTTGGAGCTGCTTTTTGTGGTTTTGGCAGGTTTTAGATAGTTCTTGATGGTTCTGGACGATTTTCGAAGCTTCTGGTCTGATAGTTCTTGCTTAATCTGTGGATTGATTTTACGAGTTATTCCTTAATTTAGATACTGCGTGATGATTATTGCCAGTTCTAGTTGGTTATTACCAGTTGATTTTAATTTTAGCTGCTTTTGCATGGGTTTGGTAGGTTTTATATAGCTCTTGATGGTTCTGTAAGGAGCTCGATGCTTCTGAAATCTGCTAGACCGTACCTGTAGGTTCTGGTGTGACATGTGAATCCATTTGTTGGGTTCTGCTTTGGTTGAGATGCTTGTCGATGGTTGTGCCAAATTCTAGATGGTTCTTGCCAGATCTATACAGTTGCAGCTACTTTTTTGTGGTTGTGGCAGGCTTTATATAGCTCTTGATAGTTCTCTACGATTTTCAAAGCGTCCGGTCTGTTCTAGACGATAGTGCATGGTTCTACTTAATCTGTTGATTGATTTTACGAGTTGTGCCTTGCTTTAGATAGTGTATGATTGTTATGGCCCGTTCTAGATGGTTATTGCCAGTTCAGGATAATTTTAGCTGCTTTTGTATGGTTTTGGTTAGTTTTTATATAGCTCTTAGTAGTTCTGTAAGGTGCTTGATTCTTGTAACCTTTTCTAAAAGGTATTTGTAGGTTTTGGTGTGACATGTGAATCGATTTGTTGGGTTACTGTTTTTGTTAAGATGCTTGTTGATGGTTGTGCCAAATTCTAGATGGTTCTTGCCAGATCTATACAGATGTAGCTTCTTTTGTGTGGTTGTGGCAAGTTTTATATAGCTCTTGAAGGTTCTGTACGGTGTTGGATGCTCTTGGCCTGGTCTAGATTGTAGTGGTAGGAACTAGCGTGCCATGTGGATCGATTTTTCAGTTTCTATCTTGATTAAGATGCTGTTCGATGGTTCTGCCTAAAAATAGAAATTGCTTGCCAGATTTGAATAGTTATAGCTGCTCTTGTATGGTTGTGGCAGATTTTATATAGCTTTTGATGGTTCTCTACGGTGTTCGATGCTTCCTGTCTGTTCTAGACGCTATTGATAGGTTTTGGCAAGAACGGTAGATTCATTTCTCGTTTTCTGATTTCATTTAGATACTCCTCGAGGGTCATGGTTAGTTCTAGATTGTTATTGCCAGTTTAGGGTAGTTGTAGCTGCTTTTCAATGGTTATGGCAAGTTTTCTATGGCTTTTGATGGTTGTGTAAGGTCTTCGATTTTTCTGGTCTGGTCTAGACTGTAGTGGATAGTTCTGCCCTAATCTGTGGATTGATTTTTCGAGTTGTGCCTTAAATTAGATGCTGCATCATGGTTATGGCCAGTTCTAGATGGTTATCGCCAGTTTAGGATAAATTTAGCTGCTTTTGTATGGTTTTCGTTAGGTTTTATATAGCTCTTGATGGTTCTGTAAGGTGCTCAATGCTTCTTACCTATTCTCGACGGTATTTGTAGGTTCTGGTGTGACATGTGAATCAATTTCCTGGGTTGTGCTTTGGTCAAGATGCTGGTCGATGGTTTTGCCAAGTTCTAGATAGTTCTTCCCTGATCTGGACAGTTGTAGTTGCTTTTGTGTTGTTGTGGCAGGTTTTATATAGCTCTTGATGGTTTTGTACGATGATTGATGCTTCTGGTCTGTTCTAGACGATTGTGGATAGTTCTGGCCTAATCTGTGGATTGATTTTTCGAGATGTGCCTTGATTTAGATGCTGCATGATTGTTATGGCCAGTTTTAGGGGGTTATTAACAGTTCAGAACTATTTTAGCTGCTTTTGTATGGTTTTGGTTAGATTTATTATAGCTCTTGATTGTTCTGTAAGGTGCTCGATGCTTCAGACCATTTCTAGACGGTACTGATAGGTTCTGGTAAGACGTGTAAATCGATTTTTTTAGATCTGCTTTGGTTAAGAAGCTGGTCGATGGTTGTGCCTTAACCTAGATATTTCTTGCCAGAGTTGAATAGTTATAGCTGCTTTTGTGTGGTTGTGGCAGATTCTATATAGCTCCTTATAGTTCTTTTCGGTGTTCGATGCTTTTGGTCGTTTCTAGACAGTAGTGGATAGTTCTGGCCTAATCTGTTGATTGAATTTTCGAGTTGTGTCTTGATTTAGATGCTGCATGATGGTTATGGCGAGTTCTATATGGTTCTTGCAATATCATTATAGTTATGGCTTGTTTTGCATAATAGTGGCAAGTTTTATATGGCTCTTCATGGTTCTATCAGGTTTTCGATGCTTCTGGTCTGTTTTAGAATGAGTGGATCGTTCCGGCCTAATCTGTGGATTACTTTTCCAGGTTTTGCCTTGATATAGATGCTGCATGATGGTTTTGGCCAGTTCTAGATGGTTATTGCCAATTTAGGACGATCTTAGCTGCTTTTGCATAGTTTTGGTAGGTTTTATATAGCTGTTGAAGGTTCTGTATAGTGCTTAATGCTTCTGACCTTTTCTAGACGGTATTTGTATGTTCTGGTGTGACCTGTGAATCGATTTGTTGGGATTTGTTTTGGTTGAAATTCTGGTCGATGGTTTTGCCACGTTCTAGAGAGTTCTTGCCAGATCGGGACAGTTGTAGGTGCTTTTGTGTGGTTGTGGCAGGTTCTATATAGCTCTTGATGGCTGTGTACGATGATCGATGCTTCTTGTCTGTTCTTGACGCTAGTTTATAGTTCTGGCCTAGTCTGTGGATTGATTTTTCGAGTTATGCCTTGATTTAGATACTGCATGATGGTTATTGCCAGTTCAAGAAGGTTATTACCAGTTCATTATAATTTTAGCTGCTTTTACATTGGTCTGGTAGGTTTTATATAGCTCTTGATGGTTCTGTAAGGTGCTCGATGCTTCTGAAATTTTCTAGACGGTTTTTGTAGGTTCTGGTGTGACATGTGAATCGATTTGTTGGGTTCTGCTTGTGTTAAGATGCTTGTCGATGGTTGTGCCAAATTCTAGATGGTTGCTGCCAGATCTATACAGTTGCAGCTACTTTTTTGTGGTTGTGGCAGGCTTTATATAGCTCTTGATAGTTCTCTACGATTTTCAAAGCGTCCGGTCTGTTCTAGACGATAGTGCATGGTTCTACTTAATCTGTTGATTGATTTTACGAGTTGTGCCTTGCTTTAGATAGTGTATGATTGTTATGGCCCGTTCTAGATGGTTATTGCCAGTTCAGGATAATTTTAGCTGCTTTTGTATGGTTTTGGTTAGTTTTTATATAGCTCTTAGTAGTTCTGTAAGGTGCTTGATTCTTGTAACCTTTTCTAAAAGGTATTTGTAGGTTTTGGTGTGACATGTGAATCGATTTGTTGGGTTACTGTTTTTGTTAAGATGCTTGTTGATGGTTGTGCCAAATTCTAGATGGTTCTTGCCAGATCTATACAGATGTAGCTTCTTTTGTGTGGTTGTGGCAAGTTTTATATAGCTCTTGAAGGTTCTGTACGGTGTTGGATGCTCTTGGCCTGGTCTAGATTGTAGTGGTAGGAACTAGCGTGCCATGTGGATCGATTTTTCAGTTTCTATCTTGATTAAGATGCTGTTCGATGGTTCTGCCTAAAAATAGAAATTGCTTGCCAGATTTGAATAGTTATAGCTGCTCTTGTATGGTTGTGGCAGATTTTATATAGCTTTTGATGGTTCTCTACGGTGTTCGATGCTTCCTGTCTGTTCTAGACGCTATTGATAGGTTTTGGCAAGAACGGTAGATTCATTTCTCGTTTTCTGATTTCATTTAGATACTCCTCGAGGGTCATGGTTAGTTCTAGATTGTTATTGCCAGTTTAGGGTAGTTGTAGCTGCTTTTCAATGGTTATGGCAAGTTTTCTATGGCTTTTGATGGTTGTGTAAGGTCTTCGATTTTTCTGGTCTGGTCTAGACTGTAGTGGATAGTTCTGCCCTAATCTGTGGATTGATTTTTCGAGTTGTGCCTTAAATTAGATGCTGCATCATGGTTATGGCCAGTTCTAGATGGTTATCGCCAGTTTAGGATAAATTTAGCTGCTTTTGTATGGTTTTCGTTAGGTTTTATATAGCTCTTGATGGTTCTGTAAGGTGCTCAATGCTTCTTACCTATTCTCGACGGTATTTGTAGGTTCTGGTGTGACATGTGAATCAATTTCCTGGGTTGTGCTTTGGTCAAGATGCTGGTCGATGGTTTTGCCAAGTTCTAGATAGTTCTTCCCTGATCTGGACAGTTGTAGTTGCTTTTGTGTTGTTGTGGCAGGTTTTATATAGCTCTTGATGGTTTTGTACGATGATTGATGCTTCTGGTCTGTTCTAGACGATTGTGGATAGTTCTGGCCTAATCTGTGGATTGATTTTTCGAGATGTGCCTTGATTTAGATGCTGCATGATTGTTATGGCCAGTTTTAGGGGGTTATTAACAGTTCAGAACTATTTTAGCTGCTTTTGTATGGTTTTGGTTAGATTTATTATAGCTCTTGATTGTTCTGTAAGGTGCTCGATGCTTCAGACCATTTCTAGACGGTACTGATAGGTTCTGGTAAGACGTGTAAATCGATTTTTTTAGATCTGCTTTGGTTAAGAAGCTGGTCGATGGTTGTGCCTTAACCTAGATATTTCTTGCCAGAGTTGAATAGTTATAGCTGCTTTTGTGTGGTTGTGGCAGATTCTATATAGCTCCTTATAGTTCTTTTCGGTGTTCGATGCTTTTGGTCGTTTCTAGACAGTAGTGGATAGTTCTGGCCTAATCTGTTGATTGAATTTTCGAGTTGTGTCTTGATTTAGATGCTGCATGATGGTTATGGCGAGTTCTATATGGTTCTTGCAATATCATTATAGTTATGGCTTGTTTTGCATAATAGTGGCAAGTTTTATATGGCTCTTCATGGTTCTATCAGGTTTTCGATGCTTCTGGTCTGTTTTAGAATGAGTGGATCGTTCCGGCCTAATCTGTGGATTACTTTTCCAGGTTTTGCCTTGATATAGATGCTGCATGATGGTTTTGGCCAGTTCTAGATGGTTATTGCCAATTTAGGACGATCTTAGCTGCTTTTGCATAGTTTTGGTAGGTTTTATATAGCTGTTGAAGGTTCTGTATAGTGCTTAATGCTTCTGACCTTTTCTAGACGGTATTTGTATGTTCTGGTGTGACCTGTGAATCGATTTGTTGGGATTTGTTTTGGTTGAAATTCTGGTCGATGGTTTTGCCACGTTCTAGAGAGTTCTTGCCAGATCGGGACAGTTGTAGGTGCTTTTGTGTGGTTGTGGCAGGTTCTATATAGCTCTTGATGGCTGTGTACGATGATCGATGCTTCTTGTCTGTTCTTGACGCTAGTTTATAGTTCTGGCCTAGTCTGTGGATTGATTTTTCGAGTTATGCCTTGATTTAGATACTGCATGATGGTTATTGCCAGTTCAAGAAGGTTATTACCAGTTCATTATAATTTTAGCTGCTTTTACATTGGTCTGGTAGGTTTTATATAGCTCTTGATGGTTCTGTAAGGTGCTCGATGCTTCTGAAATTTTCTAGACGGTTTTTGTAGGTTCTGGTGTGACATGTGAATCGATTTGTTGGGTTCTGCTTGTGTTAAGATGCTTGTCGATGGTTGTGCCAAATTCTAGATGGTTGCTGCCAGCTCTAGAGAGTTGTAGCGCTTTTTGGTGCTTTTGGCAAGTTTTATAAAGCTCTTGATTGTTCTGTACGATGGTTGTGCCGAATTTTAGACAGTTCTTGCCAGATCGGGACAGTTGTAGCTGCCTTTTTGGTGTCTTGCCAGGTTTAATATTGCTCTTGATGGTTCTGTACGATTCTTGAAGCTTCTGGTTTGTTCTAGACGGTAGTGTATTGCTCTAGCTTAATCCGTGGATTAATTGTTCGACTTATGCCTTGATTAAGATACTGCGTGATGGTTATTGCCAGTTCTAGGTGGTTATTACCAGTTAATTTTTATTTTAGCTGCATTTGCATGGGTTTGGTAGGTTTTATATAGCTTTTGAAGTATTTGTATGGTGCTTAATGCTTCTGGCCTTTTCTAGACGGTATTTGCAGGTTCTGGTGTGACATGTGAAACGAATTGTTGGGTTCTGCTATCGTTGAGATGCTTGTCGATGGTTGTGCAAAATTCGAGATGGTTCTTGACAGATCTATACAGTTGTAGCTGCTTTTTTGTGCTTGTGTCGGGTTTGATATAGCTCTTGATGGTTCTCTACGATTTTTGAAGCTTCTGGTTTGTTCTAGACGGTAGTGCATAGTTCTAGCTTAATCCATGGATCGACTTTTCGAGTTATGCCTTGATTAAGATACTGCGTGATGGTTTTTGCCAGTTCTAGGTGGTTATTACCATTTTATTTTAATTTTAGCTGCTTTTGCATGGGTTTGGTAGGCTTTATATAGCTCTTAATGGTTCTGTAAGGAGCTCGATGCTTCTGAAATTTGCTAGACCGTACCTGTAGGTTCTGGTGTGACATGTGAATCGATTTAATGGGTTCTGCTTTGGTTGAGATGCTTGTCGATGGTTGTGCCAAATTCTAGATGGTTCTTGCCAGATCTATACAGTTGTAGCTGCTTTTTTGTGGTTGTGGCAGGCTTTATATAGCTCTTAATAGTTCTCTACGATTTTCAAAGCGTCCCGTCTGTTCTAGACGATAGTGCATGGTTCTAGCTTAATCTGTGGATTGATTTTACGAGTTGTGCCTTGCTTTAGATAGTGTATGATTGTTATGGCCAGTTCTAGATTGTTATTGCCAGTTCAGAATAATTTTAGCTGCTTTTGTATGCTTTTGGTCAATTTTTATATAGCTCTTAGTATTTCTGTAAGGTGTTTCATGCTTGTAACCTTTTCTAAAAGGTATTTGTAGGCTTTGGTGTGACATGTGAATCGATATGTTGGGTTACTGTTTTTGTTAAGATGCTTGTTGATGGTTGTGCCAAATTCTAGATGGTTCTTGCCAGATCTATACAGATGTAGCTTCTTTTGTGTGGTTGTGGCAGGTTTTATATAGCTCTTGAAGGTTCTGTACGGTGTTGGATGCTCTTGGCCTGGTCTAGATTGTAGTGGTAGGAACTAGCGTGCCATGTGGATCGATTTTTCAGTTTCTATCTTGATTAAGATGCTGTTCGATGGTTCTGCCTAAAAATAGAAATTGCTTGCCAGATTTGAATAGTTATAGCTGCTCTTGTATGGTTGTGGCAGATTTTATATAGCTTTTGATGGTTCTCTACGGTGTTCGATGCTTCCTGTCTGTTCTAGACGCTATTGATAGGTTTTGGCAAGAACGGTAGATTCATTTCTCGTTTTCTGATTTCATTTAGATACTCCTCGAGGGTCATGGTTAGTTCTAGATTGTTATTGCCAGTTTAGGGTAGTTGTAGCTGCTTTTCAATGGTTATGGCAAGTTTTCTATGGCTTTTGATGGTTGTGTAAGGTCTTCGATTTTTCTGGTCTGGTCTAGACTGTAGTGGATAGTTCTGCCCTAATCTGTGGATTGATTTTTCGAGTTGTGCCTTAAATTAGATGCTGCATCATGGTTATGGCCAGTTCTAGATGGTTATCGCCAGTTTAGGATAAATTTAGCTGCTTTTGTATGGTTTTCGTTAGGTTTTATATAGCTCTTGATGGTTCTGTAAGGTGTTCAATGCTTCTTACCTATTCTCGACGGTATTTGTAGGTTCTGGTGTGACATGTGAATCAATTTCATGGGTTCTGCTTTGGTCAAGATGCTGGTCGATGGTTTTGCCAAGTTCTAGATAGTTCTTCCCTGATCTGGACAGTTGTAGTTGCTTTTGTGTTGTTGTGGCAGGTTTTATATAGCTCTTGATGGTTTTGTACGATGATTGATGCTTCTGGTCTGTTCTAGACGATTGTGGATAGTTCTGGCCTAATCTGTGGATTGATTTTTCGAGATGTGCCTTGATTTAGATGCTGCATGATTGTTATGGCCAGTTTTAGGGGGTTATTAACAGTTCAGAACTATTTTAGCTGCTTTTGTATGGATTTGGTTAGATTTAATATAGCTCTTGATTGTTCTGTAAGGTGCTCGATGCTTCAGACCTTTTCTAGACGGTACTGATAGGTTCTGGTAAGACGTGTAAATCGATTTTTTTAGATCTGCTTTGGTTAAGAAGCTGGTCGATGGTTGTGCCTTAACCTAGATATTTCTTGCCAGAGTGGAATAGTTATAGCTGCTTTTGTGTGGTTGTGGCAGATTTTATATAGCTCCTTATAGTTCTTTTCGGTGTTCGATGCTTCTGGTCGTTTCTAGACAGTAGTGGATAGTTCTGGCCTATTCTGTTGATTGAATTTTCGAGTTGTGTCTTGATTTAGATGCTGCATGATGGTTATGGCGAGTTCTATATGGTTCTTGCAATATCATTATAGTTATGGCTTGTTTTGCATAATAGTGGCAAGTTTTATATGGCTCTTCATGGTTCTATCAGGTTTTCGATGCTTCTGGTCGGTTCTAGAATGAGTGGATAGTTCTGGCCTAATCTGTGGATTGTTTTTCAGGTTTTGCCTTGATATAGATGCTGCATGATGGTTTTGGCCAGTTCTAGATGGTTATTGCCAATTTAGGACAATCCTAGCTGCTTTTGCATAGTTTTGGTAGGTTTTATATAGCTTTTGAAGGTTCTGTATGGTGCTTTATGCTTCTGATATTTTCTAGACGGTATCTGTATGTTCTGGTGTGACCTGTGAATTGATTTTTGGGTTCTATTTTGGTTGAAGTGCTGGTCGATGGTTTTGCCACGTTCTAGAGAGTTCTTGCCAGATCGGGACAGTTGTAGGTTCTTTTGTGTGGTTGTGGCCGGTTCTATATAGCTCTTGATGGCTGTGTACGATGATCGATGCTTCTTGTCTGATCTTGACGCTAGTTTATAGTTCTGGCTTAGTCTGTGGATTGATTTTTCGAGTTATGCCTAGATTTAGATACTGCATGATGATTATTGCCAGTTCAAGAAGGTTATTACCAGTTCAATTTAATTTTAGCTGCTTTTGCATGGGTTTGGTTGGTTTTATATAGCTTTTGAAGGTTCTGTATGGTGCTTTATGCTTCTGACCTTTTCTAGACGGTATTTGTATGTTCTGGTGTGACCTGTGAATTGATTTTTTGGGTTCTGTTTTGTTTGAAATGCTGGTCGATGGTTTTGCCACGTTCTAGAGAGTTCTTGCCAGATCGGGACAGTTGTAGGTGCTTTTGTGTGGTTGTGGCAGGTTCTATATAGCTCTTGATGGCTGTGTACGATGATCGATGCTTCTTGTTTGTTCTTGACGCTAGTTTATAGTTCTGGCTTAGTCTGTGGATTGATTTTTCGAGTTATGCCTAGATTTAGATACTGCATGATGATTATTGCCAGTTGAAGAAGGTTATTACCAGTTCATTTTAATTTTAGCTGCTTTTGCATGGGTTTGGTAGGTTTTATATAGCTCTTGATGGTTCTGTAAGGTGCTCGATGCTTCTGAAATTTTCTAGACGGTATATTTAGGTTCTAGTGTTACATGTGAATCGATTTGTTGGGTTCTGCTTGTGTTAAGATGCTTGTCGATGGTTGTGCCAAATTCTAGATGGTTGCTGCCAGCTCTAGAGAGTTGTAGCTGCTTGTTGGTGCTTGTGGCAGGTTTTATATAGCTCTTGATTGTTCTGTACGATGGTTGTGCCGAATGTTAGATACTTCTTGCCAGATCGGGACAGTTGTAGCTGCCTTTTTGTGGTTTTGGCAGGTTTGCTATTGCTCTTGATGGTTCTGTACGATTCTTGAAGCTTCTGGTTTGTTCTAGACGGTATTGCATTGTTTTAGCTTAATCCGTGAATTAATTGTTCGACTTATGCCTTGATTTAGATACTGCGTGATGGTTATTGCCAGTTCTAGGTGGTTATTACAAGTTAATTTTTAATTTAGCTGCTTTTGCATGGGTTTGGTAGGTTTTATATAGCTTTTGAAGGTTTTGTATGGTGCTTAATGCTTCTGGCCTTTTCTCGACGGTATTTTTAGGTTCTGGTGTGACATGTGAATCGAATTGTTGGGTTCTGCTTTCGTTGAGATGCTTGTCGATGGTTGTGCCTAATTCGAGATGGTTCTTGACAGATCTATACAGTTGTAGCTGCTTTTTTGTGCTTGTGTCAGGTTTGATATAGCTCTTGATGATTCTCTACGATTTTTGAAGCTTCTGGTTTGTTCTAGACGGTAGTGCATAGTTCTAGCTTAATCCATGGATCGATTTTTCGAGTTATGCCTTGATTAAGATACTGCGTGATGGTTTTTGCCAGTTGTAGGTGGTTATTACCAGTTCATTTTAATTTTAGCTTCTTTTGCATGGGTTTGGGAGGTTTTATATAGCTCTTGATGGTTCTGTAAGGAGCTCGAAGCTTCTGAAATTGGCTAGACCGTACTTGTAGGTTCTGGTGTGACATGTGAATCGATTTGTTTGGTTCTGCTTTGGTTTTGAGATGCTTGTCGATGGTTGTGCCAAATTCTAGATGGTTCTTGCCAGATCTATACAGTTCTAGCTGCTTTTGTGTGCTTGTGTCAGGTTTTATATAGCTCTTGATGGTTCTGTACGATTTTCAATGCTTCTGGTCTTTTCTAGACGGTAGTGCATTGTTCTAGCTTAATCTGTTGATTGATTTTACGAGTTGTGCTTTGATTTAGATGGTGTTTGATTGTTATGGCCAGTTCCAGATGGTTATTGCCAGTTCAGCATAATTTTAACTGCTTATGTATGGTTTTTGTTAGGTTTTGTATAGTTTTTGATGGTTCTGTAAGGTACTCTATGCTTCTGACCTATTCCAGACGGTATTTGTAGGTTCTGGTGTGACATGTGAATCAATTTCTTGGGTTATGCTTTGGTCAAGATGTAGCGTATCTGGGTTCGACAGAGTTAACTCTGAGAGACGACAACCGTAATGTCAGTAAGCGTATTTATATTTGAAAGTAGGAAGCAAAAACTAAAACTATTGCGCAGCAAAGCAATTTATAAATACGAAAAGGTCACGAGGTACAACAATGGATTGCCTACGTTAATCATGCGTGCAACCCAACATAAAGACATTAACTAGAACATTAAACGGAACTGCGACAAAACAGGAACACACATTTAAGCATGAAATAACTATTACGTCATTACTATTATCATACAATTGCTACAAAGATGCTGATCGATGGTCTTTTGCCAAGTTCTAGATAGTTCTTGCCAGATCTGGTCAGGTTTAGCTGCTTTTGTGTGGTTGTGGCAGGTTTTGTATAGCTCTTGATGGTTTTGTACGATGATTGATGCTTCTGGTCTGTTCTAGACGATTGTGGATAATTCTGGCCTAATCTGTGGATTGATTTTTCGAGATTTGCCTTGATTTAGATGCTATATGATTGTTATGGCCAGTTTTAGGGTGTTATAAACAGTTCAGGATAACTTTAGCTGCTTTGGTATGCTTTGGGTTAGGTTTTATATACCTTGTAGTGACTTCACTTAGGCCTGCTTTCATTCTCTATCATCATTCATTCATTCATTCCACTTTCTCCCATCTCGATACATACCACAGCCAGCCATTACGTCACTCACACTATTATATTGCCATTAATCCACTTCCCGTATTATTTACTTTACCAATGCAACGCTATTCAATCCGCTCATCACCTTTACTCGCCCTTCCTATTTACGTTACTCAAAGTTAAATTTAGTCTAATCAACATTGTATATAAGCCTGTATTTTAGTTCATTTAATTTAGTCCAGAGTTAATAGTCTAGAGATAATAGTCTAGAGTTAAAAGTCACAACCTCTCTCTCTCGCACTCGCTCTGGCTCTGTGTTCTCTGCACGTTAAATAAGAAACTCGATGGCCTGGATAGTCCACAGAGGTTGACCAACTCAGCTTGGTGGGAACAAATTCAACCGTTCCTACAAGCTCTTGATTGTTCTGTAAGGTGCTTGATGCTTCTGACCTTTTCTAGACGGTATTTAAAGGTTCTGGTGTGACATGTGAATCGATTTTGTGGATTCTGCTTTAGTTAATATGCTTGTCGTTGGTTGCGCCAAGTTCTAGATAGTTCTTGCCAGATCTGGACAGTGGTAGCATCTCTTGCATGGTTGGGGCAGGTTTTATATAGCTTTTGATGATTCTGTACGGTGTTCGATGCTTCTGGTCTTTTCTAGACGGTAGTTGATAGTTGTGGCCTAATCTGTCGATTGAATTCTCGAGTTGTGCCTTGATTTAGATGCTGCATGATGGTTATGGCGAGTTTTATATGGTTCTTGCAATATCATTATAGTTATGGCTTGTTTTGCATAATAGTGGCAAGTTTTATATGGCTCTTCATGGTTCTATCAGGTTTTCAATGCTTCTGGTCTGTTCTAGAATGAGTGGATAGTTCTGGCCTAATCTGTGGATTGCTTTTTCAGGTTTTGCCTTGATTTAGATGCTGCGTGATGGTTTTGGCCAGTTCTAGATGGTTATTGCCAATTTAGGACAATCTTAGCTGCTTTTGCATAGTTTTGGAAGGTTTTATATAGCTTTTGAAGGTTCTGTAAGGTGCTCGATGCTTCTGAAATTTTCTAGACGGTTTTTGTAGGTTCTGGTGTGACATGTGAATCGATTTGTTGGGTTCTGCTTGTGTTAAGATGCTTGTCGATGGTTGTGCCAAATTCTAGATGGTTGCTGCCAGCTCTAGAGAGTTGTAGCTGCTTTTTGGTGCTTGTGGCAGGTTTGATATAGCTCTTGATTGTTCTGTACGATCGTTGTGCCGAATTTTAGATAGTTCTTGCCAGGTCGGGACAGTTGTAGCTGCCTTTTTGTGGTTTTGGCAGGTTTGATATAGCTCTTGATGGCTCTGTACGATTCTTGAAGCTTCTGGTTTGTTCTAGACGGTAGTGCATTGTTCTAGCTTATTCCGTGGATTAGTTTTTCGAGTTATGCCTTGATTTAGATACTGCGTGAGGGCTATTGCCAGTTCTAGGTGGTTATTACCAGTTAATTTTTATTTTAGCTGCTTTTGCATGGGTTTGGTAGGTTTTATATAGCTTTTGAAGGTTTTGTATGGTGCTTAATGCTTCTGACCTTTTTGAGACGGTATTTGTAGGTTCTGGTGTGACATGTGAATCGAATTGCTGGGTGCTGCTTTTGTTGAGATGCTTGTCGATGGTTGTGCCAAATTCGAGATGGTTCTTGACAGATCTATACAGTTGTAGCTGCTTTTTTGTGCTTGTTGGAGGTTTGATATAGCTCTTGATGGTTCTCTACGATTTTTGAAGCTTCTGGTTTGTTTTAGCATAATTCATGGATCGATTTTTCGAGTTATGCCTTGATTTAGATACTGCGTGATGTTTATTGCCAGTTCTAGGTGGTTATTACCAGTTCATTTTAATTTTAGCTGCTTTTGCATGGGTTTGGTAGGTTTTATTTAGCTCTTGATGGTTCTGTAGGTGCTCGAAGCTTTTGGTCTGTTCTAGACGGTAGGGGATAGTTCTGGCCTAATCTGTGGATTGATATTTCGAGTTGTGCCTTGATTTAGATGCTGCATGATGGTTATGGCCAGTTCTTGATGGTTATTGCCAGTTCAGAATATTTTTAGCTGCTTTTGAATGGTTTTCGTTAGGTTTTTTATAGCTCTTGATGGTTTTGTAAGGTGTGCAATGTATCAGACCTATTCTAGACGATATTTGTAGGTTCTTGTCTAACATGTGAATCAATTTCTTTAGTTCTGCTTTTTTGTAGATGCTGCTCGATGGTTTTGCCAAGTTTTAGATAGTTCTTGCCAGATCTTGACAATTGTAGCTGATTTTGTGTGGTTGTGGCAAGTTTTTTATAGCTCTTGATGGTTCTGTACGTTGTTCGATGCTTCTGGTCTGTTCTAGACGGTAGTGGATAGTTCTGGCCTAATATGTTGATTGAATTTTCGAGTTTTGCCTTGATTTAGATGCTGCATGATGGTTATGGCCAGTTCTTGCTGGTTATTGCCAGTTCAGAATAATATTAGCTGCTTTTGTATGAGTTTGGTTAGGTTTTATATAGCTCCTGATGGTTCTGTAGGTGCTCGATGCTTCTGACCGTTTCTAGACGGTATTTATAGGTTCTGGTGTGACATCTGAATCGATTTTTTGGATTCTGCATTAGTGAAGATGCTTGTCGATTGTTGTGCGAAGTTCTAGATAGTTCTTACCAGATCTGGACAGTTCTAGCTTCTTTTGTGTGGTTGTGGCAGGTTTTATATGGCTCTTGATGGTTCTGTACGGTGTTCGATGCTTTTGGTCTGTTCTAGACGGTAGTGGATTGTTCTGGTCTAATCTATGGATTGATATTTCGAGTTGTGCTCTGATTTAGGTGCTGCATTATGGTTATAGCCAGTTCTATATGGTTCTTGCAATATCATTTTAGTTATGGCTGGTTTTGCTTGAAAGTGGCAGGTTTAATATGGCTTTTTATGGTGCTGTACGGTGTTCGATGCTTTTGGTCTGCTCTAGACGGTAGTGGATAGTTCTGGCCTAATCTGTGGATTGCTTTTTCAGGTTGGGCTCTACTTTAGATGCTGCATGATTGTTGTGGCTAGTTCTTGATAGTTCTTGCAATCTCATTATAGTTATGGCTGGTTTTGCATGAAAGTGGCGGGTTTTATATATGTCTTGATGGTTCTGTAAGGTTTTCGATGCCTCTGGTCTGTTGTAAACGGTAGTGGATAGTTCTGGCCTAATCTATGGATTGCTTTGTCAGGTTGGGCCCTGCTTTAGATGCTGCATGATTGTTATGGCTAGTTCTTGATGGTTATTGCCAGTTCAGGATAATTTTAGCCTCATTTGCATGGTTTTTGTTAGTGTTGATATACCTCTTGATGGTTCTGTAAGGTGCTCGATGCTTCTGAAATTTTCTAGATGGTATTTGTAGGTTCTGGTGTGACATGTGAATCAATTTTTTGGGTTCTGCTTTGGTTAAGATGCTTGTCGATGTTTGTGGCAAAATCTAGATGGTTCCCGCCAGAGCTCTACAGTTGTAGCTGCTTTTTTGTGCTTGTAGCAGGTTTTATATAGCTCTTGATGGTCCTGTACGATGGTTGTGCCAAATTCTAGATATTTCTTGCCAGATCGGGACAGTTGCAGCTGCTTTTTTGTAGTTGTGGCAGGTTTATTATAGCTCTTGATGGTTCTGTACGGTGTTCGATGCTTCTGGTATGTTCTAGAAGGTAGTGAATAGTTCTGGCCTAATCGGTGGATTGATATTTCGAGTTGTTCCTTGATATAGATGCTGCATGATCGTTATGGCCAGTTCTTGATGGTTATTGCTAGTTAAGAATACCTTTTGCTGCTTTTGTATGGTTTTGGTTAGGTTTGATATAGCTCTTGATGGTTTTGTAGGTGCTCGATGCTTCTTACCTTTTCTAGACGGTATTTATAGGTTCTGGTGTGACATGTGAATCGACTTTTTGGATTCTGCTTTGGTTAAGATGCTTGTCGATGGTTGTGCCAAGTTCTAGATAGTTCTTGCCAGAGCTGCACAGTTCTAGCTTCTTTTGTGTGGTTGTGGCAGGTTTTCTAGAGCTTTGGATGGTTCAGTACGGTGTTCGATCCTTCTGGTCTGTTCTAGACGGTAGTGGATAGTTCTGGCCTAATCGGTGGATTGATATTTCGAGTTGTGCCTTGATTTAGATGCTGCATGATGGTTATGGCCAGTTGTATATGGTTTTTGCAATATCATTATAGTTATGGCTGCTTTTGCATGAAAGTGGCGGGTTTTATAAATGTCTTGATGGTTCTGTAAGGTTTTCGATGCCTCTGGTCTGTTGTAAACGGTAGTGGATAGTTCTGGCCTAATCTGTGGATTGCTTTTTCAGGTTGGGCCCTGCTTTAGATGCTGCATGATTGTTATGGCTAGTTCTTGATGGTTATTGCCAGTTCAGGATAATTTTAGCCGCATTTGCATGGTTTTTGTTAGTGTTGATATACCTCTTGATGGTTCTGTAAGGTGCTCGATGCTTCTGAAATTTTCTAGATGGTATTTGTAGGTTCTGCTGTGACATGTGAATCAATTTTTTGGGTTCTGCTTTGGTTAAGATGCTTGTCCATGTTTGTGGCAAATTCTAGATGGTTCTCGCCAGAGCTCTACAGTTGTAGCTGCTTTTTTGTGCTTGTGGCAGGTTTTATATAGCTCTTGATGGTCCTGTACGATGGTTGTGCCAAATTCTAGATAGTTCTTGCCAGATAGGGACAGTTGCAGCTGCTTTTTTGTAGTTGTGGCAGGTTTTATATAGCTGTTGATGGTTCTGTACGGTGTTCGATGCTCTTGGTCTGTTATAGACGGTAGTGGATAGTTCTGGCCTAATCTGTGGATTGCTTTTTCAGGTTGGGCTCTACGTTAGATGCTGCATGATTGTTATGGCTAGTTCTTGATAGTTCTTGCAATATCATTATAGTTATGGCTGGTTTTGCATGAAAGTGGCGGGTTTTATATATGTCTTGATGGTTCTGTAAGGTGCTCGATGCCTCTGACCATATCTAGACGGTATTTATAGGTTCTGGTGTGACATGTGAATCGATTTTTTTGGTTCTGCTTTGATTAAGATGTTTGTCGATGGTTGGGCCAAGTTCTAGATAGTTCTTGCCAGATCTGAACAATTGAAGCTGCTTTTGTGTGGTTGTGGCAGGTTTAATATAGCTCTTGATGGTTCCGTACGGTGTTCGATGCTTCTGGTTTGTTCTAGAAGGTAGTGAATAGTTCTAGCCTAATCGGTGGATTGATATTTCGAGTTGTGCCTTGATATAGATGCTAGATGATCGTTATGGCCAGTTCTTGATGGTTATTGCTAGTTCAGAATAATTTTAGCTGCTTTTGTATGGTTTTGGTTAGGTTTGATATAGCTCTTGATGGTTTTGTAGGTGCTCGATGCTTCTTACCTTTTTTAGACGGTATTTATAGGTTCTGGTGTGACATGTGAATCGACTTTTTGGATTCTGCTTTGGTTAAGATGCTTTGCGATGGTTGTGCCAAGTTCTAGATAGTTCTTGTCAGATCTACACAGTACTAGCTTCTTTTGTGTGGTTGTGGCAGGTTTTCTAGAGCTTTTGATGGTTCAGTACAGTGTTTGATGCTTCTGGTCTGTTCTAGACGGTTGTGGATAGTTCTGAACAAATCGGTGGATTGATATTTCGAGTTGTGCCTTGATTTAGATGCTGCATGATGGTCTTGGATAGTTCTCTATGGTTTTTGCAATATCACTATAGCAATGGCTGGTTTTGCATAATAGTGGCAGGTTTTATATGGATCTTGATGGTTCTGTATGGTGCTCAATGTTTCTGACCTTCTCTATACGGTATTTGTAGGCTCTGGTGTGACATGTGAATCGATTTGTTGGGTTCTGCGTTTGTTAAGATGCTGGTCGATGGTTTTGCCGAGTTCTAGATAGTTCTTCCAAGATTTGGACAGTTGTAGCTGCTTTTGTGTGGTTGTGGCAGATTTCATATAGCTCTTGATGATTCGTTATGGTTTTCGATGCATCTGGCCTGTTCTAGATGGTAGTGGATAGTTCTGGCCTAATCGGTGGATGGATTTTCGAGTGGTGCTTTGATTTAGATGCTGCATGATAGTTATGGTAAGTTCTATACGGTTCTTGCAATATCATTATAATTATGGCTGCTTTTGCATGGTTTTGGTTAGGATTGATATAGCTCTTGATGGTTCTATAAGGTGCTCAATGTTTCTGACCTTTTCTAGACGGTATTTATAGGCTCTGGTGTGACATGTGAATCGATTTTTCGGGTTCTGCTTTAGTTAAGATGCTGGTCAATGGTTGTGCCAAGTTCTTGATAGTTCTTGCCAGATCTGGACAGTTGTAGCTGCTTTTGTGTGATTGTGTTGAGTTTTATATAGCTCGTGATGGTTTTGTACGGTGTTCGATGCTTTTGGTCTTTTCTAGACGTTAGTGGATAGTTCTGGCCAAAACTGTGAATTGATATTTCGAGTTGTGCCTTGATTTAGATGCTGCGTGATGGTCATGGATAGTTCTCTATGGTTTTTGCAATATCATTTTAGTTATGGCTGGTTTTGCATAATAGTGGCAGGTTTTATATGGATCTTGATGGTTCTGTATGGTGCTCAATGCTTCTAGTCTGTTCTAGACGGTAGTGGATACTTCTGGCTTAATCTGTGGCTTGCTTTTTCAGGTTATGCCTTGATTTAGATGCTGCATGATTGTTATCGGCAGTTCTAGATGGTTATTAACAGTTCAGGATAATTTAAGCTGCTTTTGTATGGTTTTGGTTAGGTTTGATATAGCTCTTGATGGTTCTTGAAGGTGCTCAATGTTTCTGACCATTTCTAGACGGTGTTTGTAGGCTCTGGTGTGACATGTGAATCGATTTGATGGGTTCTGCTTTGGTTAAGATGCTGGTCGATGGTTGTGCCGAGTTCTAGATAGTTTTTGCAAGATTAGGACAGTTGTAGCTGCTTGACCATGATGGTGGCAGGTTTCATATGGCTCTTGATGGTTCTGTAAGGTGTTTGATGCATCTGGTCTGTTCTAGATGGTAGTGGATGTTTCTGGCCTAATCTGTGGATTGATTTTTCGAGTTGTGCCTTGATTTAGATGCTGCATGATTGTTATGGCCAGTTCTATATGGTTATTAACAGTTCAGGATAATTTTAGCTGCTATTGTATGGTTTTGGTTAGGTTTGATACAGCTCTTGATGGTCCTGTAAAGTGCTCGATGCTTCTGACCTTTCCTAGACGGTATTTATGGGTTCTGGTGTGACATGTGAATCAATTTTTTAGGTTCTGCTTTGGTTAAGACGCTTGTTGATGGTTGTGTCACGTTGTAGATAGTTCTTGCCAGATCTGGACAGTTGTAGCTTCTTTTGTGTGGTTGTTGCATTTTTTATAGAGCCTATGATGGTTCTTTACGGTGTTCGATGTTTCTGGTCTGTTCTAGACGGTAGTGAATAGTGTTGGCCTAATCTGTGGATTGATTTTTCGAGTTGGGCCCTGCTTTAAATGCTGCATGATTGTCATGGCTAGTTCTTGATGGTTATTGCCAGTTCAGGATAATTTTAGCCGCATTTGCATGGGTTTTGTTAGGTTTGATATAGCTCTTGATAGTTCTGTAAGGTGCTCGATGCCTCTGACTATTTCTAGACGGTATTTAAAGGTTCTCGTATGACATGTGAATCGATTTTTTGGGTTCTGCTTTGATTAAGATGTTTGTCGATGGTTGGGCCAAGTTCTAGATTGTTCTTGCCAGATCTGAACAATTGAAGCTGCTTTTGTGTGGTTGTGGCAGGTTTAATATAGCTCTTGATGGTTCCGTACGGTGTTCGATGCTTCTGGTTTGTTCTAGAAGGTAGTGAATAGTTCTAGCCTAATCGGTGGATTGATATTTCGAGTTGTGCCTTGATATAGATGCTAGATGATCGTTATGGCCAGTTCTTGATGGTTATTGCTAGTTCAGAATAATTTTAGCTGCTTTTGTATGGTTTTGGTTAGGTTTGATATAGCTCTTGATGGTTTTGTAGGTGCTCGATGCTTCTTACCTTTTTTAGACGGTATTTATAGGTTCTGGTGTGACATGTGAATCGACTTTTTGGATTCTGCTTTGGTTAAGATGCTTTGCGATGGTTGTGCCAAGTTCTAGATAGTTCTTGTCAGATCTGCACAGTACTAGCTTCTTTTGTGTGGTTGTGGCAGGTTTTCTAGAGCTTTTGATGGTTCAGTACAGTGTTTGATGCTTCTGGTCTGTTCTAGACGGTTGTGGATAGTTCTGAACAAATCGGTGGATTGATATTTCGAGTTGTGCCTTGATTTAGATGCTGCATGATGGTCTTGGATAGTTCTCTATGGTTTTTGCAATATCACTATAGCAATGGCTGGTTTTGCATAATAGTGGCAGGTTTTATATGGATCTTGATGGTTCTGTATGGTGCTCATTGTTTCTGACCTTCTCTATACGGTATTTGTAGGCTCTGGTGTGACATGTGAATCGATTTGTTGGGTTCTGCGTTTGTTAAGATACTGGTCGATGGTTTTGCCGAGTTCTAGATAGTTCTTCCAAGATTTGGACAGTTGTAGCTGCTTTTGTGTGGTTGTGGCAGATTTCATATAGCTCTTGATGATTCGTTATGGTTTTCGATGCATCTGGCCTGTTCTAGATGGTAGTGGATAGTTCTGGCCTAATCTGTGGATGGATTTTCGAGTGGTGCTTTGATTTAGATGCTGCATGATAGTTATGGTAAGTTCTATACGGTTCTTGCAATATCATTATAGTTATGGCTGCTTTTGCATGGTTTTGGTTAGGATTGATATAGCTCTTGATGGTTCTATAAGGTGCTCAATGTTTCTGACCTTTTCTAGACGGTATTTATAGGCTCTGGTGTGACATGTGAATCGATTTTTCGGGTTCTGCTTTAGTTAAGATGCTGGTCAATGGTTGTGCCAAGTTCTTGATAGTTCTTGCCAGATCTGGACAGTTGTAGCTGCTTTTGTGTGATTGTGTTGAGTTTTATATAGCTCGTGATGGTTTTGTACGGTGTTCGATGCTTTTGGTCTTTTCTAGACGTTAGTGGATAGTTCTGGCCAAAACTGTGAATTGATATTTCGAGTTGTGCCTTGATTTAGATGCTGCGTGATGGTCATGGATAGTTCTCTATGGTTTTTGCAATATCATTTTAGTTATGGCTGGTTTTGCATAATAGTGGCAGGTTTTATATGGATCTTGATGGTTCTGTATGGTGCTCAATGCTTCTAGTCCGTTCTAGACGGTAGTGGATACTTCTGGCTTAATCTGTGGCTTGCTCTTTCAGGTTATGCCTTGATTTAGATGCTGCATGATTGTTATCGGCAGTTCTAGATGGTTATTAACAGTTCAGGATAATTTAAGCTGCTTTTGTATGGTTTTGGTTAGGTTTGATATAGCTCTTGATGGTTCTTGAAGGTGCTCAATGTTTCTGACCATTTCTAGACGGTGTTTGTAGGCTCTGGTGTGACATGTGAATCGATTTGATGGGTTCTGCTTTGGTTAAGATGCTGGTCGATGGTTGTGCCGAGTTCTAGATAGTTTTTGCAAGATTAGGACAGTTGTAGCTGCTTGACCATGATGGTGGCAGGTTTCATATGGCTCTTGATGGTTCTGTAAGGTGTTTGATGCATCTGGTCTGTTCTAGATGGTAGTGGATGTTTCTGGCCTAATCTGTGGATTGATTTTTCGAGTTGTGCCTTGATTTAGATGCTGCATGATTGTTATGGCCAGTTGTAGAGGGTTATTAACAGTCCAGGATAATTTCAGCTGCTTTTGTATGGTTTTGGTTAGGTTTGATATAGCTCTTGATGGTTCTTTAAGGTGCTCGATGCTTCTGACCTCTTGTAAACGGTATTTATAGGTTCTGGTGTGACATGAGAATCGATTTCTTGGGTTCTTCGCTGGTTAAGATGCTTGTCGATGGTTTTGCCAAATTCTAGATAGTTGTTGCCAGATCTTGACAGTTGTAGCTGCTTTAGTGTGGTTGTGGTAGGCTTTATATAGCTCTTGATGGTTCTGTACGGTGTTTGATGCATCTGGTCTGTTCTGGACGGTAGTGGATAGTTCTGGCCGACTCTGTGGATTGATTTTTCGAGTTGTGCCTTGATTTAGATGCTGCATTATGGTTATGGTAAGTTCTATACGGTTCTTGCAATATCATTATAGTTATGGCTGCCTTTGCATGATAGTGGCAGGTTTTATATTGCTCTTGATGGTTCTGTAAGGTGCTCAATGCTTTTGACCTTTTTTAGACGGTATTTGTAGAATCTGGTGTGGCATAGGAATCGAAATTTTGAGTTCTGCTTTGGTTACGATGCTGGTCGATGGTTGTGCCTAGTTCTAGATAGTTCTTCCCAGATCTGGACAGTTGAAGCTGCTTTTGTTTAGTTGTGACAGGTTTAATATAGCTATTGATTGTTCTGTACGGTGTTCGATGCTTCTGGTCTGTTCTAGAAGGTAGTGAATAGTTCTGGCCTA
The DNA here is from genome assembly GCA_964019065.1 of Catostylus mosaicus. Classification (NCBI taxonomy): domain Eukaryota; kingdom Metazoa; phylum Cnidaria; class Scyphozoa; order Rhizostomeae; family Catostylidae; genus Catostylus; species Catostylus mosaicus. The sequence continues at coordinate 4,932,193 of OZ025192.1, read as the reverse complement.
ATCTGTGGCTTGCTTTTTCAGGTTGTGCTTTGATTTAGATGCTGTATGATTGTTATCGCCAGTTGTATAGCGTTCTTGCAATATCATTATAGTTATGGCTGGTTTTGCATGACAGTGGCGGGTTTTAAATGGCTCTTGATGGTTCTGTAAGGTTTTCGATGCTTCTGGTCTGTTTTAGACGGTAGTGGATAGTTCTGGCCTAATCTGTGGATTGCTTTTTCAGGTTGTGCTTTGATTTAGATGCTGCATGAGTGTTATGGCTAGTTTTTGATGGTTATTACCAGTTCACGATAATTTTAGCTGCATTTGCATGGTTTTTGTTAGTGTTGATATACTTCTTGATGGTTCTGTAAGGTGCGCGATTGATTTAGATGCTGCATGATTGTTATCGGCAGTTCTAGATGGTTATTAACAGTTCAGGATAATTTAAGCTGCTTTTGTATGGTTTTGGTTAGGTTTGATATAGCTCTTGATGGTTCTTGAAGGTGCTCAATGTTTCTGACCATTTCTAGACGGTGTTTGTAGGCTCTGGTGTGACATGTGAATCGATTTGATGGGTTCTGCTTTGGTTAAGATGCTGGTCGATGGTTGTGCCGAGTTCTAGATAGTTTTTGCAAGATTAGGACAGTTGTAGCTGCTTGACCATGATGGTGGCAGGTTTCATATGGCTCTTGATGGTTCTGTAAGGTGTTTGATGCATCTGGTCTGTTCTAGATGGTAGTGGATGTTTCTGGCCTAATCTGTGGATTGATTTTTCGAGTTGTGCCTTGATTTAGATGCTGCATGATTGTTATGGCCAGTTCTAGAGGGTTATTAACAGTCCAGGATAATTTCAGCTGCTTTTGTATGGTTTTGGTTAGGTTTGATATAGCTCTTGATGGTTCTTTAAGGTGCTCGATGCTTCTGAACTCTTGTAAACGGTATTTATAGGTTCTGGTGTGACATGTGAATCGATTTCTTGGGTTCTTCGTTGGTTAAGATGCTTGTCGATGGTTTTGCCAAATTCTAGATGGTTCTTGCCAGATCTTGACAGTTGTAGCTGCTTTAGTGTGGTTGTGGTAGGCTTTATATAGCTCTTGATGGTTCTGTACGGTGTTTGATGCATCTGGTCTGTTCTGGACGGTAGTGGATAGTTCTGGCCGACTCTGTGGATTGATTTTTCGAGTTGTGCCTTGATTTAGATGCTGCATTATGGTTATGGTAAGTTCTATACGGTTCTTGCAATATCATTATAGTTATGGCTGCCTTTGCATGATAGTGGCAGGTTTTATATTGCTCTTGATGGTTCTGTAAGGTGCTCAATGCTTTTGACCTTTTTTAGACGATATTTGTAGGCTCTGGTGTGACATGTAAATCGATTTGTTGGGTTCTGCTTTGGTCAAGATCTTTGTCGATGGTTGTGCTAAGTTTTAGATGGTTCTTGCCAGATCTCGACAGTTGTAGCTGCTTTTTTGTGGTTGTGGCAGGCTTTATATAGCTCTTGATGCTTTTGTATGGTGTTTGATGCATCTGATCTGTTTTAGACGGTAGTGGATAGTTCTGGCCGACTCTGTGGATTGATTTTTGAGTTGTGCCTTGATTTAGATGCTGCATGATGGTTATGGTAAGTTCTATAAGGTTCTTGCAATATCATTATAGCTATGGCTGCTCTTGCATGTTAGTGGCAGATTTTATATTGGTCTTAATGGTTCTGTAAGGTGTTCGATGCTTCTCACCTTTTCTAAACGGTATTTGTAGAATCTGGTGTGGCATAGGAATCAAAATTTTGAGTTCTGCTTTGGTTAAGATGCTGGTCGATGGTTGTGCCAAGTTCTAGATAGTTCTTCCCAGATTTGGACGGTTGTAGCTGCATTTGTATGGTTGTGGCAGATTTTATATAGCTGTTGATGGTTCTTTACGGTGTTCGATGCATCTGGTCTGTTCTAGATGGTAATGGATAATTCTGGCCTAATCTGTGGATTGATTTCTCGAGGTGTGCCTTGAATTAGATGCTGTATGATGATTATGGTAAGTTCTATACGGTTATTGCAAGTTCATGATAATTTTAGCTGCATTTGCATGATTTTGGTAGGTTTGATAAAGCTCTTGATTGTTCTGTAAGGTGCTCGATGCCTCTGACTATTTCTAGACGGTATTTAAAGGTTCTGGTGTGACATGTGAATCGATTTTTTGGGTTCTACTTTGATTAAGTTGCTGGTCGATGGTTTGGCCAAGTTCTTGATAGTTCTTGCCAGATCAGGACAGTCGAAGCTGCTTTTGTTTAGTTGTGACAGGTTTATTATAGCTATTGATTGTTCTGTACGGTGTTCGATGCTTCTGGTCTGTTCTAGAAGGTAGTGAATAGTTCTGGCCTAATCTGTGGCTTGCTTTTTCAGGTTGTGCTTTGATTTAGATGCTGTATGATTGTTATCGCCAGTTGTATAGCGTTCTTGCAATATCATTATAGTTATGGCTGGTTTTGCATGACAGTGGCGGGTTTTATATGGCTCTTGATGGTTCTGTAAGGTTTTCGATGCTTCTGGTCTGTTTTAGACGGTAGTGGATAGTTCTGGCCTAATCTGTGGATTGCTTTTTCAGGTTGTGCTTTGATTTAGATGCTGCATGATTGTTATGGCTAGTTCTTGATGGTTATTACCAGTTCAGGATAATTTTAGCTGCATTTGCATGGTTTTTGTAAGTGTTGATATACTTCTTGATGGTTCTGTAAGGAGCGCGATGCCTCTGACTATTTGTAGACGGTATTTATAGGTTCTGGTATGACATGTGAATCGATTTTTTGGGTTATGCTTTGATTAAGATGTTTGTCGATGGTTGGGCCAAGTTCTAGATAGTTCTTGCCAGATCTGAACAATTGAAGCTGCTTTTGTGTGGTTGTGGCAGGTTTAATATAGCTCTTGATGGTTCCGTACGGTGTTCGATGCTTCTGGTTTGTTCTAGAAGGTAGTGAATAGTTCTAGCCTAATCGGTGGATTGATATTTCGAGTTGTGCCTTGATATAGATGCTAGATGATCGTTATGGCCAGTTCTTGATGGTTATTGCTAGTTCAGAATAATTTTAGCTGCTTTTGTATGGTTTTGGTTAGGTTTGATATAGCTCTTGATGGTTTTGTAGGTGCTCGATGCTTTTTACCTTTTTTAGACGGTATTTAAAGGTTCTGGTGTGACATGTGAATCGACTTTTTGGATTCTGCTTTGGTTAAGATGCTTTTCGATGGTTGTGCCAAGTTCTAGATAGTTCTTGCAAGATCTGCACAGTTCTAGCTTCTTTTGTGTGGTTGTGGCAGGTTTTCTAGAGCTTTTGATGGTTCAGTACAGTGTTTGATGCTTCTGGTCTGTTCTAGACGGTTGTGGATAGTTCTGAACAAATCGGTGGATTGATATTTCGAGTTGTGCCTTGATTTAGATGCTGCATGATGGTTCTGGCCAGTTGTATATGGATTTTGCAATATCATATTAGTTATGGCTGCTTTTGCAAGAAAGTGGCAGGTTTTATATTTCCCATGATGGTTCTGTAAGGTGCTCAATGCTTCTGGTCTGTTCTAGACGGTAGTGGATACTTCTGGCCTAATGTGTGGATTGCTTTTTCAGGTTGTGCCTTGATTTAGATGCTGCATGATTGTTATGGCCAGTTCTATATGGTTATTAACAGTTCAGGTTAATTTTAGCTGCTATTGTATGGTTTTGGTTAGGTTTGATACAGCTCTTGATGGTTCTGTAAGGTGCTTGATGCTTCTGACCTTTTCTAGACGGTATTTATAGGTTCTGGTGTGACATGTGAATCGATTTTTTAGGTTCTGCTTTGGTTAAGACGCTTGTCAATGGTTGTGTCACGTTGTAGATAGTTCTTGCCAGATCTGGACAGTTGTAGCTTCTTTTGTGTGGTTGTGGCAGGTTTTATAGAGCTTTTGATTCTTCAGTACGGTGTTCGATGCTTCTGGTCTGTTCTAGACGGTAGTGGATAGTTCTGGCCTAATCGGTGGATTGATATTTTGAGTTGTGCCTCGATTTAGATGCTGCATGATGGTTATGGCCAGTTGTATATGGTTCTTGCAATATCATTATAGTTATGGCTGCTTTTGCATGAAAGTGGCAGGTTTTATATGGCTCTTGATGGTTCTCTAAGGTTTTCGATGCTTCTGGTCTGTTCTAGACGATAGTGGATAGTTCTGGCATAATCTGTGGATTGTTTTTCAGGTTGTGCCTTGATTTAGATGCTGCGTGATGGTCATGGATAGTTCTCTATGGTTTTTGCAATATCATTATAGTTATGGCTGGTTTTGCATAATAGTGGCAGTTTTGATATGGATCTTGATGGTTCTGTAAGGTGCTCAATGTTTCTGACCTTTTCTAGACGGTATTTGTAGGCTCTGGTGTGACATGTGTATCGATTTGTTGGGTTCTGCTTTGGTAAAGATGCTGGTCGATAGGTGTGCCGAGTTCTAGATAGTTCTTGCCAGATCTTGACAGTTGTAGCTGCTTTTGTGTGGTTGTGTTGGGTTTTTTATAGCTCGTGTTGGTTCTTTACGGTGTTCGATGCTTTTGGTCTGTTCTAGACTGTAGTGGATAGTTCTGGCCTAACCTTTGGATTGATATTTGGAGTTGTGCCTTGATTTAGATGCTGCGTGATGGTCTTGGATAGTTCTCTATGGTTTTTGCAATATCATTATAGCAATGGCTGGTTTTGCATAATAGTGGCAGGTTTTATATGGATCTTGATGGTTCTGTATGGTGCTCATTGTTTCTGACCTTCTCTATACGGTATTTGTAGGCTTTGATGTGACATGTGAATCGATTTGTTGGGTTCTGCGTTTGTTAACATGCTGGTCGATGGTTGTGCCGAGTTCTAGATAGTTCTTCCAAGATTTGGACAGTTGTAGCTGCTTTTGTGTGGTTGTGGCAGATTTCATATAGCTCTTGATGATTCGTTATGGTTTTCGATGCATCTGGCCTGTTCTAGATGGTAGTGGATAGTTCTGGCCTAATCTGTGGATGGATTTTCGAGTGGTGCCTTGATTTAGATGCTGCATGATAGTTATGGTAAGTTCTATACGGTTCTTGCAATATCATTATAGTTATGGCTGCTTTTGCATGGTTTTGGTTAGGATTGATATAGCTCTTGATGGTTCTATAAGGTGCTCAATGTTTCTGACCTTTTCTAGACGGTATTTATAGGCTCTGGTGTGACATGTGAATCGATTTTTCGGGTTCTGCTTTAGTTAAAATGCTGGTCAATGGTTGTGCCAAGTTCTTGATAGTTCTTGCCAGATCTGGACAGTTGTAGCTGCTTTTGTGTGATTGTGTTGAGTTTTATATAGCTCGTGATGGTTTTGTACGGTGTTCGATGCTTTTGGTCTTTTCTAGACGTTAGTGGATAGTTCTGGCCTAATCTGTGAATTGATATTTCGAGTTGTGCCTTGATTTAGATGCTGCGTGATGGTCATGGATAGTTCTCTATGGTTTTTGCAATATCATTTTAGTTATGGCTGGTTTTGCATAATAGTGGCAGGTTTTATATGGATCTTGATGGTTCTGTATGGTGCTCAATGCTTCTAGTCTGTTCTAGACGGTAGTGGATGTTTCTGGCCTAATCTGTGGATTGATTTTTCGAGTTGTGCCTTGATTTAGATGCTGCATGATTGTTATGGCCAGTTCTAGAGGGTTATTAACAGTCCAGGATAATTTTAGCTGCTTTTGTATTGTTTTGGTTAGGTTTGATATAGCTCTTGATGGTTCTTTAAGGTGCTTGATGCTTCCGACCTCTTGTAAACGGTATTTATAGGTTCTGGTGTGACATGTGAATCGATTTCTTGGGTTCTTCGTTGGTTAAGATGCTTGTCGATGGTTTTGCCAAATTCTAGATGGTTCTTGCCAGATCTTGACAGTTGTAGCTGCTTTAGTGTGGTTGTGGTAGGCTTTATATAGCTCTTGATGGTTCTGTACGGTGTTTGATGCATCTGGTCTGTTCTGGACGGTAGTGGATAGTTCTGGCCGACTCTGTGGATTGATTTTTGAGTTGTGCCTTGATTTAGATGCTGCATGATGGTTATGGCGAGTTCTATATGGTTCTTGCAATATCATTATAGTTATGGCTTGTTTTGCATAATAGTGGCAAGTTTTATATTGGTCTTAATGGTTCTGTAAGGTATTCGATGCTTCTCACCTTTTCTAAACGGTATTTGTAGGATCTGGTGTGGCATAGGAATCAAAATTTTGAGTTCTGCTTTGGTTAAGATGCTGGTCGATGGTTGTGCCAAGTTCTAGATAGTTCTTCCCAGATTTGGACGGTTGTAGCTGCATTTGTATGGTTGTGGCAGATTTTATATAGCTGTTGATGGTTCTTTACGGTGTTCGATGCATCTGGTCTGTTCTAGATGGTAATGGATAATTCTGGCCTAATCTGTGGATTGATTTCTCGAGGTGTGCCTTGAATTAGATGCTGTATGATGATTATGGTAAGTTCTATACGGTTATTGCCAGTTCATGATAATTTTAGCTGCATTTGCATGATTTTGGTAGGTTTGATATAGCTCTTGATTGTTCTGTAAGGTGCTCGATGCCTCTGACTATTTCTAGACGGTATTTAAAGGTTCTGGTGTGACATGTGAATCGATTTTTTGGGTTCTACTTTGATTAAGTTGCTGGTCGATGGTTTGGCCAAGTTCTTGATAGTTCTTGCCAGATCAGGACAGTCGAAGCTGCTTTTGTTTAGTTGTGACAGGTTTAATATAGCTATTGATTGTTCTGTACGGTGTTCGATGCTTCTGGTCTGTTCTAGAAGGTAGTGAATAGTTCTGGCCTAATCTGTGGCTTGCTTTTTCAGGTTGTGCTTTGATTTAGATGCTGTATGATTGTTATCGCCAGTTGTATAGCGTTCTTGCAATATCATTATAGTTATGGCTGGTTTTGCATGACAGTGGCGGGTTTTATATGGCTCTTGATGGTTCTGTAAGGTTTTCGATGCTTCTGGTCTGTTTTAGACGGTAGTGGATAGTTCTGGCCTAATCTGTGGATTGCTTTTTCAGGTTGTGCTTTGATTTAGATGCTGCATGATTGTTATGGCTAGTTCTTGATGGTTATTACCAGTTCAGGATAATTTTAGCTGCATTTGCATGGTTTTTGTAAGTGTTGATATACTTCTTGATGGTTCTGTAAGGAGCGCGATGCCTCTGACTATTTGTAGACGGTATTTATAGGTTCTGGTATGACATGTGAATCGATTTTTTGGGTTATGCTTTGATTAAGATGTTTGTCGATGGTTGGGCCAAGTTCTAGATAGTTCTTGCCAGATCTGAACAAATGAAGCTGCTTTTGTGTGGTTGTGGCAGGTTTAATATAGCTCTTGATGGTTCCGTACGGTGTTCGATGCTTCTGGTTTGTTCTAGAAGGTAGTGAATAGTTCTAGCCTAATCGGTGGATTGATATTTCGAGTTGTGCCTTGATATAGATGCTAGATGATCGTTATGGCCAGTTCTTGATGGTTATTGCTAGTTCAGAATAATTTTAGCTGCTTTTGTATGGTTTTGGTTAGGTTTGATATAGCTCTTGATGGTTCTTTACGGTGTTCGATGCATCTGGTCTTTTCTAGATGGTAATGGATAATTCTGGCCTAATCTGTGGATTGATTTCTCGAGGTGTGCCTTGAATTAGATGCTGTATGATGATTATGGTAGGTTCTATACGGTTATTGCCAGTTCATGATAATTTTAGCTGCATTTGCATGATTTTGGTAGGTTTGATATAGCTCTTGATTGTTCTGTAAGGTGCTCGATGCCTCTGACTATTTCTAGACGGTATTTAAAGGTTCTGGTGTGACATGTGAATCGATTTTTATGGTTCTACTTTGATTAAGTTGCTGGTCGATGGTTTGGCCAAGTTCTTGATAGTTCTTGCCAGATCAGGACAGTCGAAGCTGCTTTTGTTTAGTTGTGACAGGTTTAATATAGCTATTGATTGTTCTGTACGGTGTTCGATGCTTCTGGTCTGTTCTAGAAGGTAGTGAATAGTTCTGGCCTAATCTGTGGCTTGCTTTTTCAGGTTGTGCTTTGATTTAGATGCTGTATGATTGTTATCGCCAGTTGTATAGCGTTCTTGCAATATCATTATAGTTTTGGCTGGTTTTGCATGACAGTGGCGGGTTTTATATGGCTCTTGATGGTTCTGTAAGGTTTTCGATGCTTCTGGTCTGTTTTAGACGGTAGTGGATAGTTCTGGCCTAATCTGTGGATTGCTTTTTCAGGTTGTGCTTTGATTTAGATGCTGCATGATTGTTATGGCTAGTTCTTGATGGTTATTACCAGTTCAGGATAATTTTAGCTGCATTTGCATGGTTTTTGTAAGTGTTGATATACTTCTTGATGGTTCTATAAGGAGCGCGATGCCTCTGACTATTTGTAGACGGTATTTATAGGTTCTGGTATGATATGTGAATCGATTTTTTGGGTTATGCTTTGATTAAGATGTTTGTCGATGGTTGGGCCAAGTTCTAGATAGTTCTTGCCAGATCTGAACAATTGAAGCTGCTTTTGTGTGGTTGTGGCAGGTTTAATATAGCTCTTGATGGTTCCGTACGGTGTTCGATGCTTCTGGTTTGTTCTAGAAGGTAGTGAATAGTTCTAGCCTAATCGGTGGATTGATATTTCGAGTTGTGCCTTGATATAGATGCTAGATGATCGTTATGGCCAGTTCTTGATGGTTATTGCTAGTTCAGAATAATTTTAGCTGCTTTTGTATGGTTTTGGTTAGGTTTGATATAGCTCTTGATGGTTTTGTAGGTGCTCGATGCTTTTTACCTTTTTTAGACGGTATTTAAAGGTTCTGGTGTGACATGTGAATCGACTTTTTGGATTCTGCTTTGGTTAAGATGCTTTTCGATGGTTGTGCCAAGTTCTAGATAGTTCTTGCCAGATCTGCACAGTTCTAGCTTCTTTTGTGTGGTTGTGGCAGGTTTTCTAGAGCTTTTGATGGTTCAGTACAGTGTTTGATGCTTCTGGTCTGTTCTAGACGGTAGTGGATAGTTCTGTACAAATCGGTGGATTGATATTTCGAGTTGTGCCTTGATTTAGATGCTGCATGATGGTTATGGCCAGTTGTATATGGTTTTTGCAATATGATAATAGTTATGGCTGCTTTTGCAAGAAAGTGGCAGGTTTTATATGGCTCATGATGGTTCTGTAAGGTGCTCAATGCTTCTGGTCTGTTCTAGACGGTAGCTGATACTTCTGGCCTAATGTGTGGATTGTTTTTTCAGGTTGTGCCTTGATTTAGATGCTGCATGATTGTTATGGCCAGTTCTATATGGTTATTAACAGTTCAGGTTAATTTTAGCTGCTATTGTATGGTTTTGGTTAGGTTTGATACAGCTTTTGATGGTTCTGTAAGGTGCTTGATGCTTCTGACCTTTTCTAGACGGTATTTATAGGTTCTGGTGTGACATGTGAATCGATTTTTTAGGTTCTGCTTTGGTTAAGACGCTTGTCAATGGTTGTGTCACGTTGTAGATAGTTCTTGCCAGATCTGGACAGTTATAGCTTCTTTTGTGCGGTCGTTGCATTTTTTATGGAGCCTTTGATGGTTCTTTACGGTGTTCGACGTTTCTGGTCTGTTCTAGAAGGTAGTGAATAGTTCTGGCCTAATCTGTGGCTTGCTTTTTCAGGTTGTGCTTTGATTTAGATGCTGTATGATTGTTATGGCCAGTTGTATAGCGTTCTTGCAATATCACTATAGTTATGGCTGCTTTTGCATGAAAGTGGCGGGTTTTATATGGCTCTTGATGGTTCTGTAAGGTTTTCGATGCTTCTGGTCTGTTTTAGACGGTAGTGGATAGTTCTGGCCTAATCTGTGGATTGCTTTTTCAGGTTGTGCTTTGATTTAGATGCTGCATGATTGTTATGGCTAGTTCTTGATGGTTATTACCAGTTCAGGATAATTTTAGCTGCATTTGCATGGTTTTTGTTAGTGTTGATATACTTCTTGATGGTTCTGTAAGGTGCGCGATGCCTCTGACTATTTGTAGACGGTATTTATAGGTTCTGTAATGACATGTGAATCAATTTTTTGGGTTCTGCTTTGATTAAGATGTTTGTCGATGGTTGGGCCAAGTTCTAGATAGTTCTTGCCAGATCTGAACAATTGAAGCTGCTTTTGTGTGGTTGTGGCAGGTTTAATATAGCTCTTGATGGTTCCGTACAGTGTTTGATGCTTCTGGTCTGTTCTAGACGGTTGTGGATAGTTCTGAACAAATCGGTGGATTGATATTTCGAGTTGTGCCTTGATTTAGATGCTGCATGATGGTTATGGGCAGTTGTATATGGCTTTTGCAATATCATATTAGTTATGGCTGCTTTTGCAAGAAAGTGGCAGGTTTTATATGGCTCATGATGGTTCTGTAAGGTGCTCAATGCTTCTGGTCTGTTCTAGACGGTAGTGGATACTTCTGGCCTAATGTGTGGATTGCTTTTTCAGGTTGTGCCTTGATTTAGATTCTGCATGATTGTTATGGCCAGTTCTATATGGTTATTAACAGTTCAGGTTAATTTTAGCTGCTATTGTATGGTTTTGGTTAGGTTTGATACAGCTCTTGATGGTTCTGTAAGGTGCTTGATGCTTCTGACCTTTTCTAGACGGTATTTATAGGTTCTGGTGTGACATGTGAATCGATTTTTTAGGTTCTGCTTTGGTTAAGACGCTTGTCAATGGTTGTGTCACGTTGTAGATAGTTCTTGCCAGATCTGGACAGTTGTAGCTTCTTTTGTGTGGTTGTGGCAGGTTTTATAGAGCTTTTGATTCTTCAGTACGGTGTTCGATGCTTCTGGTCTGTTCTAGACGGTAGTGGATAGTTCTGGCCAAATCGGTGGATTGATATTTTGAGTTGTGCCTTGATTTAGATGCTGCATGATGGTTATGGCCAGTTGTATATGGTTCTTGCAATATCATTATAGTTATGGCTGCTTTTGCATGAAAGTGGCAGGTTTTATATGGCTCTTGATGGTTCTCTAAGGTTTTCGATGCTTCTGGTCTGTTCTAGACGATAGTGGATAGTTCTGGCATAATCTATGGATTGTTTTTCAGGTTGTGCCTTGATTTAGATACTGCGTGATGGTCATGGATAGTTCTCTATGGTTTTTGCAATATCATTATAGTTATGGCTGGTTTTGCATAATAGTGGCAGTTTTGATATGGATCTTGATGGTTCTGTAAGGTGCTCAATGTTTCTGACCTTTTCTAGACGGTATTTGTAGGCTCTGGTGTGACATGTGTATCGATTTGTTGGGTTCTGCTTTGGTAAAGATGCTGGTCGATAGGTGTGCCGAGTTCTAGATAGTTCTTGCCAGATCTTGACAGTTGTAGCTGCTTTTGTGTGGTTGTGTTGGGTTTTTTATAGCTCGTGTTGGTTCTTTACGGTGTTCGATGCTTTTGGTCTGTTCTAGACTGTAGTGGATAGTTCTGGCCTAACCTTTGGATTGATATTTCGAGTTGTGCCTTGATTTAGATGCTGCGTGATGGTCTTGGATAGTTCTCTATGGTTTTTGCAATATCATTATAGCAATGGCTGGTTTTGCATAATAGTGGCAGGTTTTATATGGATCTTGATGGTTCTGTATGGTGCTCATTGTTTCTGACCTTCTCTATACGGTATTTGTAGGCTCTGGTGTGACATGTGAATCGTTTTGTTGGGTTCTGCGTTTGTTAACATGCTGGTCGATGGTTGTGCCGAGTTCTAGATAGTTCTTCCAAGATTTGGACAGTTGTAGCTGCTTTTGTGTGGTTGTGGCAGATTTCATATAGCTCTTGATGATTCGTTATGGTTTTCGATGCATCTGGCCTGTTCTAGATGGTAGTGGATAGTTCTGGCCTAATCTGTGGATGGATTTTCGAGTGGTGCCTTGATTTAGATGCTGCATGATAGTTATGGTAAGTTCTATACGGTTCTTGCAATATCATTATAGTTATGGCTGCTTTTGCATGGTTTTGGTTAGGATTGATATAGCTCTTGATGGTTCTATAAGGTGCTCAAAGTTTCTGACCTTTTCTAGACGGTATTTATAGGCTCTGGTGTGACATGTGAATCGATTTTTCGGGTTCCGCTTTAGTTAAGATGCTGGTCAATGGTTGTGCCAAGTTCTTGATAGTTCTTGCCAGATCTGGACAGTTGTAGCTGCTTTTGTGTGATTGTGTTGAGTTTTATATAGCTCGTGATGGTTTTGTACGGTGTTCGATGCTTTTGGTCTTTTCTAGACGTTAGTGGATAGTTCTGGCCTAATCTGTGAATTGATATTTCGAGTTGTGCCTTGATTTAGATGCTGCGTGATGGTCATGGATAGTTCTCTATGGTTTTTGCAATATCATTATAGTTATGGCTGGTTTTGCATAATAGTGGCAGGTTTTATATGGATCTTGATGGTTCTGTATGGTGCTCAATGCTTCTAGTCTGTTCTAGACGGTAGTGGATACTTCTGGCTTAATCTGTGGCTTGCTTTTTCAGGTTATGCCTTGATTTAGATGCTGCATGATTGTTATGGGCAGTTCTAGATGGTTATTAACAGTTCAGGATAATTTAAGCTGCTTTTGTATGGTTTTGGTTAGGTTTGATATAGCTCTTGATGGTTCTTGAAGGTGCTCAATGTTTCTGACCATTTCTAGACGGTGTTTGTAGGCTCTGGTGTTACATGTGAATCGATTTGATGGGTTCTGCTTTGGTTAAGATGCTGGTCGATGGTTGTCCCGAGTTCTAGATAGTTTTTGCAAGATTAGGACAGTTGTAGCTGCTTGACCATGATGTTGGCAGGTTTCATATGGCTCTTGATGGTTCTGTAAGGTGTTTGATGCATATGGTCTGTTCTAGATGGTAGTGGATGTTTCTGGCCTAATCTGTGGATTGATTTTTCGAGTTGTGCCTTGATTTAGATGCTGCATGATTGTTATGGCCAGTTCTAGAGGGTTATTAACAGTCCAGGATAATTTCAGCTGCTTTTGTATGGTTTTGGTTAGGTTTGATATAGCTCTTGATGGTTCTTTAAGGTGCTCGATGCTTCTGACCTCTTGTAAACGGTATTTATAGGTTCTGGTATGACATGTGAATCGATTTCTTGGGTTCTTCGTTGGTTAAGATGCTTGTCGATGGTTTTGCCAAATTCTAGATGGTTCTTGCCAGATCTTGACAGTTGTAGCTGCTTTAGTGTGGTTGTGGTAGGCTTTATATAGCTCTTGATGGTTCTGTACGGTGTTTGATGCATCTGGTCCGTCTGGACGGTAGTGGATAGTTCTGGCCGACTCTGTGGATTGATTTTTCGAGTTGTGCCTTGATTTAGATGCTGCATTATGGTTATGGTAAGTTCTATACGGTTCTTGCAATATCATTATAGTTATGGCTGCCTTTGCATGATAGTGGCAGGTTTTGTATTGCTCTTGATGGTTCTGTAAGGTGCTCAATGCTTTTGACCCTTTTTAGACGGTATTTTTAGGCTCTGGTGTGACATGTTAATCGATTTGTTGGGTTCTGCTTTGGTCAAGATCTTTGTCGATGGTTGTGCTAAGTTTTAGATGGTTCTTGCCAGATCTCGACAGTTGTAGCTGCTTTTTTGTGGTTGTGGCAGGCTTTATATAGCTCTTGATGGTTCTGTAAGGTGTTTGATGCATATGGTCTGTTCTAGATGGTAGTGGATGTTTCTGGCCTAATCTGTGGATTGATTTTTCGAGTTGTGCCTTGATTTAGATGCTGCATGATTGTTATGGCCAGTTCTAGAGGGTTATTAACAGTCCAGGATAATTTCAGCTGCTTTTGTATGGTTTTGGTTAGGTTTGATATAGCTCTTGATGGTTCTTTAAGGTGCTCGATGCTTCTGACCTCTTGTAAACGGTATTTATAGGTTCTGGTGTGACATGTGAATCGATTTCTTGGGTTCTTCGTTGGTTAAGATGCTTGTCGATGGTTTTGCCAAATTCTAGATGGTTCTTGCCAGATCTTGACAGTTGTAGCTGCTTTAGTGTGGTTGTGGTAGGCTTTATATAGCTCTTGATGGTTCTGTACGGTGTTTGATGCATCTGGTCCGTCTGGACGGTAGTGGATAGTTCTGGCCGACTCTGTGGATTGATTTTTCGAGTTGTGCCTTGATTTAGATGCTGCATTATGGTTATGGTAAGTTCTATACGGTTCTTGCAATATCATTATAGTTATGGCTGCCTTTGCATGATAGTGGCAGGTTTTGTATTGCTCTTGATGGTTCTGTAAGGTGCTCAATGCTTTTGACCTTTTTTAGACGGTATTTGTAGGCTCTGGTGTGACATGTAAATCGATTTGTTGGGTTCTGCTTTGGTCAAGATCTTTGTCGATGGTTGTGCTAAGTTTTAGATGGTTCTTGCCAGATCTCGACAGTTGTAGCTGCTTTTTTGTGGTTGTGGCAGGCTTTATATAGCTCTTGATGCTTTTGTATGGTGTTTGATGCATCTGATCTGTTTTAGACGGTAGTGGATAGTTCTGGCCGACTCTGTGGATTGATTTTTGAGTTGTGCCTTGATTTAGATGCTGCATGATGGTTATTGTAAGTTCTATAAGGTTCTTGCAATATCATGATAGCTATGGCTGCTCTTGCATGTTAGTGGCAGATTTTATATTGGTCTTAATGGTTCTGTAAGGTGTTCGATGCTTCTCACCTTTTCTAAACGGTATTTGTAGAATCTGGTGTGGCATAGGAATCAAAATTTTGAGTTCTGCTTTGGTTAAGATGCTGGTCGATGGTTGTGCCAAGTTCTAGATAGTTCTTCCCAGATTTGGACGGTTGTAGCTGCATTTGTATGGTTGTGGCAGATTTTATATAGCTGTTGATGGTTCTTTACGGTGTTCGATGCATCTGGTCTGTTCTAGATGGTAATGGATAATTCTGGCCTAATCTGTGGATTGATTTCTCGAGGTGTGCCTTGAATTAGATGCTGTATGATGATTATGGTAAGATCTATACGGTTATTGCCAGTTCATGATAATTTTAGCTGCATTTGCATGATTTTGGTAGGTTTTTTTTAGCTCTTGATGGTTCTGTAGGGTAATCGATGTTTTTGACTTGTTGTAGACGGTTTTTTTTTTAATTCTTTTGTGACATGTGAATCGATTTTTTATGGTTCTTCCTTTGTTAAGATGCTTGTCGATGGTTGTGCCAAGTTCTAGATAGTTCTTGCAAAATCTGGACAGTTGTAGCTGCTTTTGTGTGGTCGTGGCAGGTTTAATATAGTTCTTGATGGTTCTGTACAGTGTTCGATGTTTCTGGTCTGTTTTAGAAGGAACTGAATAGTTCTGGCCTGATCGGTGGATTGATATTTTGAGTTGTGCCTTGATTTAGATGCTGCATGATGGTTATGGCCAGTTGTATATGGTTCTTGCAATATCAATATAGTTATGGCTGGTTTTGCATGAAAGTGGCAGTTTTTGTATGGCTCTTGATGGTTCTGTAAGGTTTTCGATGCTTCTGGTCTGTTGTAGACGGTAGTGGATAGTTCTGGCCTAATCTGTGGATTGCTTTTTCAGGTTGTGCCTTGATTTAGATGCTGCATGATTGTTATGGCCAGTTCTTTATGGTTATTAACAGTTCAGGATAATTTTAGCTGCTATTGTATGGTTTTGGCTAGGTTTGGTACAGCTCTTGATGGTTCTGTAAAGTGCTCGATGCTTCTGACCTTTTCCAGACGGTATTTATATGTTCTGGTGTGACATGTGAATCGATTTTTTAGGTTCTGCTTTGGTTAAGACGCTTGTCAATGGTTGTGTCACGTTGTAGATATTTCTTACCAGATCTGGACAGTTGTAGCTTCTTTTGTGTGGTTGTTGCATTTTTTATAGAGCCTTTGATGGTTCTTTACGGTGTTCGATGTTTCTGGTCTGTTCTAGAAGGTAGTGGATAGTTGTGGCCTAATCTGTGGATTGATATTTCGAGTTGTGCCTTGATTTATATGCTGCATGATGGTTATGGCCAGTTGTATATGGTTCTTGCAATATCAATATAGTTATGGCTGGTTTGCATGAAAGTGGCGGGTTTTATATGGCTCTTGATGGTTCTGTAAGGTTTTAGATGCTTCTGGTCTGTTGTAGACGGTAGTGGATGGTTCTGGCCTAATCTGTGGATTTCTTTTTCAGGTTGTGCCTTGATTTAGATGCTGCATGATTGTTATGGCCAGTTCTATATGGTTATTAACAGTTCAGGATAAATTTAGCTGCTTTTGTATCGTTTTGGCTAGGTTTGATATAGCTCATGATGGTTCTCTAGGGTGCTCAATGATTCTGACCTTTTATTGACGGTATTTATAGGCTCTGGTGTGACATGTGAATTGATTTTTTGGGTTCTTCGTTGGTTAAGATGCTGGTCGATGGTTGTGCCAAGTTCTAGATAGTTCTTGCCAGATCTGGACAGTTGTAGCTGCTTTTGTGTGGTTGTGGCAGGTTTAATATAGTTCTTGATGGTTCTGTACAGTGTTCGATGCTTCTGGTCTGTTTTAGAAGGAACTGAATAGTTCTGGCCTAATCGGTGGATTGATATTTTGAGTTGTGCCTTGATATAGATCCTGCATGATCCTAATGGCCAGTTCTTGATGGTTATTGCTAGTTCAGAATATTTTCTGCTGCTTTTGTATGGTTTTGGTTAGGTTTGATATAGCTCTTGATAATTCTTTAAGGTGCTCGATGCTTGTTACATTTTGTAGACGGTATTTATAGCTTCTGGTGTGACATGTGAATCCATATTTTGGATTCTGCTTTGGTTAAGATGCTTGTCGATGGTTTTAACAAGTTCTAGATAGTTCTTGCCAGACCTGGAAAGTTCTAGCTTCTTTTGTGTGGTTGTGGCAGGTTTTATAGAGCTTTTGATTGTTCAGTACGGTGTTCGATGCTTCTGGTCTCTTCTAGACGGTAGTGGATAGTTCTGGCCTAATCGGTGGATTGATATTTTGAGTTGTGCCTTGATTTAGATGCTGCATGATGGTTATGGCCAGTTGTATATGGTTCTTGCAATATCATTATAGTTATGGCTGCTTTTGCATGAAAGTGGCAGGTTTTATATGGCTCTTGATGGTTCTCTAAGGTTTTCGATGCTTCTGGTCTGTTCTAGACGATAGTGGATGGTTCTGGCCTAATCTGTGAATTGCTTTTTCAGGTTGTGCCTTGATTTAGATGCTGTGTGATGGTCATGGATAGTTCTCTATGGTTTTTGCAATATCATTATAGTTATGGCTGGTTTTGCATAATAGTGGCAGTTTTGATATGGATCTTGATGGTTCTGTAAGGTGCTCAATGTTTCTGACCTATTCTAGACGGTATTTGTAGGCTCTGGTGTGACATGTGAATCGATTTGTTGGGTTCTGCTTTTGTAAAGATGCTGGTCGATAGGTGTGCCGAGTTGTAGATAGTTCTTGCCAGATCTTGACAGTTGTAGCTGCTTGTGTGTGGTTGTGTTGGGTTTTTTATAGCTCGTGTTGGTTCTTTACGGTGTTCGATGCTTTTGGTCTGTTCTAGACTGTAGTGGATAGTTCTGGCTAAACCTTTAGATTGATATTTCGAGTTGTGCCTTGATTTAGATGCTGCGTGATAGTCTTGGATAGTTCTCTATGGTTTTTGCAATATCATTATAGCAATGGCTGGTTTTGCATAATAGTGGCAGGTTTTTTATGGATCTTGATGGTTCTGTATGGTGCTCATTGTTTCTGACCTTTTCTATACGGTATTTGTAGGCTCTGGTGTGACATGTGAATCGATTTGTTGGGTTCTGCGTTTGTTAAGATGCTGGTCGATGGTTGTGCCGAGTTCTAGATAGTTCTTCCAAGATTTGGACAGTTGTAGCTGCTTTTGTGTGGTTGTGGCAGATTTCATATAGCTCTTGATGATTCGTTATGGTTTTCGATCCATCTGGCCTGTTCTAGATGGTAGTGGATAGTTCTGGCCTAATCTGTGGATGGATTTTCGAGTGGTGCTTTGAGTAAGATGCTGCATGATAGTTATGGTAAGTTCTATACGGTTCTTGCAATATCATTATAGTTATGGCTGCTTTTGAATGGTTTTGGTTAGGATTGATATAGCTCTTGATGGATCTATAAGGTGCTCAATGCTTCTGACCTTTTCTAGACGGTATTTATAGGCTCTGGTGTGACATGTGAATCGATTTTTCGGGTTCTGCTTTAGTTAAGATGCTGGTCAATGGTTGTGCCAAGTTCTTGAAAGTTCTTGCCAGATCTGGACAGTTGTAGCTGCTTTTGTGTGATTGTGTTGAGTTTTATATAGCTCGTGATGGTTTTGTACGGTGTTCGATGCTTTTGGTCTTTTCTAGACGTTAGTGGATAGTTCTGGCCTAATCTGTGAATTGATATTTCGAGTTGTGCCTTGATTTAGATGCTGCGTGATGGTCATGGATAGTTCTCTATGGTTTTTGCAATATCATTATAGTTATGTCTGGCTTTGCATAATAGTGGCAGGTTTTATATGGATCTTGATGGTTCTATATGGTGCTCAATGCTTCTAGTCTGTTCTAGACGGTAGTGGATACCTCTGAATTAATCTGCGGCTTGCTTTTTCAGGTTATGCCTTGATTTAGATGCTGCATGATTGTTATGGCCAGTTCTATATGGTTATTAACAGTTCAGGATAATTTTAGCCGCTATTGTATGGTTTTGGTTTGGTTTGATACAGCTTTTGATGGTTCTGTAAAGTGCTCGATGCTTCTGACCTTTTCCAGACGGTATTTATATGTTCTGGTGTGACATGTGAATCGATTTTTTTGGTTCTGCTTTGGTTAAGACGCTTGTCAATGGTTGTGTCACGTTGTAGATATTTCTTACCAGATCTGGACAGTTGCAGCTTCTTTTGTGTGGTTGTTGCATTTTTTATAGAGCCTTTGATGGTTCTTTACGGTGTTCGATGTTTCTGGTCTGTTCTAGAAGGTAGTGGATAGTTGTGGCCTAATCTGTGGATTTATATTTCGAGTTGTGCCTTGATTTATATGCTGCATGATGGTTATGGCCAGTTGTATATGGTTCTTGCAATATCAATACAGTTATGGCTGGTTTTGCATGAAAGTGGCGGGTTTTATATGGCTCTTGATGGTTCTGTAAGGTTTTAGATGCTTCTGGTCTGTTGTAGACGGTAGTGGATGGTTCTGGCCTAATCTGTGGATTTCTTTTTCAGGTTGTGCCTTGATTTAGATGCTGCATGATTGTTATGGCCAGTTCTATATGGTTATTAACAGTTCAGGATAAATTTAGCTGCTTTTGTATGGTTTTGGCTAGGTTTGATATAGCTCATGATGGTTCTCTAAGGTGCTCAATGATTCTGACCTTTTATTGACGGTATTTATAGGCTCTGGTGTGACATGTGAATCGATTTTTTGGGTTCTTCGTTGGTTAAGATGCTGGTCGATGGTTGTGCCAAGTTCTAGATAGTTCTTGCCAGATCTGGACGGTTGTAGCTGCTTTTGTGTGGTTGTGGCAGGTTTAATATAGTTCTTGATGGTTCTGTACAGTGTTCGATGCTTCTGGTCTGTTTTAGAAGCAACTGAATAGTTCTGGCCTAATCGGTGGATTGATATTTTGAGTTGTGCCTTGATATAGATGCTGCATGATCCTTATGGCCAGTTCTTGATGGTTATTGCTAGTTCAGAATATTTTCTGCTGCTTTTGTATGGTTTTGGTTAGGTTTGATATAGCTCTTTATAATTCTTTAAGGTGCTCGATGCTTGTTACCTTTTGTAGACGGTATTTATAGCTTCTGGTGTGACATGTGAATCCATTTTTTGGATTCTGCTTTAGTTAAGATGCTTGTCGATGGTTTTAACAAGTTCTAGATAGTTCTTGCCAGACCTGGACAGTTCTAGCTTCTTTTGTGTGGTTGTGGCAGGTTTTATAGAGCTTTTGATTGTTCAGTACGGTGTTCGATGCTTCTGGTCTGTTCTAGACGGTAGTGGATAGTTCTGGCCTAATCGGTGGATTGATATTTTGAGTTGTGCCTTGATTTAGATGCTGCATGATGGTTATGGCCAGTTGTATATGGTTCTTGCAATATCAATATAGTTATGGCTGGTTTTGCATGAAAGTGGCAGATTTTGTATGGCTCTTGATGGTTCTGTAAGGTTTTCGATGCTTCTGGTCTGTTGTAGACGGTAGTGGATAGTTCTGGCCTAATCTGTGGATTGCTTTTTCAGGTTGTGCCTTGATTTAGATGCTGCATGATTGTTATGGCCAGTTCTATATGGTTATTAACAGTTCAGGATAATTTTAGCTACTATTGTATGGTTTTGGTTAGGTTTGATACAGCTCTTGATGGTTCTGTAAGGGCTCGATGCTTCTGACCTTTTCCAGACGGTATTTATATGTTCTGGTGTGACATGTGAATCGATTTTTTAGGTTCTGCTTTGGTCAAGACGCTTGTCAATGGTTGTGTCACGTTGTAGATATTTCTTGCCAGATCTGGACAGTTGTAGCTTCTTTTGTGTGGTTGTTGCATTTTTTATAGAGCCTTTGATGGTTCTTTACGGTGTTCGATGTTTCTGGTCTGTTCTAGAAGGTAGTGGATAGTTGTGGCCTAATCTGTGGATTGATATTTCGAGTTGTGCCTTGATTTCTATGCTGCATGATGGTTATGGCCAGTTGTATATGGTTCTTGCAATATCAATATAGTTATGGCTGGTTTTGCATGAAAGTGGCGGGTTTTATATTGCTCTTGATGATCTGTAAGGTGCTCAATGCTTTTGACCTTTTTAGACGGTATTTGTAGGCTCTGGTGTGACATGTAAATCGATTTGTTGGGTTCTGCTTTGGTCAAGATCTTTGTCGATGGTTGTGCTAAGTTTTAGATGGTTCTTGCCAGATCTCGACAGTTGTAGCTGCTTTTTTGTGGTTGTGGCAGGCTTTATATAGCTCTTGATGCTTTTGTATGGAGTTTGATGCATCCGATCTGTTTTAGACGGTAGTGGATAGTTCTGGCCGACTCTGTGGATTGATTTTTGAGTTGTGCCTTGATTTAGATGCTGCATGATGGTTATGGTAAGTTCTATACGGTTCTTGCAATATCATTATAGCTATGGCTGCTCTTGCATGTTAGTGGCAGATTTTATATTGGTCTTAATGGTTCTGTAAGGTGTTCGATACTTCTCACCTTTTCTAAACGGTATTTGTAGAATCTGGTGTGGCATAGGAATCGAAATTTTGAGTTCTGCTTTGGTTAAGATGCTGGTCGATGGTTGTGCCAAGTTCTAGATAGTTCTTCCCAGATTTGGACGGTTGTAGCTGCATTTGTATGGTTGTGGCAGATTTTATATAGCTGTTGATGGTTCTTTACGGTGTTCGATGCATCTGGTCTGTTTTAGATGGTAATGGATAATTCTGGCCTAATCTGTGGATTGATTTTCGAGATGTGCCTTGAATTAGATGCTGTATGATGATTATGGTAAGTTCTATACGGTTATTGCCAGTTCATGATAATTTTAGCTGCATTTGCATGATTTTGGTAGGTTTTATTTAGCTCTTGATGGTTCTGTAGGGTAATCGATGTTTTTGACTTGTTGTAGACGGTTTTTTTTTAATTCTTTTGTGACATGTGAATCGATTTTTTATGGTTCTTCCTTTGTTAAGATGCTTGTCGATGGTTGTGCCAAGTTCTAGATAGTTCTTGCCAGATCTGGACAGTTGTAGCTGCTTTTGTGTGGTTGTGGCAGGTTTAATATAGTTCTTGATGGTTCTGTACAGTGTTCGATGCTTCTGGTCTGTTTTAGAAGGAACTGAATAGTTCTGGCCTAATCGGTGGATTGATATTTTGAGTTGTGCCTTGATATAGATGCTGCATGATGGTTATGGCCAGTTGTATATGGTTCTTGCAATATCAATATAGTTATGGCTGGTTTTGCATGAAAGTGGCAGATTTTGTATGGCTCTTGTTGGTTCTGTAAGGTTTTCGATGCTTCTGGTCTGTTGTAGACGGTAGTGGATAGTTCTGGCCTAATCTGTGGATTGCTTTTTCAGGTTGTGCCTTGATTTAGATGCTGCATGATTGTTATGGCCAGTTCTATATGGTTATTAACAGTTCAGGATAATTTTAGCTGCTATTGTATGGTTTTGGTTAGGTTTGATACAGCTCTTGATGGTTCTGTAAAGTGCTCGATGCTTCTGACCTTTTCCAGACGGTATTTAAATGTTCTGGTGTGACATGTGAATCCATTTTTTGGATTCTGCTTTGGTTAAGATGCTTGTCGATGGTTTTAACAAGTTCTAGATAGTTCTTGCCAGACCTGGACAGTTCTAGCTTCTTTTGTGTGGTTGTCGCAGGTTTTATAGAGCTTTGGATTGTTCAGTACGGTGTTCGATGCTTCTGGTCTGTTCTAGACGGTAGTGGATAGTTCTGGCCTAATCGGTGGATTGATATTTTGAGTTGTGCCTTGATTTAGATGCTGCATGATGGTTATGGCCAGTTGTATATGGTTCTTGCAATATCATTATAGTTATGGCTGCTTTTGCATGAAAGTGGCAGGTTTTATATGGCTCTTGATGGTTCTCTAAGGGTTTCGATGCTTCTGGTCTGTTCTAGACGATAGTGGATAGTTCTGGCCTAATCTGTGGATTGCTTTTTCAGGTTGTGCCTTGATTTAGATGCTGCGTGATGGTCATGGATAGTTCTCTATGGTTTTTGCAATATCATTATAGTTATGGCTGGTTTTGCATAATAGTGGCAGTTTTGATATGGATCTTGATGGTTCTGTAAGGTGCTCAATGTTTCTGACCTTTTCTAGACGGTATTTGTAGGCTCTGGTGTGACATGTGAATCGATTTGTTGGGTTCTGCTTTGGTAAAGATGCTGGTCGATAGGTGTGCCGAGTTCTAGATAGTTCTTGCCAGATCTTGACAGTTGTAGCTGCTTTTGTGTGGTTGTGTTGGGTTTTTTATAGCTCGTGTTGGTTCTTTACGGTTATCGATGCTTTTGGTCTGTTTTAGACTGTAGTGGATAGTTCTGGCCTAACCTTTGGATTGATATTTCGAGTTGTGCCTTGATTTAGATGCTGCGTGATGGTCTTGGATAGTTCTCTATGGTTTTTGCAATATCATTATAGCAATGGCTGGTTTTGCATAATAGTGGCAGGTTTTATATGGATCTTGATGGTTCTGTATGGTGCTCATTGTTTCTGACCTTCTCTATACGGTATTTGTAGGCTCTGGTGTGTCATGTGAATCGATTTGTTGGGTTCTGTTTTGTTAAGATGCGGGTCGATGGTTGTGCCGAGTTCTAGATAGTTCTTCCAAGATTTGGACAGTTGTAGCTGCTTTTGTGTGGTTGTGGCAGATTTCATATAGCTCTTGATGGTTCGTTATGGTTTTCGATGCATCTGGCCTGTTTTAGATGGTAGTGGATAGTTCTGGCCTAATCTGTGGATGGATTTTCGAGTGGTGCTTTGATTTAGATGCTGCATGATAGTTATGGTAAGTTCTATCCGGTTCTTGCAATATCATTATAGCTATGGCTGCTCTTGCATGTTAGTGGCAGATTTTATATTGGTCTTAATGGTTCTGTAAGGTGTTCGATGCTTCTCACCTTTTCTAAACGGTATTTGTAGAATCTGGTGTGGCATAGGAATCGAAATTTTGAGTTCTGCTTTGGTTAAGATGCTGGTCTATGGTTGTGCCAAGTTCTAGATAGTTCTTCCCAGATTTGGACGGTTGTAGCTGCATTTGTATGGTTGTGGCAGATTTTATATAGCTGTTGATGGTTCTTTACGGTGTTCGATGCATCTGGTCTGTTCTAGATGGTAATGGATAGTTCTGGCCTAATGGGTGGATTGATATTTTGAGTTGTGCCTTGATATAGATGCTGCATGATTGTTATGGCCAGTTCTATATGGTTATTAACAGTTCAGGATAATTTTAGCTGCTATTGTATGGTTTTGGTTAGGTTTGATACAGCTCTTGATGGTTCTGTAAAGTGCTCGATGCTTCTGACCTTTTCCAGACGGTATTTAAATGTTCTGGTGTGACATGTGAAACGATTTTTTAGGTTCTGCTTTGGTTAAGACGCTTGTCAATGGTTGTGTCACGTTGTAGATATTTCTTGCCAGATCTGGACAGTTGTAGCTTCTTTTGTGTGGTTGTTGCAATTTTAATAGAGCCTTTGATGGTTCTTTACGGTGTTCGATGTTTCTGGTCTGTTCTAGAAGGTAGTGGATAGTTGTGGCCTAATCTGTGGATTGATATTTCGAGTTGTGCCTTGATTTATATGCTGCATGATGGTTATGGCCAGTTGTATATGGTTCTTGCAATATCAATATAGTTATGGCTGGTTTTGCATGAAAATGGCGGGTTTTATATGACTCTTGATGGTTCTGTAAGGTTTTAGATGCTTCTGGTCTGTTGTAGACGGTAGTGGATGGTTCTGGCCTAATCTGTGGATTTCTTTTTCAGGTTTTGCCTTGATTTAGATGCTGCATGATTGTTATGGCCAGTTCTATATGGGTATTAACAATTCAGGATAAATTTAGCTGCTTTTGTATGGTTTTGGCTAGGTTTGATATAGCTCATGATGGTTATCTATGGTGCTCAATGATTCTGACCTTTTATTAACGGTATTTATAGGCTCTGCTGTGACATGTGAATCGATTTTTTGGGTTCTTCGTTGGTTAAGATGCTCGTCGATGGTTGTGCCAAGTTCTAGATAGTTCTTGCCAGATCTGGACAGTTGTAGCTGCTTTTGTGTGGTTGTGGCAGGTTTAATATAGTTCATGATGGTTCTGTACAGTGTTCGATGCTTCTGGTCTGTTTTAGAAGCAACTGAATAGTTCTGGCCTAATCGGTGGATTGATATTTTGAGTTGTGCCTTGATATAGATGCTGCATGATCCTTATGGCCAGTTCTTGATGGTTATTGCTAGTTCAGAATATTTTCTGCTGCTTTTGTATGGTTTTGGTTAGGTTTGATATAGCTCTTGATATTTCTTTAAGGTGCTCGATGCTTGTTACCTTTTGTAGACGGTATTTATAGCTTCTGGTGTGACATGTGAATCCATTTTTTGGATTCTGCTTTGGTTAAGATGCTTGTCGATGGTTTTAACAAGTTCTAGATAGTTCTTGCCAGACCTGGACAGTTCTAGCTTCTTTTGTGTGGTTGTCGCAGGTTTTATAGAGCTTTGGATTGTTCAGTACGGTGTTCGATGCTTCTGGTCTGTTCTAGACGGTAGTGGATAGTTCTGGCCTAATCGGTGGATTGATATTTTGAGTTGTGCCTTGATTTAGATGCTGCATGATGGTTATGGCCAGTTTTATATGGTTCTTGCAATATCATTATAGTTATGGCTGCTTTTGCATGAAAGTGGCAGGTTTTATATGGCTGTTGATGGTTCTCTAAGGTTTTCGATGCTTCTGGTCTGTTCTAGACGATAGTGGATAGTTCTGGCCTAATCTGTGGATTGCTTTTTCAGGTTGTGCCTTGATTTAGATGCTGCGTGATGGTCATGGATAGTTCTCTATGGTTTTTGCAATATCATTATAGTTATGGCTGGTTTTGCATAATAGTGGCAGTTTTGATATGGATCTTGATGGTTCTGTAAGGTGCTCAATGTTTCTGACCTTTTCTAGACGGTATTTGTAGGCTCTGGTGTGACATGTGAATCGATTTGTTGGGTTCTGCTTTGGTAAAGATGCTGGTCGATAGGTGTGCCGAGTTCTAGATAGTTCTTGCCAGATCTTGACAGTTGTAGCTGCTTTTGTGTGGTTGTGTTGGGTTTTTTATAGCTCGTGTTGGTTCTTTACGGTTATCGATGCTTTTGGTCTGTTTTAGACTGTAGTGGATAGTTCTGGCCTAACCTTTGGATTGATATTTCGAGTTGTGCCTTGATTTAGATGCTGCGTGATGGTCTTGGATAGTTCTCTATGGTTTTTGCAATATCATTATAGCAATGGCTGGTTTTGCATAATAGTGGCAGGTTTTATATGGATCTTGATGGTTCTGTATGGTGCTCATTGTTTCTGACCTTCTCTATACGGTATTTGTAGGCTCTGGTGTGTCATGTGAATCGATTTGTTGGGTTCTGTTTTGTTAAGATGCGGGGCGATGGTTGTGCCGAGTTCTAGATAGTTCTTCCAAGATTTGGACAGTTGTAGCTGCTTTTGTGTGGTTGTGGCAGATTTCATATAGCTCTTGATGGTTCGTTATGGTTTTCGATGCATCTGGCCTGTTCTAGATGGTAGTGGATAGTTCTGGCCTAATCTGTGGATGGATTTTCGAGTGGTGCTTTGATTTAGATGCTGCATGATAGTTATGGTAAGTTCTATACGGTTCTTGCAATATCATTATAGTTATGGCTGCTCTTGCATGTTAGTGGCAGATTTTATATTGGTCTTAATGGTTCTGTAAGCTGTTCGATGCTTCTCACCTTTTCTAAACGGTATTTGTAGAATCTGGTGTGGCATAGGAATCGAAATTTTGAGTTCTGCTTTGGTTAAGATGCTGGTCGATGGTTGTGCCAAGTTCTAGATAGTTCTTCCCAGATTTGGACGGTTGTAGCTGCATTTGTATGGTTGTGGCAGATTTTATATAGCTGTTGATGGTTCTTTACGGTGTTCGATGCATCTGGTCTGTTCTAGATGGTAATGGATAGTTCTGGGCTAATCGGTGGATTGATATTTTGAGTTGTGCCTTGATATAGATGCTGCATGATTGTTATGGCCAGTTCTATATGGTTATTAACAGTTCAGGATAATTTTAGCTGCTATTGTATGGTTTTGGTTAGGTTTGATACAGCTCTTGATGGTTCTGTAAAGTGCTCGATGCTTCTGACCTTTTCCAGATGGTATTTAAATGTTCTGGTGTGACATGTGAATCGATTTTTTAGGTTCTGCTTTGGTTAAGACGCTTGTCAATGGTTGTGTCACGTTGTAGATATTTCTTGCCAGATCTGGACAGTTGTAGCTTCTTTTGTGTGGTTGTTGCATTTTTTATAGAGCCTTTGATGGTTCTTTACGGTGTTCGATGTTTCTGGTCTGTTCTAGAAGGTAGTGGATAGTTGTGGCCTAATCTATGGATTGATATTTCGAGTTGTGCCTTGATTTATATGCTGCATGATGGTTATGGCCAGTTGTATATGGTTCTTGCAATATCAATATAGTTATGGCTGGTTTTGCATAAAAATGGCGGGTTTTATATGGATCTTGATGGTTCTGTAAGGTTTTAGATGCTTCTGGTCTGTTGTAGACGGTAGTGGATGGTTCTGGCCTAATCTGTGGATTTCTTTTTCAGGTTTTGCCTTGATTTAGATGCTGCATGATTGTTATGGCCAGTTCTATATGGGTATTAACAGTTCAGGATAAATTTAGCTGCTTTGGTATGGTTTTGGCTAGGTTTGATATAGCTCATGATGGTTCTCTATGGTGCTCAATGATTCTGACCTTTTATTAACGGTATTTATAGGCTCTGCTGTGACATGTGAATCGATTTTTTGGGTTCTTCGTTGGTTAAGATGCTGGTCGATGGTTGTGCCGAGTTCTAGATAGTTCTTGCCAGATCTGGACAGTTGTAGCTGCTTTTGTGTGGTTGTGGCAGGTTTAATATAGTTCTTGATGGTTCTGTACAGTGTTCGATGCTTCTGGTCTGTTTTAGAAGGAACTGAATAGTTCTAGCCTAATCGGTGGATTGATATTTTGAGTTGTGCCTTGATATAGATGCTGCATGATCCTTATGGCCAGTTCTTGATGGTTATTGCTAGTTCAGAATATTTTCTGCTGCTTTTGTATGGTTTTGGTTAGGTTTGATATAGCTCTTGATAATTCTTTAAGGTGCTCGATGCTTGTTACCTTTTGTAGACGTATTTATAGCTTCTGGTGTGACATGTGAATCCATTTTTTGGATTCTGCTTTGGTAAAGATGCTTGTCGATAGTGCTTGCCAGACCTGGACAGTTCTAGCTTCTTTTGTGTGGTTGTGGCAGGTTTTATAGAGCTTTTGATTGTTCAGTACGGTGTTCGATGCTTCTGGTCTGTTCTAGACGGTTGTGGATAGTTCTGGCCTAATCGGTGGATTGATATTTTGAGTTGTGCCTTGATTTAGATGCTGCATGATGGTTATGGCCGTTGTATATGGTTCTTGCAATATCATTATAGTTATGGCTGCTTTTGCATGAAAGTGGCAGGTTTTATATGGCTGTTGATGGTTCTCTAAGGTTTTCGATGCTTCTGGTCTGTTCTAGACGATAGTGGATAGTTCTGGCCTAATCTGTGGATTGCTTTTTCAGGTTGTGCCTTGATTTAGATGCTGCGTGATGGTCATGGATAGTTCTCTATGGTTTTTGCAATATCATTATAGTTATGGCTGGTTTTGCATAATAGTGGCAGTTTTTTTATGGATCTTGATGGTTCTGTAAGGTGCTCAATGTTTCTGACCTTTTCTAGACGGTATTTGTAGGCTCTGGTGTGACATGTGAATCGATTTGTTTGGTTCTGCTTTGGTAAAGATGCTGGTCGATGGTTGTGCCGAGTTCTTGATAGTTCTTGCCAGATCTGGACAGTTTTAGCTGCTTTTGTGTGATTGTGTTGAGTTTTATATAGCTTGTGATGGTTTTGTACGGTGTTCGATGCTTCTGGTCTGTTTTAGAAGCAACTGAATAGTTCTGGCCTAATCGGTGGATTGATATTTTGAGTTGTGCCTTGATATAGATGCTGCATGATCCTTATGGCCAGTTCTTGATGGTTTTTGCTAGTTCAGAATATTTTCTGCTGCTTTTGTATGGTTTTGGTTAGGTTTGATATAGCTCTTGATATTTCTTTAAGGTGCTCGATGCTTGTTACCTTTTGTAGACGGTATTTATAGCTTCTGGTGTGACATGTGAATCCATTTTTTGGATTCTGCTTTGGTTAAGATGCTTGTCGATGGTTTTAACAAGTTCTAGATAGTTCTTGCCAGACCTGGACAGTTCTAGCTTCTTTTGTGTGGTTGTCGCAGGTTTTATAGAGCTATTGATTGTTCAGTACGGTGTTCGATGCTTCTGGTCTGTTCTAGACGGTAGTGGATAGTTCTGGCCTAATCGGTGGATTGATATTTTGAGTTGTGCCTTGATTTAGATGCTGCATGATGGTTATGGCCAGTTTTATATGGTTCTTGCAATATCATTATAGTTATGGCTGCTTTTGCATGAAAGTGGCAGGTTTTATATGGCTCTTGATGGTTCTCTAAGGTTTTCGATGCTTCTGGTCTGTTCTAGACGATAGTGGATAGTTCTGGCCTAATCTGTGGATTGCTTTTTCAGGTTGTGCCTTGATTTAGATGCTGCGTGATGGTCATGGATAGTTCTCTATGGTTTTTGCAATATCATTATAGTTATGGCTGGTTTTGCATAATAGTGGCAGTTTTGATATGGATCTTGATGGTTCTGTAAGGTGCTCAATGTTTCTGACCTTTTCTAGACGGTATTTGTAGGCTCTGGTGTGACATGTGAATCGATTTGTTGGGTTCTGCTTTGGTAAAGATGCTGGTCGATAGGTGTGCCGAGTTCTAGATAGTTCTTGCCAGATCTTGACAGTTGTAGCTGCTTTTGTGTGGTTGTGTTGGGTTTTTTATAGCTCGTGTTGGTTCTTTACGGTTATCGATGCTTTTGGTCTGTTTTAGACTGTAGTGGATAGTTCTGGCCTAACCTTTGGATTGATATTTCGAGTTGTGCCTTGATTTAGATGCTGCGTGATGGTCTTGGATAGTTCTCTATGGTTTTTGCAATATCATTATAGCAATGGCTGGTTTTGCATAATAGTGGCAGGTTTTATATGGATCTTGATGGTTCTGTATGGTGCTCATTGTTTCTGACCTTCTCTATACGGTATTTGTAGGCTCTGGTGTGTCATGTGAATCGATTTGTTGGGTTCTGTTTTGTTAAGATGCGGGGCGATGGTTGTGCCGAGTTCTAGATAGTTCTTCCAAGATTTGGACAGTTGTAGCTGCTTTTGTGTGGTTGTGGCAGATTTCATATAGCTCTTGATGGTTCGTTATGGTTTTCGATGCATCTGGCCTGTTCTAGATGGTAGTGGATAGTTCTGGCCTAATCTGTGGATGGATTTTCGAGTGGTGCTTTGATTTAGATGCTGCATGATAGTTATGGTAAGTTCTATACGGTTCTTGCAATATCATTATAGTTATGGCTGCTCTTGCATGTTAGTGGCAGATTTTATATTGGTCTTAATGGTTCTGTAAGCTGTTCGATGCTTCTCACCTTTTCTAAACGGTATTTGTAGAATCTGGTGTGGCATAGGAATCGAACTTTTTGAGTTCTGCTTTGGTTAAGATGCTGGTCGATGGTTGTGCCAAGTTCTAGATAGTTCTTCCCAGATTTGGACGGTTGTAGCTGCATTTGTATGGTTGTGGCAGATTTTATATAGCTGTTGATGGTTCTTTACGGTGTTCGATGCATCTGGTCTGTTCTAGATGGTAATGGATAGTTCTGGGCTAATCGGTGGATTGATATTTTGAGTTGTGCCTTGATATAGATGCTGCATGATTGTTATGGCCAGTTCTATATGGTTATTAACAGTTCAGGATAATTTTAGCTGCTATTGTATGGTTTTGGTTAGGTTTGATACAGCTCTTGATGGTTCTGTAAAGTGCTCGATGCTTCTGACCTTTTCCAGATGGTATTTAAATGTTCTGGTGTGACATGTGAATCGATTTTTTAGGTTCTGCTTTGGTTAAGACGCTTGTCAATGGTTGTGTCACGTTGTAGATATTTCTTGCCAGATCTGGACAGTTGTAGCTTCTTTTGTGTGGTTGTTGCATTTTTTATAGAGCCTTTGATGGTTCTTTACGGTGTTCGATGTTTCTGGTCTGTTCTAGAAGGTAGTGGATAGTTGTGGCCTAATCTATGGATTGATATTTCGAGTTGTGCCTTGATTTATATGCTGCGTGATAGTCTTGGATAGTTCTCTATGGTTTTTGCAATATCATTATAGCAATGGCTGGTTTTGCATAATAGTGGCAGGTTTTTTATGGATCTTGATGGTTCTGTATGGTGCTCATTGTTTCTGACCTTTTCTATACGGTATTTGTAGGCTCTGGTGTGACATGTGAATCGATTTGTTGGGTTCTGCGTTTGTTAAGATGCTGGTCGATGGTTGTGCCGAGTTCTAGATAGTTCTTCCAAGATTTGGACAGTTGTAGCTGCTTTTGTGTGGTTGTGGCAGATTTCATATAGCTCTTGATGGTTCTGTACAGTGTTCGATGCTTCTGGTCTGTTTTAGAAGGAACTGAATAGTTCTGGCCTAATCGGTGGATTGATATTTTGAGTTGTGCCTTGATATAGATGCTGCATGATCCTTATGGCCAGTTCTTGATGGTTATTGCTAGTTCAGAATATTTTCTGCTGCTTTTGTATGGTTTTGGTTAGGTTTGATATAGCTCTTGATAATTCTTTAAGGTGCTCGATGCTTGTTACCTTTTGTAGACGTATTTATAGCTTCTGGTGTGACATGTGAATCCATTTTTTGGATTCTGCTTTGGTAAAGATGCTTGTCGATAGTGCTTGCCAGACCTGGACAGTTCTAGCTTCTTTTGTGTGGTTGTGGCAGGTTTTATAGAGCTTTTGATTGTTCAGTACGGTGTTCGATGCTTCTGGTCTGTTCTAGACGGTTGTGGATAGTTCTGGCCTAATCGGTGGATTGATATTTTGAGTTGTGCCTTGATTTAGATGCTGCATGATGGTTATGGCCAGTTGTATATGGTTCTTGCAATATCATTATAGTTATGGCTGCTTTTGCATGAAAGTGGCAGGTTTTATATGGCTGTTGATGGTTCTCTAAGGTTTTCGATGCTTCTGGTCTGTTCTAGACGATTGTGGATAGTTCTGGCCTAATCTGTGGATTGCTTTTTCAGGTTGTGCCTTGATTTAGATGCTGCGTGATGGTCATGGATAGTTCTCTATGGTTTTTGCAATATCATTATAGTTATGGCTGGTTTTGCATAATAGTGGCAGTTTTTTTATGGATCTTGATGGTTCTGTAAGGTGCTCAATGTTTCTGACCTTTTCTAGACGGTATTTGTAGGCTCTGGTGTGACATGTGAATCGATTTGTTTGGTTCTGCTTTGGTAAAGATGCTGGTCGATGGTTGTGCCGAGTTCTTGATAGTTCTTGCCAGATCTGGACAGTTTTAGCTGCTTTTGTGTGATTGTGTTGAGTTTTATATAGCTTGTGATGGTTTTGTACGGTGTTCGATGCTTCTGGTCTGTTTTAGAAGCAACTGAATAGTTCTGGCCTAATCGGTGGATTGATATTTTGAGTTGTGCCTTGATATAGATGCTGCATGATCCTTATGGCCAGTTCTTGATGGTTATTGCTAGTTCAGAATATTTTCTGCTGCTTTTGTATGGTTTTGGTTAGGTTTGATATAGCTCTTGATATTTCTTTAAGGTGCTCGATGCTTGTTACCTTTTGTAGACGGTATTTATAGCTTCTGTTGTGACATGTGAATCCATTTTTTGGATTCTGCTTTGGTTAAGATGCTTGTCGATGGTTTTAACAAGTTCTAGATAGTTCTTGCCAGACCTGGACAGTTCTAGCTTCTTTTGTGTGGTTGTCGCAGGTTTTATAGAGCTTTGGATTGTTCAGTACGGTGTTCGATGCTTCTGGTCTGTTCTAGACGGTAGTGGATAGTTCTGGCCTAATCGGTGGATTGATATTTTGAGTTGTGCCTTGATTTAGATGCTGCATGATGGTTATGGCCAGTTTTATATGGTTCTTGCAATATCATTATAGTTATGGCTGCTTTTGCATGAAAGTGGCAGGTTTTATATGGCTCTTGATGGTTCTCTAAGGGTTTCGATGCTTCTGGTCTGTTCTAGACGATAGTGGATAGTTCTGGCCTAATCTGTGGATTGCTTTTTCAGGTTGTGCCTTGATTTAGATGCTGCGTGATGGTCATGGATAGTTCTCTATGGTTTTTGCAATATCATTATAGTTATGGCTGGTTTTGCATAATAGTGGCAGTTTTGATATGGATCTTGATGGTTCTGTAAGGTGCTCAATGTTTCTGACCTTTTCTAGACGGTATTTGTAGGCTCTGGTGTGACATGTGAATCGATTTGTTGGGTTCTGCTTTGGTAAAGATGCTGGTCGATAGGTGTGCCGAGTTCTAGATAGTTCTTGCCAGATCTTGACAGTTGTAGCTGCTTTTGTGTGGTTGTGTTGGGTTTTTTATAGCTCGTGTTGGTTCTTTACGGTTATCGATGCTTTTGGTCTGTTTTAGACTGTAGTGGATAGTTCTGGCCTAACCTTTGGATTCATATTTCGAGTTGTGCCTTGATTTAGATGCTGCGTGATGGTCTTGGATAGTTCTCTATGGTTTTTGCAATATCATTATAGCAATGGCTGGTTTTGCATAATAGTGGCAGGTTTTATATGGATCTTGATGGTTCTGTATGGTGCTCATTGTTTCTGACCTTCTCTATACGGTATTTGTAGGCTCTGGTGTGTCATGTGAATCGATTTGTTGGGTTCTGTTTTGTTAAGATGCGGGGCGATGGTTGTGCCGAGTTCTAGATAGTTCTTCCAAGATTTGGACAGTTGTAGCTGCTTTTGTGTGGTTGTGGCAGATTTCATATAGCTCTTGATGGTTCGTTATGGTTTTCGATGCATCTGGCCTGTTCTAGATGGTAGTGGATAGTTCTGGCCTAATCTGTGGATGGATTTTCGAGTGGTGCTTTGATTTAGATGCTGCATGATAGTTATGGTAAGTTCTATACGGTTCTTGCAATATCATTATAGTTATGGCTGCTCTTGCATGTTAGTGGCAGATTTTATATTGGTCTTAATGGTTCTGTAAGCTGTTCGATGCTTCTCACCTTTTCTAAACGGTATTTGTAGAATCTGGTGTGGCATAGGAATCGAAATTTTGAGTTCTGCTTTGGTTAAGATGCTGGTCGATGGTTGTGCCAAGTTCTAGATAGTTCTTCCCAGATTTGGACGGTTGTAGCTGCATTTGTATGGTTGTGGCAGATTTTATATAGCTGTTGATGGTTCTTTACGGTGTTCGATGCATCTGGTCTGTTCTAGATGGTAATGGATAGTTCTGGGCTAATCGGTGGATTGATATTTTGAGTTGTGCCTTGATATAGATGCTGCATGATTGTTATGGCCAGTTCTATATGGTTATTAACAGTTCAGGATAATTTTAGCTGCTATTGTATGGTTTTGGTTAGGTTTGATACAGCTCTTGATGGTTCTGTAAAGTGCTCGATGCTTCTGACCTTTTCCAGATGGTATTTAAATGTTCTGGTGTGACATGTGAATCGATTTTTTAGGTTCTGCTTTGGTTAAGACGCTTGTCAATGGTTGTGTCACGTTGTAGATATTTCTTGCCAGATCTGGACAGTTGTAGCTTCTTTTGTGTGGTTGTTGCATTTTTTATAGAGCCTTTGATGGTTCTTTACGGTGTTCGATGTTTCTGGTCTGTTCTAGAAGGTAGTGGATAGTTGTGGCCTAATCTATGGATTGATATTTCGAGTTGTGCCTTGATTTATATGCTGCATGATGGTTATGGCCAGTTGTATATGGTTCTTGCAATATCAATATAGTTATGGCTGGTTTTGCATAAAAATGGCGGGTTTTATATGGATCTTGATGGTTCTGTAAGGTTTTAGATGCTTCTGGTCTGTTGTAGACGGTAGTGGATGGTTCTGGCCTAATCTGTGGATTTCTTTTTCAGGTTTTGCCTTGATTTAGATGCTGCATGATTGTTATGGCCAGTTCTATATGGGTATTAACAGTTCAGGATAAATTTAGCTGCTTTGGTATGGTTTTGGCTAGGTTTGATATAGCTCATGATGGTTCTCTATGGTGCTCAATGATTCTGACCTTTTATTAACGGTATTTATAGGCTCTGCTGTGACATGTGAATCGATTTTTTGGGTTCTTCGTTGTTTAAGATGCTGGTCGATGGTTGTGCCAAGTTCTAGATAGTTCTTGCCAGATCTGGACAGTTGTAGCTGCTTTTGTGTGGTTGTGGCAGGTTTAATATAGTTCTTGATGGTTCTGTACAGTGTTCGATGCTTCTGGTCTGTTTTAGAAGGAACTGAATAGTTCTGGCCTAATCGGTGGATTGATATTTTGAGTTGTGCCTTGATATAGATGCTGCATGATCCTTATGGCCAGTTCTTGATGGTTATTGCTAGTTCAGAATATTTTCTGCTGCTTTTGTATGGTTTTGGTTAGGTTTGATATAGCTCTTGATAATTCTTTAAGGTGCTCGATGCTTGTTACCTTTTGTAGACGTATTTATAGCTTCTGGTGTGACATGTGAATCCATTTTTTGGATTCTGCTTTGGTAAAGATGCTTGTCGATAGTGCTTGCCAGACCTGGACAGTTCTAGCTTCTTTTGTGTGGTTGTGGCAGGTTTTATAGAGCTTTTGATTGTTCAGTACGGTGTTCGATGCTTCTGGTCTGTTCTAGACGGTTGTGGATAGTTCTGGCCTAATCGGTGGATTGATATTTTGAGTTGTGCCTTGATTTAGATGCTGCATGATGGTTATGGCCAGTTGTATATGGTTCTTGCAATATCATTATAGTTATGGCTGCTTTTGCATGAAAGTGGCAGGTTTTATATGGCTGTTGATGGTTCTCTAAGGTTTTCGATGCTTCTGGTCTGTTCTAGACGATTGTGGATAGTTCTGGCCTAATCTGTGGATTGCTTTTTCAGGTTGTGCCTTGATTTAGATGCTGCGTGATGGTCATGGATAGTTCTCTATGGTTTTTGCAATATCATTATAGTTATTGCTGGTTTTGCATAATAGTGGCAGGTTTTATATGGATCTTGTAGTTCTGTATGGTGCCCAATGCTTCTAGTCTGTTCTAGACGGTAGTGGATACTTCTGGCTTAATCTGTGGCTGGCTTTTTTAGGTTATGCCTTGATTTAGATGCTGCATGATTGTTATGGGCAGTTCTAGATGGTTATTAACAGTTCAGAATAATTTAAGCTGCTTTTGTATGGTTTTGGTTAGGTTTGATATAGCTCTTGATGGTTCTTGAAGGTGCTCAATGATTCTGACCATTTCTAGACGGTATTTGTAGGCTCTGGTGTGACATGTGAATCGATTCGATGGGTTGTGCTTTGGTTAAGATGCTGGTCGATGGTTGTGCCGAGTTCTAGATAGTTCTTCCAAGATTAGGACAGTTGTAGCTGCTTGACCATGATGGTGGCAGGTTTCATATGGCTCTTGATGGTTCTGTAAGGTGTTCGATGCATCTGGTCTGTTCTAGATGGTAGTGGATAGTTCTGGCCTAATCTGTGGATTGATTTTTCGAGTTGTGCCTTGATTTAGATGCTGCATGATTGTTATGGCCAGTTCTAGATGGTTATTAACAGTCCAGGATAATTTCAGCTGCTTTTGTATGGTTTTGGTTAGGTTTGATATAGCTCTTGATGGTTCTTGAAGGTGCTCAATGATTCTGACCATTTCTAGACGGTATTTGTAGGCTCTGGTGTGACATGTGAATCGATTCGATGGGTTGTGCTTTGGTTAAGATGCTGGTCGATGGTTGTGCCGAGTTCTAGATAGTTCTTCCAAGATTAGGACAGTTGTAGCTGCTTGACCATGATGGTGGCAGGTTTCATATGGCTCTTGATGGTTCTGTAAGGTGTTCGATGCATCTGGTCTGTTCTAGATGGTAGTGGATAGTTCTGGCCTAATCTGTGGATTGATTTTTCGAGTTGTGCCTTGATTTAGATGCTGCATGATTGTTATGGCCAGTTCTAGATGGTTATTAACAGTCCAGGATAATTTCAGCTGCTTTTGTATGGTTTTGGTTAGGTTTGATATAGCTCTTGGTGGATCTTTAAGGTGCTCGATGCTTCTGACCTTTTCTAGACGGTATTTTTAGGTTCTGCTGTGACATGTGAATCGATTTCTTGGGTTCTTCGTTGGTTAAGATGCTTGTCGATGGTTGTGCCAAATTCTAGATGGTTCTTGCCAGATCTTGACAGTTGTAGCTGCTTTAGTGTGGTTGTGGTAGGCTTTATATAGCTCTTGATGGTTCTGTACGGTGTTTGATGCATCTGGTCTGTTCTGGACGGTAGTGGATAGTTCTGGCCGAATCTGTGGATTGATTTTTCGAGTAGTGCCTTGATTTAGATGCTGCATTATGGTTATGGTAAGTTCTATACGGTTCTTGCAATATCATTATAGTTATGGCTGCCTTTGCATGATAGTGGCAGGTTTTATATGGCTCTTGATGGTTCTGTAAGGTGCTCAATGCTTTTGACCTTTTTTAGACGGTATTTGTAGGCTGTGGTGTGACATGTAAATCGATTTGTTGGGTTCTGCTCTGGTCAAGATCTTTGTCGATGGTTGTGCTAAGTTTTAGATGGTTCTTGCCGGATCTCGACAGTTGTAGCTGCTTTTGTGCGGTTGTGGCAGGCTTTATATAGCTCTCGATGCTTTTGTATGGTGTTGGATGCATCTGATCTGTTTTAGACGGTAGTGGATAGTTCTGGCCGACTCTGTGGATTGATTTTTGAGCTGTGTCTTGATTTAGATGCTGCATGATGGTTATGGTAAGTTCTATACGGTTCTTGCAATATCATTATAGCTATGGCTGCTCTTGCATGTTAGTGGCAGATTTTATCTTGGTCTTAATGGTTCTGTAAGGTGTTCGATGCTTCTCACCTTTTCTCAACGGTATTTGTAGAATCTGGTGTGGGATAGGAATCGAAATTTTGAGTTCTGCTTTGGTTAAGATGCTGGTCGATGGTTGTGCCAAGTTCTAGATAGTTCTTCCCAGATTTGGACGGTTGTAGCTGCATTTGTATGGTTGTGGCAGGCTTTATATAGCTGTTGATGGTTCTTTACGGTGTTCGATGCATCTGGTCTGTTCTAGACGGTAGTGAATAATTCTGGCCTAATCTGTGGATTGATATTTCGAGTTGTGCCTTGATTGATATGCTGCATGATGGTTATGGCCAGTTGTATATGGTTCTTGCAATATCAATATAGTTATGGCTGGTTTTGCATGAAAGTGGCGGGTTTTATATGGCTCTTGATGGTTCTGTAAGGTTTTCGATGCTTCTGGTCTGATGTAGAAGGTAGTGGATGGTTCTGGCCTAATCTGTGGATTGCTTTTTCAGGTTGTGCCTTGATTTAGATGCTGCATGATTGTTATGGCCAGTTCTATATGGTTATTAACAGCTCAGGATAAATTTAGCTGCTTTTGTATGGTTTTGGCTAGGTTTGATATAGCTCATTATGGTTCTCTAAGGTGCTCGATGATTCTGACCTTTTATTGACGGTATTTATAGGCTCTGGTGTGACATGTGAATTGATTTATTGGGTTCTGCTTTGGTTAAGATGCTGGTCGATGGTTGTGCCAAGTTCTAGATAGTTCTTGCCAGATCTGGACAGTTGTAGCTGCTTTTCTGTGGTTGTGGCAGGTTTAATATAGTTCTTGATGGTTCTGTACAGTGTTCGATGCTTCTGGTCTGTTTTAGAAGGAACTGAATAGTTCTGGCCTAATCGGTGGATTGATATTTTGAGTTGTGCCTTGATATAGATGCTGCATGATCCTTATGGCTAGTTCTTGATGGTTACTAACAGTCCAGGATAATTTCAGCTGCTTTTGTATGGTTTTGGTTAGGTTTGATATAGCTCTTGATGGTTTTTTAAGGTGCTCGATGCTTGTTACCTTTTCTAGACGGTATTTATAGCTTCTGGTGTGACATGTGAATCCATTTTTTGGATTCTGCTTTGGTTAAGATGCTTGTCGATGGTTTTAACAAGTTCTAGATAGTTCTTGCCAGACCTGGACAGTTCTAGCTTCTTTTGTGTGGTTGTGGCAGGTTTTATAGAGCTATTGATTGTTCAGTACGGTGTTCGATGCTTCTGGTCTGTTCTAGACGGTAGTGGATAGTTCTGGCCTAATCGGTGGATTGATATTTTGAGTTGTGCCTTGATTTAGATGCTGCATGATGGTTATGGCCAGTTTTATATGGTTCTTGCAATATCATTATAGTTATGGCTGCTTTTGCATGAAAGTGGCAGGTTTTATATGGCTCTTGATGGTTCTCTAAGGTTTTCGATGCTTCTGGTCTGTTCTAGACGATAGTTGATGGTTCTGGCCTAATCTGTGGATTGCTTTTTCAGGTTGTGCCTTGATTTAGATGCTGTGTGATGGTCATGGATAGTTCTCTATGGTTTTTGCAATATCATTATAGTTATGGCTGGTTTTGCATAATAGTGGCAGTTTTGATATGGATCTTGATGGTTCTGTAAGGTGCTCAATGTTTCTGACCTATTCTAGACGGTATTTGTAGGCTCTGATGTGACATGTGAATCGATTTGTTGGGTTCTGCTTTGGTAAATATGCTGGTCGATAGTTGTGCCGAGTTCTAGATAGTTCTTGCCAGATCTTGACAGTTGTAGCTGCTTTTGTGTGGTTGTGTTGGGTTTTTTATAGCTCGTGTTGGTTCTGTACGGTGTTCGATGCTTTTGGTCTGTTCTAGACTGTAGTGGATAGTTCTGCCCTAACCTTTGGATTGATATTTCGAGTTGTGCCTTGATTTAGATGCTGCGTGATGGTCTTGGATAGTTCTCTATGGTTTTTGCAATATCATTATAGCAATGGCTGGTTTTGCATAATAGTGGCAGGTTTTATATGGATCTTGATGGTTCTGTATGGTGCTCATTGTTTCTGGCCTTTTCTATACGGTATTTGTAGGCTCTGGTGTGACATGTGAATCGATTTGTTGGGTTCTGCGTTTGTTAAGATGCTGGTCGATGGTTGTGCCGAGTTCTAGAATATTCTTCCAAGATTTGGACAGTTGTAGCTGCTTTTGTGTGGTTGTGGCAGATTTCATATAGCTCTTGATGGTTCGTTATGGTTTTCGATGCATCTGGCCTGTTCTAGATGGTAATGGATAGTTCTGGCCTAATCTGTGGATGGATTTTCGAGTGGTATTTTGATTTAGATGCTGCATGATAGTTATGGTAAGTTCTATACGGTTCTTGCAATATCATTATAGTTATGGCTGCTTTTGCATAGTTTTGGTTAGGATTGATATAGCTCTTGATGGTTCTATAAGGTGCTCGATGATTCTGACCTTTTATAGACGGTATTTATAGGCTCTGGTGTGACATGTGAATCGATTTTTCGGGTTCTGCTTTAGTTAAGATGCTGGTCAATGGTTGTGCCAAGTTCTTGATGGTTCTTGCCAGATCTGGACAGTTGTAGCTGCTTTTGTGTGATTGTGTTGTGTTTTATATAGCTCGTGATGGTTTTGTACGGTATTCGATGCTTTTGGTCTTTTCTAGACGGTAGTGGATAGTTCTGGCCTAATCTGTGAATTGATATTTCGAGTTGTGCCTTGATTTAGATGCTGCGTGATTGTCATGGATAGTTCTCTATGGTTTTTGCATTATCATTATAGTTATGGCTGGTTTTGCATAATAGTGGCAGGTTTTATATGGATCTTGATGGTTCTGTATGGTGCTCAATGCTTCTGGTCTGTTCTAGACGGTAGTGGATACTTCTGGCTTAATATGTGGCTTGCTTTTTCAGGTTATGCCTTGATTTAGATGCTGCATGATTGTTATGGGCAGTTCTAGATGGTTATTAACAGTTCAGGATAATTTAAGCTGCTTTTGTATGGTTTTGGTTAGGTTTGATATAGCTCTTGATGGTTCTTGAAGGTGCTCAATGTTTCTGACCAGTTCTAGACGGTATTTGTAGGCTCTGGTGTGACATGTGAATCGATTTGAAGGGTTCTGCTTTGGTTAAGATGCTGGTCGATGGTTGTGCCGAGTTCTAGATAATTCTTCCAAGATTAGAACAGTTGTAGCTGCTTGACCATGATGGTGGCAGGTTTCATATGGCTCTTGATGGTTCTGTAAGGTGTTCGATGCATCTGGTCTGTTCTAGATGGTAGTGGATAGTTTTGGCCTAATCTGTGGATTGATTCTTCGAGTTGTGCCTTGATTTAGATGCTGCATGATTGTTATGGCCAGTTCTAGATGAATATTAACAGTCCAGGATAATTTCAGCTGCTTTTGTATGGTTTTGGTTAGGTTTGATATAGCTCTTGGTGGATCTTTAAGGTGCTCGATGCTTCTGACCTTTTCTAGACGGTATTTTTAGGTTCTGCTGTGACATGTGAATCGATTTCTTGGGTTCTTCGTTGGTTAAGATGCTTGTCGATGGTTGTGCCAAATTCTAGATGGTTCTTGCCGGATCTTGACAGTTGTAGCTGCTTTAGTGTGGTTGTGGTAGGCTTTATATAGCTCTTGATGGTTCTGTACGGTGTTTGATGCATCTGGTCCGTCTGGACGGTAGTGGATAGTTCTGGCCGAATCTGTGGATTGATTTTTCGAGTTGTGCCTTGATTTAGATGCTGCATTATGGTTATGGTAAGTTCTATACGGTTCTTGCAATATCATTATAGTTATGGCTGCCTTTGCATGATAGTGGCAGGTTTTATATGGCTCTTGATGGTTCTGTAAGGTGCTCAATGCTTTTGACCTTTATTAGACGGTATTTGTAGGCTCTGGTGTGACAGGTAAATCGATTTGTTGGGTTCTGCTTTGGTCAAGATCTTTGTCGATGGTTGTGCTAAGTTTTGGATGGTTCTTGCCAGATCTCGACAGTTGTAGCTGCTTTTGTGTGGTTGTGGCAGGCTTTATATAGCTCTTGAGTCTTTTGTATGGTGTTTGATGCATCTGATCTGTTTTAGACGGTAGTGGATAGTTCTGGCCGACTCTGTGGATTGATTTTTGAGTTGTGCCTTGATTTAGATGCTGCATGATGGTTATGGTAAGTTCTATACGGTTCTTGCAATGTCTTTATAGTTATGGCTGCTTTTGCATGGTTTTGGTTAGGAGTGATATAGCTCTTGATGGTTTTATAAGGTGCTCGATGATTCTGACCTTTTCTAGACGGTATTTGTAGGCTCTGGTGTGACATGTGAATCGATTTTTCGGGTTCTGCTTTAGTTAAGATGCTGGTCAATGGTTGTGCCAAGTTCTTGATGGTTCTTGCCAGATCTGGACAGCTGTAGCTGCTTTTGTGTGATTGTGTTGTGTTTTATATAGCTCGTGATGGTTTCGTACGGTGTTCGATGCTTTTGGTCTTTTCTAGACGGTAGTGGATAGTTCTGGCCTAATCTGTGAATTGATATTTCGAGTTGTGCCTTGATTTAGATGCTGCGTGATTGACATGGATAGTTCTCTATGGTTTTTGCATTATCATTATAGTTATGGCTGGTTTTGCATAATAGTGGCAGGTTTTATATGGATCTTGATGGTTCTGTATGGTGCTCAATGCTTCTAGTCTGTTCTAGACGGTAGTGGATACTTCTGGCTTATTCTGTGGCTTGCTTCTTCAGGTTATGCCTTTATTTAGATGCTGCATGATTGTTATGGGCAGTTCTAGATGGTTATTAACAGTTCAGGATAATTTCAGCTGCTTTTGTATGGTTTTGGTTAGGTTTGATATAGCTCTTGGTGGATCTTTAAGGTGCTCGATGCTTCTGACCTTTTCTAGACGGTATTTTTAGGTTCTGCTGTGACATGTGAATCGATTTCTTGGGTTCTTCGTTGGTTAAGATGCTTGTCGTTGGTTGTGCCAAATTCTAGATGGTTCTTGCCAGATCTTGACAGTTGTAGCTGCTTTAGTGTGGTTGTGGTAGGCTTTATATAGCTCTTGATGGTTCTGTACGGTGTTTGATGCATCTGGTCTGTTCTAGACGGTAGTGGATAATTCTGGCCGAATCTGTGGATTGTTGTTTCGAGTTGTGCCTTGACTTAGATGCTGCATTATGGTTATGGTAAGTTCTATACGGTTCTTGCAATATCATTATAGTTATGGCTGCCTTTGCATGATAGTGGCAGGTTTTATATGGCTCTTGATGGTTCTGTAAGGTGCTCAATGCTTTTGACCTTTTTTAGATGGTATTTGTAGGCTTTGGTGTGACAGGTAAATCGATTTGTTGGGTTCTGCTTTGGTCAAGATCTGTGTCGATGGTTGTGCTAAGTTTTAGATGGTTCTTGCCAGATCTCGACAGTTGTAGCTGCTTTTGTGTGGTTGCGGCAGGCTTTATATAGCTCTTGATGCTTTTGTATGGTGTTTGATGCATCTGATCTGTTTTAGACGGTAGTGGATAGTTCTGGCCGACTCTGTGGATTGATTTTTGAGTTGTGCCTTGATTTAGATGCTGCATGATGGTTATGGTAAGTTCTATACGGTTCTTGCAATATCATTATAGCTATGGCTGCTCTTGCATGTTAGTGGCAGATTTTATCTTGGTCTTAATGGTTCTGTAAGGTGTTCGATGCTTCTCACCTTTTCTAAACTGTATTTGTAGAATCTGGTGTGGCATAGGAATCCAAAGTTTGAGTTCTGCTTTGGTTAAGATGCTGGTCGATGGTTGTGCCAAGTTCTAGATAGTTCTTCCCAGATTTGGACGGTTGTAGCTGCAGTTATATGGTTGTGGCAGATTTTATATAGCTCTTGATGGTTCTTTACGGTGTTCGATGCATCTGGTCTGTTCTAGATGGTAATGGATAATTCTGGCCTAATCTGTGTATTGATTTCTCGAGGTGTGCCTTGAATTAGATGCTGTATGATGATTATGGTAAGTTCTATACGGTTAATGCCAGTTCATGATAACTTTAGCTGCATTTGCATGGTTTTGGTAGGTTTTATTTAGCTCTTGATGGTTCTGTAGGGTAATAGATGTTTTTGACTTTTTCTAGACGGTTTTTTTTTTAATTCTTTTGTGACATGTGAATCGATTTTTTAAGGTTCTTCCTTTGTTAAGATGCTTGTCGATGGTTGTGCCAAGTTCTAGATGGTTCTTGCCAGATCTGGACAGTTCTAGCTTCTTTTGTGTGGTTGTGGCAGGCTTAATATAGCTCTTGATGGTTCTGTACGGTGTTCGATGCATCTGGTCTGTTCTAGACGGTAGTGGATAATTCTGGCCTAATCTGTAGATTGATATTTCGAGTTGTACCTTGATTTAGATGCTGCATGATGGTTATGGCCAGTTGTATATGGTTCTTGCAATATCAATATAGTTATGGCTGGTTTTGCATGAAAGTGGCAGATTTTGTATGGCTCTTGATGGTTCTGTAAGGTTTTCGATGCTTCTGGTCAGTTCTAGACGATAGTGGATTGTTCTGGCCTAATCTGTGGATTGCTTTTTCAGGTTGTGCCTTGATTTAGATGCTGCATGATTGTTATGGGCAGTTCTAGATGGTTATCAACAGTTCAGGATAATTTTAGCTGCTTTTGTATGGTTTTGGTTAGGTTTGATATAGCTCTTGATGGTTCTTTAAGGTGCTCAATGTTTCTGACCTTTTCTAGACGGTATTTGTTGGCTCTTGTGTAACATGTGGATCGATTTGTTGGGTTCTGCTTTGGTTAAGATGCCGGTCGATGCTTGTGCCGGGATCTAGATAGTTCTTCCCGGATTTGGACAGTTGTAGCTGCTTGTGCATGATGGTGGCAGGTTTCATATGGCTCTTGATGGTTCTGTAAGCTGTTCGATGCATCTGGTCTGTTCTGGATGGTAGTGGATCGTTCTGGCCAAAGCTGTGGATTGATATTTCGAGTTGCTCCTTGATTTAGATGCTGCATGATGGTTATGGCCAGTTTTATATGGTTCTTGCAATATCCATATAGTTATGGCTGCTTTTGCACGATGGTTGCAGGTATCATATGGCTCTTGATGGTTCTGTAAAGTGCTCGATGTTTCTGGTCTGTTCTAGAAGGTAGTGGATAATTCTGGCCTAATCTGAGGATTGATATTACGAGTTGTGCCTTGATTTAG
The DNA here is from genome assembly GCA_964019065.1 of Catostylus mosaicus. Lineage (NCBI taxonomy): Eukaryota > Metazoa > Cnidaria > Scyphozoa > Rhizostomeae > Catostylidae > Catostylus > Catostylus mosaicus. The sequence continues at coordinate 4,887,418 of OZ025192.1, read as the reverse complement.
ATGCTGCATGATTGTTATGGGCAGTTCTAGATGGTTATTAACAGTTCAGGATAATTTTAGCTGCTTTTGTATGGTTTAGGTTAGGTTTGATATAGCTCTTGATGGTTCTTTAAGGTGCTCAATGTTTCTGACCTTTTCTAGACGGTATTTGTAGGCTCTGGTGTGACATGTTAATCGATTTGATGGGTTCTGCTTTGGTTAAGATGCTGGTCGATGGTTGAGCCGAGTTCTAGATAGTTCTTCCAAGATTTTGACAGCTGTAGCTGCTTGTCCATGATGGTGGCAGGTTTCATGATGGTGGCAGGTTTCAGGCTCTTGATGGTTCTGTAAGCTGTCCGATGCATCTGGTCTGTTCTAGATGGTAATGGATAATTCTGGCCAAATCTGTGGATTGATATTTCGAGTTGTACCTTGATTTAGATGCTGCATGATGGTTATGGCCAGTTGTATATGGTTCTTGCATTATCAATATAGTTATGGCTGAATTTGAATGAATGTGGCAGGTTTTATATGGCTCTTGATGGTTCTGTAAGGTTTTCGATGCTTCTGGTCTGTTCTAGACGATAGTGGATTGTTCTGGCCTAATCTGCGGATTGCTTTTTCAGGTTGTGTCTTGATTTAGATGCTGCATGATTGTTAAGGACAGTTCTAGATGGTTATTAACAGTCAAGGATAATTTTAGCTGCTTTTGTATGGTTTTGGTTAGGTCTGATATAGCTCTTGATGGTTCTGTAAGGTGCTCGATGCCTCTGACATTTTCTAGACGGTATTTATAGGCGTTGGTGTGACATGTGAATTGATTTATTGGGTTCTGCTTTGGCCAAGATCTTTGTCGATGGTTGTGCTAAGTTTTAGATGGTTCTTGCCAGATCTCGACAGTTGTAGCTGCTTTTGTGTGGTTGTGGCAGGCTTTATATAGCTCTTGATGCTTTTGTATGGTGTTTGATGCATCTGATCTGTTTTAGACGGTAGTGGATAGTTCTGGCCTAATCTGTGGATTGATTTTTCGAGTTGTGCTTTGATTTAGATGCTGCATGATGGTTATTGTCGGATCCAACTGGTTCTAGCTATTTCAGTAGAGGATTGGCTGCTTTTGCATGGTAGCGGCAGGTTTTTTGTGGCTCTTGATGGTTCTGTACGGAGTTGGATGCTTCTGGCCTGGTCTCGATGGTAGTGGATAGTTCAGGCCTGACATGTGAATTGATCTTTTGTGTTGTCTCTTGATTTAGAAATGAGTGATTGTTATGAGCAGTACTGGATGATTCTTGCATTTTCGGTAAAGGAATTGCTGCTTTTGCATGGTAGTGGCTGGTGCTTTGTTGCTCTTGATAGTTCTGTACGGTGTTGGATGCCTCTGGCCTGTTGTAGACGGTAGTGGTAGGTTTTGCCTTGGCATGTGGATCAATTTTTTCTAATTCTGCCTTGATTTAGATGCTGGTCGATGGTTCTGGCTAATAATAATAATAATAATAATAATAAAAGCATTTATATTGCGCCATATTTCCACAGGGCTCATAGGCGCATTACAATCTAAGACACTAAGCAAAATATGAAAAATGTACAAAATAGAAATGTGCTAAAAAGTTTACAAGTTTTCTTTAAAAAACTAAATTAAAAACAATTCAATTTAACAAAAATATTGTTCAAATAAATGGGTCTTTAAACGAGATTTAAATGCTGCAACGGTGGTACAAGCTCTAATCGAATAGAGGAGTCTGTTCCAAAGAAAAGGGGCAACATTTACGAAGGCACGATCACCAGCAGATGCTAATCTGGTCTTCCCCACCTCTAATAGCAGGTCATCACATGCAGATCTAGTGCAACGGGAAGTCTTGCGCAATTTCAATAATTCTTGGAGATATCTAGGTGCTAGATCTTGTAGACACTTAAAAGTCAGCATAAGTATTTTGAATTGTATTCTGCTTGCAATAGGCAGCCAATGAAGCTTCTTCAACACCGGTGTTATGTGACAACGTTTGCCTTCACCAGTTAGTATTCTGGCTGCAGCATTCTGGATCTTCTGTAGCTTTTGTAACTCGCATGATGGCAATCCATATAAAAGGGAAGTGTTACAGTCAAGCCTTGACATAACAAAGGCATGAAAAGCCTTATCTGCAGCATCTCTGGTAAGGTATCTTCGAGCAAGGCTAATGTTGTGCAGGTGATATCTAGCTGATTTACACAATGCGTTCACATGTGATTTCAGCTTCAAGTTTGTGTCAAAAACAGCGCCAAGATTCCTCGCCTTTTTGCAGGCTTTAATGACACTTCCTCCAGCATTGATGGATATGTTGGAGAGTTTCCTGCATTGTTGATGGGTACCAATGATCAGCATTTCAGTTTTGTCTCCATTAAGCTTAAGCCTGTTTGCCAGCATCCAAGCTTCAATATCTTTGATACACTCTTCAATTCTTGATATTGAGAGACTTATGCAGTTGATATTCGGTGTGAACGACATGTAAATTTGCGTATCATCAGCATAGATGTGAAATTGTAGCCCTTTCTCACGCATAATATCTCCTAATGGCAATGTATAAATTAGAAACAACAATGGTCCCAATACTGAACCTTGAGGAACACCACAGGACAGAGTCATTTCCTTTGATGTGACATTTTCTACTTTAACAGTTTGAGAACGATCTGTTAGATAAGATTCAAACCATTTCAAAGCATCCCCCACTACACCACATCTTTCATTAAGTCGCTTCAGGAGCAAGCGATGATTTACAGTATCAAAGGCAGCTGAAAGGTCGAGCAATACAAGAATGGAAACCATCTGATTGTCCATAGCCACAAGTATATCATTTTGGACTTTTAAAAGAGCAGTCTAGGTACTATGGCCTTCCTTGTACGCTGATTGTAAAGGTTCAAATAAGTCATTCAGTTTCATATGCTCAACCATTTGATTTGCAACTGCCCTCTCAATCATTTTAGAAGCGTAAGGCAAGTTGGAGACAGGTCGAAAATTAGGCTTTATGATTTCAAGCCCACTCTTTTTTAATAATGGGATTAATAATGCCAATTTGAAATCTTTGGGCATAACTGCTGATTGGAGTGATTTGTTAATGATTTGAGTCATAATTTCAATAAGAGTTTCTTGACAACGACCAAGGATCCATGTAGGAACTGGATCTAAGTCACAAAATGTTGTTGGTGATTTTATTATTAGCTCGTTAACATTGGTCTCAGAGAGCATACTGAAGGTTGACATAGGGATCCTGTATTTCGGCTCCTCCACATAGTCAGAATTATGATCACTAGCAGCAATAATTTGATCGATGGAGTCCTTAATTTTTCCAATTTTTAATGTAAAATATTCCATAAATTCATCAGCTAGCTGCAAAGCCGAGTCATGTGGTGGCAACTGGGACTCGTGTTTCTTTTTTAGCATTTTGTTGAGAGTATTGAATAATCGTTTTGCATTGCCTGAATTTTCCATGACCAACTTCGAGTAAAACTCTGTGTCTGAATCTTCTAAAACCTAATTGTAGATGATTATTTCCAGTTCAGGATAGTTGTAGCTGTTTTCCATGGTTGTAGTAGGTTTTATATATCTCTTGATATTTCTGTATGTTGGTCAATGCTTCTAACCTGTTTAAGATAGTAGTGGTAGGTTCTGGTCCGACATGTGGAACGATTTTTTAAATTCTGCCTTGATTAAGATGCTGGTCCATGGCTATAGCTAGTTCTAGATAGTTATCGCCCGTTCATCAAAGATGTGGCTGCTTTTGTATGGTTGTGGTAGGATTTTTAATGCTTTTAAAGATTCTATTGGGTATTGGATGCTTCTGGCCTGTTGTCGATCGTAGTGGTAGGTTCTGGCAAGACATGTGGATCGATTTTTCGAGTACTGCCTTGATTAAGATGCAGCTCGATTGCTATTGCTAGTTCTAGATGGTTATTGCCTGTTCTGGATAGATGTGGCTGCTTTTTAATGGCTGTGGCAGGGTTTTTCATGGCTTTTGAGGGTTCTGTACGTTGTTGGATACGTCTGGCCCATTATAGACAGTAGTGGTAGGTTTTAGCGTGACATGTGGAATGATTTGTCGAGTTCTACTTTGCTTAAGATGCTGGTCAATGGTTGTGCCTTATTCTAGATGTTTATTGCAAGTTCAGGATAGTTATAGCTGCTTTTGTATGGTTGTGGCAGATTTGATCTGGCTCTTGACTGTTCTGTACGGTGTTGGAGGCTTCTAGCCTATTTTAAGCAGTAGTAAATAGTCTTGGCCGGACCTGCGGAATGATTTCACGAGTTCCGCCTTGATTAAGATTCTTGTCGATTGTTATAGCTAGTTCTACATGGTGATTGCCAGTTCTGGAAAGTTGTAACTGCTTTCGCATGGCTGTTTGATCTGTGGATTGATTTTTCGACTTCTGCTTTGATTAAGATGCTGATGGATTATTGTGACTTGTTCTAGATGGATATCGCCCGTTCAAGATAGTTGTAGCTGCTTTTGCGTGGTTGTGGCAGGTTTTTTAAAGCCCTAGATGGTTCTCTATGGTGTTCGATGCTTCTCTTCCGATAAAGACGGTAGTGGATAATTTTGGCCTAATCTGTAGATCGATTTTTCGAGTTCTGCCTTGATCTAAATACTTGTCGATGCTTATGGCCAGTTGTAGATGGTACCCGCCATTTCAGGATAGTTGTGGTTGCTTCTGCATTGTTTTGGCAGGATTTGTATGTCCCTTGATTGTTCTATAAGGTATTGGATGCTTCTGGCCTGGTCTAGACGGTAATGGTAAGGATTTGGGTTAGGGTTACCGTTAGGGTTCGGACAGGGTTAGGGATAGGGTTAGAGTAAGGGTTAGGGATAGTGTTAGGGTTAGGGTTAGGGTTTTGGTTAGGGTAAGGGTTGGGTTAAGGTAAGGGTTATGGTTGGAGCTAGGGTTAGGGTAAGGTCAGGTTTAAAGTTAGGGGTAGGGTTAGTGTCAGGGTTGAGTCAGGGTTAGTGTTAGGGTTACGGTTAGTTGTTGCTGGTTTTGCATGGTAGTGGATATATTTTTTTTAAGTTAATGTTTCCGTAGGTTGTTAAATGAATTTGGCTTTTTCCTGACCTTATTGGTTAGCACTGGCGTGTCATGTGGAATGATTTGTCGTGTTCTACTTTGGTTTAAAATGCTGATCGATGGTTGTGCCTTATTCTAGATGTTTATTGCAAGTTCAGGATAGTTTTAGCTTCTTTTGTATGGTTGTGGCAGATTTGATATGGGTCTTGATGGTTCTGTACGGTGTTGGAGGCTTCTGGCCTATTTCAAACAGTAGTAAATAGTTTTGGCCGGACCTGTGGAACGATTTCACGAATTGCGCTATGATTTAGATGCTGCATGATGGTTTTGGCCAGTTCTAGTTGGTTCTAGCAAATTCAGTTAGGATTGACTCCTTCTGCATGGTAGTGGCAGTTTTTGTGGCTCTTAATGGTTCTGCTCGCAGTTGGATGCTCTTTAAATGTTCAAGATGGTGATGGTTGGATATAGCCCGACCTGTAAATTCTCTTCCCGAGATCTGTCTTGATTTAAATGCTTGTCGATGGTTATGGCCAGTTCTAGATGGTACTTGCCCTTTCAGGATAGTCGTTGCTGATTATGTATTGTTGTGGCAGGTTTTCTATGTCTCTTGATTGCTGTATACGGTGTTGGATGCTTCTGGCCTGGTCTACATGGGAGTGATAAGGATTTTGGTTAGGGTCACCGTTAGGTTTCGGTTAGGGTTAGGGTTAGGGTTAGGGTGAGGGTTAGGGTTAGAGTTAGGGTTAGGGTTAGGGTTTGGGTTTGTATTAGGGTTAGGGTTAGGAACAGGGATAGGGTTAGAGTGAGGGTTAGGGTTAGGGTTAGGGTTAGGGTTAGGGTTAGGGTTAGGGTTAGGGTAAGGGTTAGGGTCAGGGTTAGGGTTAGGGTTAGGGTTAGGGTTATGGTTAGGGTTTGAGATGGAGTTAGGGTTAGGGGTACGGTTGTGGTTAGAAACAGGGTTAGGTTCAGAGTTAGTCTTAGGATTAGAACTACGGTTAGGGTTAGGGTTGAGGTTAGGGTTAGGGTTCGGGATGGGTTAGGGTTATGGTTAGTGTTAGGGTTACAGTTGGGGTTGGGGTTACAAATAGGGGTGAAGTTAGCATTAGTGACAAGGTTAGGGTTAGGGTTGGGCTTATTGTTAGTGTTAGGGCTAGGTTTAGGGTTAAGGTAAGGTTTAGTACTGGGGTTAGGTTTAGGGTTAGGTTAGTGTTAGAGTTATAGTTAGGGTTAGGGTTAGGGTTAAGCATAATGTTAGGGTTAGGGATAGGGTTAGGGTTAGGGTTAGGATTAGGGTTAGGGTTAGGGTTAGGGTTAGGGTTAGGGTTAAGGTTAGGGTTAGGGTTAGGGTTAGGGTTATGGTTAGGGTTAGGGTTAGGGTTAGGGTTAGGGTTAGGGTTAGGGTTAGGGTTAGGGTTAGAGTTAGGATTAGGGTGAGGGTTAGGGTGAGGGTTAGGGTTAGGGTTAGGGTTATCGTTAGGGTTAGGGTTAAGGTTAGGGTTAGGGTTAGGGTTAAGGTTAGGGTTAGGGTTAGGGTTAGGGCTAGGGTTGGGGATAGGGTTAGGGTTAGGGTTAGGGTTAGGGTTAGGGTTAGGGCTAGGGTTAGGGTTAGGGTTAGGGTTAGGGTTAGGGTTGGGGTTGGGGTTACGTATAGGGTTGAAGTAGGCATTACTGACAAAGTTAGGGCTAGGGTTGGGCTTATTGTTAGGTTTAGGGCTAGGGTAAGGGTCAGCTTTAGGGTTAGGGTTAGGGTAAAGGTTGGAAGTATGGTTGGGATTAGGCTTAGGGTTAGGGTTAGGGCTGGGGTTAGGTTAAGGTTAGGGTTAGTGTAGGGGTTACGGTTAGGGTTTGAGATGGAGTTAGGGTTAGGGGTACAGTTGTGGTTAGAAACAGGGTTAGGTTCAGAGTTAGCCTTAGGATTAGAACTAGGGTAAGGGTTAGGGTTGAGGTTAGGGTTAGGGTTCGGGTTGGGTTAGGGTTATGGTTAGTGTTAGGGTTACAGTTGGGGTTGGGGTTACCAATAGGGGTGAAGTTAGCATTAGTGACAAGGTTAGGGTTAGGGTTTGGCTTATTGTTAGTGTTAGGGCTAGGTTTAGGGTTAAGGTAAGGTTTAGTACTGGGGTTAGGGTTAGGGTTAGGTTAGTGTTAGGGTTATAGTTAGGGTTAGGGTTAGGGTTAGGGTTAATGTTAGGGTTAGGGATAGGGTTAGGGTTAGGGTTAGGGTTAAGGTTAGGGTTAGGGTAAGGTTTAGTACTAGGGTTTGCTTTAGGGTTAGGTTAGTGTTAGGGTTATAATTAGGGTTAAGGTTAGGGTTAGGGTTAGGGTTAGGGTTAGGGATAGGGTTAGGGTTAGGGTTAGGGTTAGGGTTAAGGTTAGGGTTAGGGTTAGGGTTAGGGTTAGGATTAGGGTTAGGGTTAGGGTTAGGGTTAGGGTTAGGGTTAGGGTTAGGGTTAGGGTTAGGGCTAGGGCTAGGGTTAGGGTTAGGGTTAGGGTTAGGGTTAGGGTTAGGGTTAGGGTTAGGGTTAGGGTTAGGGTTAGGGTTAGGGTTAGGGTTAGGGTTAGGGTTAGGGTTAGGGTTAGGGTTAGGGTTAGGGTTAGGGTTAGGGTTAGGGTTAGGGTTAGGGTTAGGGTTAGGGTTAGGGTTAGGATTAGGGTTAGGGGTAGGGTTAGCGTTAGGGTTAGGATTAGCGTCAGCGTTAGGGTTAGGGTTAGGGTTAGGGTTAGGGTTAGGGTTAGGGTTAGGGTTAGGGTTAGGGTTAGGGTTAGGGTTAGGGTTAGGGTTAGGGTTAGGGTTAGGGTTAGGGTTAGGGTTAGGGTTAGGGTTAGGGTTAGGGTTAGGGTTAGGGTTAGGGTTAGGGTTAGGGTTAGGGTTAGGGTTAGGGTTAGGGTTAGGGTTAGGGTTAGGGTTAGGGTTAGGGTTAGGGCTAGGGTTAGGGTTAGGGTTACGGTTAGGGTTTGAGATGGAGTTTGGGTTAGGGGTCCGGTTGGGGTTAGAAACAGGGTTAGGTTCAGAGTTAGCCTTAGGAATAGAACTAGGGTTAGGGTTAGGGTTGGGGCTAGGGCTTGGGTTAGGGTTAGGTTTAATGTTTTGGTTAGGGTTAGGGTTGGGGTTTGGGTTACAAATAGGGTTGAAGTAAGCATTACTTACAAGGTTAGGATTAGGGTTGGGCCTATTGTTAGGGCTAGGGCTAGGATTTGGGTTAGGATTAGGGATAGGGTTAGGGTGAGGGTTAGGGTTAGGATTAGGGTTAGGGTTAGGGTTAGGGTTTTGGTTAGGTTTGGGTTAGGGTTAGGATTAGGGTTAGGGTTAGGGTTAGGGTTAGGGTTAGGGTTAGGGTTAGGGTTAGGGTTAGGGTTTTGGTTAGGGTTAGGGTTAGGGTTAGG